>OY720682.1:98865488-99557019 GCA_963170755.1 Amphimallon solstitiale | reverse complement strand
ATTTAAAAAACTTAAGTTCCGTGCATTTTTGTTGAAACCGGAAGTGCGCCAGAGCTTAAAATATTTTTACAATATGCGCCACAAGCAACCATGGATCCTCCACTAATTGTTTTTTCTTTTATTTAAAACACAAAAGAGCAATCGAAGACGCGGCTGCTAATGACTCACCCTGTATTTATCATATTATACATTCTATAGAGATTTATTAAGAAAAAAAACTACTTTAAACTGGATTTGGAATAATTTCTGTAAAAAAAAAATTCAAATTCGGACAGGTAGTTATACTTTTACCCAGAGCGTTATTTTGTTAAGAAGGTATACATAATTTAAATCTGAGTTTGGAACAACTTTAATATACACATACGTGTAAGAAAGTCGTGTGGTGGCCACACCTCATTTTTTCAGAGTGAATTGACATGAAATAACCCTAATCTTACTCGGTAGTGTGCTCTTTTCGGGTGCCCGATAGATAAACATTTCGATAGGATACTTCTTTCACTAACTTGCAAGTACGCTAAATAGATAAGTTGAAGGGAATCGATGCTTTATTAGTTTTACATAAATTGTTGCTCAAATATCCCTCGTTTGGGTCCTTTTCATATACGAATTTAAGGGGGCTTACGCAGAGGTGCCGACTAACTGCCGTGAGGTAGGACGTAAGCGGGTGGTGCCATATGCGCTAATGTAAATTCCGCCGATGTAAGGTATTCGTTAAAATAAAACAAACAGCAGAAATTTTTGTTTTTCTTATTATGTTTTTGCATTAAATTGAATACAAAGGATTAATTAAGGCTTCGTTGGGAGTACTTTCATATATTTACTCCTACATTTCACTCTCAAAGTTGGCAAAATTTACAACATCATAACACAGTTTCAGAAACTTTATTTTAAAAATTAATTCCAATCGAGCATGCATTGAGCCTTTGTTTATGTGTGTTTTAAATTTCGTTTTGATATTTCGTAAATAAAAGCGGTACTATTGTTTTAACGAAAACTTGTAAAGTTCAGAATTTACATTAGCGTATATGGCGCGACCCCCTTACGTCCTACCTGACGCCAGTTAGTCTGCACCCCTGCGTAAGCCCCCTTAACACCTGTTTTGGCTATGTCACAACCACTTTAAGATTTTGAATTATCAACAGCTCTTACTGAAAATCTTCGAAATTGTGTTTTAATTTTTAGTGCCTCGAAGAATACTGCAGCGGAGTCTTGGTGGCCACCAATTTTTACGGCAAATCCTGTGGTGCACCTCTCCGCATTTGTCGAGGAGTGTGAAAACAGAAAAATCAACTCTGAGAGTAGGTACCAGGGCTTGAGCTCGAGATTGCGGACTATGAAGAGAGGTGAAGAAACTGCGTCTATAGTAGAGCATGTAGCCGAAGTCACAATTCTTGCTGCATAGCCCTGTACCAGAACCAGAAATAATGAATCACATTGGGAGAATGGGGGCAAATATACAAGAAAATTCTACATTTTCAATTGGAAAGTCCCACTCGCTATTGAAGTGTGGCCATTCACCAATATTTATTTCATAACACAGTTGATTTAACAAAAGCAGGGTCACGAATGAAACACAAAATTACTTCTCTTAGTATTTAACAAAGCATTCATCAACACATCTGCTACTTTTGAAAAATGAATGAAATAAATCCAAATAAAATTCTACCAAAGTTAATATTCATTTAGCGCATATTTCAAATATTTCTATCCCGGTTTTTCTTCATTATTTTCATGCATGAATGAATGAAAGGGTACTTTTAATAATCAGAATCATAATGCAAGCAAAACAAAACAATTTATAACTTCATCTTTTCATTCCCCAGTCTGATATTGATTTTTATGCAGTCTGTACCCTTTATAAATGCATGTATTTGTACCTATAGATATAACCTAATGGCTTGCATTTCTTGGTATTGCGATAGGTCGTGTCTATTTCAGGTCACACTCAACAAAAAATCCACTTTGAAAGGTACTGTTTTTCGCTTTATCTAATTAAATCGCCATTATCAGTATTATGGATAAAATTAATTCCTTGTAACAACAGATACGATTACAACAGATAGGGATTACAAAAAAAAATCCAAAAGGCAAACTATTAATTTCTGTACATGCACGTTTAATAACATAATTATATGACAATTACAATCATTAAATTAAGAAATATGTATGTACCTATCTTGCACATTACATTAAATAATTAAAAACAAACAAGTCTTATTGCTTTTATTACTCAATATAATACATAAAGGAGGGTTAAAAGTGAAAGTTTATTTTTATAATATACAACTGCTCAGTCTCCCAATTATTTATAAGTATTTTCCTATTATTTTCTTGGTGAATTATTTCTCTAACTCACCTGATTGGGCATATTTCCCTGTTTTTGGTGTTGATGTCATAGTTCAATGATTATCGCCCCGGCATCCTATGCTCTCACACTCGCGAAATATTTATGAAAGTATTAAAAAATCTACATGTTTATTTAATTACTGGGGATTCGTAGATCACATGTAGTGATAACATCTCGCGCATAGAAACCCGGAAAACATCAACAAGCACCGAACCAAAACCCAGACTCTGAGTAAGTTGTAGAGTGCTGTCATCTACCAAGTACGACATTTGACACAAAAACAATCGATCGATATTCCCAAAATGCCCTATCGGTCGGTAATATCGTTCCTATGTGGTCCTCTATCTAAATATGATAAAAGTGATAAGATCAAATGGGGTTATGAGTTACGACTGGTTACGATAGTTTTAATAACAAAAAATTAGACATAACTGTGAACTATTTATCTCTGACATTTGAGTATAATGTTATAATAAATATAGGGAAAGAGTAATACGCTATTAAAAAATATGAATTAAGATATTTATTTTTATTTATTTATATCCATAGTCTATAAAATCATAATCATAGTTTTAAACATATTCTATAAAAAGCAATTTAATGTTGATATTTGAATTGAAACTGTACGATGTTGCCATTTAATTTTCTTTAGTTTAATATACACTCCAAGAATATTTTAATAATTTTAATAGCTCATAACTTATTCCCTATAAAATAAAATCAAGGTGATGTTATTTATATTTGGCGCGAATACAAGTACATTTAAAATAAAATTCACTAAGATCGAATTTTGGCAACGTTGGCAGAGATTATTATATTTTGTCAAAATCGTAAGACGGATAATAACTATTTTATTGATGTTTTTTATAACAATACCATTATTTGCTTGTAATAAAATGAGTAAGTATTAACTTAATTCTAGTTGTAATAACGTTTTTTCAGGTTGACAATATTAATGTAAGACTAAACATGAGATGATATTTGAAAAATGGGCAATTCTGGATTAAAACAGCATCTGGAAACTGCAAAAAAGACCGGTGTTCTTAAGATATCGAATAATTTAAATGATTTTCCACCGGGCTTTTTACAGTTGGATGGCAACCTTCGCACATTAGATCTTTCAGATAATAAGTTTGTCACCTTACCCAATGAAATCAGCAGATTCATTCATTTAAAACATCTCAATTTGAATAAGAATAAACTCACCAAGATTCCAGATTGTGTTGGTGCTTTGACAAAATTAGAAACATTTAATGTTTCACATAATAATCTTACATACTTGCCGAGAACTATAACAAACTTAATTCACCTCAAGAATGTGTATTTAAGTGATAACCACTTTAAGGAGTTTCCTAGCGTGTTTTGTGGTTTGAAACAACTGGATGTCTTGGACTTGTCTAGGAATGAAATAAGAAGTATACCTTCAGAAATATATGGATTGTATGTAACAGAATTAAACTTGAACCAAAATCAGATCTCTGATATATCATCCCAAATTATAAATTGTCCTAGATTAAAAACTTTAAGATTGGAGGAAAATTGTTTACAAATAACTGCAATACATTCCAGGTAACTTTGAGTTAGAGCTAAATCATTTAAAACTATTTGTTTTATTTTAGAATTTTAACTGACACAAAAATATCAAATTTGGCTTTAGAAGGCAATCTTTTTGAAATGAAGCAACTATGCGATATTAATGGTTATGATGCATATATGGAAAGATATACAGCTGTCAAAAAGAAATTATTCTAAACACCATCTATGACAGCTTATGTAGCTAAATGCCTATGCTCAAGCTCTATATATCCTTCATAATATGCGTGAAGAAGTATTTAATATTATTATTGTATGTGAAAGGTATATATAGTAGTTTTTATATTTAAATCAAATGTGTCAAAATATTTTGTATAAAACACTTATACAGACTATATAATCATTACGTTGCATATCCACTTCTAAGCATAACTAGAAAGTCACTATTTAAAACACATTTGTTTTTTCTATTTTTCTTGTATAGAAAAAAAAGTAATAACTATGAAAAATGTGATTGAGGAAGCAATTAATATTTATCGTGTAATAGGAAAATTATATATTTTTTTAAAGTCAGCTACTTTATGATACCTTTTCATTTTAGTAAAACATAATGTTGCTATTTAATGTTAATATTATATATATTAATCTTTTTTTAAATCTATTTTGCTAATTGTAACATATTTATTTAGCATTTTCTTGTTCATTTTTGGTATTCCTATACAAGATATACTGATACTAACTTAAAGTAATGCAAAAATATAAAACTTTCGTTTGAAGCTGGTCAAAGATCTGTTTTCATAAGATCGTCTTGTGAAATAGTGAAAAAAATTGCAATTAAGCATTTTTTATATATTTTCAAATAAAATATATACTATATGGTAGCAAAGGTAATGCTCATTCAACTGTACAATAAAACGTACTATTAAAAGTTCTGAAGCTACCAAGAGTTTTCTTGTTTCTAGTGCTGTATGATTAAAAGTCACTTGGAAAAGAAAAAACTAATTTGATTTTTTACAAATTTAAAATGGAATAATTTGTCTCTTTAAAAGAAAAACATCAATCAAAATTTGCTAATTCAGCAAGTTAATTTATAAATCTTGGTATAAAATGATTGTATTATATTTGATCTAGAACTGCAGATATCCGTGTGAATTGTTTTTTGAAATGTCTGATTCTGTTATTAAGAGATGCCATAATACCAAACTGAGGTTAATATTTGTATTTTTTTTTTATTTATTTACACTTGAAACGATTTTTATTACGACCAAATGTTTATTAAGGCTGAATTTTGCTTCATTACTTTCGGTCATAGGACCTGAATCATGGGTAAATATACCAAAATTGACATTTCATATGTTAAATATGAGTAAGTATACCGCTTTTAGGTAGTATTAAGTGTGAATGACAATTTCAGATGCAAATTTTAAAAGAAAATTCATATGCGACCTGCAGGTCTGATTTAAACCACATTATCAGTAAATATAGAATATATTAATAATTACAGGCTCATCAATTTGCTACACAAATATTCTAAATATAAATTCTAATAATCCTCATAAGTTTCTTGATTGTACAAGACATATACAGGGTGTAAACGATATACGCAGCAATACTGTAACAAGTAACAGCTGTAATAATATTGAGCATAAAATGTTAATGCACGAAGGCTCTATCTCGAATGAGATCTAAGAAAAAAAATTTGTTAATAAATACGCGTGGCCCGATCCGACTCTGGTAAATTTACTTTCGTTTATAACAGCGTCACTCCTACTAAAGCGGAGTGGTGGGAGTTGTAGATGCGATGATTCATACTGTTAGTATCAGTCTGTTATGAACCTCTGCGAAGTATGGCTTATACAAATCACGAATTAACAGATATCGTATTATTGTACGGTGAAACAGGTGGAAATGTTAACGGTACTAGACGTATTTATTCAGAACGTTTTCCGAACCGTAGATGTCCTTCAAGGGATTTAATTTTACAAACAGTCTACAGATTGAGAGAATGCGGTACATTTCACCCAAGTTATGAAGGGCGCGGTAATGAAAGACCACGTAGGATACTAGATGCGGAGGAAGAAATTTTGGATATTCTAGATGAAAATCCAAGAACAAGTACCCGATCGGTTGCGAGAGAGGTAGGCGTTTCACATACAACAGTCGATAACATTCTTCAAAGGAGTTCGCTATACCCCTACCATGTGCAACGCGTCCAGGAACTTATGGAAGCCGATCGCCCGCTACGAATTCATTTTTGTAGATGGTTTCGTCGGAAACTTACACAACAGCCGCAGTTTGCGCCAAAGGTGTTATTTACCGATGAATGTGCATTTACGAGGGGAGGTATTTTAAATTTTCACAACCTTCATTACTGGGCCGATGAAAACCCTCACATCATACATCAATCTCGTTTCCAACACCGTTTTTCAATAAATGTGTGGGCTGGAATTGTCGGTGATCAATTGCTAGGGCCGCACGTACTACCTGCACGACTTAATGGACAGAGCTACTTGGATTTCTTGGAGAATTCGCTACCCGGGTATCTAGACGAAGTACCTCTCGATACACGACGCCGTATGTGGTTTATGCACGATGGTGCACCTGCCCATTATTCTCGTGGAGTACGAAACTTTTTAAATAACGCATATCCGCGGTGGACGAATTCCTTGGCCTCCGCGTACACCCGATTTAAATCCACTAGATTTTTTTGTATGGGGCTCTATGAAAGCACTTGTTTATAACGGCATTGAAGTTGTAAACGAAGAAGACCTTCAGCAACGTATTTTTCAAGCTGCGGCCCATATCCGTGAAAACCGTGCCGTGTTCAATCGTGTACTTCGAAAGTTTACCGAACGGCTAGAAGCTTGTATTGACGCAAATGGCGGTCACTTTGAACATCTACTTTAATCATTAGACCTGTTTCACCAAAATCTGTTAACGAAAAATAGAATTTTTAAAGAATTTGTAATGTAAATTATGTACCATTTATTTATCGCGTGATATTATTATAAAGGTCAATGCCTTGCGAGCAGCTGATAGGCAATAAAGGGATGTTTACAAAAAGATACACAACAAACACACTTGTGTAAATAATGGGCTAGCTTGTATTACAATTCATTGTGCCGGGGATTTTTTTAACGTAAACACAGAAATTCCTGTTCTTGAATAGACAACATATAACTTCTATTTATTTTGATTTACTGTGAATACAGGACCGTATTTGAAAAGTTTGTGTTCTTAAATTTACGCAAAAGTGAAAGTTTCGATAGGTTAATTTTTTTTTGTAGATTTGAATTGCTGTCTTACCTATCTATTACATATGTAAGTATTGCTGCATATATCTTTTACACCCTGTATAGATAATGGGAGGATATCGGTATTTAAAAAAGAATTTCTAATGCTCTACTAACAATGCCTAACAATTTATATAGTTAGTGGCAATTCAAAAATTTCCGTCTCAGATTGGTGATAATTTCTACAGCATTTGGGCAGTCCCCATAGTATATATGGTATAACCTCACTTTGCTCTTCCTACTCTATCTATACTTCCTGGCAACTACCGCCTAGCGACTAAATCTATAACTACAACAAGCCACCATATTAGTAGGTCAGCTTGAAATATTATATTACTACAATGCTTTTCCTAGCTGTATCTGTCTTGGCAAGTTTACTATAGAATTGGAATATCCCAAAGAAATAATAACTCAGAACTATTATGCTATATATTTCTCTGGATTTCTCAAACACAATTATACTAATTACAATTAACACTCGAGCAGGCGCGTCCGAGAATGTCATATACCTAATAAAGTGTTTTTTTTAATCTAAATTTTACAAAAAGAAAAAATCTTATTTCAAGGATCATTGATTCTGATCCTTTCCATGAATATTCAGATACTAATAGCAGATAATATTGCATCTTATTTGTTTTAGTGGGGGGGGGGGGTTAATTAGGTCCGCTTGAGACGATTCTGCACAGTTTCCTCTATATACATAATTTATTTGGCCTACAACGTACTCTAAAATGTTAAAGTCCACGCATGTGTCAAATATATTAGTTTGATAGGCATCCGAAATACTGTAACCCTAAAACTCCATTGTTGTGTATATATATTTTTGAGGAAAATTCCAAATGGATGCAAATAAAAGAAAGAATTTATTATGTGCTGCAGATCTTGTTATAATAACAAACGTACTTAATATAAAACAAAGAATACGAACAAAAAAAGATAGGGACTAAAACTTGTTTTTTAAGACGACGATGCGGTTGGCATCTTTTGTACGTTAATTATTAACGAATTTCACAGCAATAAACTAAATTAATCTACTACGTATACTTTATAATTAACAACCAGTAACAAAATAACTGAAAAGATGATATACTTCAATAACAAATAAAGAATATTAACTAATTTACAAATAAATATATATACTGGGTCTGTAATTGATTTATGCCGCCGCCATTTGCATTTTAGCGGTTTTTTACGTTTTGTAATTTCCACGCCCGCATGAATTCAAATTAATTGTCAGATTTTACGTTAGAATCTCATAAGCGCAGTTTAAAGGTTATTTTAGCAGTGATTTTGAAAATTGTAGGTATAAACTAATTAACTTTAACTTAATATGAAATATGAATTCGAAATTACAGCCCACGTGTTCAGAATATACGATAGGATATGCGAATTCGAAAAATTCGAAACTATACTAAAATCGCTGAACAGATTCGGTTATCACGTTGGGTTCACGAGGTCACACCAAAGTCGTATGTACACATATGTATGTAAACGATCTTTGCCGCCGACCATTTTTATGCGTAGGATGCCCTGGTCAAATTGTGATCACGCACTTTTATTACTGAATCTCTACGGCGGTCCTAGTATAGAGCATAGTCGATATCTAACTGATTTCGTATCGTTTTCGATTGTTGTTCGGTTATTATCGTAAATTGATTAGGGAATTTCAAGCCAAATCAAAATATATAGTTTTTTTCTCACACCGCCGATACAATAAGTTTGTTAAAAATACAGAAATTGTATTTTAAAACGTTGAACAACGCTCGAACTTGGATAAGTATAAGAACGTGCAAATTTGAAAATGATTTTTTTTTCTATACTGTCTAGCCTGCTCTCTTGAGGTATATGTACTTAAGCGCCCGCTCGAATGTTAACAATAATAATATTGTATCATTACTGGTTGCGTCAGTGGTCCAAACTATTAATAATGGGAATATGAGTCATGGAGCATAGTGTCACTTGTCACAAATTATAAAATAGTAGTTTTGCCATGGTTTGCTTTCAGTGTTCTAAGTGTTGCATGAGTACTATAAATAGCATAAATAATCGGGCAAAAAAAACAGAAATTTACAAGACAATCAGTGTTAAAGTCAGCTGTTCTATTACACAATGTAACATTAATAATTGTAATAATAATAATACTTAATGATAAGAGTATTTACGGTGTTCGATGTGTAAGTTTCTAGTCAATTCTTGGTATATTATGTGAAAAGAAGAAGTTGTGTAAACTGTTTCTTCGTCCTTGTCCTGAAGAACTTAAATATAGATAAACTTTAAGATAATTTGTCTAAACTTCCATACTTTGTAATGGAATGGAACCCCTATATTTGAATCAACTTCCTGAGAACGCACTTTAATTGTTAAAATTAGTTCTAACATTAAGTTAATATATCAAGTGATTATTTTTTAATGTAACATTCTAATTAAATACTAATATATATTCTTATATATATAATTCTTTTATGTGATTTAACCGTTGTAAATGAACTCAAAAATGTAAAAATTAAAACATTTCGATAATATTAAATACTATCTTTGTCAATTAAAAAACATTAACTAATTAAAATATTAATAAAAGCGTAGAATATATTTTACAGTAACAGTTGTAATAATGTAAAAAGTTGTAAAATATGTATATATGTATACTTGTGATGGTATTATCCGTTAATGTACGTTACACATTCAAGTATTTTATATTGTTACATTGATTTGTAATATCAGTATTATCGAAACGTTAATTTTTATATTGTTCGAGTTCATTTTAGCCGCTAAACCTTGAAGTGGGATTGTTTTTATCAAACGACTAAGAAAGCAATACGTATATATATGCAATTGTCATTGCGAAGCCCAAGGCATGCCGAGGAGAGCCAAAAAGTTCGAAACGCGTGCATGTCTTGCTGAACAGTGGCGATATATTTTCACAGATATCTCCGTTTTCTTAATCAATAAATGTAGAAAAAGAATCACTTGGAACAGAGAATTGATCATTGACCTGATAATACTAATGGACGGAACTTTGCACTCTAAATAAATGAAAAGTAGTGATGACAACATAAGTGAGAGACAGTTTATTAATTTTTTAACAAGATAAAAAAATACAAGACTTTTGTATTTAATCACGTGATCATACATTAAATTCAAAGCTATCGGTTATTAGAACCATAAGTACTTAAATAATCATTAAAGAAAATAAGAAAGCGACGGTTTATTATTCTTATTTCTAATTTCAAAATATTTGAATGATCTAAAAAAATATTGTTTGAAAAATTATTGTACATTTTATTTACTTACTTGATAGTTAAAGGATATGAAATAACACACACAAAAACTAAAGTGTATTCCTACTGTTAATTATTACCAATTTCACAATATTTGATTTATTGAAGAGCAAAATACAAAAGCTTTTGTAAAATTACTTTCTAATTCTCCTATCAGTCTACAATTTAAAATAAATTCATATTTTAATTGAGGAGTAAAAAAGTTAAAGGATTCCAAATAAAATACACACACATAAAATGTAGACTTTATTGTTGTTTCTTTTTGCGAACAATTAAAAAGATCTTATAAATTTAGCGAAACAATAGGTGTTTGTCCATAAATCAAACAGCAAGAAAGTGTTGCCAACACAATTTCGTGAAGCTTAAAGTAATAATAATAGGAAAATACATATAAAAAATTTAAATAATCGTACAAAACTTTAGACGAGGTTATGTTTTAACATATTGACTTTAGTTGATCAGCTGACTGAAGGTAAAACATAAGCCTAGCTCTCTTTCATGTTGTCACCACTATCTCTCTCTGTTACACTACATCCAATCACGAAGTATTATAAGATCATTGGAATTAATACATATCTTATTGTTTAATAAATAATATGTTTAAAATTCTGAGATATTCAGGAATCACTGTAAATTGGGCACCCAACGAGGGTGTTTATATTTCAGTATAAAATAATTGTATTGTCTAAACATAATAACCTGATGTCTCTGAAGTAAAATGGTTGTAAAGAAACTTTCAAAAGCAATAAAAAATGTCGATCATCACAAGATGATGCTCGCGCAATAAACCAAAGTTAGAAGAGACCAAGAGACGTCCAGAAAAAGAAAATATGGAGCCTTCGATACCGCTGTTGCGGGAACCGGAAAATAATCACTGTCTTGCAATGAGGTTTGAGGACCGAAAATTTTAATTTTTAATGACATAATTGTTAAGTATGTAACATAAATGTTATCTGTATATCTCAGAATTAATACACGAGGGCTTAAAGGCCACCAAAAATATTCGTTTATATAATAAAATATAAATTGAAACTATGTTATATATTCTGAAGTAGTGTTTAATTATTGATATCGTTATTATTTAAATATTTTATTAAGTTAGATAATTTATGTGTAAATTACTCAAATATGAATAGGAATGTTGTAATATTAGATTGTTATTATAACTAAAATAGGGTTTTCTGACTGAAATATAGGACATTGAAGTAGATAGGCACATAATAATAACCACTTGATGTTATTAACATAAACATATCACAAAAAGAAATATTGCTATTCATTTCTGAGTACTCTGTATATTTAATATAAGTTCAAATCTTGCTATATTATCCTGTATATTTACAATCACGTTTAGTTGATTCAAAATGCAGAAAATATTCCACTACATACGCCTAAGCTAAATATTCAAATATTGCTGCTGCATGTATACACTGAAAAATATATCTTTGCTTTGTACATTTATATCTATATTTATATAATATATATATTTTAAAATAATTGTTATTGCTAATTTGTTCTATTTATACACAGTTTTCTACGCATACCTATATCTTTTTATCTATGAATTTATTATGTGCACTACAAATTTCTTCATACCTCAAGTGTACTTCTATATTAAATTTCATCTCTACAATAAAAATACAATATACATACATACATATACATATATGGTAGCACATTTACTATTTCTACTTATTTATAAAATATACATGATTCAACAGAAATTCCTTGTTTTATTTACAAATATAGCCATCGACAATTTCAAAAAGAGGTTCGATTTTCTTCAAGACGATCTGGTCGCATTCAGCAGACGCAAATATTGTAAAAAAAAAAAAAGTTCCTGGATACATACGCTACATCGAATTACGTCACGGTTACATCTACAACTACTATATAAAGCATAGCTGACTCGTCCGCCATTTTGGAGATAATTTTAAGGCAGTAAATATGTATGCTAATAGCAAATGTGGAATAGAACTTCGAATAATTGACTTTATTAAGCCGGTTTAGGACGTGAAACAATGTAGGTATATTTTTTTACAATAGTCGTATATTTAAGAAATACCCAGAAGATATAATAATAACTAAAAATTGGTACGTAATACGACTGACATTTATCTCCAAAATGGCCGACGAGGCAGCTGTCCTAAATATAGTAGCTATAGTTACATCTATAGCTACTATATTTAGGACAGCTGACACGTCGGCCATTTTGGAGATAAATGTCAGTCATATTACGTACTTATTTTTAGTTATTATTATACCGGGTGTATTATGAAAAACCTTTCGTGCTGTAACTTTTTTATTTTTTATCCGAATGTAATAAATTATACGTCGAACTAAATCGTTTTAAAAACACTGTAACGTGATCCGCTTTGAATTTTTTTTTGACACTTTGTTTTTGACAGACAGCAGCAAACTGTGTTTTTTTAAATTGTACTATATTTTTTTTTTTACTTATTCAAATATATATTTTTTTTCTGAATATGAAACTGTAAACAATGGTACCCTTGTATGAAAAAAAAACGAGGAATTGAAGGGTTTTTTTAGTTCAATTTATTCTGGTTTTTCCGAACACAGAGATTTCTTAAATGCATTTTAAATACTCTATTTCATTTAATTACCAGCAAATGTGTGTAGCATTTAAAATCACTTACATTCAATACTATATAGCCCATAAAGTATTATAAACCAATGTTACCAGTGTTTCATCAGTTTCTTTACAGACTTCGTTACAAACAGTAAGATAATCAACATCTCTCGTTAAATAACAATTGTGAGATTTACTTTGTAAACAGGTTTAAGTGTTTTTATTAAAATAAATAAAATTGTGAAAACACTCATAGTTTCAATATAACTGACACCAAATGAAGGATGTAGGCTTATACGGAAGTTACGCCCCGTGAGCGGTGGGTCAACAACAACATTTACAGTGTTTATTTTAAAAATTTTAAAATCAAGCAGTCATATTGAACGATAAAAGTGCATTCCATATTTTCGAAGAGAGCTATGACATCTGTCAGTCACACATTCATTATAACATTTTCAACGATTTATTTCTAAAATTTGTTATTGGAATGGATAATGGCGAATGTGTGGATGCGATTCAAGTATATTTTGAATGCGGAAAAAATTCTGTAGCTGCTTTGCGACTTAATAATAGTTAATAGGAGGTGTCAAATGTGTCTGGAAGAAAATGGGTCCAATTTCGAACATTTGATTTATTAAAAGCTATGATAGCTTGATTTCTGTAAATTTCGTAATTTTTTTAATAACAATAAATTTCTCACTCAATTTAATGGAGGTGTCTTCAGGAAATAAATCTTTATTAGAATAAGTAAAAAAAAATATGTAGTACAATTTAAAAAAAAAAAGTTAACTACTGTCTGTCAAAAACGAAATGTCAAAAAAAAAATTTAATAACAGGTTACAGTGTTTTAAAAACGATTTAGTTTGACATATCATTCATCAAAATCAGATAAAATATAAGGAAGTTACAGCACCAAAGGTTTTTCATAATACACCCGGTATATTCTGGGTATTTCTTAAATATACGACTGTTGTAAAAAATTATACCTACATTATTTCACGTCCTAAACTGGCTTAATAAAGTCAATTATTCGAAGTTCTATTCAACATTTGCTATTAGCGTACATATTTACCGCCTTAAAATTATCTCCAAAATGGCGGACGAGTCAGCTATGCTTTATATAGTATAGTCAGCGCTCGCTTAACGTACAGCCTGCTTAACGTACGTCCGCTAATACGTACATGTTCATTTACCACCCTCTGTTCGCACGAACGTATCAAATATCCGTACGAACGTAATACAGCAGGTCTACGTAACTTACACTGTCGGCTGTCCGTCGTTTATGCATGTTATGTTTCTCAAATTAAAAATGAAAATAATGAATAACAACTGATGGAAATAATTTATTTTGTTGTAGTTTGTAATGTAATACAAAAATAAAGTAATGCCTACATAAGTGTACATAAAACTTAAATTTAATTCTTCATTGTTTGTGTCAAGAACTTATCCATAGTCAATTGTGTTGTAAAAGTTCTTTTCCTCTCCTGATACAGTGTTTTATAACATAATGTGGTATTGCGAAGACTACGAATTACGTTTATGCTTCTTTCGCTATCTGGATCACAATTTTCTACTAGAGCAACAATATCTTCCACCTTACTTAAAATTTCACTTATTGTTTGTGGTTTTATTTCTTTTGGAAGTAAGTTTTCTTGATGTTCGTCTTCATGATCGATTTGTGTTACCATTTGTTCGTGCAGTTGAATTAAATCACTGGCTGTAAGCTCTTCTGAATGACCCTCTATTAAATCAATAATATCTTCATTATCGATATTCAGTTCAAGTCTTCTTCCCATTTCCACAACTTCATCTATAATTTCATCTTCAGTTTCTTCAATAACATTTTCATCGTCATCGTCAGAAACAAACTCAGGACACAACTTTTTCCAAGATCTATTCATACTTTTAATTTCAGCCGAACTTGTACCAATATTTCGAACCGCAGCAAGAATATTGTAACTTTTCCAATAACTTCTTACGCTTACACCTTCTCCTTTATCGATAGCTTTTATCATTTCTGCCATAGTTGTTTTCAAATATTTTTTGAAAGTTTCAATGACAGTCTGATCCATAGGCTGAAGCAACGATGTTGTGTTTGGCGGTAAATAAACAACTTTTATATTAGGACACAATTCATCTAACGTTACGGGATGGCCCGGTGCATTGTCTAGAATTAGCAAGGCTTTAAAATTTAAATTAGTTTTGGAACAATAATTTTGCACTGAGGGTACAAAATAATTTTTGAACCAATCCTCGAACAAAGCAACAGTAACCCAGGCTCTGCGGTTTGATTTCCAAATTACTGGCAATAAAGATTTTGCAATTCCCCTAAAAGCCCTAGGATTTTCACTATGGTATACTAGCATAGGCTTCAGTTTAAAATCCCCTGCCGCATTTCCACCCAATAGTAGTGTAAGGCGATCTTTGGAGGCTTTATGTCCTGACATACGTTTTTCGTCAACAGATATGTACGTATTTGCGGGCATTTTCTTCCAGAATAAACCTGTTTCGTCGACATTGAACACTTGTTGCGCGCAGTAGGCTCCGTCTTGTATTATCGCTTTGAGGTATCCAGGAAAAGCATTTGCCGCATTAAGATCAGCACTAGCTGCTTCGCCGGTCACTTTAATGTTATGTAATCTAGCTCGAATTTTAAATCTTCGAAACCAACGCAAACTTGCGTTGAAAGTTTCAACATCTGAAGTTACTCCTATGTTATATGTCAGTTCTCTGTGAATTTGTTTGGCCTTTTCTTGGATAATAGAAAGGCTTACTGGATCATTACGTTGATTTTGATCTTCTAACCAGAGCTTTAAAAGTCGTTCCATTTCCTCCATCGCGTTTGAACGTGCTCGAGTAGCAAAATTCTGCTGTATGTTTCCATCACTTTTCATATCTGCCTTTACGTTTTCTTTGTTTTTCACTATGGTGTTTACTGTTGAACGACTCAGACCTAGATTCCGTCCTATTTCTGCCATCTTTTCTCCTCTTTCTGCTTTTTCAATAATTTGTAATTTTTTCTCGAAACTAATAGTCTTTCTTCTTTTTCGATCTCTTTCACTTTCACTCATATTTTTAATGTTTTTTACTAAATATTTCGTAAAACTAGAGTCACTATCACTATTTCCAGCCACCACTCGGTATCAATACATTTAACGAATGGATGTAAACTAGTAACAGAAAGCAGTTTATTTTACGGTGACTACAAAATAGGGGAAATCCCCGTCTTGTGAATTCGTATAATAAATCAAGCATTTATTGCATAGTTTCAAGCCGACAAAGTGTACGTTCGAATAAACCACTACGTACGTTCGTATGAACAAAGAGGCGTATGTAACCATAAAATCGTAAACACCTGTTTTTATATGGAATTTCACCGTCCGCTTAACGTACATCCGTTTAACGCACAACAATTTGTGCACGCATTATGTATCTTAAGTGAGCGCTGCCTGTAGTTGTAGTTACATCCACGATTTTACGGAGCGGACTGCCATCTTTTGTAGCTCATTCTATTATCGTTACGTATCGGTAACATATTGAGTAAGATTTTATTTTGTATTTTATTGCAATTTTAAAGACTTGGATTTTTATTGGAACAAAAAAGCACATTGCTGCTAATATAAAGTTATTCTAACTTAAAAAAAACAATGGATTTTCGAAATCTTAAAAAAAAAAAAACTTATGGTCAAAAATGAAAACAGAGTTTATGGAATTCTTGTATCTGAGAATTTCCTGTTTCTCATTCACCATAACATATCTTGTTATTTTTAAATAGCAACCTTCATTTTCTTAAACCGTTGATTGAAGGAATACATAAAGATGCGCCACCACATAGCACTGAGCGTACCCAAACTGGTTTCGACATCTAGAGCGGCAGCACTAGTCATTTGGTTTCGAGATTTTTAGTTTTGCGTTGACCGTTGAGTGATACGCGTTGCGTTTACAATATCGAGCTCTCGCATATACCCACAGATCTAGCGTCTAACAATCATACCACGTTATACGTTTAAGCTGTGGTTTAAGTTCATTGTGGTTAGATTGTCGACTTGTTACGTATTTAAGTCAAAATGAATAACACGACTAGTCATAACTGTGTTTATAAATGTATTCCTTCAATCAACGCTTAAACTTCATTGGATTCCGCACCTTCAAAATTAGGGGCAGTATGTGTTTACTTCCCTATAACTAAATCTTATAGTAGAATTACCGAACAGATGCAGTAGCAACAGCGCACGAGAAATGCGTCACTTGAACGTCATACGTAAAATAACGCTTACTATTGGTTCGTTTGCAAGGACGACCACAAACGAACCAATAGTAAGCGTTATTATACGTATGAGATTCAAGTGACGAATTTCTCGTGCGCTGTTGCTACTGCATCTGTTCGGTAATTCTACAATAGTTTCAGAGTTATTTTGGAAAATGTATCAATTCCTTTAAAGTTTTACTTTGTAATCAATTCTGCTATGAAAATTCATGTAGATAAATAAAAACAAAATAAGTCATTGTTTAGTAATGTCCTAAAATGTTTAAATGTAAACTCGACAATATCAACAAGAAGTAGTTTAATAATAGTTTCTAATAATCTTAAATTAAGTTTTCAACATGTGGCACGTATCATTTTATCGTCTAGATTATTGAACGCGCCTCGCACTCTGGCCATCATCTCTTCTTTGGTGGTAGCAAATATACCGTACAGTTTAACATAGCCCCAAATAAAGTAATCTAGGGGCGTTAAATCGGGTGATCGTAGTGGAAAACTATAAGGTCCTTTATTTCCGATCCACGATCATAAAAAATTTCGTCCAACAACTTTAGTAGGTACTATGTGCTAGTGTACCACCCATCTGAAACCATACACTAGGACATTTAGGATCTTCTTGTACCGACAGTGAACTTGAATTTAAATTTATTACTATATATAACTATTTTGTCATATTTAATAGCACAAAATACATTGAAACTCCAAGACTTTTGGAAACGTCCTTGCCTAACAACTCGAGGGTTATCTTCCGATCGAAAATGGCTATTCTGTCGATTAAATATTCCATTTTTGCAAACTTTGCTTTGTCGTCCATATATTTTTTGTGAAATCGTCTTGTTCTTTCCTCACAATGCTGCGCTCTTGTTACAAAATCGGCTTCTTTAATATGTTGAACAGGATGAAATTTGCATCTTTTAGAGAATTAGTATATAGGATGTGTCGTGAAGTAAGCAAGTGCCATTACCTCTACATTTTCACAATCAACAACAGGTTTTCTTCTGGTTGTTTTTGACAAGAATAATCCGAGGGAAATGCAATTTTTTTAAATATTGCTTAATATACTCTTGGTAGGTCTTGACCTCTCGATTACTCTATTGCTTTCGCCATATGTAATTTTTAGATTAAAAAAATCTTAAATCCAGATCGCAACATTTTCAAGTATTCAGAAACAGAAAATAAAGAAAACGCTGATTAACATAAGTAAATACCTTACTAATAACAGGTAATATGACTGCAATTTGTTTTATTTATTTACATGAATTTCCATAGCCTAATTGATTATACAAAGTAAAACTTTAAAGGAATTTATACATTTTCCAAAATAACTCTGAAACTAAGACATTTAGTTATAGGGAAGTAAACACATACTGCCCCTAATTTTGAGCGAGGAATACAATGAAGTTTAAAAAAAATTAGGTTTCTATTTAAAAATACCAAAGATATTGATATTTTCTGGAGGAAATGTTTAACATTGTTTTCTGATCACACTGTATTATTTTAAAAAGTTTGTAATACCGTATTTGAAGCAGTATACTTTCCAAAATAATTACCTAGAATTTTAAATGTGTGCATATATTCAATTATTCGGAATGTTGTTATGAGTAATAGCCTGTAGCTTTCAATTTTTTTACAAAAATCGAAATACTTCAAAGTGGCTAACTTCAAAGGCAAAGTTTATTAGACAAACTAGCCTTAACATTAAAGTCGGAAATACGAACTAATCATAAAAAATTGGGTATTCCATTTAAAATAAGGAAATCGATATCTATTTCCGGAGTAACCGGAAGAAGCAAATATTCGAAAGAATTTTAAATCGAAAGAGTGTAACGTGAAACTAATATTTGCGAAATGTCAAAACTCCGCTCTTATTAGTTTTCTATATTGTTCTAACGAAATCTCGTGTGATATACCCTGTATATGACAAAAATTATTTCCACTAGAATTAGCCTACTTTTAATTTTCCACATTTCCACCTACCAATTTTCCAAACTACTGATCTTCGAAGAAATGTCACTGTGAAAAAATTTTATGGTAAGCAGACAAATACTATCGTAATGAGCGTACATTCCAGAGTACCGTTTTATGCTTGCATATTTATACACAACTACCACAGAATTATATAAGGTAAATAGAAGAACATTCATATACTTTAGAAGTGGTCTTAATTGGATCTGCGCAGGCCATTTCTGGGCATGCGCTTTGTGAAAGGACAGGGCAGTACACGGGAAATTGAAACCCAAAAGCAGGGTTGGTTTCAGTAGAAAAACTTTTATTAACGAAAATACTACTGATTTGAAAATAATATCAGTTTGGACAATTTCTTCCTAATCAGTTCACCCCTCTCCTTTTCAGTTTGTTTCTTGGCTATATGGTGTAGCCTAATTTTGGTATACGATAAAACTGCAGCTTTTATCAGTCTCATGATATGGTTCTCCTCCAAAACAGAATAGTCGAGACAATGCTCTGACAAACATTTAAAATATTTGCCTTCCCCAAAAATTGTCATTGCCAAACTGTGGCAAAATTTATCATAAAAATTCTCCTCATTGGGCATTTTCTGATCAGTTACAATAAGCACCCGCTTAATGCTTTTCTCCACTATCAGCAAGACTTTCAGCAAATCATCAGACGGTTTAATTAAGCCTCCACGATCTCGCTGCCTTAACAAATGCAACGCACTGTCCATCTCCGATTAGGTAGATACAACAGTATGCAGACTTAAGATGCATTCTGGGCATTTAATTTTGCGCTTCACCATGCTGACCACATACCCAGAGATATACCCAACAACATTTTGGGTTACTATTGATAAATCTGGTAAATTGGGAATTGCATATTCATGGTCTGCAATTTCCATATCTGACCAATAAAGTTCATATTTTTTTATAAATTGTACATCATCTATAGTTACATTAGTAACTTTTGTTCTGGAGGTAGAAGGAACCGCAGCCAGCAAGTGTGTCCGGTCCTGTATGGTACAGTTTCCCTCAATTGCACGAAGGTCATGGCGCACTAGTAATCTTCTGTAAGTATTAAAGAACTGCAGCGCGGTTGGGTTGTTGTTCCAACCATTTCTAGCCCTAAAAATAACAGTTAGCAATAACCTTGTGAAATGAATGTGAATGTAACAGTGTACCTTATACTACAAAAGAATAATTCCAAGTGATCCTGACTGAACTTGTATGTCAACAAATATGACAAGAGTGCATTGTCAGAATCAACATAGGTCTCATACATGGCCAAAAGAGACTTAATTGTTATTACAAAGCCCCTAATTGTCGTCTTCTTGGGAGTAGTATATAAAAACTTTTGGTCCACAGTTTTGAGATTTGTTAAATATTCTATGGAATTCAAGAGTATTGGGTGCCAATAATTTTTATTTGACGCCCTTAGAGGTGTATGACACCCCTTGCCAAAAGGATTCCTTGAATTTAATAAATCGAACAAATTATTTATTGTGCGTAGAAATCTGATTGTTCCATCTGCAGTTTGAAAATCGGCATGCCCAATATTTTTTAAAAATTCCATTGCCTCTGCAACGCTATTGCTGAATGTTTGGGTGGCCAACTTAACCTACAAAAATTTATAAAAATGTACTGTATATAAGTTATTCTTAAGATCAAATGTTACAAACCTTCATTTTCTGTCGCTGCCATTCAATGTGCGCTTTTGACAGTTTGTTCGCAAAACGCAACCCTTCTGCCTCTTGTAATTCAAACAATTTTCGCACTAAATTCCATTTAATTTCTCGTCCTTCATAATCAATTATTGTTCCTAACGTGGCCCAACAATTCCGCAATAATTTTACCATGTGGCAAGCGTCCAAAATTATATATACAGGAGCATTATTTACAGGATGGTCAAAATAAGTGTTTAATTCAGATATTTTTGCCACTTTAGCACCTAGTGCTTCCATCATTGCAAAATTGGCAGTTGGACCGTCAGATGTGATGGACAATATTGTAACGTCAATTTCAGACAATTTCACCAATGCTTGTCTTATTATGTTGGCTTTGGCTGCTCCTGTCAAGGACTTTATGAAAAAGTACCCTATTGGTAGCTTCCAGTGCCCATTAACACCAACTACCATTATGACTAATGCTTCAGTAGCACATTCTAATGAATCGTCCTCAATGCCAGTGGACATGTCAACGTATCCCCAAGCTTTACCACCCACAAAATCAACCTGTTTTTTTATAGACATTTCGTCAAGCATTAAGCTGCACACTGTTTGCTTGTTATGTCCTTTATTCTCCACTACCTGGTTTTTCAATAACTCAAATGAAGTTTGGGAGAAACCAGGTAAACATTCAATGTTTGTCATCCATGATCTTATAGTTGAAAGAGATGGTAGGGCTAATTTGAATGTGCTTCTCACATACTCATATGCTTTTGTAGAATAAAAATTAAGTGTCATGGCGAAGCTTCGTAGTTCTGGAGGAAAACTTTTTCTTGCAATTTTCCCTCTTCGGGAATTGTCAAACAGTCTTGACATTAGGGCAAGAGGAACTCCAGAACACGATCTGTTTATGATGGCATGTGCTTCATCATTAATGAGATTTTTATTTCTCAAATGTTGCACTACTTGCTTCAGAGACTTCACTCTTTCACTCAGCCGTTTAATTTTTTGTTTTGATGTCTTCAACTTTGATCTCAAAGCAGATTGTGCATCTTTGTTTGCGGATAAAGCAATCTTCATCTTTCTAGGGCTCCATCTGTAAATTCAAAAGTCTATAAAATGTACACAGAGGAAAAAGGAATTCCTTACTAATAAGCATGATCTAATCTAAGGAGACGTCGTTTCTTTTTTGCTGATCCTAGCAAACCAACAGAATCACTGGAAGATGTTTGGATCGCACTCGCCTTTCTCTTCCCTTTGGGAGCAGATACATCTGAATCATCAGTGGAAGTCATACTGACAAGAGATACACTACAAATATCAAATTATGAATTTTTAAAATAATATTTGACAGAGACATATTACTGAGTAATAATCGTCAATTAGAAGATCATGTTTATAAAAAAAACAATTAGTTCAAATTAGGTCATTGGTTTATCCTTTACAAGATTATTATTAATGTACAATGTACACACTTCGATAAGTGATTATAACTTACGTGTCAGCTGTCTCTTCAGAAATGTCTATGCATTCCTCAATCAATGGTAAAGCACTCCTGCAATTAGAAGAACTAAAATTAAACATTATGAATCATATGTTTAATAGTTACATATCAGAGGTATTTGATGGGCCTGCTTCTGATTGTCCGACCGAGGTGGATTGAAGAGGACGAGAATCTTCATACCTATAAGTAACAATTAGCAAAGTCTGCATAATTCTTCAACAACACTTACCGCACTTCCAGACGACTTCGACAAGAAACTAGAGAAGAAATTTTTCCTGGTCTCAATTGCAACGATGGTATAGCATTCTTTCTTAACGCTTGATTTGGCAAAAAATCATCAGGAGAAAAGTGAAGTGAACAAATCACATTATGTACACTCATCGGATCATCTACACTTCGTCCTAGAGCATTCAGCCATGACTCACGTCGAGCAGCAGTGAGTCTGTAAGCAGTGAAATCCATAAATAAAATGTCAGATTTACTTGAAGGTATTAATTTTGCACGTTTATGTTATATTATTTGAAACTTGTTCTCCACTTTCATTTAAATGTACAGTTTTATACTCACCGAAATAATCTTAATCCTGCGGTCCCCTCTATGGATTTACAAAATGGCACAAAACACTTTTTAGGCATTTTAATTTATCTCTGATCAGGCTCTGAACGATAAACTCCAGACTCCAGCAGAGTTGTTGTGTATTGTTGTCTGTCAAAAAACCAAAACACTAACACATCCAATGCGCATGCGTACAAATGGACAATGGCGCTTTCCTTGTTAGCACTGTTTTTCCGCGCGCATCTGTTATGTATTAGACGTCTATTTACTGTATATAATGGTCTGTGACAACTACAGTAAATGCCAAAAAAGATGGTGAGCGATGGGAGTAAGATCGCGCAGCATTAGCAATAGTAGCAATAGTAGCAATAGTGGGACAAATATAGTCTGACATTACTGGATAGTCTTTAGTAAGAGGGCCTACGTGTTTTTAAAAACGACTACAGCGCATTCCCACCGCTCGCCATCTTATTTGGCATTTACTGTATGCATATCGAAATTAGATGTAATACTGTAACATACCAACTATAAACGAATAATAAAAAATATTAATAGTATATTACATACCGAGGTGGAAAGTGTTTCATTACTGTCGAGAGATTAAGTAGTTAACCGAGACGCAAAGCGTCGAGGTTAACTTTATCTCGAGACAGGAATGAAACTTTTCACCGAGGTTTGTATACTATTTTATTTACAACCATAATTATTATATTTATTTGTGATAAAAATTACGGTAAAAGTTTTGACATATTGAGTTGTCAGATTTGTGATGTTCTAGCGTAAACGTCAAATAAATATACGTCAGTTTTTTTCGGTGAATAGGTTATAAAAGAAATGTTTAGTCAAACCTTCAAGGACTACAATCCACTTGAACTGAGGGAAACTGTCCTCCCGTAGCAATCCAGATATCTTGAATCGGATGGAGAAGGACAAGAAATCACTATTTCATCATATCAGCAATAGCAGGGCGGCCTATCTACATGTATTCAAGCTTCCAATAATTCTAATGTAACAATTACTTTTATCGCCAACCGTCAGTAAAACGATGCGTTACCATAGCTTTTTACGGAGGTAAACAAACACTTTATCGTACTGTACAATAATAATACCACGCGATCATTTAAATTCTAAATTATAGCAGGCGGGATTTTTTTTATTAGGTTGCCCAGAATGTCAATTATTGATTAATTAACATTTTGAAACGTCACTTTGACAATTCAAATTGTAAATTAGTACTTATATACCAACTTAATTTAAATTTCACAGCCTGCTCTAATTTAGAATTTAAATGATCGCGCGGTATATTAAAATACAAGTTTCATAAGACACGATTTTTACGCACGCGTTCAAGTGCGCCTAGCGGCTCGTTTTCTAAAGAACAAGTGCGCAAAATGTCTTATGAAACGTGTATTTTATACTATTTCTTCTATTTCGGTTATTAAAAGTGCAAAAAAGCTTAAAATAAGAGAAATGTTTTGTTCGAATATTTTAGAAATTTTGCTTTTTTGAAGTTGGTTACTCTGATTTTTAAGTAGAACGTTTTAAATATTTGAATATCGGTGGTGCTATATGTAATTGTGTTTAAAATTCAGACTGATTTATACAATAAATTATTTCAAATTATCAACAAAAAGGACGAAATAAATAACTGTACGCCCCCAGAGATTCGCAAAATAGCAGAAGACAATTTACAAAATCTTTCGTCCACAAACTCTCTACATATTTATCAAAACAAACTTTTATAACAGTTGTACCGCGCGATCATTTAAATTCTAAATTAGAGCAGGCTGTGAAATTTAAATTAAGTTGGTATATAAGTACTAATTTACAATTTGAATTGTCAAAGTGACGGTTCATAATGTTAATTAATCAATAATTGACATTCTGGACAACCTAATAAAAAAAATCCCGCCTGCTATAATTTAGAATTTAAATGATCGCGTGGTACTATTCAACATGGTAAGTAAATGTCAATAGTAGCATCCGAAAACTTATCATCCAACTCTGCTTAACAATTTATATTGCTAATTAGTAAGTGAAATGTTAGCATGTGTGCTTTTTATTCTTTGTACAATTTTATTGCACATTTTTGTTACTTTAAAGGCTTATATTTTGACATTTAAATACGATTTGGTTCCGTTTTTTTTTGTTACCAACTTCAAAAAAATAAAATTAGCGTGCGATAAAGTAATACTTATTACAACGGCTCGATGGTCTCGTGGTAAGATGACCGATACTGTAGTAATCTGAACACATGCACACCTCTAAAGCAACACACACACAAACACACCTCTAAACAAAACATCTTGACACACACACAGACCAGAGAAATAGAGTAGGGGAGAACGCGCTTCGACGAGTGCGCATCCAGTTTTAAGCAAACGCTATAGTGGTCGCCATTTTGCAGGAAGGCATTTCTTTTCACACGTAAGTTTGTTTACATTTTTCTAAGTCAATGAACTTTACATGCGAATTGTTGAGCTAGGTATAAATATAACCTTCAAAATGGCGGAATTCAATTTAACTTAGTTGGCGCATCTTTAAGCGCGTTCTCCCCTACTCTATTTCTCTGACACAGACACGAGATTGACAGTTAGTTAAAAGTTGTAACAGAACAAAACAAACGCAATATAATGTATATTAAAGTTATATTAATTAAAGTGTTATAAATAGAAATAAAACAAACACAGGGCATTTTTATTTATATCAAAACATCACAATTTGGCGACGAAGATAAAAGACAAAAGGAAACAAAGATAAAAGTAAACAATCAGTGAAAACAAAATCAAGTGCATCAACACAGAGAAAATGGCGTTAGCATACACAACCCCTGTAGAACCGTTCAACATCAAAGAAAATGGAAACAATGCAGGACAAAGATGGGAAAGATGGATCAACAGATTCGAAAACTACCTATTGGCAGTTGGCATAGAAAACGAAGAAAGAAAAAAGGCCATGATGCTGCATTATGCAGGTGAGGATATTTATGACTTATATCAATCCTTACCCGACCTCAAACCCGAAACCGAGTCCCCATCCGACAATCCTTCAGCATATAACGTAGCGAAAGAAAAACTAAACAAATACTTTAGTCCAAAAATTAACAAAGACTTCGAAACATACAAATTTCGCCAGGCAAAACAGGAGCAAGGTGAAACAACAGATCAATTTTATGCAAGACTCTTAAAGCTGTCAAAAACATGTGAATTTAGTAACACTGAAAATGAGATCAAATCTCAAATTATTCTAAACACCAACAACATAAAGTTGAGACACTTCGGACTCACTGAACAACCCAGTCTCGAGAAGTTGTTACAGCATGGAAAGGCTTTAGAAACAACACAAATACAAATGGAGGCTATAGAAAACAAAAAGGAATTCACAAACAAAACTAGCAGCTACCATAAAACACAAAACAACAAAAACATGCTGTGCAAAAACTGTGGAAATAATTGGCACGAAAACGGAAGGAAAACATGTCCAGCTAGCAACTCCAAGTGCCATAAATGTTCTAAGATAGGGCATTTTGCCAAAGTTTGCCTCAGTTCAAAAGATAACCCAAATAAACAATCACCTAATCCTGTAATCAACAACCGACAAAGCAAAACAAAACAAAATGTTAAACATAGCAATAAAATAGAGCAGGTGAGCTCAGATTCAGAACAATCATACAGTCTAACAGTAAATAGAACAAACATACCTACAACAAAAGTCAAACTCAATAGCAAGTATCTCAATTTCATCATAGATACAGGGTCTTCAGTAAATATCATAAACAAAACAACATTTGAAAACATCCCTAACACCAAGCTGTATGCAAGCAATTGTGCAATATACCCATACAACACATTTCAAAATTTAGAAGTAATTGGTAAGTTTTCTGGCAATTTTGAATACAAAGGAAACTACACAAAAGCAGATGTGTATGTAATAGAAGGACAGGGTGACCCACTCTTAAGCTACGAGACCTGCAAGAATTTGAAATTAATTAACATCGCATATAACGTGACAAACAAAATAGATATGACATACATTGCACATGAACACCCAAACATCATCAAAGGCGTAGGAAAACTGAGACAACAAACCGTTAAACTACACATTGATGAAAAGATACCACCAATAGCACAAAAACACAGAAGAATCCCTTTTCATCTACGGAAATCATTAGAAACAGAGCTAAACAGATTAAAAGAACAAGACATCATAGAAGAAGCAACAGGCCCAACACCATGGATATCACCAATAGTACTAGTACCAAAACAACATGATAACCAGCAGCTTCGCCTATGCATAGACATGCGTTCAGCAAACAAAGCAATCAAAAGAGAAAGACACCTAACACCCACCATCGACGACGTAATCTCAGCACTTAACGGAGCAAAAATATTTAGCAAAATTGACCTGAAAGATGGATACCACCAACTAACACTAGATGAAGAATCCAGGTACATCACCACATTCTCTACCCACCTAGGCTTATTTAGATACAAAAGATTATTCTTCGGAATTAACTCAGCGGCCGAAATATTCCAAAACACAATACGTGGAATAATAGCGAACATCAAAGGTACAATCAATTACAGCGACGACATTCTAGTATTTGGAGAAAATCAGGACGAACATAACGAATCCCTGAAACAGCTACTGAGCAGGCTAGAAGAAGCTGGTCTAACAATCAACAAACACAAATGCATCCTAAACCAAACAACTATAAAATACCTAGGACACGTCTTTGACAACAAAGGTGTAAGTCCGGACCCAGACAAAGTGAAAACATTCCTAAATCTGAAAACACCAACAAACCAATCAGAAGTAAGAAGTTTATTAGGTATGATCAACTTTGTAGGAAAGTTTCTTCCAAACACAGCAAGCAGAACAAAGGAACTCAGAGAATTAATCTTAAAAGAGAACAAATTCAAATGGGAAAATAAACACGAAAAAGCATTCAAACAGTTAAAACAAGATCTACTAGATGTAACCAAGCTAGCATACTTTGACGTAAACAAACAAACGAAACTACATGTAGATGCAGGACCACATGGACTAGGAGCAATACTGTCCCAGTGCAATCCAAATGCGTCAGAACCAGAAATTGTTGCATATGCAAGCCGAGCACTAACCAAAGTAGAACAACGATACAGCCAGATAGAAAAAGAAACACTAGCAGTAACATGGGCCATACAACACTTCCACATACATTTGTACGGAACAAATTTCGAACTATTTACCGATCACAAGCCACTTGTACACATCCTTCAAAACCCAAGATCGTCACCTAGCTTAAGAATTGAGAGGTTATGTTTAAGAATACAACCTTATACGTTCACAGTAAAACACCAAAAAGGAGAAACCAACCCCTCAGACTATCTGTCGAGATACCCGACTTGGACAGAAACGCCCAAAGTAGATAAAATTGAGCAGTATGTAAACTTCATCGTTAACAACAACACATACGCCTCAATAACACTGGAAGAAGTACAAGAAGAAACAGAAAAAGACGAAACGTTACAGTTACTTAGAAAAGCACTAAGAAACAGAAACATGTGGAACGAAAACAAGTTAACCTCATATAAAAACATAAGAGATGAAATTACAGAACACAAAGGAGTGCTATTAAAAAGCCGCAGGATCATCATGCCATCAACACTCCAAGAGAGAGCGATGAAACTTGCACACAAAGGACATTTAGGAATAACAAAAGTTAAAGAACTCCTCAGATCAAAAATATGGTTCCCAAACATGAATGAAAAAGTCGAGAAACTAATAAAACACTGCCCAGCATGTCAAGCAACAATACCAACACACCACAGAGATCCTATAACTACAGGAACCCTTCCAACAACACCATTCGAACAATTAGATATGGACTTTGCAGGACCTTTTCCCAATGGAAAGTATATTTTACTAATCATAGACGAATATTCCAGATTTCCATTCGCAGAAGTAGTACCATCTACAAACTTTGAAGCTACGGAAAATGTATTATCGAGGATATTTTCAACATTTGGTCTAGCAAAAAGAATAAAGACTGATAATGGACCACCCTTCAACAGCCATCAGTTTTCAGAATACCTAAACATCCGTGGTATAAAACACATGAAGATTACCCCAATGTGGCCAGAAGCAAACGGTGTAGCAGAAAGATTCGTGAAAACACTGAAAAGATCACTGATATGTGCACACTTAGAGACAAACAACTTCAGCTCACAACTACAAGATTTTCTATTCAGTTACAGAAGTGCACCGCACCAATCAACAGGACATCCCCCGTTCAATTTAATGTTTGGTCGCACGGTTAACACACATCTACCTAGCATAGACACAGAAAGCTCAAAAAGCACAAAAGATGAAGAGAAAAGAAGGAGATGGAACGAGAAAGCAAACCTAAAGCGCAGAACAAAACCACACAATTTTAAAATCAAAGATCTAGTGCTATGTAAACAGCAGAAGAAGAACTCCTTAACTCCAGCATATGATCCAGTGCCGTACGAGATAATAAGAATCGAAGGTACCAGAATCACAGCTAAAAGACACACTAACACGATAACAAGAAATGCCTCATTCTTTAAAATATTTAACACATCAAACCACTACCAAACACAAATACCCCTACCCGATATCCTTTACCATCCAAGCATAAATGTCCAACAAAGACAACAGGATGAAGACTTTCGACACCCAGCCACAACACTGGACGATACTACAACACAAGATATAGAACACGAAGAAGAGCACGAAGAGAGAGATGTACCACCCCAACCGAAGCGAACTAGAAGAAGACCAGGCTATCTAGAAGACTACACAACATTTTAAAAAGCAAGGGAGGAAATGTAGTAATCTGAACACATGCACACCTCTAAAGCAACACACACACAAACACACCTCTAAACAAAACATCTTGACACACACACAGACACGAGATTGACAGTTAGTTAAAAGTTGTAACAGAACAAAACAAACGCAATATAATGTATATTAAAGTTATATTAATTAAAGTGTTATAAATAGAAATAAAACAAACACAGGGCATTTTTATTTATATCAAAACATCACAGATACTGTCTGTGGGAGAGATAGTAGCGAGGGTTCGAGTCCCGCCTGGAACAATAAAATTTTTCTGGCGGGTCCGGTACACCTCTCGAGTCACCATTCTCTGTCGGGATATAATTAACAGTGCTTCACCCTTTACGGCGAGGGGGTGTAAGTAACAAAGCCATGAAACACTTTACACACATAAAATATACACCAAAAAGGCTCCTGGGGTTATGACAAGCTTAAAGCTTATAACCCCGGGGTAAGCCGCCCACCACAAGTTCAAAAAAAAAAAAAAAACCAAAACGGGTGTCGTAATGTGAACTTTATAGCACCGGAATAGAAAAAGTACTTTATCTGCCGCTAATATCTGTCAACGTAGCCATGACTGATGACTTTAAACATAAATCGTTTGTCACTGTCATAAGTTATTATATCTTTATTTTTAAAATTTACAATTTTCACGGTTGGCGATAAAATTTTGTATGCACCACGTCAGTAAAGTACCTTTATCGAACTCGTCTTTTACTCGCCGCGCTCGCTTCACTCGCTTGGCTGGTAAATCAGACTCATTCGATAAAGTATCACTTTACTGATTTGGTACATAAATAACTATTATCGCCAACCGTCAGTAAAGTGATGCGTTACCATAGCGTTTTACGGAGGCAAACAAACACTTTATCGTACTGTACAATAAAGTACTTTACCTGCCGCTAATGTCTGTCACCGTAGCCATGACTGATGACTTTAAACATAAATCGTTTGTCACTGTCATAAACTGTCATAAGTTATTATATCTTTCTTTTTAAAATTAACAATTTTCACGGTTGGCGATAAAATTTTGTATGCACCACGTCAGTAAAGTACCTTTATCGAACTCGTCTTTTACTCGCCGCGCTCGCTTCACTCGCTTGGCTCGTAAATCAGACTCGTTCGATAAAGTATCACTTTACTGACTTGGTACATAAATAACTATTATCGCCAACCGTCAGTAAAGTGATGCGTTACCATGGCGTTTTACGGAGGTAAAGAAACACTTTATCGTACTATACAATAAAGTACTTTACCTGCCGCTAATATCTGTCAGCGTAGCCATGACTGATGACTTTAAAAATAAATCGTTTGTCACTGTCATAAACTGTCATAAGTTATTAATATCTTTATTTCTTAAATTAACAATTTTCACGGTTGGCGATAAAATTTTGTATGCACCACGTCAGTAAAGTACCTTTACCGAACTCGTCTGTTACTCGCCGCACTCGCTTCACTCGCTTGGCTCGTAAATCAGACTCGTTCGATAAAGTATCACTTTACTGACTTGTTACATAAATAACTATTATTTACAACCATACAATTAATAAATATTTATGATAAAAATTCCGATAAGGTTTTGACATATCGAGTCGACTGTTTTGTGATTGACATTTAGGTTGGAAAATGAGGGCAGTAATAGAGGGCGGGAAGTAAATGAGGGCAGTAATAGAGGGCAGGAAGTAAACGTGAACAAAGTTACACTTCCAAACTTTTAAAAAGTCAGAAATGCCAATATTATGCGTATGGTTGTAAATAAAATATATCTCGGTACAAGCCGAAACATATTCATTACCCTTATTCGATATTATATTTGATTTTGTTATAATTTATTTCATTTATTTTTTGTGTCATTCGTGACCTACTAATTAGAAATTTGAAATTTTATGCTGTTCGCCAGCTTTGGCCTTATTGTACAGACATGCACACGTCAGAGTGTCACAACTCGCATCGGTAAGTCGAAGACAACATGTCAGGCGCGGAGTACCTCAAGGTTCTACACTGAGCCCTCTGCTATTTATAGTTTTTGTAAATGACTTGTTTTATTATTTTACTCCCCAGGAAATAATTATGTGTGCAGATGATGCCACTTTGTGTATATGTATAAATAACTAATATAACTCCACTATAGTCCGTCTCAACCTTATTATGCAGTACAGGTCTTATGGCAATTGATTTCGTGGTTGCCAAATCATCTCATTGTAAATGTTGTTACAGTTCCGGTTCATTATCTGACATTATTTGCAATCAAAACATAACCTATACGACTGTTTGTCGTTCAAGTGATGCATACAAAAAACATGAAACACTAAAAGGAAAGAATATATGGGAAGTTGGATTAGTTACAGCATGATATTTGTAATTCTAGAAATTTATTTAAAATCTAACTGAATATAGTAAGCCATAGTAAATAAAATAATATTTCAAATAAATACCTAAGGTATTCAATTTTCTTCGTACTGAATAATGACATCTTAATCTACTATCAGTGGATAGTAGATTAAGATAAATAATAAACAAATAGACAAAGACAAAGTTAATTACAAATATATTTTTCATAACAAGACTTTTCCATTTATAAAAGCAACTTCAATAATACATATTTATAAAAAGAATAACAATAACCACACATACACATATACTTTTATTTTTTAATTTGTTACATGACTTATATAGTCTTATTGAATATTAATATGTTATTGTACACTCCATTATACATTTAAAGACACAAATTCCTCAAAAATTCATTTTCAAAAATATACTTTCCCATTTATAAGAACAAGCTAATACTACATAATAGTATACTTAATTTAAATAACTTAAAATTAGTTTTGAGTGTTGTAATAAATATGTGATAACATTTATGGAAACACTAACCAAGACCATACAAAGGAGTAGATACACATATTGCTTTATTTTACTTCAATCACTTAAAGAATCCTGATCTGATGATGAATGTGTGACATTAATTGCTTTAGATGTCTTTTACGTGGCCAATGTAGTTCTGCCAGTTGTTTATGGTTACATTCTGATAACCCTCCACAATTAATTGTTCAACATCTCTTTGTTTGAATGTCGTATAGTGCATTTTAACATAGTGCAAGCCAGTAAATCTCTTTTTAACATGTCGTTATCTAGTGGTATATTCTTCTCGGTAAGCCATTCAATAATTTGGTCTTTTCTCCATGCTACTGTTGGAACCTTTTCTAATTTCCTCGTATGATATGAGGCATTATCGAGAACAACAACCGAGTTGTCTGGTATATTTGGAACCAATTTATTATTGAACCAATCTTCATATATATCTGCATCCATTTCGCTATGAACATCAGCAGTATTTTTCTTACAAAGAAATGTACATTCAGCACCAACAACAAAACCTTGCTCGCCTCCAGCATGAAGTAATGCAAACCGAGGCCCAAGACCACTTGGTGATCTTAAACCAGTGCTGAGTCCTTGTGTAAAGGCTTGTCGACTGCTTTGAACAGTAGTGTCAGTCCATTTTTTATTTATTGTGTGTCCTGCATTCACCCATGATTCATCTGTATATATTATAGTTCTACCTGAAAATAAAACAATCACAATCAAACACAAGCAATTAATGAATTGCATAATGAACATAGAAGTACAAAAAAATAAATGGTAAACTATACCTTCGTCTCTGAATTTCCTGATGTCTCGCAAGTATTTATGTCTCCACCTAATAATGTCATCTCTTTCAATAAGAATACTCTTTCGTCCAACTTTTTGAAATTCAAAACCCATATCATGTAGCAATCTGTGAAGAGTTGCTCGTGCAAAGTTAGGCAGATCGTCATCATTATTAACAGCAACAAGAATAGTATTTAATGTCGGAGGTGTATTCTGTATAAAAAAGCCATGCATTTTACGTCGAATAAGTGCCTGTGTATTGTCATCATATGAATGAAGTCGATCATTTATTTGTATATGTTTTCTTGTGTTTCTTCGGACTTGATATTTGACCCATTTGTTGTTCCCTCTTTACATTATATATGGTTCGCTCTGAACAACATAAAGCTTTACTTGCTTCTTGAACAGCAGAGGTCACGTTCATGGATGTATTAAAATAATTATACACATTAATAATCATCTGCTTTTCCTTACGACTAAAATTTTCTCCCTTCTGTCGCTTTCTGCCTGGGAGCTCCATAATGACAGTGAATACTGCAATACAATATGGTTATCAAGTTTATCAAAATTATAGATATAGGTATGCATACTTACTTTTAAAGCAGGAATTAAGAAAGAAAACAACGATTTAACAGAAATTAATTAGGTGAATTAAAGAGAATATAAAAGTATACACACTACGGCAAAAACTGACAATTGACAGCAACGATTACTCATAATAGCCATATACTTTGTATAATAGAACTTGCAACAAGGCAGCCGGATATAAAGATGGCGTTATTAAGAGACTACTAAAGATAATAAGAGATGCAATATCCCTATTAAACCTGTACTGCATAATAAGGTTGAGACGGAGTATAGTAAATGAATTGAGGACAAACTAAAAATATAAACAATTAGCGATTAGCATATTTTACTGCAATTAAAAAATACAAATTAAAATATTACTATATATACATTTACTTTGCAAAAAATACGAAATAAATTATTCATCATGCACTTTCATATGTTTCTTTAGATCTTGTGGGTATTTAAATTGAGATGTACACAGCTTACAAGCATAAGGTGCTTCCCCAGTATGTGTTCGCATATGAGTGCGAAGAGCAACAAGCTGTCTAAATTTCTTGCCGCAGATCTTGCATGAATGTGGCTTTTCACCTGTATGTATTCTGGCATGATTTTTCATTACGTTCTTATCCTTAAAACGTCTATCGCAATGATCGCAAGCATAGGGTTTTTCATTTGTATGAGTATACTTGAAGTGCCGTTTCAGTTTGCTATTGGTTGGATAAGCTTTTCCACAAAGTGTGCAGAGAAAATTTTTAACTTCATGTTGGAATTTCAAGTGAGATTGTAAGTAATGATAATGTATAAAAGTTTTCCCACATACTTCACATACATAGTCTTTTTGATTGGTATGTATCTTCATATGAGTCTTTAGATAACTTACCAATCTAAAACTTAAATTGCATACATTGCATTTATGAGGTCTGTCATCAGAATGTGTCCCTCTATGGTTTTGAAGCACAGGCAGCATTTTAAAAGTTTTGCCACATATGTCACATGCATATGGTCTAGTTTCGGAATGCACTGCCACATGTTCTTTTAATTGTGATGCTATGGTAAAACCTTTACCACAAACCTCACATTTATGAAGTAGATCACCCTTATGTTTACGAATATGTACTTCAGAATAATAACGATACTTAAAATTCTTATTGCACAGTTTACAAAAAACAGTTAATTTCTTTCTTTCAATGTATGTAAGCCTCTTATATTCTTCTGGAGTAACTACTTTAGATAGTTCATCATTTATTTCATCACCATTTGTGTTATCAATTACTAATGGAATGTTGTTTGAACTATCAGAATCATTTTCACTATAAATTGATTCTGAACTATCTTGTTGTGTTGCTGTTATTTCTTGTTGGGCATTTCCTTTAACTGTTCCAGTGATATCACTTGATTTTTTTGACTCATTTACATTACTAAAAACATGTAACTGTGTTGGTAATGTTGATGATACAGCAGCAAGTTGTGATGTTGTAATTTCTTCTGAATTTTCTTTGTCCCTTACCAATTGTGTTTGAATAGACAACATATTATTAGCAGTACCACTTTCAGTTAAATCAGAATTATCAATAGTTTTGATTTTATATTCTAACAAATTTTTATTAGTATTTTTGTTAAGAATGAAAGTACCTCTATTTTGATTACTTGCTATTGTAGCATTTTCCTCAAGATATTGAAATTGCTGTGAATCTGGTTCTTGTTTAATGTACATTCCAGGTAATATTTCCTTACCACTTCCATCAGAAACAGATCTTGATAAATTTGTTTCGTGATCTTCTATAAGGAAAATTGCATTTTCCTGGGTTAGTTCATTCAAATTAGTATCTTTAATGCTTTCATTTTCTAGTTTTAAAGGATCTTGTACTTCATACTTAGCTTCTTCCTTAACAATTCCTGTACTATAGTCTGTACGTTCAAGGTTTTTGTGTAATGATACAGGTTGTTTGCTAAAAAGTTTACGAAGTTTTGAATCAGATTCAATTGCCATAGTTCTGAAGTACCAAGCTGACATCAATCTCTCTAAGCATTCGCTGCAAATATGCAAAGGCAGCAAATCATCATTCCTGATCTGAAAATTAATATATTAGGTGATACACATATAAAGTATTATATTTAGATTAAAACCTCAAGAGATGTACATTCATGCAATATTTCTGAAGATGATTTACCATTTTCATAATGGCTAAAAATATTAAAAAACCGTGATTTCGTTTGTGAACATGTTCTACATATCAGATTCATTTTACTTCTAAAATATGCCTAGAATTCCATTACTAACATTTATCAGCTATAAATCTGTTTGTTAATTGTTAAGGCGTACCGTAGACCGAGGTTACTTTTATCAAAGGGGCTACATTGAATAAAAACACAATTTTATTTTAACGCCGAATACCTTTCAGAAAAACATGCCAAGAGGTCTAGCGCATGTCTAGCGGCAATTAATTATGCAGTTTTCATCAACATGTCAAATCAGAGATCAAAAATGTGCAATCAAACCATCTATATTGGCCTTCAGGCGATACACACCGCGGGGTTTGTATCGCCTAAAGGCCAATATAGATGGCGCTGACATCAAATAATTACAGGGACTTTAATAATTACAGTTTTCAATAACACTAAGCAAATAGCGGGCAATTCAAAATGTATTTGGTAGCGGGAAATTCAAAATAAAGTTTAATACAAATTAGGGTTTAATACCGCGAGATCTAAAATTATATTGATAAAGATTTGCCATGGAATGTAAAACGTCTGTCTTAAGTTATATCATTAAGTGTCATACTGTCATTAATATTTGTCGTTATAAGAGAAAAGATAATGACAAATATTAATGAAAATTTTTATGGAATTTAAATCAAGAGGCACTTGGCTTTTTAAATTGGTACAAAAATGAAATTACTTTAAAAACCTGAAAGTCGCCATAGAAGGAAGCGACAAACATATTTGATTTTGATAAGATGAATCTCTCGGATAACCCAGGGTCAAAGAAATGCATTTTCAAGAGAGGGGTTAATATACAGAAAGGGTTAGAGACTCTTCAAAAAGCGCAGTTTCTAATATGTTCTGTGGCCCTGCTGCAGGTAAGATCTAGCAATATAAGTACTATAATTATAAATCCGAACAATTGTGGACAGTTTAGTGTGAAGGTGGGCCACCAGAGCTTTGGTAGAACTAAAAGCAGATTGATGCATTTACTCTCCAAGATTAATTTGATTCGAAACCATAGTAATTCCAGCAGCTAAATTATTATCTATTATAATTATAATTATTATTATTATAATTATAATTATTATTATTATAGTAAAAAGATGGTGCTAAGTGTCAAGCCACTTCAACTTTACACATTTGTGTCAACCTTTAGATGTGTGCTTTTATGCACTTCTGAAACGATACTGGCTGTCTATTTAGGACACAAGGAAATTGAGTTTAACAAAAGTCACAACTTTTGTCAAAAGAGGAATTTACACATTTATTAAAAATCTGTACTGAAAACTCTACCCAAAAGGTAAAGTGGAATCAAGCAATATATGTCCCCTGGTTTTAAAATATGTGGTATATATCCATTTAAGGCTATTAAAGTGTTGGACCGATTACCAGACTATCAAAAAGAAAACCCTGACGAGCAAGAAATCGAGGCAAATGTTTCTAATGCTCCATTGACATTTTAAAAGATTTACGTCGTGTCGATGAACAAGTACCTAGAAAAAAGAAAAAGTAGATTACGTGCCTGCAGACCAAAGCATTAGCGTTGATGATATAAGAACGGAAGAGCAAGATGCTGCTGCCACACTGGCAGAAAGTGGCAGTGACGTAGGATATGAACAAGTGACAGATGATGACGAAGTGGAGGAAAATGAAACTGTTGAAAATGAAGGATCAAATGAAATTATGTAGTCAAATTTTAAGCTAAGAGTTTGGCGCAAGATTTTATTGGGCAAATAATTTCCACTGATGAACTTTCTGAAAAGGAAAGTCAATAATAATAAATTCGTGTGGCCCCAGGTTCTAGACCAGGGGGTGGGTAATACCTGTCAATGAGTTAATGAAGGAATTGACTCGTCCAATTATAGATACAAGAGATGATTTGCTGTTGAAGCCTGCTAAACTCAAGCAATATTTAAAATATTTGCAATAGGTAACCCTATTTGTGCCTTTTACACCGAAGTAACGACCCAATATTATTTAAAAATAGACTTATTAATTATAAGAGAATGTTGTTGTTTTTATAACAGAATTTACTTTTTAATGCTGGTTATTTTTGTATTTTTTTAATAAATGTTACATGTTTAATGAAACTTGAGTTATTTCTCATACCTACCTAACTGAAAGGTTTTTTCTCGTTTTTTCTTTTTTTAATAAAATTGGGGATTTATTAAAAGATGTTCAATCAAACCCCTAATAAGTACGAGATTTCATTGAAAAATATAGTATTTAAAAACGTGTTCAAAGTAGCTTCATTGTTAATAATGATTAAACGTTCATATTAAGGTGGCTACTACACACATGCAACAAAACATTGTGCCGAACTCCGTCGCATCTCAAGTGTGGACGCAAGCACACAACAGCGTAACATCGCAACATAACGGTGTCCCATTAGTTGTCGGTTTTCTGCCGTCGCATCAAAAATGTTGCGCGTTCACGTTGCGCTACATGTTCGCATGTCTGGCCATTCTGGCGAACAAATAATGAATGCCCGAGATTATTTTTAATTTCACTTACATTTACTGAGGAAAAGTTTTTATGGCGTGGGAACGTTCCTTCCAAATAATTCAAAACATCTGTGTTCATTTTTTGTCTCAAAATAATTCTAAACATCTGTGTCATACTTTGTGGAAGAAAACGCATTTTCTTACTTCTTCAAGTAATAAAATTTGTCGGATATAATTTTAAATCGTTCTTTTTGGAAGTTACGTCTGATTGAGTTTAATCAGACTGAATTAGATATCGGTTTGGTATGGAGTGAACGGAGGATGTGATTCTTGCTTTGATCGACATTTATCGAGGAAAAGTAATTTTGTGGAATATCATATATAGCATCCCAGATAAAGTTAAAAAAAATTGTGTCTGCCACCAACGTCTTGGCCTACGTTTTTTCTTTTCCACTAAATGCAGCCGCAATGTACATCTTGCTTGGAAAACATTCACGAACTGATCAAGAACGATGGGACGGCATTATGTTGGCGTTGATGTTACGCGACGATGTTCTGTTGCACCTCAAAACTTTATCACACCACGACTTCGTCGCGCAACAAGGAATGTTGCCCGACGGAGTTCGGTACGATGTTTTGTTCATGTGTGTAGCCACCTTTACGTATTTCTGTTGTGGCTTCACGTCCTCCCATAATGCATAATTCAAATTAGAAAAACAGAATAAGGTTGTAAAATTATTAGTGGTTAAAGGCAAAAATCGTTGAAAGTAACCTTAGTTTACGGTATTGCATATTATTAAAAATATTTAAAAAGTTTTTTGAATTTTGAAATGTATTGATTCACGTTCAGTTCGCAAAGACGACGGAGCAAAGAAATAATGTAAACAACACACGCTTACTGAATAGCACTAATTCATAGGGCGAACTGTAACATCTGTTTACTCCAGAGAATCAGAGAAAAACTGCCATAAAATAAGGAATTTTATGAATAAAATCCTTTCTTCATCGGCGTAGGTACAAGGGTGACGAGTTTTTAAAATTTATTATATTTACCTTATATTTCGCAATATAATATGTATGTTTCAATAACATACGCGTACATTTTTAGTTATCATTTATTTAGATCTAGAACGTTGTTTATGTTACTTTTTCTGAGATAAAAATTAATTGTCAGTGATTCCGAAATTTATTGCAAAGTCTGTAAAATATCGTCACTTAGCTTTGCTAAAACATACACAGAAATAGTTTTCATGCAGAGAATTTCGATAGTTTACAAAATTTCGTTACATGTTTAAATGACGATGCTCGAAGTATTTCTGAGTGCAAGGAACTAACACAAATCCCAAATTTAAAAAGTCAGTTGTTATTCCTTCAGGAACACTTTGGAAATTTGCCTAAACTAATGACATATTTTGAAAATCGAATCTCAAATTAAAAAATGAGGTGTGGCCACCACACGACTTTCTTATACGTATGAGCGTTTCAAACTATACTATATTTTTTTTACACAAAAATTATTCAAAATCCTATTCTAAGTACTTCTGTTCTCTTAATAAATCGCTATAGAATGCATACTTAGCAAGATATTCGAAAAAAGGACTACTCCCTAAGAGTAAAAGTGTTACTTCCGGTCCGAATTTTGAAATTTGATATATTCAAAAAATATTGCAAATCTAGCACTAAATACTTTTGTATTCTTGATAAATACATACAGAATGCATAATTTACGTCATATTCGCAAAAAATCGCTATTCGATAAGAGTAAAAGTGATAATTCCGGTCTGAATTTTGAAATTATTTTTATGCAAAAGATATTGAAAATTACGTTTTAAATACTTTTATACCCGTAACGTACCTGTCTAAAAAGCATGACATGGGAAATATTCGCAAAAAACTGATTTTCGATAGGAGTAAAAGACCTACTTCCGGTAGCAGCTTCGAAAAACTTTTTAAATAAAATTGTTCTCAATTTTAATTTCAAGTACATATGAATTCTTTATAAATTTGTTTAAATTTCGTAGTTGACGAAATATTGGCAGAATTTAATTTTTTCACTGAAGTAAACTGCTACTTCCGGTCTACCGATTTTACTGAAAAACTACTCAGATCTCAAGAGGGAGATTAGACACGTAAATACAAAATTTGGAATTGATATCTACAGCGGTTATCGTGGTCACATAGAGACACACAGACGTTTTTTAAAATAGTATATTAAAATACAAGTTTCATAGACACGATTTTTGCGCACGCGTTCAAGTTTAGAAAACGAGCCACTAGGCGAGTTTTCTAAAGAACAAGTGCGCAAAATGTCTTATGAAACGTGTATTTTATACTATTTTTTCTATTTCGGTTATTAAAAGTTCAAAAAAGCTTAAAATAAGACACATGTTTTGTTCGAATATTTTAGAAATTTTGCTTTTTTGAAGTTGGTTACTCTGATTTTTAAGTAGAACGTTTTAAATATTTGAATATCGGTGGTACTATATGTAATTGTGTTTAAAATTCAGACTGATTTATACAATTAATTATTTCAAATTATCAACAAAAAGGACGAAATAAATAACTGTACGCCCCCAGAGATTCGCAAAATAGCAGAAGACAATTTACAAAATCTTTCTTCCACAAACTCTCTATATATTTATCAAAACAAACTTTTATAATAGTTGTACTCAATGATCTAATACTATTATACTACTAGATGCAGTGTACGCTATGTCTTGCTGATTAGGAAGTGACCCACACCATAGGAGAAAGAAGGAAAATATATGAGCGTCGAAAGTTTGACAAGGATGAACAAAATTGACCGTTTTATGTGGGCAAAATTCAAATATGTTGCTATAGCTTGTAATGGCTTATAATGTTTAAAAGTATTATTTTGTTAAAAATATGCTATATTAAGAGGAAAGTAAAGGTATTGCAACTTTAATAATCAAAAAGATAAATAATTAAATATATTGAAATGGGGAACAAATATTAGTGACTGGCATTGTATATTATTGACAAAATTTGAAGGATTATTTTATTTTACTATTTTATTTATTGACGGTTAAAATAAAAATATCTAAACTAAAAAGAACAGTTGTGTATACTTATAATAGTTGTTCATTATTGTAAAGTTGAGTACATTCATATGGTAGACAATTCTTGAAGGAATAGTAGTGGATCAAGTTCTTTGTTGCCTCAATTTTCTTTAAATTCTGAAAATGGAGATTTAAAATTTATTATTTTTGTTAAAATGTGGTTTATAACTTTGTAAAACTTGTCTAATTTAAAATATTGCTAAGCAAAGTAAATTAATGCTGAATATTAAAATATGAAGGATAGAAATTGGTATATAATTACGCGGGCAAAGTTTGAATAAGCGGATCTGTCAAAATTGACATTTACATAAAATTTTGTTAGTAAAGCATTTAGAAATGCTAAATATTAGTAATTCATTATTATAAAATAATAGAGATTTAATACAGAAGGTTTACTGAAAGTTGGAAGCTCTGAAACTAATCATTTAAATGTTTAAAAAACTATTTTGAACAAGAAGTATTAGAAAAGGAATTTTATTGGAGGTAATTATAAAAATGAAAAGGTTGTCTGGGAGATATAACAAAACGAGGGAATTGAAAAATAATTTTTCAAAAGAGGTGCGTGTAATTTTCGGAAAATTAAAGTTTTATTCCGAAAATTGTACATTAGAATCACGAAAACCGCGAAAGTTGGTGCGAAAAGTGTTTATTTCAGCTTTGGAAATAATAATTTGACGTTTGAAGAAAAAAATATTTGTAAAGAAGCATAAAATAATAAATCAATTTAAATTTTAGAAGAAAAGGAAATAGCAAAATAAAATAAAAACTTACCAATCAAGTATAAAGTCCTAGCGGAGTATTTATCTTATCAGTTGTACGAGAGGTCTAAGCGGATTTCCAGTTCTCAAAAGGTCCAAAGTTTTTTATAAAAACGAGGGATTCCTACCAGATAGAATCACACGTGCAGTATAAAGTTCCAATTCCAGAAGATATCCTGTATTTACGAGGTCACCACAAGATACATCCAGTTTGTCGAACCCGTAGAAAAGGTCCATATTATTTTATAATCACGAGGGATTTCTACCAGACAGAATCACACGTGCAGTACAAAGTTCCAGTTCCTGAAGATATCCTGTATGTACAAGGTCACCACAAGATACATCCTGTTTTTGTCAAACACGTAGAGTAGAGAACCAGAGGATCATCCCAGGTATATAACGAGTCCAGGAAGGCTGTTCATCTGTACGAAGAAGATACACAAAATTTCCAACATCATATAACCAGAACCTGCAAGGAAAGTGGATTGTATTATTTGAAAAACACCAAGAAAGAATAGCAATATTATTGGGAGGTTGTATATTTTCTTTATTTTAAAGAAACAGTTTAAATTTATATGATTGTCTTCGAGAAAAATACATTAAAGTGATCAAGATATACTGAATACTATAAAGAGGATTGTATAAAGATTTTATGTAAAGGTTTTAAATCTCTTTTTAAATCATAAATATCAGTATGTGTACATTTAGTAAATTTTCGTAATTTTAGAACTAAAATATACCTACTTAAGTATTTGAATATTTGATCGTAAAGATATTTTCTATAAATTATTGAATTTGTGTATGCATATGAATGCTAAAGTGAAAGATTTATATTAAATTAATTCTCATACATACCTTATCGAGTAGATAAGCTCTTAATAATCCTTCATGTTGTCAATAGTCGCCCAGGTTATATTAGACAGGTTTAATTGGTTTTGTTAATGTTTTGGAAATGTGTTGAATAATTATTTGAATCATATTTTACACAGTTTTTGCCATTAAACGATTATTATAGTGATATTCTTCTTTCATTTGGTAAAATAGAACTATGGTACAAGACACTTTCATATTATAAATAGAGATTTGTTGTGTCGATAACCTAAAAGAGAAACAAAACAATATAACATTTATAAGTTTAATTTTGATGGGAAAAGTGAACATACCTTACAATCGTATCCAAGTAAAGGAATAATACTTTAGAAAAACTCATCACGTATTCACAAGGAATATTTTTAACAGTTTCATTTGATGAGATTAAGAGGTTATTGTTACGATCAGTTCATAGCGGCAAATGCCATGCTTACATCGTTATAAAAATTAATGTACTGCAAGTACTGTGTAGTCAAAATCAATACTGGTTTCATTTGACGAAATTTTATTTACAGTAAAGAAGTGCATAATAAGTAATTATTTGAATTTGTTGGAGATAAATTATCATATCTAAAATATATTAAGAAGGAAAGAATTATAGTAAATTAATTGGATAAATAGAAAACTGAGAGAGTGTTTGGGCATATTAAAATAAAATACTGAGCTTTGAAAAATTGAAATCTCATATAATAGTGTATAGATATAGTAAATTCTATATACTGAGTGTTACATAAATATTGGCATATAATTAACAGTGGTTATATTTAGTAAACTTGAATGACTAGGTGAGAGAGGAGATATTATAAAAAATAATATAACAAGATTTGAATTATTTTGGCTTATATTCGATTATAAGTATTTACAATTATAATATCTACCCTCCCTAGTGCATTTTATGGCGCCCAACGTGGGGCGATTAAAATAAGACTCGCAAATAGTATTTTGATTATTTTATTAATTTTGATTAGGTGTTTGTAATTTATATTACCCTCCTTAGCTCATTTTATGACGTATCTAACGTGAAGAGATTAAAATAAGACTCGCAACAACATATTTCAAATATTTTATTAATTATAGTAATAGCGGTAACATTAGTATACATTTTACAAAGGTAATAAAATCAGTTTAAAGTATATCAAGGTATAAGAAATTGTGTACTATAATTAGTTAAAATGAATACCAGATCTAAGAGTAATTTTGGATTAAATAGATCTGAATCGTCTAGCGATAGTGAAGAGGAAGTAGGTCAGGATGTGAATGTACAAGAGGGTGGAGAAGATACATCACAGGTGCAGGTAGAAGATCAATTGACAGGAGAGTTACAGGATAGAGGTGATAAGGTGGAAATTCAAGGAGAGACTTCGAAAATAGAAATATCGACCCCAGTAGTAGATTTTGGACCAATTTTACAAATATTAAAACAAATGAATGAAGATAATAAGAAAAATAGAGAGGAGGATCTTAAGAGAAGCGAGAAAAATAGGGATGAGGATAGAATAGAAAGTAAGAAGAATTTAGTGGAGTTGAAGGAAGAATTAAGTAATAAATTGGACAAAGCTAGGGAAGAGAATAAGAAAAATAGGGATGAGGATAAAAAAGAATTAAGAGAAAAATTGGATAAGTTGGAAAAGGCGAGCATTGATACTAGAGAAGAAACTAGAAGGAATCTGGAAGAATTAAAGAAAACATTACTGAGAGATACAGAAGAAAAGGTTAAAGAAATTACTATTGAAATGGATAGCAGGGAAGTGAAAATGCGGAAAGAAGTAGACGAAAAATTACAAATTAAGGATACGGAAGTTAAATCTATTATTAGAAATAAAGTACAAGAGGTTGAAGGGAAAGTAAAGGTAATACAAGAGAATGTTAAACAAATAGAAAAGAATAGTAGTGAAAAACATAAGGAATTAGCCAAACGCATAAGGGAGGAAGTTGATCAGGTAAATAAAGAAGTTTCTGAAAAAACAGAAAAATTAGAAGAGAATTTTTGTAAGAGGATAGAAAATACAGAAGACAGATGCCTGAAAGAAATTAAATTATCAACTGATACTACGATTGCACAAAAATTAAGTATGGAAGATATCCTAAAAGAATGTGAAGAACAGAAGACGAAAATACAAGACCTTTTATTGAAGACTCAGAATATTAAAAGTTCTCATGTAACATGTCCTCCGGCATATAATATTTTAAATACTGGTATTAGAATTGAGAATATCACACATTTTAGTGGGGATAAAATGTCCACTCATCCAATGGCCTATTTGACCAATATATTGAGATATATAGAGGATATACCAGATTTTAAGGGTCAGATGAATATAATTAGAGCAACATTGAACAATGGAGCTGCAGATTGGTTGCAAAGAGTCGAGAATGATTGTCAGGATTTAACTCAATTTGTAAATATGTTTAGAAGCAATTTTTGGAGTGAGACGCAACAAAGTAGAGCACATCAAAGGTTATTAACTGGACGATATCAACCGGGTAAATCATCAAGGGAGGCATACGCTCAAAGGATGTTTAACTATTGCAGATATATTTCTCATTTAGATGAACGTACGATTTCGCAACATCTTTTACAGCATTTTATTCCTGTAGATACTCATGCCATTATCTGTCAAAATGTAACGGATATGAATGGGTTGATCAATATTCTTAGACGTTTAGATGACTATTCAGACGGTGTGAAATATAGGGAATATCGCCAATTTAATGGAAGAAACGAATCTCAGAATAATCAGCAACGCTTGTTAAATGTTAATGGTGCGAAGAATCAGTATACTCATAACAATACCTCTTTCCAACAAAATGCATATCCGAGGAATAATCAACCTGGTAACAGTCAAAATAACAATTTTGGGGCAAGACAACCGTACCAGTTTAATAATCAACAGAACAATAATCATAATAGGAATTATAATACGCAAGGGAATGGCAATAACAATTGGAATAATAATCATGGTATCATAAATGGAGGAAATGGAAGACCAAACGCAAATAGGAATAATCCATTTATAAATCAATCTACAAGACAAGTACCTCAACATAATAATTACCAAGATCAGAATAATAGGTATTATGGTAATAATAACTCGAGACAGGTAAATAATATACAGACTCAAGATTGGAGAAAAACAGATAGGAGGATTACTGGAAGTCAGGATTCAGATGAAATAGAAGTTGGTTTAATAGAGAAAAAAAAAACGCCAATTTTGGAAATGAAATTGGATCCGTATCAAAATGTTATACCGGGAACATCTCATTAGTAAATGATTTTGTTCATAATAAAGTTAGTTGTAATATAATTAGAAGTAGTACAATAATGGGAATGGGGAATGTTCAAAATAATTTAGATATGGGAAAAATAATTAATAATTATGAAAGTTTACCTTTTTGCACAATTAGTATTAGAAATGTTAATTTTAAAACTTTATTGGATTCTGGTGCAGAAATCTCTCTTATCAAGGAAGAAATGATAATGAATATTCCTGAATATTTTAAACATATAATAAAAATCAAAAATACAAATGTTATGTCTGCAAATAGGGGAAAGATGGGATGTATTAATAAGAGGTTATGCATAGATGTTATTTTGAATGGGTATAAATTTATTATGCAATTTTACTTATTAGGGAATTTGTTTTATGATTGTATACTAGGGATAGATAATATGAGAACACTTGGTATGAATTTAGATTTTGAGGAGAACAAAATTAAGATAGGAGGGAAGGATATTTTATTAGAAAAAATAGTGGATGTAAAAGAAATAAACGCATACATTGAGCATAAGGAAGATATACAGAATGAGATGAATAATATTATTATAGCTGATCGTGCAGAGAATGATGATACACAAGAACATTTGGAAGGGGCAATGTTCGAATTACCAAGAGCATCAGATACAAATGATGTATATGGAGATGCTGTTATAATCGAAGATAAGCAAGAAGTTAAAGTTATAAAAAATAAAGCTGACATTCAAACTTTTATATTGCAACAAAAGTTACCTGAACCATGGATTGAAGATAGTTTAGTAGAAATTCTAGATAAAAACATAAAATTAATAAATGATGAAGTCGTATTTGCCAAAGATTATGAACATCGGTTATTGATTAATGATGATTCACCTTTATCATGTAAAAATTATCCTATTCCATATTTTTTTCAAGATCGTGTAAACGAGGAACTAAGGAAACTGGAAGAAGCTGATATCATTGAGAGATCGAACACATACTTTATTAGTCCTGTGGTGTTAGTTAAGAAGAAGGATAACTCTATTCGTATTTGCATTGACGCTCGCTTAATTAACCTAAGGATCATGCCTGAGCATGAAATACCACAAAACATTGATGTTTTACTTACAAAATGCGGTAATAAAAAATGGTATAGCAAATTAGACCTTAAGAATGCTTTTTGGTTAATAAGGTTGGACGAGAATTCTAGGAAGTACTGTGGATTTAACGTGAATGGAATTACTTACCATTTTAAAGTATGCCCCTTCGGCATAAAAAGCAGTCCTGCTGGATTAATTAGATTTCTACATAAAATACTAGACAAATATGAGAAATTCGCCCTTCATTATTTAGATGATATCATAATATTTTCGGATGACATAGAATCTCATATTAATCATATAGAGATCATCATAAATACATTACAAGTCAATGGCATGAAATTAAACTTGTCTAAATGTCAATTTTGCCAAAAGGAAGTTAACTATTTAGGATACGTAGTAAATCAAGAGAATATTTTATTAGATCCACAGAGATTAGAAGAGATACAAAATTATCCAAGACCAAATAAACTCAAGATGCTGAGAGGATTTTTAGGATTGTTAAATTATTATAGGAAATTTGTATCTAATTATAGCCAAAAGACAAGTACTTTGTTGAATTTACTGAAGAAAGGAACGAAATGGAAATGGACTGATGAGTGTGAGGAATGTTTTGTACAACTAAAATCTAATTTTGTAGAAAATCTTAAATTATATCATCCGGATTTTAATTTAAATTTTATTGTAAGAACAGATGCATCAAGTGTAGCAGTTGCTGCAGAATTAATACAAATTAAAGATGGTATCGAGGTTCCAATATATTTCGCGTCAAGAACCTTAAAGCCTTGCGAAAGGAAATATGGGGTATCAGAACTCGAGATGCTTGCCGTTATTTATGCTTTAACTAAGTTACGCTATTACCTCATAGGAAAGAAGTTCAGATTGGAGACGGATCACAAGGCTTTATTGAATATTATGACCACTAAATTAAATAATAACCGAATTTATCGTTGGACGTTGTTAATACAACAATATGACATGGAAATTGTATATAGACCGGGGAAAGAAATGATTGCTGCTGACATCCTGAGTAGGAAACATGGTGAGAATAAAACAGCAAATGTACTAATAAACTTGGTAAAATTGGGAGTAGAAGGTATTTTCTCATTACAAAGAATTAGAGAAGCTCAAGATTCACCTGAATTGGAATTAATTAAATATAATTTACAAACAATTGGCCCACATAAAGGTATGAGTATTAGAGAAGGGATAATTGTGAAGAAGATAGGCGATTTTGAAGTATATGTTACAGATGAAGAACATACAATTGAAATTATACGTCATCTTCATATGATGTACACACATGTAGGAGCTAGAAAATGCTGGCTTATGTACAGAGAAGCTTATTATAGCAAAAATGACGAGAAGATAATTAAAAGAGAAATAAAACGGTGTGAAACATGTGTGTTGGCGAAAGAAAAGAACTATACTAATCAAAACATTAGTTTGAGTATTATTGCGGATGATAGACTACAATTAGTGGCGATTGATTTTATTTCTAATCTGATCCCGAGCACAAGAAGATATCGGAATATTTTGGTACTATGTGATATTTTTTCTAAACATGTGCGATTAATACCTACACAGAAATGCAATACAGATACGGTTTTACAAGCTATACAAGAGTATATAACTGAATATGGTACTCCTAAAACAATTTTATCGGACCATGCAACATATTTCATGAATCAAAGATATCATGAATTTTTAGATGAAAGAAATATTAAGTCACATCATATTTCTATACGACATCCTCAGGCTAATCCTTCTGAAAGGTATATAAAGGAAGTATTAAAATATTTACGTATATTACTTAAAGATAATCATCATAAATGGGCAAGATACTTAAAACAAATTGAATTCGTCATGAATAATACTCCAAGTACGGTACATGAAGCATGTCCAATAACTATTTTTACAGGACAACCTGCACAAAGGCCATGGCAAGATGATGAAACTGCTGAAATAGGAAACAGGTATGAACAAATAAAGCAAAAACTTTTGAAACGCAAAATAAAGTGGGAACAGAAGAAGAAAGAAAGACAACGTAAATACAAGATTTATAATGTGAACGATAAAGTAATAGTTCGAGCGTTACGAGTAACGGATAGAAAGAATAATATTATGGCAAAGCTCATAAGACCATTCTCTGGACCATTTACTGTATATCGAAGAATAGGTTTGAATAATTACGAACTAATTGATGAGGATTCTGGTTATTTTAAAGGAACATATCACATATCTATGTTACATGATTATATAGAAGAAAATTAAAGCTTCCGAAATTATAGGTAAGACACAGTATTTGGAGATTGTACTGTGAAATGAGTGACGACATTTCCTTTCTGAGTTACGTTAAATCATCCAAGAATATAAATAGGACATGTAATAGGTAAGACACAGTATTAGGAAGACTGTACTGTGAAAGTGATTAACGCCACTTCCTAAATCTGAGTTATATTAAATCTTCCGACTATAGGTAAGACACAGTATTAGGAAGACTGTACTGTGAAAGTGATTAACGCCACTTCCTAAATCTGAGTTATATTAAATCTTCCGACTATAGGTAAGACACAATATTGGGAGATTGTATTGTGTAAGTGAGTAACGACACTTCCTAATTCTGAGTTACGACAAATCATCCACAACGATAAAATACGACAAATCATCCACAATGATTTATTACGACAAATCATCCACAACGATAAAATACGACAAATCATCCACAATGATTTATTACGACAAATCATCCACAATGATTTAATACGACAAATCATCCACAATGATAAAACATGACAGATAATTCACCTTACTTTCCAAAGTAAGAAAAATATTAGGAGATTAAACTGTAAAAGGAGAAATGACATTATTTCTTTGAATCATACTAATTCATACCTAGGAAGTTTTAGTCAGGACAGAAGATAAGAAAGGAGATCGTCTTCTGAAGGTACTTACGATACCTGCTTATCCAAGTAACATGTAGATCTCAAAATTTTAAAAGTTATTGACAAATAGAGACCTGTTGTTTATTAGAAAATAAATAATCATATAGTACTGAAGTGTTAGGAGGACATAAATACCTTATAATAAGACAGGGGCATGACCAGATACGGTTAATAAAGTGATAAGAAAGGGGCATATTAAATTTCTCTTTTTATTAGTGAATAAAAGAGATAATGATGAAATAAATATACATGGATACAGACAAGTTCTTGTTTTTCGAAAAAAGAATATGAATTTAGAGAGAGATTACCAGTTAGGGAATTTAGATATGGAACTACGGATTTATATTAGTTTAATTTAGTTATAGAACTGTTATAAGTATTAGTTAGTATTAATTTAAAAAGAAAAAGTTGAATATAAGTTATTTTCTCATTCCCATATTGTAAATAAATTTGTAAAAAAAAAAAAACCATAAGAGAAGGTAATATAAGTATGTACACCAGTAAATAGAATTGTCAAGTATAAATATGAAAAGAAATGAATAATGGGATAGTATAGAAAAAAATTAAACATGAGCCATATTTGAAAACAAAAAGAATGTTTCAGAATAATTAAAGCACTTAATAAAGTTATAAAATAATTATCAAGATTTAACAAACAATTTAGGTGATAAAGGAAGAAGTAAGGAAGAGCCTTTTTAATGTATTATGTCAGATGAAAGTAAATGCTTACTATAAATAGAAAATATTAAGAGTACCATGAGAATATGGGATTATTATATAGAGAATATGTGTTAAAGGGTGAATAATACCCAAAATGATATAAAATATAGGACCAAAAGTGTCTTAAAAAGAATTATATAGGTAACGTAAGCCTTTAAAAACGATAAGTTAAAATAAAAATATGGACTTTCCATAAATGAAAGTATAGGGGATGACGAAAATGTCAATTATAGGTATTGAGGGAATGTGTTCGTATGAGAACAATATATAAAGAAAATAATATATAATATGTAAGCATGGTTGAATTATAATATAAAAAGGTTAGGAATTAAATAGAGTATAAACAGAAAAAAATGGTATGTTAATCACCTATTAGTGTGAAAGTTAGTTACAGAGTGCAATGTTAAAAAAATGTTTATGAAGCTGAAAAGATAAACATAAAATTCAAGGAATATTAAATTTTTTTTTTATGGCAAATAGAAGATAGTTTTTTTATTAGGTATTAGAACATCAGTAGGAAAATTTTATGAAATATGAGAAATATTAGGAAGGAAAATATTTATACAAAGCTTAGACATCCATTTAAATAAATAAGGTCTCATTTTTTTTATTAAAAAAAGAACTAGAAATACTTATATTACTATTGACTTAAAAAGAAGTTAGATGTATAAATATGAGTGTCAATAATAGTTATAATTGAAAACTTTGTAATGTACAGATAGTTATAAATAAAAGTTTAAATAATATTACCAAATAACAGAAGATTCATTTTTTGGGTAGTTATAGGATGTAGATTGATTAAAATATTGTTTTGAACACATTGTTATACAGGTAATTTATCAGTAATTGTTTAATAAATATAAATTTTGATTCGAGTTTAAATTTACATTTATTAAAAGGGGCATATGAAATGGGGAACAAATATTAGTGACTGGCATTGTATATTATTGACAAAATTTGAAGGATTATTTTATTTTACTATTTTATTTATTGACGGTTAAAATAAAAATATCTAAACTAAAAAGAACAGTTGTGTATACTTATAATAGTTGTTCATTATTGTAAAGTTGAGTACATTCATATGGTAGACAATTCTTGAAGGAATAGTAGTGGATCAAGTTCTTTGTTGCCTCAATTTTCTTTAAATTCTGAAAATGGAGATTTAAAATTTATTATTTTTGTTAAAATGTGGTTTATAACTTTGTAAAACTTGTCTAATTTAAAATATTGCTAAGCAAAGTAAATTAATGCTGAATATTAAAATATGAAGGATAGAAATTGGTATATAATTACGCGGGCAAAGTTTGAATAAGCGGATCTGTCAAAATTGACATTTACATAAAATTTTGTTAGTAAAGCATTTAGAAGTGCTAAATATTAGTAATTCATTATTATAAAATAATAGAGATTTAATACAGAAGGTTTACTGAAAGTTGGAAGCTCTGAAACTAATCATTTAAATGTTTAAAAAACTATTTTGAACAAGAAGTATTAGAAAAGGAATTTTATTGGAGGTAATTATAAAAATGAAAAGGTTGTCTGGGAGATATAACAAAACGAGGGAATTGAAAAATAATTTTTCAAAAGAGGTGCGTGTAATTTTCGGAAAATTAAAGTTTTATTCCGAAAATTGTACATTAGAATCACGAAAACCGCGAAAGTTGGTGCGAAAAGTGTTTATTTCAGCTTTGGAAATAATAATTTGACGTTTGAAGAAAAAAATATTTGTAAAGAAGCATAAAATAATAAATCAATTTAAATTTTAGAAGAAAAGGAAATAGCAAAATAAAATAAAAACTTACCAATCAAGTATAAAGTCCTAGCGGAGTATTTATCTTATCAGTTGTACGAGAGGTCTAAGCGGATTTCCAGTTCTCAAAAGGTCCAAAGTTTTTTATAAAAACGAGGGATTCCTACCAGATAGAATCACACGTGCAGTATAAAGTTCCAATTCCAGAAGATATCCTGTATTTACGAGGTCACCACAAGATACATCCAGTTTGTCGAACCCGTAGAAAAGGTCCATATTATTTTATAATCACGAGGGATTTCTACCAGACAGAATCACACGTGCAGTACAAAGTTCCAGTTCCTGAAGATATCCTGTATGTACAAGGTCACCACAAGATACATCCTGTTTTTGTCAAACACGTAGAGTAGAGAACCAGAGGATCATCCCAGGTATATAACGAGTCCAGGAAGGCTGTTCATCTGTACGAAGAAGATACACAAAATTTCCAACATCATATAACCAGAACCTGCAAGGAAAGTGGATTGTATTATTTGAAAAACACCAAGAAAGAATAGCAATATTATTGGGAGGTTGTATATTTTCTTTATTTTAAAGAAACAGTTTAAATTTATATGATTGTCTTCGAGAAAAATACATTAAAGTGATCAAGATATACTGAATACTATAAAGAGGATTGTATAAAGATTTTATGTAAAGGTTTTAAATCTCTTTTTAAATCATAAATATCAGTATGTGTACATTTAGTAAATTTTCGTAATTTTAGAACTAAAATATACCTACTTAAGTATTTGAATATTTGATCGTAAAGATATTTTCTATAAATTATTGAATTTGTGTATGCATATGAATGCTAAAGTGAAAGATTTATATTAAATTAATTCTCATACATACCTTATCGAGTAGATAAGCTCTTAATAATCCTTCATGTTGTCAATAGTCGCCCAGGTTATATTAGACAGGTTTAATTGGTTTTGTTAATGTTTTGGAAATGTGTTGAATAATTATTTGAATCATATTTTACACAGTTTTTGCCATTAAACGATTATTATAGTGATATTCTTCTTTCATTTGGTAAAATAGAACTATGGTACAAGACACTTTCATATTATAAATAGAGATTTGTTGTGTCGATAACCTAAAAGAGAAACAAAACAATATAACATTTATAAGTTTAATTTTGATGGGAAAAGTGAACATACCTTACAATCGTATCCAAGTAAAGGAATAATACTGTAGAAAAACTCATCACGTATTCACAAGGAATATTTTTAACAGTTTCATTTGATGAGATTAAGAGGTTATTGTTACGATCAGTTCATAGCGGCAAATGCCATGCTTACATCGTTATAAAAATTAATGTACTGCAAGTACTGTGTAGTCAAAATCAATACTGGTTTCATTTGACGAAATTTTATTTACAGTAAAGAAGTGCATAATAAGTAATTATTTGAATTTGTTGGAGATAAATTATCATATCTAAAATATATTAAGAAGGAAAGAATTATAGTAAATTAATTGGATAAATAGAAAACTGAGAGAGTGTTTGGGCATATTAAAATAAAATACTGAGCTTTGAAAAATTGAAATCTCATATAATAGTGTATAGATATAGTAAATTCTATATACTGAGTGTTACATAAATATTGGCATATAATTAACAGTGGTTATATTTAGTAAACTTGAATGACTAGGTGAGAGAGGAGATATTATAAAAAATAATATAACAAGATTTGAATTATTTTGGCTTATATTCGATTATAAGTATTTACAATTATAATATCTACCCTCCCTAGTGCAATATATTATTAATATGGTATGTATTAAATATATTCTGTTTAATAACATTTTAAAGGTATCTATGCTAGTTGCCATTCTTCATTAAGGAAAGAAAATTAAATAAATGACTTTTAATGACTGAGATAACTATATGATTTTGTTCTTCTAATAATACCTATTTTAGCATGTTTGATGATCATTCAGTTTTTATTTAAAACAGTAGTATTAGAAAAATATTTTAAAAATCACTACACATATCAGTTGGAAATTTTGAATTGACCACTAGAATTTTTCAAAATATTACCTGTGATATTACATTCTGAAAAAATAAATATAGAAACTGACAGCTTTTCTTAGGTGTTCCTTACAACTTCTGATATATTCAAAATAAAAGACAATTAATGCTTAATTTTTTATTAAAATATATGTACATATAATTAATATGGATTAACAAATACGTAAATGGTAAATATGTGATCGAAGAAAAATGGAGAAAGAAATATTAAAAATACATAAAGCTAGAATAACAACTTGTATTATTTCGTGAGATGTTTTTTCTGTGACTAATTCAAATACTTCAACATTAGTTACATTTGGGGATTCTGAGCTATAAGGTAAATAGAACATTAAAAATATCTAGGTAGAATAATAACTACAAATAGAAATCTTACTTTAACAGTTCTTTGCTTGGTGCATCAGTAATTTTTAATCGTTGAGATCTGCTATTACAGGGAATTTTTCTCAAGTGAGCAGGAAAATTGAAAATACTTTGAATTGCATTTTGGGGCAAATATTTTCTTCCATAACTTATAACAAAATCTTCAGGAACAAAATGCTCTGAACACAATCTTGAATATTTTGATGGCTTAAAATCCTTTCGTTTAGTACAAATTATCCACTGCTTGCATAGTACTTGATTAGATTGAAAACTAAAATTTTTTATATCAAATCTACAAATCATGTATTTTATTAAGAATAGTTAACCTGTGAAATGATACGTTCATTCCCTTTTCTGCCCTATTAGTAGGTACAACCATACGCTGCACATGACATTACCATTGCGTCTTAAATATGTGACTCCAAGCACTGCGAAGCTGGTATATATAATATTCAACAATTTAAAATATTTATTTCTAATTTTGTTACTGATAATAGCACTTTTAACCAAATATGTATTACACTAAATCCATGAGAACAACACTGTTAAATTATAAGCTGAAGTTAACATTTGCCAATATTCTTGATGATTCTCAATTTATATACATTACCTATATGTCTATATCAAATAAAAATGAAATTCTTAAAATGTATCTAATTACAATCACAATTTTATAAATAAAAATAGTTGATTCAATCATCATGAATCCACAGTTGTCTTTATACTCGTATTTCTTTAAATAAAAATAAAGTCAGTGGTATATGAAATAAAATCAATACTAGAAGAAATCTATTAATAAAATACATAATCCAAATTACCAAAAAGACAAATAAATATGTATAAATCAACAAAATTGAGAAAGTTTATATACAAAACAATGCGATATCGCCATGTTTTGCCCACAACTAACGGTTTTGTATATCTGTCTCCTTTGTATGTAGAGGTCAATTCCTCTCTCTCTACAGTCCATCTAGTAGTTCTATATTATTAGATCATTGGTTGTACTATTCAACATGGTAAGTAAATGTCAATAGTAGCATCCGAAAACTTATCATCCAACTCTGCTTAACAATTTATATTGCTAATTAGTAAGTGAAATGTTAGCATGTGTGCTTTTTATTCTTTGTACAATTTTATTGCACATTTTTGTTACTTTAAAGGCTTATATTTTGACATTTAAATACGATTTGGTTCCATTTCTTTTTGTTACCAACTTCAAAAAAATAAAATTAGCGTGCGATAAAGTAATACTTTATGCAACCAAAACGGGTGTCGTAAAGTGAACTTTATAGCACCGGAATAGAAAAACATCTTTTTCGGTATCAGGGGACTTCAAAACGTGGACATCTGCAAAAATCTCGAAGTCGAAAATTTCACATTACTTCCTTATACTACGTATAAGAAAGTAAAAATGGATTAACCACATTAGATGTGGCTGTTAATAAGTCCAAGTGACTTAGACGCAGTTTTTAATAGAAATCCACGTTTAATAACATTGCGCCAATTGTGTATGCTAAATACGCTGAAATAAAAGAATATTTCCATTACGTAAATATAACCAGTTGCGATGTAGAAAAGACGTTTTCTATCTACAAGGATGTACTTAATTCAAAGAGAAGTCTTACAGAAGAGAAAATGAACAAATAGTAGGGTATTTTGTATTTTATAATCACCAGCCACTTGTTATTCAATTATATAAATAAAATTAAAACCTCTTTAAAAATACAACTTTTCAATAGTGCGCTCATGGGCGAAGAGTCATGACTCGCTCGATTCCGCTCTCTAATGATTATAGAATTATTTTTAGGAAATTCTGTGTACCTAACAGTAGTATTGGGATTTCATAAATATAGAATATAGATATCTACCCTAATTCTATTCAATTCTAATCATTTCATGTTCAGAAAATATCAAAAAACTATATTAACGTTTTATTATTGAAGATAAATATAAACACACCCAATAACTAAGACTGTAACATATTATGCAACAGACACGCAGTTTAAATATAAACGAAAATAATAGTGAAATAAGAACATTCTATTTTTACGTAGGTGTGTCCTTGTTTCTTCCTTGTTAGAGCGGTTATAGTCTACGACTATATTTAAAGCATAGTATTAAATCACGAAAAAATGTATACGTTTGTATTTATTTTCAACTTCCTTTAGAACATTTTTTTTAAATGCTTATTGAACTCTGTAAATAACAAGGTGTGGTTTACATGCATGTTGCTACACCACATGTTAAATAGTATGCGTATGCGTATAACATGTTAGTAGATAAAATATGTTTATCGTGTTCCATAGGATAGAAGTAACAATGAGAATTTATGAGAAATGTTGATATCGTTCTCGTACCCATTGAATACTTATTGCATAAATGCACGTTTACGCGAAACAGATCCTTTTTATTGGCAGGCAGTTTTGTTTTCATCAAATGGAATAGCAACAAGATTCGCCGGGTGTGATTTCAATTTGTCAAACGCCAACAGTTAGAACGTTTTTTCTCTTTTCCACTTTTTAGAGGATACGAGAACTTATGAAGGACAGACTCTTATTTACCGTCGGCCATACGTAAAGAACTTTCTACCCGGGTGGTATGTTTATGGCAGTCTGTTGTGTTGTGTATTACGCAAAAAGGGATTTTCTTGAAAATAGCTTGATTTTGGGTGAACTTTATTTGGATTTCACCACATTTTAGAGGTAATAACACTTAAGGATACTATATTGCATGATTTTCGAATTGTCAAAAGGAATATCTCATTTTGTATTATGAACCCAGATGGTATGGTATCGTGTTTGTTTACGTTTCACACAACACTTTGTTTATATACATATGGCTTTAACTTAACAACAATTATTGTAATTTAAAACTAGCGCATATCATAGTTGAAAGGCTATTGTAACCTTTTTTAAGAAAAGAAGTTTAATTTAAACGTGGATATAAAATGGCCCGAATCATGTGGCACGAAATTTATAGAAATAAAAATAAAACAAATGATTTTTTGTTATGTCAATATTTTCGATAATAAAATATTTATTAATTATTCAATATTATAGTTTTATAGCATTTCAGTGCCTTTCTGTACTTTCAATAAATATTACTTGTATTCTTTTAGAAAATACAGAATTTCTTTAACTTTTTTTTTTATAAGATGTCTTTGTTTGATTTAAATATTTAAAATGAAATTATTTACAACAATGTTATTAATATGAACTAGTAGATAACTGTAATAGTTTATAATTTTCAAAAATATTAATTTTTAGGATAAATAAATCGTTATTTTGAGTTCAAATAAGATGGCTTCTGATTCATTGGATGTTGAAATTGCAAAGGAACTTGGTATTGATGAAATTAGTAAAGAAGATACTGGAGCTTCTGTTAATCACGAAACGACTTCCAAAAAGAAGCAGAAAAAGGTTAGCCGTCAAAGTAGTCGTGAAAATGTTGTTGCCAACACCTTCTTGAATGGACCAAGAAGTTGGAAGAACAGTCGTCGTTCAAGAAATGGTTTTGGCAGGGGACTACCAAAGAAAGGTGGTGCAGGAGGTAAAGGTGTTTGGGGTGCCCCCGGCTCTGAATTACTGGAGGCTTATGAAGACATAAATGACCCCAATTATGATTATGAAAACATGAGCAATGGAGATATTGAACTGAAAGTCGTAGTGCCTGAGATTTCTGATGAAGAAATACGTAAAAAAGTAGAACCCATTGTATTGGAATATTTTGAAAATGGAGATACTCATGAAGCTGCTGTTTCTGTAGAAGACTGCATCCCATATAATCGCAGACATACATTTGTACAATTAGCAATAGAAATTGCGATGGATCATAAACCATCTCATCGAGAAATGACATCTGTGTTAATATCTGATTTATTTTTACATGTCATTATCGAATCCGATATCACCAAAGCTTTAGAGAACTTGCTTTCAAATGTACATGATTTAATTATAGACATTCCCGATGCTCCAACAGTTCTGGGAAATTTTGTGGCAAGAGCAATCGCTGATGATTGTATTCCTCCGAAGTTTCTAGTTTCTGCCAAGGAAAAAAGTAATAATGAATTTTTTCTTGCCGCATTACATCATGCAGAAACTCTGCTTAGCATTAAACATGGTCTTGTTCGTTTACACAATGTTTGGGGAGTTGGTGGCGCTTTGAGGCCTGTCAAGTATTTAACCCGCCAAATGTCACTCCTTCTACAGGAATTTATTTCTTCTGGTGATATTGAAGAAGCTAGTCGTTGTTTGAGATATCTTGAAGTGCCCCATTTTCATCATGAACTCGTTTATGAAGCCATTGTTATGGCTCTTGAAGCGAATAATGCACATAAGGAAGAAGCTCTCTGCAAGTTATTGAAAGCTTTTGATGCAGCCGTCCTAGTAACACCGGATCAAATGGAACGTGGCTTCTTACGAGTATTTGATGATCTTCCTGATATTTCAATGGATGTTCCCTTAGCTTATATAATATTAGATCGGTTTGTTGACCGGTGTTATAAGGAGGGCTTCTTAACTGAAAATATTACCAAAAAACTGCCATCTAGAGGACGTAAACGTTTTGTATCTGAGGGTGATCAGCGCTTCATAAAAAATAACAGGATTTTGTAATTTTTTTCTCTTTTTGCTTCTTGAAAATACAAATGAAATAAATTCATTGGCCATATATTATATACAGTAGAGCTCATGTCATTTATAATTCATTTGATATTTTATAAGCACTAGGTGCATATAAGTAAAAAAATGATGGAAAAATATGATGTTACTTCTTTTTGTATTTGTTCTTCTATGAATAAAGATTATTTCGAGTTGAAAATTTGACTTATTTTTATGCAATGAAAGCATATCTATTACACAGCTTGTTCATTAGTTAAATATAAAATCATATGTAATGTGATCTAACTTCTAATTTTAAAATTTTTTCAGAGAAAATTAGGTGTATTATTATTTAACACCACTGGCATTGTTATATATATATATAAATATATTTTTATAATAAAAAAAAAAATTGTAGGCATAGCCCGTTGTTATAAAGATCACAAATCTCTTCTTGAATTAACAGGGCTTTTACTCTTAAATGTAGTATAGGGAAGTATTGTGATGATGAAAATTTTCGACCTCGAGATTTTTGCAGATGTCCACGTTTTGAAGTCCCCTGATACCGAAAAAGTGGTTTTTAAAAAATGTGTCTGTGTCTATGTGACTACGATAGCGATCAAACCGCTGTAGATATCAATTCCAAATTTTGTATTTACGTGTATAATCTCCCTCTTGAGATCTGATTAGTTTTTCAGTAAAATCGGTAGACCGGAAGTAGCAATTTACTTCAGCGAAGGAATAGAATTTTGCCAATATTTCGTCAACTACTAAGTTTAAACAAATTTATAAAGAATTCATATCTACTTAAAATTAAAATTGAGAACAATTTTATTTAAAAAGTTTTTCGAACTCCCTACCGGAAGTAGGTCTTTTACTCCTATCGAAAATCAGTTTTTTGCGAATTTTTCGCAAATCATGCTTTTTAGACAGGTACGTTACAAGTATAAAAGTATTTAAAATATAATTTTCAATACCTTTTGTATAAAAAAAATTTCAAAATTCATACCGGAAGTACCACTTTTACTCTTATCGAATAGCGATTATTTGCAAATATGTCGTAAGTTATGCATTCTATATATATTTATCAAGAGTACAAAAGTATTTAATTCTAGATTTGCAATATTTTTTGTATATATGAAATTTTAAAATTCGGACCGGAAGTAACACTTTTACTCTTAGGGAGTAGCACTTTTTTCCGAATATCTTGCAAAGTATGTATTCTATAGCGATTTATTAAGAGAATAGAAGTACTTAGAATAGTATTTTGAATAATTTTTGTGTAAAAAATTCTTAAAATTGTATAGTTTGAAACGCTCATACGTATAAGTCGAGGTGCGCACCGAAATGGTACGTACGTTGCGTGGTGACAACGTGGCATGTGGCAAATTTTTAACTAGAGAAATCAGTTGCCAAAGCGCCATATCGATGCGCGCTGTGATTTCACTCGTTTAAAAATTGCCACATGCCACGTTGTCACCACGCCATCGGCACACCACTTTGGTGCGCGCCTCGACTAAGAAAGTCGTGTGGTGGCCACACCTCATTTTTTGTATTAGTATAGTCTGAATAACTTAAATTGAAAACAGAAAAAGCTGGTATGACTTATTAACAAACATTCTCTTCCACAGTTTTCTTAAAATTAGCTGCTCAAAGATTTCAATATCCTAGTGACTAAAACCACAATCACGGATTATCGGTTTGTTCAGTTAAATGAGGGGTTTTGCCGCCTAATCTACCTAATGCAGGCCATGTTAGTTGGCGCCACGGTGTTAGAAACAAGAGACCTAGAAATAAATTTGAATCATGACTTTAACCGTATAATTGAGATGTCGCTACTACTCCGACGAGCGGCTAAATCACAAGTTGCGTTCCATGTTCCAATTGGTCGTTCTATTTATTCGATGATTGATTGGCGATATTCGCCTTAGTCACAGATCTCGTCGTCGCGTAGTGAAAGTTTTTTTAAAGTTAATTCAGTATTTTAAAATACTGTATTTTGATGTTTGTAACTGATCGGAAATAATTTTTGTATCTTTCTCTTTTAATATTTTATTTTCTTAATAAACTTATCTTTTAAATTGTGGCAGGTAGGTATGTAGGTACATCTAAAATAATATGCGGCAAAATATTGTTTTGGTGAATTCTAAAACGAATTCTACATTAAAAAATAAGGGAAAAAACTATATTCGCAAATATTTCGTTTTTGAAAAACAAGGTGTTAATGGTACAACTAGTTTTGAAAGTCACAATTTTTTTAACGAATTTGCAGATTGATTAACAAGATCCCAGCCCAAGTTAATCAAGCAAATGAGTGAAAAAAAGACTTTTAAAAATTTGTTCTTAAAAATTTCTAGAAGTAAAAATATAGAGAATGTATTACATAATTTATTTCATCATATTACAATACCTACACTAACTAAACCAATAGATATGTGTAATAAACTTTAAAATGCCGGTAAAAAACAAAAAGAGAATACAATTTATAACAAATAATTATGATCTTCTGCGAAATTAGAGGAAACCAGACCACAAACAAACGTAGACTATAGAATTAGAATAAACATAACCTCACAAAGAATGAACAAACACATAATTAAAAAGAGATGAAATACGGAACGCAACTTGTGATTTAGCCGCTCGTTACAAAATACGTCTTAACGACGCCATCTTGACAGCGATAGTGGCGCCGCCATCGGTAATGTAAATTCCCAATACTCCCTACCTAAACTTCACAAAATTGACATACCCATTAGGATTAGACCCATCACCGCATATTATTCCTCTCCTGCAATACATTTATCTAGAATTCTGTTAAAGGTCTTTAAAGAAATAAATTATGAATCAATTTTTTCAATTAATAATACACACCAGTTCTTAAACAACATTACAAATACACCTCAAGATATAAATTTCATCATGGTATCTTTTGACATCACTAATTTATATACCAACATCCCTATTAAAGAAACCTTGAATATAGCCAATAATATTTTTACTCAGCATTTTTCTGATGTCACTAAAATAAATAATTTGAATGCCATTTTAGAACTTATAGTAAATCAAAATTATTGCAACTTTAATGACCATTTTTATAAAGTTAATGATGGTTTACCAATGGGTATGCCACTCTCTGGTTTACTAGCAGACTTATATTTGAACCAAGTTGAGATCTCCAAAATAAATAATCCTGTTAACCCCTTTTACAATAAAATTGTAAAATGGATGAGATACGTGGATGATGTATTCTGCATGTGGTCGGGTACTATGGATGAACTACAAAACTTTCTTAAATATATAAATAACTTGCATCAAAATTTGAAATTCACCTTCGAAATAGAAAGAGAAAGAAAATTGAACTTCCTAGATATCACATTAACAAGAGGTATAAATAATATTTCGATAGATATTTACAGAAAACCATCTTCAACTGCCACCATTATTCCATACAAGTCTTACCATTGCACATCACAGAAATTCTCTGCTTTTCATTTTTACTTAAACAGAGCTGTCACATATCCTTTAGACCAAAATTCAAGAAACAAAGAAATCAATTACATATATGATCTGGCTAAGAAATTCCAATTCCCTCTTAAAACTATTAATAAACTCCTTAAACTAATTATCCTTAAACAAGATCCCCTTTACAAAAAGAAACCTAATTCACCTGACACACAATATAAATCTCTTCCTTACAATAATATCACTACTAAAATAAAACCAATATTTAATAAATATAACATTCAGCTTTCATTTAAAACTAACAGTCAACTATAGGTACACCATTTTAAACAATATCAAACCAAAACCCGATATCCTCGAAGAAAGTGGTGTCTATTCTGTGAGGTGTGGTCAATGCACATCAATATATATTGGTCAAACAGGTCGTAAATTAAGTAACAGAATATATGAACATAAAAATCAATTTTCTTCTAATATTTATAGACACAGACTTCAAACTGGACATAACATTGATTTTGATAACATTTCAATTCTACATAAACAACCGAAGAGCTTAAAACTCAACCTGCTCGAGACGTTGGAAATTGAAAGACATAAACAGCATTTCAATTTGCTTAACAATCAAATCTACACACATGATAAACCACTTTTTTCATTTCTTGAAACACTGAAATGAATTTTATATTCTTTAGGGTTTGTTCGGTTTGTTCTGTAACGACATGATAGCTTGTACAACGCTGTATTTTTGGTTGCCTAACTACATTATCTATTACACGATTCTCGTGTATATTTCCACCCGTGATTTCCACATATCGTCGCCTCGAATTCAAAACCTCGTATCTCGAATTTTGCTCTTTTTAAGTTACGAGTATTTCAGGTTATAGAATATTATAGCGCATACGTGGCAAATACTTGGATCTCGATATTTAGATAGAATGCGGCAGCGCAAATTTATTTGAAATTCTCGTATCTCGAATGAAGCACACAAACCTCGTATCTCATTTTAAGAAAAACAAATTGTTATGCAGTTTGAATCACCGTGTCGATATTGTGTCTGATTTAAATAAGTAGTTGGTCAGAAAGGAGCTCTAAGATATGGTAAGTAAAATTCTATCTGTTTTATAAATTTTTATGCATGAGAAATGTGTTAATTTTTAAAGTAGAAAAAAGTGAGGTTAGAAGCTAAATTTTTGAGAGTAAACGGCACATAATGTTGTAACAATTTGAACAAATTTATTACAACTACTAAAACTAAGTTTTTTAAGCACCAGAGGTTAATAGTTACAATTTATTATGAGTATAGCAAACAACTTAAACGGCTTAAAATCAAGTTTTTTTTTATTGTTTGTAGGCGTCTCGTGCTAGTAAAATATTAGCTATGGCACTACAAAGCCCTCAGGATTCTTCTTGCGAGAGTCAACCGGTTCCATCAGCTGTAGTGACAGAACGAAATTCACAAAAATTTGGATCTGGCACGAATTTTTCTTCACACGTTGAACTGTGTTGTAACGTTAATCCGTCTGCAGCTGTAGAGATTGATCAAAAAATATCACAGAACATTTCAATATGCGTTGATCAAAGTTTAGTCACAAATAATAATAATAATTTCAATGAGGAGGACACCGATGAAGACCCTTTCCAAGATTCTGGATCTAGCTTTCACCCCAGTAATGGCTCAGAAGACGAATCCCAATCAGAAACATACCATGATGAAGAAGTACTAGAAGATCAAAACGGGGACTGTAGATAATCAGTTAAAAAAGAAACGTGCCAAAAAAGGACAAGGAAATCCCACTACTTGGAAGAGAAATCGTGCTCAAATACGCAGAAGAAAGGGAGATGAATATGAAGCACAAAAAAAAACACAGAGATGGATCGAAAACAGTTGTTAAAAGAAGTGCACGGATCATGAAAGAGAGATGCAACTCAGGCAAGTGTCTAAAGTCTAAAGCAAAAAGACAATGCGCTTCCATAACGGACGATCAAAGAAAAGAATTATTTACTAGGTTTTGGGAGGAAATGGACTGGAGTCAGAGAAAAGTGCTTGTGGCGACTTTGGTAAATAAGTCTACAACTTTACAAAAAACGACTAAGAAGACATCACGCCGCAACACCAGTTTATTTTATCATTTAAAAGTGAACGACAAAGTACTTCCCGTTTGCAAAAAAATGTTTCTCTCAACATTCGCCTTAGGAGAATGGACAGTTTTAAACTGGGTAAAAAATAGTAATCACTCTGGGATAGTAGATTCCTCGAGGAAGTGCCCAAATAAAAGTAAACCTTGTGATAAACAAAAAAGAGTTCAAATAAAAGAATTTTTGGAGAAGTTGCCGAAACTACCTTCGCATTATTGTAGATCGACAACCAGTAAACTATATGTGGAAACTATCTTTAAATCACACACTGAGGTGTACAATGTATACAAAGCACAAGTGGGAGAAAATTCTGCCGCGAGCAAAGATGTTTTTACATCAGAAATGAAACATTTGAATATTGACATCTACCATACACGAAAAGATCAATGTGACTTGTGTTTTAGCTTCAAACTAAATAATGTTGGACTAGATGAATATAACTTCCACATCAACCAAAAAGAACGAGCTCGTCAGGAAAAACAAAAAGACAAAGACGATGCCGTCGCTGGGAAAGTACTTGCATTCACTATGGATGTACAGGCGGTGCAGCTTGTGCCATTTTTGCCAGCTGGCATGATTTATTTTAAACAAAAACTAGCTTGCCATAACTTTACCATTTACAATTTGGGTAGTGATGCTGTATGCTATGTATGGCACGAAGGGGAGGGGGGGATGGATGCTAATTGTTTTGCCTCATGTCTAACAGATTATATCAACAATGAAATTGCCGGAGATGATAAAGACAAATTAAAAATCTTTTATAGTGATGGCTGTTGTGCTCAGAATAGGAACGTAACCTTAGCTAATGCTTTGCAACATTACTGCATAATGAATGAAACCAACGATATTGTTCAAAAATATCTTACTAAGGGCCATTCTCAGATGGAATGCGACAGCGTGCATTCCACCATCGAAATGCGTAAAAAAATAGAGAAGTTCATTCGCCCTCAAATTACGTTCAGATCATTGAACAAGCTCGTCGAAACTCTAAAGGACCATACAAAGTGAAGTACGTTGATCACAGTTTCTTCAACAGCTATGACGAAATTAAATATTATAAGACTATACGTCCTGGTGTCAAGACCGGCGATCCTTGTGTAACTGACTTAGTAGCCCTTAAATATTCAGCTGACAGTGGGATACAATTCAAATTGAGGTTTGATGATGAGTGGTCTCTCCTTCCCCACAAAATGTCAAATAATACGGCAACTGTAAAGAAACTATACAAAGCTGCATTGCCTCTCAAAGGTGATAAATATGATCATCTTCAGTCTTTGAAAAAGGTCATTCATCAAGATTATCATGGATTTTATGATTCTCTACTTCATTAATTTTTTTATACGTTTTTTCATCCAACCTTAGCATTCAATCTAAGTCGAAAAAATATTATTTTTATTGTATTTTGTGTATTATTTGTTATAACTACCGATTACCAGAATAAAATGTTTCTTAATTTGATCAATTTTTATAGTTCACTTTGCAGTGAGAAAACCTCGGAAGTCCAAAATTAACAGTGAAATACTCGTATCTCACTATTTTTGCGGTTACAAAGAAAAAAACAAGAAAAAACTAAAATTTAATTTATTCAGGATTTTACTTTTATCCAGGCCTTCAATATGACAATACCCTGTACCAAAATTATCATAACAGCAAATTATACTATAGTCCGTCTCAACCCTATTATGCAGTACAGGTTTAATAGGGATATTGCATCTCTTATTATCTTTAGTAGTCTCTTAATAACGACATCTTTATATCCGGTTGCCTTGTTGCAAGTTCTATTATGCAAAGTATATGATGGGTATATGAGTAATCGTTGCTGTCAATTGTCAGTTTTTGCCGTAGTGTGTAAACTTTTATATTGTCTTTAATTTATCTATATACCTATAATTTCAGTTAAATCGTTCTTTTTAGCAAGCATATTATCTTTTTCAAGCATTTAAAAGTAAGTATGCATACCTAGATCTATAATTCTGATTAACGTGATAACCTATATACTGTTAGAGTTCAACTGTTGACTCTAATAACGTTATTGTAGAATTTATCTATATGAAAATTTAGTTAATTATTGAAGAACTTAGATGATAATAATATGGACAAAAGTAGTTGAAATTGATGTGAGAATTTATTAAGTTATTGTACAATGATAATTGTTTGGTATGATACATTACTTGATGGACCGAATGGTATATTCACATGTTGGCTAATTTCATTTTTCATTAGGTTTTACCATAATCTGTAAAGAAATTTAAATGTTATTATGGTATTATAAGAATTATTGTTATTTTGTAAAAACTAGTTTAAATGACGTTAAAGAGGTGAGAGATGCTTAAAAATTGGATATTGAAAGATAAATAATTAAAATTGAGTGAAAAGTACATTTTAAATATCATACAACCGGATGGGAGAGTTAAGTGTCAAAAGTGACATTTGGTTTATAAAATTTCTAAGAATGCATATTTTTAAGTACTAAAGGTATAGGAAAGCTTAATTAAAATTTAAAAGAATTAAAATAATGAAATTTATAAAGTTAAAATAGTATAGAAAATGGTCAAACAGATTTAAAAACTATATTGTTTGAAAAAAATATGTAGAAGATATCTATTGGCTGAATTAAAAATTGTTAAAGATCACCAAGGAGAATTATTGAAAAAAAAGATGGAACGGAGAGAATTTTATGAATTCTTGAGAGACGCGTATGCGTTTGTAAAAGAAATTTAAATATTTATGAATATTAATGGTAAAATAAACCAGAATTAATTGAAAAATGTATGAATTAAATAATCATACATGTAAGAGAATAGTGAAGTGATATAAACGTGATTGGTAAAATTTTTAAAGAAATTTAAGTTTGTTAATTGGAATATTGAAAGATTACTTACCATTTTGAAGAATAATAATTAATAATTGAAGAGTTTGTGAAAAGAATATTGTATATCCAGAAGTTTATAATAGAATCGTTGAAAATCCAGTGTCCACGAATCCAGGAAACAGTGCTTTATTTCAGCTGTAATAATCCATTGGAAGAATACCAAATATAAATATTTATGGTGAGATATAGGAGTTCCATTAGCTGTTCCAGGGTGAATTGCAGTAGCATAGTGCAAGTTGGGAAGGCTGTTGTCCGGTGAGAAATTGCAGTTATTGGTTAAAATTCCGTTGATGTCATCTTTCCGAAGAAATTAAACATATTACCAAATCAAGTATCCAGTAGGACAGTTAGATCGAGAATGCCATCCAGAACAGGAGTTTTCTAGGATAACAAAGGATCGTTTTAACATCATTGACAAACAAGGAGTATACATAAATTAATTTGGCCAAAAGGTTGTATATGTAGTGTATTAATTAGAAATTTATCGAAGCTAATAGAAGCTTACAAGTGTTATATAAGTTGACAAATTTACATGTTGAACAAGTTTACATAAATTGATAATCTTAACATTTAAATTTCATAAAGATATAGCCATTGAATTTTAATTTCTAAATTTCCATACCAAAGAAATATTATTCATAGCCAGAATTATACAAGTACATCATAAATATTGTCGTAATTAATTAATGTGTTTGAATTTAAGTGAAATATGGTGTATTTGTATATTTGAGGGTATATTTTATAAAAATACAAAGTATTTACCTTCGAGGTTGTTTGATAAAATATTCACTATAATAAATCCATATTACTACCATCTACGTCAATTAAATTGGTTTACAATAGTTATGAAACTGAGATTTATATGTTATACATTTCACTAAAACGTTTATATTGGCATTTAGTTTGTTTATTAAATAGTATGAGAATTGAATAGTTCTATTATTGAAGCAGTGTTTTGGTAGACTAATGGCCATTTGACAGTAGTATTGATGCATAACCTTAAAAAGAAAAATCAATAATTATTTAATTTGAAATATATTTTTAACGTTGATTGATTGCTTACCTGATGCAAGTATTGGGGTAAATAATAAATAGAGTATTGATAGAACAAAGTGTTTTTAATCGGACCTTCTACACGATCCTAAGAATAAATATTATAGTTATTAAAAAAGCAATTATTAAATATGAACATGCCTAGTTTTGAAGTATTGAATTAGTACCAACTTCTAAATAAAAAATTATCAAATTGTTGCATATTGGGAAGCCTAAGTGAAAGGAATAGTTTAAAGGTAATATTTTTATTAAAATATCATAAGAAATTAAAGGATAATTTATTTATAAACAAAAGAGTCTCATGTTCATAAATATACAGACTGAGTTAGATCCGGAAGCAAATAAACGTGTGACAAATTTAATAAGAATTTATATTATAAATAATATCATAAGTAGGTGTTTTTAATCAGTTTTGGCTGGGCATTTAGAATAGGATTGATAAGAAAATAATTGTTAAAATCATTAGTGGTGGTTTTATATCATTTTGGCGCATAGCAACGTGGTGCGATATTGGAGATAGCACATCTATCACCAATATTATATTTATTAATACTTAAAAACGAAGGGTAATTATTTTAAAAAGAAATAGTATAAAGGTATTATTTTCTTTAGGTGATTGACAACTTTTAACATAATTGTTGGGATAGTAGAGGGTAGACATAAATAATAATAACTATACAGTGTGATTTCTTTATTTTGGTACGTACAGTTTTATGCATTTATGTGGCTTACATTATTAAAGAATGGTTAATAGTATATAAGTGATATAATACAACATAGTATAAAAAAAGTGTGTAAGTTTTTATTTAAATACAGAGTGTTATTAGGGGTATTATTAAGAGACTTTTATAATGATGCAGACACGTAGCAAGAAAGGGGATAAAGGGGATGAGGAAGGTTCAGAGAGCGGAGATGAAACTTATCAGAGTGAACAAAATCCGGTGATGGATTTGTTGTTAAAAATGAGTGAAGATATGAAAAATTTAAGAGATGATATGAAGAAAGTTATTAAGAAAAATATGGAGGATTTAGAGGAAAGGAATGTAGAGAAAATGAATCAGTTAATAAATGAGTTTAAAGAAATGGGAAGTAGATTAGTTTCAGATGTATTCAAACGAACAGAAGAGCAAATGTTACAAGTAAAAGCTGATATAAATAAGGAAGTTACTAATATAGTTAACTCAGAATTAGATGTAGTTTATGAAGTATTGAAGACCGATAAGAACAAATGTGAAAATACAGGAAAAGTATTACAAAAGGTGATAACTAGAAATGAAGAGGTTTGTAAGAAAAGGAAGGAAGAGATATTAGTTAACTGTGGAAAAGAATTAGAGAAGAAATTAGGAATTTACAAGAATACTTTTATTGATGAAGGTACAAATTTAAACGAAAATAGGACGAAGGATGTTAAACTTCTACAAGAGAGTTTACATGAACAGGAAGTAAAGAGGAAATTGTTAGAAGATGAAATTAAAAAGATGTCGGTTAACATGAAAAACATAGGATCAAGTTCTACGATAGCACATCACTGTTCTAATTACACTAAAGTGGAGAACATAGCTCAATTTGGGGCAGATAAAACAGGGATACATCCTATGACATATTTAAGGAATATTATGAAGTATTTAGAAGATATTCCATTTCTAAAAATTCAGATGGAAATGTTTAGATCAATAATAAATGTGAGATGGAAGGATTGTGATGTAGAATTGAATGATTTGATAAAGACGTGTTAAAAAGATTGTTAATCAACCCAATTTTATTACTTTACAAACAATTAAATTTTATCAAAGAACTGAGAGTATATTTGAAAATAATGAAGAAGTATCTATAGTACAAGATTTTGGTTTGCCATTTATTAAGATAGAAATTGAGAATATTGTTTTTACATGTTTGATAGATAGTGGTTCAGAAATTACATTAATACAAGAGAGTAAAGTTAAACAAGTCAAAGGGTATTTAAATAGTGTGGTGAAGATAAAAGGAACTGATATTATTACAGCGAATAGAAAGAAGATGGGAACAATAAAACAATGCTTTTATACAGAAGTGATTATAAGTAAAGAAAGTTATTTTATGCAATTTTATGTCCTGGAAAATTTATTTTATGATTGTATAATTGGTATAGATAATATTAGAAAGTTAGGAATGGTTATGAATTTTGAAGAAGGTAATATTTATATAAAAGAGAATATATGCAAAATAGTAAAAGAATTAAGTGAAGAAGAGAAAAATGTTTATAATGATTATAAGAAGAATATATTAAGTATAGAAATGAATAATTTAATAATTGAAAATGATAATGTACATGATAATATTGATAATGAAGAATGGAATGAGAATTATGATGAAGAGATGGAAGAGGAATGTATAAATGATTCGATAAATAATTATGAAGATATTGAAAGAAAAATTAAATTACAGGACATAAAGGATAAAGTTATGGAGCATAAGTTAATAGAGATTTTATATAGGAATATATCGTTAATTAATGAAGAAATTGTTTTCGCAAGAAATTATGAACATAAACTAGTGGTAACTGATGATTCACCATTGACTTGTAAAAATTATTCTATACCACACTACTATCAAGAACAAGTAAATAAGGAGTTGAAACGTTTAGAAGAATCTTGTATTAAATAATGGTCTTTCTGGTATACCATGGGATAATCAAGAAACAATTAATTTAAGTGAAAAGTATGAATTAGTGAGAGAAAGATCAAAACGTAGAAAATTAAAATGGGAACAAAAACAATTGGAAAAACAAAAGAAGTTTAAAAGTTATGAGATAGGAGATTTTGTTATTGTAAAGAATTTGAGGGTTACTGATCGAAAGAAAAATATTATGGGGAAGTTATTAAGGCCCTACATTGGTCCATTTAAGGTTAATTTAAGGTTAGGTGAAAATACCTATGAATTAATAGAACCAAATACGAATTATATTAGAGGTAGATATCATGTGTCTATGCTACAAGATTATTATAAAGATTAAAACTGGTATAGGACACATAATTGGAGTATTGTAAATAGCAGTTTTGAGTAGAATATAAATTCACATAAAAATATTGGGTTGATTAAATAATATGAGTTTTGAAAGTACATAGATAGTTTAATGTGATAAAGTTATTTGTTTTGTTAAAAATATAAATTTGAATAAAACTTTGTTATTATCAGCTAGAATGCTTGCATATGGGTATAGTAAACAGTTAATTGTGTTCATAGTAATTTCAAAAGAATAGTTTTGCATAGAATACTTTTATAAAGGTTGTTTAATAAATATAAATTTATATAGAGGCTAAAATTTATATTTATTAACAAGGGGCAATTGTTAGAGTTCAACTGTTGACTCTAATAACGTTATTGTAGAATTTATCTATATGAAAATTTAGTTAATTATTGAAGAACTTAGATGATAATAATATGGACAAAAGTAGTTGAAATTGATGTGAGAATTTATTAAGTTATTGTACAATGATAATTGTTTGGTATGATACATTACTTGATGGACCGAATGGTATATTCACATGTTGGCTAATTTCATTTTTCATTAGGTTTTACCATAATCTGTAAAGAAATTTAAATGTTATTATGGTATTATAAGAATTATTGTTATTTTGTAAAAACTAGTTTAAATGACGTTAAAGAGGTGAGAGATGCTTAAAAATTGGATATTGAAAGATAAATAATTAAAATTGAGTGAAAAGTACATTTTAAATATCATACAACCGGATGGGAGAGTTAAGTGTCAAAAGTGACATTTGGTTTATAAAATTTCTAAGAATGCATATTTTTAAGTACTAAAGGTATAGGAAAGCTTAATTAAAATTTAAAAGAATTAAAATAATGAAATTTATAAAGTTAAAATAGTATAGAAAATGGTCAAACAGATTTAAAAACTATATTGTTTGAAAAAAATATGTAGAAGATATCTATTGGCTGAATTAAAAATTGTTAAAGATCACCAAGGAGAATTATTGAAAAAAAAGATGGAACGGAGAGAATTTTATGAATTCTTGAGAGACGCGTATGCGTTTGTAAAAGAAATTTAAATATTTATGAATATTAATGGTAAAATAAACCAGAATTAATTGAAAAATGTATGAATTAAATAATCATACATGTAAGAGAATAGTGAAGTGATATAAACGTGATTGGTAAAATTTTTAAAGAAATTTAAGTTTGTTAATTGGAATATTGAAAGATTACTTACCATTTTGAAGAATAATAATTAATAATTGAAGAGTTTGTGAAAAGAATATTGTATATCCAGAAGTTTATAATAGAATCGTTGAAAATCCAGTGTCCACGAATCCAGGAAACAGTGCTTTATTTCAGCTGTAATAATCCATTGGAAGAATACCAAATATAAATATTTATGGTGAGATATAGGAGTTCCATTAGCTGTTCCAGGGTGAATTGCAGTAGCATAGTGCAAGTTGGGAAGGCTGTTGTCCGGTGAGAAATTGCAGTTATTGGTTAAAATTCCGTTGATGTCATCTTTCCGAAGAAATTAAACATATTACCAAATCAAGTATCCAGTAGGACAGTTAGATCGAGAATGCCATCCAGAACAGGAGTTTTCTAGGATAACAAAGGATCGTTTTAACATCATTGACAAACAAGGAGTATACATAAATTAATTTGGCCAAAAGGTTGTATATGTAGTGTATTAATTAGAAATTTATCGAAGCTAATAGAAGCTTACAAGTGTTATATAAGTTGACAAATTTACATGTTGAACAAGTTTACATAAATTGATAATCTTAACATTTAAATTTCATAAAGATATAGCCATTGAATTTTAATTTCTAAATTTCCATACCAAAGAAATATTATTCATAGCCAGAATTATACAAGTACATCATAAATATTGTCGTAATTAATTAATGTGTTTGAATTTAAGTGAAATATGGTGTATTTGTATATTTGAGGGTATATTTTATAAAAATACAAAGTATTTACCTTCGAGGTTGTTTGATAAAATATTCACTATAATAAATCCATATTACTACCATCTACGTCAATTAAATTGGTTTACAATAGTTATGAAACTGAGATTTATATGTTATACATTTCACTAAAACGTTTATATTGGCATTTAGTTTGTTTATTAAATAGTATGAGAATTGAATAGTTCTATTATTGAAGCAGTGTTTTGGTAGACTAATGGCCATTTGACAGTAGTATTGATGCATAACCTTAAAAAGAAAAATCAATAATTATTTAATTTGAAATATATTTTTAACGTTGATTGATTGCTTACCTGATGCAAGTATTGGGGTAAATAATAAATAGAGTATTGATAGAACAAAGTGTTTTTAATCGGACCTTCTACACGATCCTAAGAATAAATATTATAGTTATTAAAAAAGCAATTATTAAATATGAACATGCCTAGTTTTGAAGTATTGAATTAGTACCAACTTCTAAATAAAAAATTATCAAATTGTTGCATATTGGGAAGCCTAAGTGAAAGGAATAGTTTAAAGGTAATATTTTTATTAAAATATCATAAGAAATTAAAGGATAATTTATTTATAAACAAAAGAGTCTCATGTTCATAAATATACAGACTGAGTTAGATCCGGAAGCAAATAAACGTGTGACAAATTTAATAAGAATTTATATTATAAATAATATCATAAGTAGGTGTTTTTAATCAGTTTTGGCTGGGCATTTAGAATAGGATTGATAAGAAAATAATTGTTAAAATCATTAGTGGTGGTTTTTTATCAATACATATACATATACTTTTTACAGATTCCTACATGATATGAGTTTTGAATTTTAAAAAGTGGGACGAAAGAGTATTCTTATTGAAAGAGATGACATCATTAGGTGGAGACATAAATACTTACGAGACATCAGAAAATTCAGAGACGAAGGTATAGTTTATCATTTAATTTGTTATACTTTTATGTTCATTACGCAATTTATTATTTGCTTGTGTTTGATTGTGATTGTTTTAATTTTAGGTAGAACTATAATATATACTGATGAATCATGAGTGAATGCAGGATACTCGGTAAGATTGGTTCAAGAATAAATTGCTTCCAAATATACTAGAGAACTCGGTTGTTGGTCTCGATAATGCTTCATATCACACGAGAAAATTAGAAAAGTTTCCAGCAGTAGCACGGAGAAGACCAAATTATTGAATGGCTCAGTGAGAAGAATATTCCACTTGATAATGACATGTTAAAAAGAGATTTACTGGCTTGTGTGTCAGAGGTTAGGTCTCAGTATGAGAGAAACAAAATTGATGAATTTGCAAAGAATTAATTGTGAAGGGTTATCAGAATGTAACAGTGAACAACTGGCGGAATTACATTGGCCACCTTGCCAACTTGCAAGACGATGTTGAAGAGTTTATAATTAACGTCACACATTCATCATCAGATCAAGATTCTTTAAGTGATGAAGAAAAATAAAGCAATATGTGTACCTACTCCTTTGTATGGTCATGGTTAGTTTTTTCATAAATGTTATCATGTATTAACTTGTTCTTATAAATAGGAAAATATGTTTTTGCAAAATGAATTTGTGAGAAATTTGGGCGTATAACGCAATGTAGGTTAACATATTAATATTCAATAAGACTATATAAGTCATGTAACATATTAAAAAATAAAAGTAAGTACATGTTGTGTGTGGTTATTGTTATTCTTTTCATAAATATGTATTACTTAAGTTGTTTTTATAAATAGAAAAGTTTTTTATGAAAAATAAACTTGTGATTAACTTTGTCTTGGTCTGAATTTATAGTGGATAGTTGATTAAGATATCAATATTCAGTAACGAAGAAAATTGTATACCTTAAGTATTTCTTTGAAATATTTTAAATAATTTTTTACAGAACAATCCCAAAGGATTATATTATTACAAATATTTTAACTAATCCATCTTCCCATATATTCTCCCCTTTTAGTGTCAAATTACTATTAATTTTTTATATGCAGTATGCATCAATTGAATGACAAACAGTCGTATAGGTTATGTTTTGATTACAAAAAATGTCAGATATTGAACCGGAACTGTAACGACATTATACAATGAGACGATTTGGCAACCATGAAATCAATTCCCATAAGACCTGTACTGCATAATAAGGTTGAGACGGACAAGTTTTTTGGGTTTCCTGAAAAGTTATGTTTTTGGTTAGGGTGTTCTATTTTTAATGTGATTAGATTTGCGATATTCATTCGGTTCTCCCTCTATTTTACAATATACTCAACTTTTGGAAACGTCTTTTGTCCTGTCATGTTTTTGTTTTTCAAAAAGTATTGAATTTTTTAACTTGTAATGTAATATTTGTCTTTGTATTCGTTTTTCAAAGAAATTTTAACGTGTTAATTTTTAAGTAAAATGAGTATTTTATTCTTATAATATCATAGGCATCCGCATTATATATGGAATTTTTTGATTTTCTTTGACTGTAAGTATTCTTTAATTTGCTAAATTTAAATTGTGATTTTTACTGGTAATACTTTAATTGAGGATGTCTATTCTAATATTTTATAATGATTTGCCTAGATTCTGAGCTGATGATGGCCATGTGCTGAAACTAGTACTTGGAGTAAACTGATACCCTTTGTAAAGAATAAAAGAGGATAGTAATATTACTGTGTTTAAAATAATATTAGAACGCAATATTTTCATGAAAAAAATAAAAAAGAGTGAAGTCGTGTCGGATGTGATGCATTATATGTTCCAAGTTGGTGGTGTTTCAGTGTGTTAGCATTTCTCAGCAATTCTGTACCTATTAGAATAAGTGAAAGCAACCGAAGAAGTGGAAGCTCAAGAAGATATAAATTTTCTAGAAGTTCTTCTTTTTATAGAATTTGGAATTACTGTATTATGGTCCTGTAGAAGACATTGTTTGGAATTCGTAGAATATCCCAGAGGAAACTAGATCAGAGGTGTCTTCTCCTTTTACAAAAACCCCTTCTACAAGTGCTAAAAGAAAGAAACGTCATGTGCTGCAGGACACTAATGAATTATTAATTAGTGAATGCAGTAGCTGCTCTTAACAATAAAAGAAATGTAGAACCTGACCATTTGCAAGCTTTTAGGTAGAATGTATAGTAATAATATTATTTATGGTGTTTGTTGAATTGTACTTGTAGAATGGTATCATCGGAGTTATGGCGAATGAAAAACCCGAAAATGTGTATAATATAAAACTAAGGATTCTAAGTTTAATATATGAAGAACGATCCATTATATAAATACAAGTATAACAATATGAATGTTGTATTCTCTATCTCTAGAGCAAGGACCTTGGCTGTTGCGAGTGGTTGTGAGGATTTACTTAATAGATTGCAAGACCTTCACAAAAGTTATAAAATATGTGCGGCACATTTTGAAGATAAGCGCTTCTTGAATAAACTTCAGAACAGGCTACATCCACATGCAGTACCGACAATATTTCCATTCCTAGAAGGAACATCACAAATACTAAAGGAGCACAGTTACAGTCTTTTTAGCTTATGTACTTCCACTTCTCCTACTGAAATGGAAAAGCAAACAGGTAATTTAATGTGTGATGAAAAATATTTATTATTAGATATTATAAAGTTACTTTTGTAGGAAATAATATTTCACTTCCTGTGGATGAATTGATGCAACAAGAAACCTGTAAATCAGGTAACGAACAACAAACTAAACAGAGCAACGTAGTGCAGAATATTTTACTTGAAATAGGTAAATTGACTTTTAATTTGATATTTGCAACAAATAATCAATAATAAGAGACAGAGGTATTTCAGTAATTCAAAGTAATAAAAACGCAATTCTAATTAAGCAGGAGACCAGAGTGTAAAAGGTTTCCAATAATTTCAGTAGTTTGTAACATCATAAAAACAATAGCATTTCTTTCTTTTAGAGTATTGTTTTGAGGCAGTTTTAACGTAATTTGATAAATTTTGATAGTTGATTAGTTTTTATTTTTCTATACAATGAATACTCAGAATGCAGATTAATGAAAGTAATACATCTATTTTCAGAATTTTATGATAGTGCTCAAGATGAAATCTCCCATATTGATAATCTGGCCGAAAGGTGGGAAGTTACTGAAGAAATACTACTATCACAAGACACCAGTATACAGACTTCACAGAAATTATCAACACATTCTCTTCGTAAATATAAATTGAGAAAGTCATTTAAATTGAAACAAAATCAATGCAACCAGCTTATAAATAAAATTGAAGAGTTCGAAACAGAGTTAGTTTTAGTTAAAGAGAATGTTATGGAGAATATTACATTAGAAGATACATGCAATTAACCCATAAATTCTGTCCATCTACAGATCTACCAAATTTTATAAATACCCAATTGAAACAAGTGCAGAAGGTTCCCAAAGGCAGGCGTTACACAATGCAATTTAAACAATACTGTATGTCATTATATTTTACAAGTCCCAAGTTATATAGGAAGAAGTTGAGGGAGCTGTTTTGTCTTCCAAGTCCATCTGCATTATATCGTTTTACGTACAATTTAAAAATAAATACTGGAATAGAAAACCCAGAATTTTTTCATATGTTGAATATGAAAGTTCAGAATGTTAAAGAAGATAAATTCTGCGTAATATGTATAGATGAAATGGCTTTGAAAGCCAATTTATTTTACAATATTGGTCAAGACAGAATAGTGGGTCTTGAAGATGATGGACAAAATGAAAAGTTTTTAAGCCAGCTCAACAGCAACAGTGCTGATGGTACGAGGCATTTATTCTAAATGGAGCCAACCTGTAAGTTTTTATTTGTGTAACAGTACATGTCCCGGTGAAAAGCTAAAAAGAATACTATTGGAAACAATAATGAAACTGAAAAGTGTGAGTTTGAAAGTGTGTGCAGTAGTCACCGACATGGGCTCCAATAATATGCAACTTGCGAAAAAATTATATATAATCAGGACCTTGATGATTCTTCTTCATATTGTTATTTTAAGGCATACGAAAATGCTAATCTAGACACCTTCGGGAATTTGAATATGCCAGATGATCATTTTCTTTATTTTATATCAAAATTAGAAGCGATATTCGAAGATAATTTTGAAAATGTACTAAGCAAAAATAAAATTATAGAAAACCTAACATATACATAGTTCGTCTAATGGATCATTAGACGCACGTCATCAATTTTTATGCGTACGAATATGTATTGCAGACATATGTATTTTCCGCACTTGAATATTCGACACCGATATTAAATAAGGATAGATAGACTGACCGACAATCTTTGCTTATGTTATCAAATAATTACGTGCGTCTAAAGATCCATTAGACGAACTGTATTTGTGTAAATCAATTAATTTTGTACATCAGTGTATAAATTTTCCAATGGAATATGTAATAAAGTTATATTTTAGGATTAAATTATTCCATAGCAATAGCTATATAGGTTATGTTGATATGTAATTCAAGGGCAAACGATGTGAAAAGCAAATCAAACAAAATAAACTCTTCTGTAAAATTTAATAGAAAATATCAAAATATATTTACATTTTTGAAGTGTAAACTTCTTTAGGCCCGTTGCGCTGATTGTAGGCAGTGAACAAAACTGCCCTGCAACGCTCGGATATGTAACGCTCTTCGGGTAAAGTCGGCTAAGGGAACAAGATAAGTAAATATATCATATAGAGGTATTTAATTTCAATTAAATTGAAACTTAAATGAATAAATAAATTCATGTCCTAGAGCAGATGTGAACCGGAGCCGCCTGGGTGAGAGGCCAGCACTATTTAAAACGTAATAACTTGTTTGAGACACACTGTATTTAACTTTTAAATAAAAATTCTTATTCTCCAATGTTTTTTACCTAGAAAAGGTATACCTGGTAGGAGTTGATTGGAGCAGCCGTTTATGAGTAATCTGGATATAAAAAATTCATTCCGTATATGGACACATATGCTTCTGTAATTTGGTGTTATTCTTGTGGCAATTCAATGCAATGGTGCATCCACTTTTGGACTGAGGTAAGTTGGGTTAGATCGCCCTCAAAAATGTGTGGTAGCGTTTTTCCGCACCTTTTAAAGACACCCTGTATATATATATATATATATATATATTTATTCAACCGACGTAACCAGGCCCGCTATATTCATGCTACCAAGTCAATCCCAGTGTATAACACACGAGTTGTCATTCAATCGACGCTTTTAAACCCAGCGATTCTACCGTCTTTCGAGTCCCAGTGTGTAAAAAAGCAACATTTATCAGACCTTTTCATTCCCGACAGCATTGCCAAGTATACTACATAAACAACGTAATTTGATAGTCCCGCTCGTGCTATGAAATTCAGCTTAAATTTATTTAAGATGTTTTAAGAGTAAGGGAAAAGTAAGATTTTAAAATACAATATTTTAAAATAAATTGTGTTAAAGGTAATTTAGATATTTGCCGTTATTTTTGGTTGTTTCACTTTCTTTAGATATCTATATTCTTTTAAATATATCAAACAAAAGGTAAAGAAATGTGTATATCTTCCATTAGTGTTTTTTCGAGTATTCTAATACAGCGTTAGTAAAATGTCCCGGAACGGTCGAATAACTTTGTTATTTGAAAATTATGATTTCTGAAATTTGGTATGGGGGTATAGTTAATATAAATGCATTTTATGCAATACAGTTAATATTTTTTTCACTTCCGGTTTAATCGGCAATACGTCCAACTTTTTTTTTAAATGGAACGCCCAGATTTTTTTAACACTTTTGAATGCAAAATAAAAAACTACGTTCAGGAAGTATTAAGATGTTTATTTTTATTCACAAGAAAACAGTTAGAAAATTAAAAAAGTGTCCTAATATAGAAAAATCAAAGTACCTTTGAAAAAAGTAGTTGTTTAGTGTTTGCATTCTTTTTGCCGTCACATTTGACAATTTTAAAAGCGTTTTAACTTTTGCATCGCTATAAATTTACTTATTTTTGACATTGACACATTTGAAAATGGCAGTAAAACTTACTGAATCAGAACGAATTGAGAATTTAATGATGCGTGGGTACGGTGATCGTTAACGTTCTTTTGAAGAGGTTCGTATTTTGTTTAATACTGTTTATCCGGATCGTCACATTAGTAAAAGTACGGTATGCCGAACAATTCAAAAGTTTGAAGTCTTTCGTCAGGTGAAGGATTTACCTAGAAGGGGACGTCCATTAACAGCAACAGATGAAGAAACTACTTTGAATGTGTTACTTACAGTGGAAGAAAATCATCACGTGTCCACAACAGAATTAGGTCAAATTCATGAGATCTCTCAAAAATCTGCTCATAATATTCTTAAATCAGCAAGAGTGAAAGCCTATAAAATGTATCCCGTCCATGAGTTAACAGAAGATGATCCAGATCGTAGACTACAATTTTGCGAAACAATGACGGAATTGATCGAGCAGCAGCCTAATGTTTTAGATCACATGATTTTTTCAGATGAGGCAACGTTTTGTCTCAACGGCACTGTGAACAGACATAATTGTCGCTACTGGTAAATTGAAAATCCGCATTGGATTGAAGAAGTCCATACACAGCGTCCTCAAAAGGTGAATGTCTGGGCTGGTCTTGTTGGAAACAACATCATAGGACCATTTTTTATAAGAGGAAATTTAACTGGCAACGTCTACTTAAATTTATTGCGAAATGAGGTTGTTCCAGCACTTGCGGCCCTCTTTCCAAATGCAAACATAGGTGATTACCCTAATGCACATTTTTGGTTTCAACTAGATGGAGCTCCCCCCCATTTTGCCCATAATGTCCGCGATTATTTGAATGAAATTTTTCCAGGACGTTGGATCGGACGTAGAGGAGCAATCGAATGGCCAGCACGTTCGCCAGATCTCTCGCCATTACATTTTTTCTTTTGGGGTCACTTGAAATGTCAAGTGTACAAAAATCGTCCCCATAATCTTGAACAATTGGAAGAGAGAATAGTTCATGAAGCCAATCGCATCACTCCAGAACAAATACAAAATTCAATAAGAAATTTTACTGACCGTTTACATTTTTGTCAAATTGTAAATGGAGAGCATTTTGAACAATTATTGTAATCGCAACCTGAATAGACAGGTATCTTGATTTTTCTGTATTAGGACACTTTTTTAATTCTTTAACTGTTTTCTTTTGAATAAAAATAAACATCTTAATACTTCCTGAACGTATTTTTTTATTTTGCATTCAAAAGTGTTAAAAAAATCTAGACGTTCCATTTAAAAAAAAAAAAAGTTGGACGTATTGCCGATTAAACCGGAAGTGAAAAAAATATTAACTGTATTGCATAAAATGCATTTATATTAACTATACCCCCATACCAAATTTCAGAAATCATAATTTTCAAATAACAAAGTTATTCGACCGTTCCGGGACTTTTTACTAACCCTGTATATTCTTCAATTCTATTACTTTTATTATTTCAATATATTAGTTTATTTGGCTGAGATTAGAAGAGTCCCAATTCTAAATTAATATTCTTCAAATAATCTTGGAATTATTTACTGCAGACTACTTTAAGACCAACTATAGTAATTGTAAACAGAGATATATTATTCGAAAAATATACCTGTAACTAATTATACTTAAATAATCCGTCAGAGATCAAATTAATTGTGCCATCTGAATGGGACACAATCTTTTCCACTTACACCATGTAACCGATACCCATGTAGTTATACGTAAATAAAGTATTATATTAGTAGACGAAAATGATTTATTTGATAAAATAACAAGCAATACAAAACAACTTAGGTCGGCGATAGTTGTTGCTTTGTATATATAATAAAATTCTTATTTATTAGTTGAGAAAGAAGAAACAAGTCCGGGTCTCTTTAATAACCTTGGTAGAACAGCTGATTTATCAAAACTAAGAGATTTGCTTGCTTTCTGTTTTCATTTTATATAATCAATGTTAGGGATTAGTAAAAGCATTTATTCAAATATTTAATTAATTAACTCCCATTACAACAATAGCTTATATGCTAATGATTACGTATTTAAAAAATCATACTTTTGAAAAGAAGCAACTTTGAACAAATCTGAAATTACGTTATAATATTAAGTCAATGATTGAAATCCGTCAAATTCACTATCTGAATAAAAAAAGAAAAAAAAAGTGTCAAGCAATAAAGTATTTCGAATTGGGTGAATTTAATATACTATTGTTATTATTAGAGTCTTTATTACTAAATACGCCATTAACTCACTGGCCAGTGTGCCACACTGGTCAAACAACGTGTTATTTAGGTACTCTAAAAATCAAAAGTATCCACATTCAGGAGTAATCATAGTTGTCGTTTGACAATTAAAAAATTTAGTGGAGAATGAGGTAGACAAAATAGATAGATAGCTATTATAACAGTAATAGGTATGAAAAGGTCAGCATTTACACTACAAGGGAGTAATTCGCTTATCTACAGAAGTTATACATATATGCAATTTCAACTCTTGGATTCAAAAATAAAATATATGTAGTTCATTATTAAAAAGCTTTGCTTTCTATTTATTTAAAGCATCTGTCAGCAAAGACGAGATGGAAAAGTTTCGATTTTAAATAATTAGTCCATTATAATAATATAGTTGTACCTTTTGTGCGCTGACCCATTCTTGCGGAGGTGATGATACATTAATATATTTATGCTGTTTTTTTTTTGTTTTTTTAATGTATTCTGTATTTTTGTATGCCGTATTGTTTTCTGTTTTTTATTATTATCTGTGCATCGTATTGTGAATTATTATTTTAAAACACTGTTAATTTTTGTATATATTATCCTGTAATTAGATGTATCTGTTGGGTATTAAATGATTAAATAAATAAATAAATAAATAAATATATAATCTGGTGTTAGCAGAGCGAAGAAAACTAAAAGCTTCCATAAATTCGTTGATAAAATTTTCAAACCTTAATGATTATACTATTTCTTTTGATTCCAAGAAGGTCTGACCTTGTTGAACGTAGAATTCCTTATTTCAATCATACATAAAAGTTCTCTATTTTTGTTAAGTAATACTATAACTGCTATACTGTATTAGCCATGTTGACATTCTTAAATAATCTTGCGCTTATAAATAAAGTACACAATGTTTTCTTTTACTTTGTTTAAAGGGCATTTTTAAATATTAAAATGTATTGCTTAATCAGTGTGTTAGATTTTATGTGTCACAGCAAATATCGCGGCTATTGTATGAATGATTGAGGAATTACGTATAAGAAAGTTGGATAATTTTTTAATAATGTGTCAAAATCGGAAAAACTATTGAACATCAAATACTAAAAAAAAAAATTTCAAATTTTAAATGGAACATACCCAGTATTATTGCATATTCTGAAACTACAAGAATTTATCTTTACAACAGTATATCACATGTTATACTTGTTTCATTTATTTACAGCGTAATAGAATAACTAACTGAGCGTGTTAACAACCTAAACAGTTTAACTAATGAGGTGTGGCCACCTCACGGCTTTCTTATACATATGAGCGTTTCAAACTATTAAAATTGCTCTAAATTGTTTTAAATACTTTTATCTCAGAAACATAAACCTGTGAGTAAGTGTATTACTTCAAGTCCAAATTTTAAGAATTTTTTTATGTAAAAATTATTCAAAATCCTGGTATAAGTACCTACTTCTGTTCTCTTAATAAATCTCCGCAGAATGCATACTTTGCGAGATATTTAAAAGAAAATGCTACTCGCTAAGAGTAAAAGTGTTCCTTCCGGTTCAAATTTTGAAATTTCATTAATACAAACAAATATTCCAAATCCAGCTCTAAATACTTTTGTAGACTTGATAAATATACAGTGAGGACGCGGGGGTTGGAATAAATTCATTTAAAATTTTTGGTTTTGTTTTATGGAAAAACGCTGGGATAGGTCGATTTTTATTTTTAGCTGCGGTTTTTCTGATGGTAAATTGATGTACAGTTCTGTGCAATAAATTGGCTTACACTTAATATACGCTTATGTAAATATGACTTTTGTTTGAATACCTGTCATGTATGACAAATTGAATTGACGCTATAATTCCATTTGTCAACTTAACTTAAGCCATTTTCACAATGGCAAAATAATGTCAAAATTAGCAATAAGACGTGTACGCCAATTTATTGCACAAAACTGTACAAACGGTGGTCCAAAAATAAGTTACGACCATCAATTCTTTTTTTCAAATGGAAACATATGTTTTTTATTTAATTTATTAATTCTGCATCTAATTCTAAGTATGTTTCATGTACCATGTCCTATACCCAAACTCAACAGTTATCGAGAAATTTACAATTGAACATATCAATAACTGAGAGCGTATCCTACAAAATTTATTTCACTTTCTTGTCTGAAAACGACCGATTTATTAAAAAAAACAGAAAAACAAGTCAAACTAAATGTTTATACTGTTGACTACTAACTTCCTGACAATAGCCAAGCCGAAGATCAGTTTATCATAACACTGTAGTTAACGTTTGCGGCTTAATTTGTTGTATTTCGGTTATAATTTCTCGATAACTGTTGAGTTTGGGTATAGGACATTGTACATGAAATATACTTAGAACTCGATGCAGAATTAATAAATTAAATAAAAAACATATGTTTCCATTTGAAAAAAAAATTGATGGTCTTAACTTATTTTTGGACCACCTTTGTACATCAATTTACCATCAGAAAAACCGCAGCTAAAAATAAAAATCGACCTATCCCAGCGTTTTTCCATAAAACAAAACCAATAATAATTTTAAATGAATTTATTCCAACCCGGGCGTCCTCACTGTATATATAGAATTCATAATTTACGACATATTGCAAAAAAATCTATTCGATAAAAGTGTCACTTTCGGTGCTAATTTTTAAAAAATTTTTATAACGAAGGTACTGGAAATTAAGTTTTAAATACTTTTATACTCGTAACGTATGAGAGAGAGAGAGAGAGAGATTTTTGCAAACACCAAATTTTCGGTGTCAGTGGACTTCAAAACGTTGACATCTGCAAAAATCTGGAAGTTGAAAATTTTCATCATCACAATACTTTCTTATACTACGTGTTATTGCTAGAGTATCGAAGTGACAGTAAATTAGCATTGTTTATTTTCATCTTGTGACACAATTGGTGATAATGATTATTGTAATAAAGAAAAAAAATGATATATTGAGAGCGTACATAAGATGCAATGGGAATCTTAGAGAAGCTTCTGTATTGTATCGAACCTTGTATCCAGAAAGGGTACACAGACTCGCACGTTGGCAAAAATTGAACGTAATTTAGGAAGAAACGGAGTTTTAGTGCTAAAATGCTAAGACCAAGAAATTAACGTGCAGCACATGAAGAATATGTAATGGTATTGGCATATTTTAAAGTACATCCTAGCAATTTAATACGTGAAGCAGTACTCGACATTGGAATAAGTCTTTCCATTCTAAAAACAATATAAAATGATCCCACATAAAATTAAATCGATTTCCGGTTTAAGAGTTAGGTATTTTGATAGGAGGTTAATATTTTTTAACTGGCTTAACAAAAATCAACATCAATAGTAACGGCATTTCTAACAAAAGAAAACATCATTTCTGGGATACAGAGAATCGTGATGAAATTCGGGAATGCAGGTTCCAACACAGATTTTCTATTAATGTGTGCCTCAGTTTTATTATTGTATTACGTGGTAAATTAATTAACTACAACATATGGTAGACGGTTGTAAAGATAAGTTCGTGTAGAATATATACTAATTACTATCCATTTAAAATATTAAGTTTTTTTTGCTTTACCTGAATAATTTGATGTAAAATTATTTTTGCCGATTTTGACACATTATTAAGAATAAATAATCTAATGATTTTCTTGTATACCTACCATTTTCTAACCATTAATACAATAGTCGAGATATTTGCTGTGACATAAAATCTAACACTGTTTTATATAAAATATGATTTTAAATGATAGGTAAACATAATATAATATAAATAAGTAGATTGCTCTACATCATTAATTCATTCGAAATATAGTTAAGGATAGTATTTCAAAGAATCTAGAAGCAAATGTCTCAAAATAATATTTTGCGTTACTCGACCAATTGAAGAGTATTAAAAGAAAGGCAATGTGTTAGTTCTACAAGTATTATTCCTAGAAGTGTTTCGCTTATCGTCATTTACGTAGCTGCCAAGTTTAGGGCTTGGGAACGTCGGTATAATATGGTGGGCTTGACAACGTAAGAGTAAAAGTTTTTACACAAATACGCCTGGCCCTCTCCCAGAAAATCCCTGAACTAAACTTGTATATGAGTTGATATTATACCGCGTTAGCGGACCCAAAAAATTTTTTTTGAAATATCATTTTTTATCATAAGCATTGAATAATAGACCGAAATAACACAAGAAACGTTGTCAGTCCCGAAACCGGGACTGACAACGTCTTTGCGGGCCTGACAACGATTACTGTATGTAGCAGATCGGGTCTGTGTAGACGGTTAAATAAATATATATATATATATATATATATATATATATATATATATATATATATATATATATATATATATATATATGTGTAAATTAGAATTTTAATTATTTTTAAAATTCTGTTTTTCTCAGCGTAGAAATATCTAAATTGATTTTTCTGTTTCGCGCTGAGTAAATTAATTAGGAAATTTTATCACAAAAATTTGCCCACGATGAGATTTGAACTCATGACCTTCTTACTGTCGATAAGATGCGCTACCAACTGCGCCACGAGGGCCTGAGTTCATATCTACTTTAAACGTCTTGATCTCTTCAAGTAACAGTTGAAATATACATCTTTATCCGGCAGTTCGGAAATGTATGTGTAAATTAGAATTTTAATTATTTTTAAAATTCTGTTTTTCTCAGCGTAGAAATATCTAAATTGATTTTTCTGCTTCGCGCTGAGTAAATTAATTAGGAAATTTTATCACAAAAATTTGCCCACGATGAGATTTGAACTCATGACCTTCTTACTGTCGATAAGATGCGCTACCAACTGCGCCACGAGGGCCTGAGTTCATATCTACTTTAAACGTCTTGATCTCTTCAAGTAACAGTTGAAATATACATCTTTATCCGGCAGTTCGGAAATGTATGTGTAAATTAGGATTTTAATTATTTTTAAAATTCTGTTTTTCTCAGCGTAGAAATATCTAAATTGATTTTTCTGCTTCGCGCTGAGTAAATTAATTAGGAAATTTTATCACAAAAATTTGCCCACGATGAGATTTGAACTCATTTTCAGAATTTTAAAAATAATTAAAATTCTAATTTACACATACATTTCCGAACTGCCGGATAAAGATGTATATTTCAACTGTTACTTGAAGAGATCAAGACGTTTAAAGTAGATATGAACTCAGGCCCTCGTGGCGCAGTTGGTAGCGCATCTTATCGACAGTAAGAAGGTCATGAGTTCAAATCTCATCGTGGGCAAATTTTTGTGATAAAATTTCCTAATTAATTTACTCAGCGCGAAGCAGAAAAATCAATTTATATATATATATACGGAATTACCCACTACTTTCCATGACTATATATATATATATATATATATATATATAGTCATGGAAAGTAGTGGGTAATTCCGCTGTAGAGCAACCGTAGACACGTGTTTCTGACTCCTTGGTCGTCATCAGTACGGTGTAGCCAAGGAATAAGGTGGGATATCCTTGGAGATGTAAGCATAAACGGTAGACCATCAGGCGACAGACCTCCATTTGTAGCTTCAGTTGGAAGATCCTCGGTTTCGAGGACAACAACCAACATCGCCACGAGGAAGACATTGTCAACCCGCGTGCCAACCGACCCTGGAAAGTTAATCAACTGATTAACTTTCCAGGGTCGGTTGGCACGCGGGTTGACAATGTCTTCCTCGTGGCGATGTTGGTTGTTGTCCTCGAAACCGAGGATCTTCCAACTGAAGCTACAAATGGAGGTCTGTCGCCTGATGGTGTACCGTTTATGCTTACATCTCCAAGGATATCCCACCTTATTCCTTGGCTACACCGTACTGATGACGACCAAGGAGTCAGAAACACGTGTCTACGGTTGCTCTACAGCGGAATTACCCACTACTTTCCATGACTACTTTATTAATCCGCACTATTTCCATTGATTATATACCTATATATTATATATATAAATAGGAAAAAGAATATCGGGTTAATCCGCTCAGACCTGAGGATCTTCTGACATTTAAGCTGCAATTGGTGGTCTGTCTTCCCGATGGTCTTCCTTTTGTTTCTATCTCCAAGGATATCCCACCTTATTCCTTGGCTACACCGTACTGACGATGACCAACGAGTCTGAAACACGTGTCTGCGGTTGCACTACAGCGGATTAACCCGATATTCTTTTTCCTATTTTTATTATGTATCCGTGATATTTTCTTTATTGATTTATATATACAGATTGTCGTAGTTAAAAGTTAATATGCATCTTCAAATACACACACATAAACATGTACCTATGTATAAGACCGGTGGTGTGGGGAGATAGTGGGGAGATCGAGAGCGGGGACAACACATTCGTTCCGTAACTTTAGAGCGTGAACACATTGTATCTGAGCAAACTCGCAAATATTAATAATGGGTTTTATAATCGTTTAGGGTACTGCTTGATGCAAGAGGGACAGACATTTGAACATCTTCAACATTAAATTTGGTATAGTTCATTAAGTATAATATTTTGTTTCGTTTTAAATGTGAGAATTTTATTTAATTTTTTATAAGAATTTTATTTTAGTTACAAATTTTATAGAGTTTTGTTTCAGTTCAATGTTAATACATTATACATCAGTTACCAAAATATTATACAAAAGCCGTAAAGAGCGTAGCAATTCCTTAAAGCAAACGTCTACATACTAACTTTCAACGTTTTGCACTAAAGCCTGGGTACCCCGGTGTCCCGATATGAACTCATCTGTAATCCCCTACTATCGTACCCCTCCATTTCATGTTTGCATGCACATGTGTGCGTGTCTGTATTTCCCTATATCTACTTTTATTTCAGTCAAACGGTATATATATATATAGATAATAATAAGTATTTCGTCTAACTGACCAACGTATGTTGAGAAAATAAAAATTACTCTTTCAAACAGAATTATGTATGTAAACTACACAGATGTTTTTGTCTGAAGAAGATTTTGTAATAAATCGAAACGTCAACATAACATCAATACAATTGTGTCTTATTTAATCTACAGCCCATAATTCTGTTTGAAACAGTAACTTTTATTTTCTCTATATATATACATATATATTTTTTATAATTATTTATCATATATATATATATATATATTTATATGCGTCCGAAAATCTTCTTAATAATGCTTGCGGCCGAGGCAAGACAATCTCGAGCACGTTAAAGTTTTTCGCGGACAAGATATACAAACAATTTTTTGGGCAACCGTTAAATTTTTCAAACGATTTAATTTAAATTGAGACAATTTAATTTAATTTAGTTCTAAAGGTGCTAAATTAAAGTGGTTTACATGCGTTACCATGGAAATGAGACGAATATAATAAACTACAAATACTTGATAGTTGTCAAAATAAGTCGTAGAATGTGTGATTAAATATAATATGTCAAAATGTGTATTTACTTTAACGGCCGCTGCCATAGCAACGGCCGCGAAATTGTATTTCACGAACTGTGTTGCGTTTGCGAGTTGGTAGCTTTGCGAACGATTATTTAAATGTAATATAGAACGAAAAAAAAGTTGTATTTCGTATTATTAACCTCGCCTTGATGAAGTTTACACTTCTGCTGTGTGGTTTTAAGCACACCCATTTTCTTGTTTATAGACTTCCGGATTAAATTGTGAGAGTGGGGTTAAGAGTATTTTATTGGCTGATCAGTTTCATTCATAAATATTAATCCATTTGAAAGATATCAGAGGACGACACTTTACTACATAAGAAATATTTACAGTTTTCTCTAGGTTGTATAACTATAGTATTAATAAACAAGGCCTATAAGGCAATTCAAGCTAAGCATGCGACCCTAGCGTAAAAACTTTCAACTAAGCGTCTGACGTCACGTTCGGGATAGATTTGTGTCACGTGCGTTTCGTGCATGCATTATTGTTCGAAGATTGTAATTTGATTCGTTTTTTGTGATTATAAAGTATTAAGGTATTAACATTAATAATGAATATACCTGAAACTAACATACAAGTGGAAAACACCAAGGCTTTTCGACGACAAAAAACTACGAATAGTAACGAAAACTGTTGTGTTTATGGTTGTAAATCGGTAAGAAAGAAGAATAAAGACTTAATGTATCATAGATTTCCACGTCCAGGTCAGAAAATTGAAATTAAAAATGATTTTGGACGTATAGAATTACAAGAAAGAAGAAAAATATGGGAAATCAATTTACGTATGGGTAAAAAAATTACCAACTCAATGAAAGTTTGTTCATTGCACTTCACTGAAGATAGTTATACATGTTCAGGTAAGTCATTTCTTAAGTAATTTCATCTTTAAATTTTTTTGCAAATATACCTATATATGTAATGTAATCTTTCTAAAAAGTGATTTTATTTCAGGGTGGTCATCAATAAAATGCTTAAAGCACACAGCGGTACCCAGTGAAAATTGTCCTACACAAAGCCATACAAGTGTTAGAAATAAAAACAGAATTAGAGAATTTCGAAGAAATGCAAGACAAGAACGCTGCATTAACAGACAAGCCCAAACAGAGAAAAGTGCATATTGTTCTTTGCCATTTACAGAAAGTCATACTGGGCAGGAATCTGCTATTGTTGAGGTTACTGTAACTGCAGAGGAACCTTCTTCTAACAAGAATGTAGATGTTCACCAGGAAGCAGTAGCTGGTTTGTTATTATTGGGACAAATTAAACCTACCCTCAAAATATACAAAGAAGCGAGTGTTCAAGTAAATGTAGAGAAAAAAGATGTGTCAGTACAAGTAGATACTAGTGAAATGGTAACTATTTGTGACTTTGTAAAGACAGACAAAGAATTGAGCGGTTGCATAGGTGTCAATAGTTTCCAACTGTTAAATACATTAGTTAGTTTATTAGCAAATTTTGTAATCGACAAGCGTATTCATAGATTGTCATTATATAAAAGGGTCTTTTTAACACTTATGAAAATTAAATTAGATCTTCCATATGTAATTTTATCTATTTTATTTGGTGTTTCTTCTCAGACATGTAAAACAATATTTTTTGAAACTGTAAGGTTTTTAACACCAGTCTTAAAATGTGCTATTGTCTCCATCTAGAGAAGAAATACAACTTAATATGCCAAAATGCTTCGAAAATGTTAAAAAAGTTAGAATTGTTCTTGACTGTACTGAAGTAGCTGTTCGGAGACATCAAAGGCTGTGCTGCCGAATTAAGTGTTATTCTCATTACAAAGGAATGACAACATTAAAATTTATGTCAGGAGTTACACCAGCTGGATTAATTTCTTACGTTAGCCCTGCATTTGGAGGTCGAACCTCTGACAAAGCTATTTTTGAAAGTAGTGGTTTGCTAGACAAACTAGACATGTTTCAGGATAAAATTATGGTTGATAAAGGATTTTTAATTGAAAGTGTGTGTGACTCTTTTGGTATTGGTAATCGGCCTCCATTCCTTCGTAAAAAGAAAAAATTTTCTCAAGCTGAAGCTATTGAAACTGCTAAAATAGCTTCAGCTAGGGTTCATATTGAGAGATCTAATCAGAGGATAAAAACTTTTAAAATCTTAGCAAATCACTTACCGGCCAATTTAATACCAATTGCAGATCACATTTTTGTAATGGTATGTGCACTTGTAAATCTGTCAAGCCCAATTCTAGCAGATGATAAGTTTATTGAATGGAAAAAAATACTTGTGCTACAAAAATTTAATTTATTTCGTTTACACATATATAATGTAACATTTTTGTGAAATAATTTTCTTTTAATTTAAATAACAATTTCTTTAAAAATGAAATATTTTTTTCAACGGTTATTGTAATATATGTATTGTCTGCACTAGCAAATACAACAAAGTCTGTGCTGTCTAAATTTAATAAAGCCATGCCAAGCTGAATCTGACCATAATATGCATGTTTTTCTTTTAGTCTGTATATTCTGGTTGCTTAGTTGTTCAACAATACCATTTCATTAATAATATATTTGCAGCCTTCAATAGCTTCTAAAATAGTTTTGGTCTGCCCTAAAAATATTAATTATTGTTAAATAAAATTTTTGTTTTTATATGTTTTTTTCTTACCTTGACCCAAACATTTTATCTCAAGAAGCTTTATAGGTTTTCCATTGTCTCCTAAAATGATCCCGTCAGGTGAATAGTCGAGCCATGGATTGTCCTTATTAACTATTAAACCAGTCTGAATTACTTTTAGGTTTTTCTCTTTCATATAGCAGTCTCGTGCTTTCTGCTCAAATGCTATTCCATGCTGCATATTTTTATTGCAATATAATGATGGCCAAAAATAACTGGAACATTTTTTTAACCAATTGTCTTTGCTATATGTGAATATGGAATAGCATCGGGATCCAGTTATTCTAAACTGCCTAGCCAATTTCCATTGTTGTCTTGCATTATTATCTGCAGATCTTATACAGGTATTTCTGCATAATTGAAGAGGTTCATTGCAGACTAATTTTGAATTATAAACATCTTTGCAACATTTAAAAAGAGGAGATATATTCACTGAACACAACCACATCATGAGTTCATTTTCTCTCTGAAAAATGTCACTGACGACTTCAATCATCGACAAAATTTCCTCATCAACCTCTTCAACATTGTTGACAATCTCCAGTCTTTCCATGCTTCCTTGCTTACATCCCTTGCTATAATCAATATTCATTTATGTTAATTACTCCTACAATAATGACATAATGAAAATAACTTACTGATGTTTTGCCAATGCGCTGTCTGGTTTGGCTTTTACTAATGTGTCAAAGCAAAATTTCTGCATCTCCACTGTTAGATCCGATATTACAACCTCTGGCTGGGTAAAACACTTTGTTTCTAACAAGGGCTTTGGTTCATACTGTGCCAATGCAGGGCCTTTTCGCTGACTCCATAAACATTTTTTGTCAGTGGAAGACAATATATTTAACTGGGACACATCATTTCTAAAATTTCATCAAAAAGAAAATTATTAAGTTTTGTTATTCAATTATTGTAATTGATACAACCTATTGCAATATAACAGAGTAGCAGCAATGTGTTTGCATTGACTGCCATCTCCTGCTTTACATGTGCAGCTGATCTTTGTTAGTTTGACTTCTGCATTTTCCTCAATTTCAAGAATTCCTTCGATTGTGTGAGGTGGGGAATCTAATGCACTTGTCTGGAGACATAATGCATATATGTGAATCTCCTTCTTTGTCATTTCTGTCGCCTCGCATAGAATTAAATGTTTGCATTTTAAAATGTTTTCACCTTCAGTGAAGTTTCTGGAAGACGGCGTTCCGTTTAATGCCTCACAAACCTGAGCAGTACTTAAAAATAGATTGGAAATATCCATAATATAACCTAAAAATTAATATGACATCTTAATATTCTGACATACTACATAAAATGCCACTTACTTCTGTTAAAACAATTAAAAGAGCGATAGACACTACAATATTCACAATATAAACTCGATAAACCTGATACAAACACAATAGGTTCGTTCGGGTTCCAAGAAACGGAACAGTTCTGTTACAGTTCCAGGACTGCGCAATTCAAACCATTCAAACTGCGCCCTAACAAAAATTCAAAACTGTTATGAAACTGTTCTGTTAGGTTGGTATTGCCGGTAATATCAACTACTATAGTCTGTTTTTAAACTAGGAGGAGTCAGAGAAATAGAGTAGGGGAGAACGCGCTTAAAGATGCGCCAACTAAGTTAAATTGAATTCCGCCATTTTGAAGGTTATATTTATACCTAGCTCAACAATTCGCATGTAAAGTTCATTGACTTAGAAAAATGTAAACAAACTTACGTGTGAAACGAAATGCCTTCCTGCAAAATGGCGACCACTATAGCGTTTGCTTAAAACTGGATGCGCACTCGTCGAAGCGCGTTCTCCCCTACTCTATTTCTCTGGGAGGAGTACATAGAAAACTCTCTTTTACACTGTAAAAGTTACTAGATCAATGACATATATAGTATTTATAACCCTACTTTAAGAAGGTCAAACGTAATTGAATATTTATTAAAAATTAAATACATTAAACAGCAAAAATAACATGAATAAAGAAATGATAAGGTAAAGTAAACTATATTTATTTATTTTTAGATAAATATAAGATGTTCTTGGTAGTTTAAGCCAAGAAATTACATAGAGGAAGCAGAAAAAAATACCGAAAACTATTTAGAAACTTTAATAAGTATTTTAATGAAAGTAGGATCTTTGATATCGCAATTAAACGGGAAAAGAATATACAAAGGGTATTGAAATGTAATGAACAATTATATAAGCAACTTATTACACCAGCCCAGCAATTTAATTCTCTTTATTATGAATAATGCAAGTTTTATTTTAAACATATACGTAGAAATTTTATATTATGCAAGTAATAAAAATAGTTTATAAGATTTTTGTAGTTTTATTAGCAAGAATGACATACAGAAAAATATTTTTGAATACATATACACTGAAAGAACATTAGTGATAATATATAAATAAATTGAATTGTTTTTTTTTATTCTTTGATGCTTATTCTAAATCTGAACCATCTGAAAAAGTATCACTGTCACTATCAGCACTAACAGAAATAATAAATGGTTCAATTAGATCATCTACGATTCCATCTAGTGTGCACATTTTTGTTTCTTCTTTAATTATATGTTCAATACAACTTTTCCAATAAACATTTTGAACATTATCAATAGCTTGCAATAAAAGTCCTTTCACTTCTCTCAATTTAAATGTGTTGTTCTTGGATGCCACTTCATTCTTTATTTTTGCCCATATCAATTCTATACGATTGAGTTCACAATGATAAGGTGGCAACCTTAACACAATTTTATTGTTACGTTTTGCCATTTCATCAATCACATATAAATTATACTGTTCCTTGTTAATTTTTATTAAATTCAGTAGTTCAGCTCGTACCATATCTTCTCTGAATTCAATGTGCTTAGCTTGTAGCCACTCTTGCATATCTTTTTTCTTAGATCCTGTTGTAGGAATTTTTTCCAATTTACGGCTATGATAAGAAGCATTATCCATGATGACAACTGCACCGTTAGGTAGTTTTGGTAACAGATTGGCAAACCATGTTTCAAAAACTGCTGCGTTCATTTCCTCATGATATTCTCCAGTTTTCTTACCTTCAAAAAGTAACAACCCTCCATCGACAAAGCCATGTTCAGATCCAACATGCAAAACAATAAGCCGCTTCCCTTTTCCTGAAGGGTTCTTTAGTCCTGTAGATAGCCCTTCAATGAATGTTTGACGTCGATTTTTTATACTGTTGTCTATCCATATTTTTTGTTTTGTATGACCTTCATTAACCCAAGTTTCATCTAAATAATAAATTTGTCTACCTTCCCTTCTAAATTCCTTAATTTTAGTTAAATATTTTCGTCTCCATGTTACGATATCATCTCGTTCTATCAAAATACTTTTACTGTTTCTTTTCATGTATTTGAAGTTAATTTGTTTTATAAACTTGTAAAGTGATGAACGACACATTTGTGGCAAATCTGGATGTTTCTTTATTTCTATCAAAATTTTGTCCAAAGTAGGTAATTCGTTCTTGTAAAAGAAAGCATGCACTATTTGCCGCACAGAGTGTTTGACCACTTCATCATATGCAACAACACTAACAGGTCGTCCACCTCTGTGTTTAGATGCAGTAACTGTGCCAGTTTCATTATATTCCTTTATAGTTCGATATACTGTCGATTTTGCAACGCCTAAAAGCAGAAAATTATACATTATTTATTATTGTTATAAATTATTTGTTAAACTTACCCACGATGTTACTAATTTTAGAAATGATAGCTGTTTTTCTAAGATCCGGTGTGTCAGTTCGTAGCTGTTTATATATATTTAAAGTACACTGCTTTTCAGCAAGCGATAAATGACCTAAATCAAAACGCTTGCGCTTCTTCGGGGGCGAAATTGCTGATGAAGTTGACGTTGATGCAGTATCCATATCAAGAACAACAGGATGGTACATTAAACGCTACGCAAATTCTAAAAAGAACGGATTTATTTATGTTTTAAAGAGCAATAGAACAACGGGAACAGAAAAGTAAAGACGAAACACAACCGTTTGACATCGATACGTCAAACGTCATCTATTCCACATTTCGACTGTATAAACCTATCTGTGAAACAACCAATCACAGATACAGATTTTAGCGCGATTAATTTAAAACGCTCCTCTTAGTTTAAAAATAGACAATATTATCAACACGCTTAATTGTCCTTATAGCGCCGTGTGTATAGTACTTATTTAAATAATAAATTATTTGTACATTTAATTAATAAAACAATACTACTGAAATATGGATCAAAATGGTATCAGAGGAACTCGAAATACTTGATGGTACAAATATCTGAAACAATAATAAAATATCATCTAAATATCTTTATAATTTAAACAATAATGAATACAAATGTCTTCAGATTTGTAGAAAAATAAAACTGGAATCGCATATTTATTATCTGCTTTATATACTAAAATAGTAATATTTTATTATACCTAGATTATGGTCGATCATTATTGATTTCAAGATTTTATGGAGGTAACGTCACAAAAAAATAATATCACGTAATATTAAGGTTAAGGTGGCCATCTCGCCCATCTCAATTACATTGCAAACATGTTGCGAACATATCGCACCAGAAACCGTTAGTACGCAATAAATTAAAAATTAAAAAATACGAGCATAATCTACAAACTTATCTCCAGGGGACTGGGTAATTTTAATAATGGAAGTTTGTTCGATTAATGTGGAAAAAAATGTTAAAAAACAGGAAGTTTTTATACCAAAAATCTGCTAATTTATTTCTTAATTACTTGGAATATATAGATAATTGCCAGATATTAGGTAGCTTACCCCCTAGAGAAATAAATTCTCTTTCTTTTGATGCTTGATACAAAGCAATTAAGCGTATTTTATAGCTGTCTTGTGCTTTTAATTGTTTTTACACAGCATTCGGATTGATTCGGACATATTTGGACATTCTTTATTAAGAAAAGTAGATTCCATATATATAATCAAGGTGATGGGTGCAGTAATTCTTAAACAGAGGGCGCTGCCAACAATAATATTAGTTTTTAAAATTATTCTGCAAATATAGTGTCCGCACGAAGATCAGACAAACTTATTGTATATCTTACTCAATCATACAATGACGTTATATATGTCTTTCTGTCAGACACCAAAAGAGTAACGATTAAAGAAAGAAATCGCAATCGCATATATACAAATAACATTAAATTGAACTGATATAATACTATTCGTTTAATTCAAATAAATTTTCATGGATATTTCTTATTATTTGCTGCTCAATTACAAAAAGCCGAAAATAGAACTGATGCATCTCGTATTCTTATTTAGTAATATATCTACCGAAAATATCTAGCCCACAGAGTATTTTACAAAAAGTATTTATGTTTTGGTGATCATACACAGAGTCTTACAAATTAAAGCGAATCTGAAAATACTTTTGGATTTAATTTCCATTTAATTTGTAACATATCTACACTATGTTGCAAATTATGTGTAAATTAAATAAAAATGAAATGAGAAAACATTTTCAGATTCGCATTTACTTTGAAACCCAGCGTAACACTATGTTTCAAATTAAATGCAAATCTGAAAATGAGTGTGTGAAGTTAGCCCCCCTTTTTTCGAATATCGGAAATCTGACGGTTGTTCCAGGTTGTTCTAGGTTTGTTCTAAATTGTTCCAAAGTATTTCAAAAAAAAAGTCAAAATTGGCCGAGATAATTGAAAAAAACGACTTTTTCACCCAGCCCCCCTTTTTTCGAAAATTGAAATTCTGAAGGTTGTTCCAGGTTGTTCTAGTTGTTCTAAACATTGTTCCAAAGAATCTCGAAAAAAAAATCAAAATTGGCCGAGATAATCGGAAAAAACGAGTTTTTGCCAGCCCCCCTTTTCTTGAAAATTGTAATTCTGATGATTGTTCTAGGTTGCTCTAGGTTTGTTCTAAATTGTTCCAAAGTATTTCATAGAAAAAATCAAAATCAGACGAGAAAATGGGAAAAAACCAAAGCCAAAAGTATGAAGTCGGACCCAGTTTTTGCAAAAATTAAAATTTTGACGGTTGTTCTAGGTTTGTTCTAAACATTGTTCGAATACGTCAAAACCGTATCTCTTATATATCAAAAGATATGGCAAAAAAACGAAATCCAAAAGTGTGAAGTTAGCCCCCCTTTTATCGAAAATCTAACTTCTGACGGTTGTTCCAGGTTGCTCTAAGGGTGTTCTCAATTGTTCCAAAGTATTTCAAAAAATAAATCATAATTGGCCGAAAAAACGGCAAAAAACTTTTTTTTTCTGGCGGCCCATTTTTCGAAAATCGAAATTCTGACGGTTGTTCTGGGTTGTTCTAAGTTTGTTTTAAATTGTTCCAAAGGATCTCAAAGAAAAAATCATAATTGGCCGAGATAATAGAAAAAAACGATTTTCCCACGGACCCCCTTTTTGCGAAAATTCAAATTCCGAGGGTTGTTCCAGGTTGTTCTAGATTTGTTCTAAACATTATTCTTATACATCAGAACCGTATCTCTTATATTTCAAAAGATATTGCAAAAAAACGTTTTTAAAAAAAGTGTGAAGTTAGCCCCCCTTTTTTCGAAAATCTAACTTCTGACGGTTGTTCCAGGTTGCTCTAAGGGTGTTCTCAATTGTTCCAAAGTATTTCAAAAAATAAATCATAATTGGCCGAAAAAACGGCAAAAAACTTTTTTTTTCTGGCGGCCCATTTTTCGAAAATCGAAATTCTGACGGTTGTTCTGGGTTGTTCTAAGTTTGTTTTAAATTGTTCCAAAGGATCTCAAAGAAAAAATCATAATTGGCCGAGATAATAGAAAAAAACGATTTTCCCACGGACCCCCTTTTTGCGAAAATTCAAATTCTGAGGGTTGTTCCAGGTTGTTCTAGATTTGTTCTAAACATTATTCTTATACATCAGAACCGTATCTCTTATATTTCAAAAGATATTGCAAAAAAACGTTTTTAAAAAAAGTGTGAAGTTAGCCCCCCTTTTTTCGAAAATCTAACTTCTGACGGTTGTTCCAGGTTGCTCTAGGTGTGTTCTCAATTGTTCCAAAGTATTTCAAAAAATAAATCATAATTGGCCGAAAAAACGGCAAAAAACTTTTTTTTTCTGGCGGCCCATTTTTCGAAAATCGAAATTCTGACGGTTGTTCTGGGTTGTTCTAAGTTTGTTTTAAATTGTTCCAAAGGATCTCAAAGAAAAAATCATAATTGGCCGAGATAATAGAAAAAAACGATTTTCCCACGGACCCCCTTTTTGCGAAAATTCAAATTCTGAGGGTTGTTCCAGGTTGTTCTAGATTTGTTCTAAACATTATTCTTATACATCAGAACCGTATCTCTTATATTTCAAAAGATATTGCAAAAAAACGTTTTTAAAAAAGTGTGAAGTTAGCCCCCCTTTTTTCGAAAATCTAACTTCTGACGGTTGTTCCAGGTTACTCTAGGTGTGTTCTCAATTATTCCAAAGTATTTCAAAAAATAAATCATAATTGGCCGAAAAAACGGCAAAAAAGTTTTTTTTTCTGGCGGCCCATTTTTCGAAAATCGAAATTCTGACGGTTGTTCTGGGTTGTTCTAAGTTTGTTTTAAATTGTTCCAAAGGATTTCAAAAAATAAATCATAATTGGCCGCAAAAACGGCAAAAAACAATTTTTTTCTGGCGCCCCTTTTTTCGAAAATCGAAATTTTGACGGTTGTTCTAGGTTGTTCTAAATTGTTCCAAAGGATTACAAAGAAAAAATCGAAATTGCCCAAGATAATAGGTAAATCGATTTTACCTATTATCTATATTTTAAAATGAATAATAATACTCATTTGTGATTCAGAATAAAGCAGAAGCAGTAAATATACATATATTTTCCCAAGTAATATAATTCATTTGTTTGAAAACAGTATTGTTACTAAATGCTGATGCTCCTAACATAAAATAATATTAGAACAGTGACGTTAGTTACATTATTAATGTAGATTAAAAACTACCTCATAAACATATTGAGAATGATTATACCTTGCTCATAAAAAGATTAGTGTTTTTCTCATGAGCTGCTAGGTTGATGTTTCTTTGTTTATTTTTATTAGAGTTCATGCTTTAGTTTATCCCTAAAATCTAAAATATATATTTTTTCTGTAAAATTTATTTATTGATATTATTATATTATTTGATAACATTGACATAAATAATATAGTTTTTTATCAACTTGGTATTGTAAAACAGTCTTTCCCAAATCGGCTACTCTTTGACGGATATACTATCTTATATTATCTAAATAGGTACCTATATAATATTTTTTCCAAATAAAGTAATAGTAGCCTTTGAATCGTTTTAGTGAGAAAATTAGACAGCATATTGCAACATGTTTACGAAGAGGGGCTACAAAAAATAAGCATACTTGATAGGAATGTCTACACGTGCTTGCATTCCCGGAGCAAAAACCATGAAAAAAAGTGGCCAGACCACGGCTAGACAAAATAACGTTGTAGTGGTTTACTATAATTAAAATTTTCAAACTTCAAAATCAGTATTTTATTTTTATTATTACTAGACAAAATAAAATAACAAAGGGAGCCTGATAGACTTCCCCATTTTGTTTGATTTTAGTTGGGTACCCATATCCAGCGCTTTTTTTTTTTTGAAATACTTTGAAACTGTAAGAATTTCGATTTTTAAGAAATAGGGACTGGGGAAAAATATCGTTTTTTCATAACCGGTTTTGATTTTTTCTTTGAAGTAGTTCATCAGCATTTGGTAACAATATCGTTTTGTAATAAATGAACATTATATTTCTTGCGAAAATATATATTTATTGCTATATTAGATGTTTATTTCTTTAAATAGAACTGCATCATACAAAAACTTCCTTCAACACAGTAATGTTCGGAAAGTGCATTCCGCCCATTGTAAAATCGTTTTTTCCTATTATCTCCGCCAATTATGATTTATTTTTTGAAATACTTTGGAACAATTGAGAACACACCTAGAGTAACCTGGAACAACCGTCAGAAGTTAGATTTTCGAAAAAAGGGGGGCTAACTTCACACTTTTTTAAAAACGTTTTTTTGCAATATCTTTTGAAATATAAGAGATACGGTTCTGATGTATAAGAATAATGTTTAGAACAAATCTAGAACAACCTGGAACAACCCTCAGAATTTGAATTTTCGCAAAAAGGGGGTCCGTGGGAAAATCGTTTTTTTCTATTATCTCGGCCAATTATGATTTTTTCTTTGAGATCCTTTGGAACAATTTAAAACAAACTTAGAACAACCCAGAACAACCGTCAGAATTTCGATTTTCGAAAAATGGGCCGCCAGAAAAAAAAAGTTTTTTGCCGTTTTTTCGGCCAATTATGATTTATTTTTTGAAATACTTTGGAACAATTGAGAACACACCTAGAGCAACCTGGAACAACCGTCAGAAGTTAGATTTTCGAAAAAAGGGGGGCTAACTTCACACTTTTTTTAAAAACGTTTTTTTGCAATATCTTTTGAAATATAAGAGATACGGTTCTGATGTATAAGAATAATGTTTAGAACAAATCTAGAACAACCTGGAACAACCCTCAGAATTTGAATTTTCGCAAAAAGGGGGTCCGTGGGAAAATCGTTTTTTTCTATTATCTCGGCCAATTATGATTTTTTCTTTGAGATCCTTTGGAACAATTTAAAACAAACTTAGAACAACCCAGAACAACCGTCAGAATTTCGATTTTCGAAAAATGGGCCGCCAGAAAAAAAAAGTTTTTTGCCGTTTTTTCGGCCAATTATGATTTATTTTTTGAAATACTTTGGAACAATTGAGAACACACCTAGAGCAACCTGGAACAACCGTCAGAAGTTAGATTTTCGAAAAAAGGGGGGCTAACTTCACACTTTTTTTAAAAACGTTTTTTTACAATATCTTTTGAAATATAAGAGATACGGTTCTGATGTATAAGAATAATGTTTAGAACAAATCTAGAACAACCTGGAACAACCCTCGGAATTTGAATTTTCGCAAAAAGGGGGTCCGTGGGAAAATGGTTTTTTTCTATTATCTCGGCCAATTATGATTTTTTCTTTGAGATCCTTTGGAACAATTTAAAACAAACTTAGAACAACCCAGAACAACCGTCAGAATTTCGATTTTCGAAAAATGGGCCGCCAGAAAAAAAAAGTTTTTTGCCGTTTTTTCGGCCAATTATGATTTATTTTTTGAAATACTTTGGAACAATTGAGAACACACCTAGAGCAACCTGGAACAACCGTCAGAAGTTAGATTTTCGAAAAAAGGGGGGCTAACTTCACACTTTTTTTAAAAACGTTTTTTTTTTAATCTCTTTTGAAATATAAGAGATACGGTTCTGATGTATAAGAATAATGTTTAGAACAAATCTAGAACAACCTGGAACAACCCTCAGAATTTGAATTTTCGCAAAAAGGGGGTCCGTGGGAAAATGGTTTTTTTCTATTATCTCGGCCAATTATGATTTTTTCTTTGAAATCCTTTGGAACAATTTAAAACAAACTTAGAACAAGCCAGAACAACCGTCAGAATTTCGATTTTCGAAAAATGGGCCGCCAGAAAAAAAAAGTTTTTTGCCGTTTTTTCGGCCAATTATGATTTATTTTTTGAAATACTTTGGAACAATTGAGAACACCTTTAGAGCAACCTGGAACAACCGTCAGAAGTTAGATTTTCGATAAAAGGGGGGCTAACTTCACACTTTTGGATTTGGTTTTTTTGCCATATCTTTTGATATATAAGAGATACGGTTTTGACGTATTCGAACAATGTTTAGAACAAACCTAGAACAACCTAGAACAACCGTCAAAATTTTAATTTTTGCAAAAACTGGGTCCGACTTCATACTTTTGGCTTTGGTTTTTTCCCATTTTCTCGTCTGATTTTGATTTTTTCTATGAAATACTTTGGAACAATTTAGAACAAACCTAGAGCAACCTAGAACAATCATCAGAATTACAATTTTCAAGAAAAGGGGGGCTGGCAAAAACTCGTTTTTTCCGATTATCTCGGCCAATTTTGATTTTTTTTTCGAGATTCTTTGGAACAATGTTTAGAACAACTAGAACAACCTGGAACAACCTTCAGAATTTCAATTTTCGAAAAAAGGGGGGCTGGGTGAAAAAGTCGTTTTTTTCAATTATCTCGGCCAATTTTGACTTTTTTTTTGAAATACTTTGGAACAATTTAGAACAAACCTAGAACAACCTGGAACAACCGTCAGATTTCCGATATTCGAAAAAAGGGGGGCTAACTTCACACACTCGTTCTCATTTAATTGGCAAATAATTTGCAACATAGTCTACATTAGGGTGGTCGTTATTTTTCAAATTTGAGATTTCTTTCGGGTACCCCCCTATTTTTTTTTCGTTAAATGTAAAAATATACCACATAAAATGTCTACTTATTTGATTCATATTAAGGGGTACCGCAGAGGGGTTAATGTTCCCTCCCCCATTTTGGAAAAAATCAACTTTTTCGCTTTTTCTTCTGTTGAATTAAAGTGCAACTTATTATACATGAATAGATAGATTTGAAATTCAATGTAAAAAACTATGTACATACCTTGATTTTTTTCTAGAATAGCAATAGCTAATGAGTAAAACGTTTGACAAATTCCCAGCCTTAGGTTTAGCTATGGCTCAGTAGTTGTGCTAACAACAGTCGATTTGTATGCGTCCGGAAATTCTTTACGGTATTGACTAACTACTTGTAGAATATATTGCTGTTGTCATTCGTCTTTCGACAAAACATTAGTAGCCAAAGAGAATGTTGAAAAAATAATTTTTCTTAACACATAATGGTCACCCTAATGTACATATATTGCAACATATTCGACTTATATTTCAAATTAAATGCAAATCTATTGAAATTAAATGAGAAAGTATTTCCAGATTCGCATACTGTACTAGTTCTACTTCTAAACACGTGTTTTGGTCAAATATTTTCAAAAAAAATAAAAAAAAATAAATAACTCAAAAACTATTAGCTCAATTTTGAAAAAGAAAAAACAGTTGAACAGATAATTTAAAGCAGTACTAGAGAATCCAAAAATATATAGGATCAGTTATTTAAAAAATTAAGTTTCATGCATTTCCGATGGAACTGGAAGTGCGTCAGAGCTTAAAGTATTTTTACAATATGCGCCACGAGCAACCATGCCACTAATTGTTTTTTCTTTTACTTAAAACACAAAAGAGCAATCGAAGAAGCGGCTACTAATGACTCACCCTGTATATATATATATATATATATATATATAAAACATTCTGTGTTATTCTTATATACTGGCCAAATATTAAATACAATATATAACTGTATTTCTGAGTTTAAAAATGCATACAAAAATTATATGTCGAAGTATAATTCAATCAATCTGACTTGAACTTTATATTCGACGTGTTTATCTATTTATATATTTCCTGTAGGTTAAAATGAAGTGATTGGTATTTATATTAAATAATATAATTCCACATATTCCAATAAGCACGTACAACTCAGCGCAGTAGTTACAATTTTGCAAGTTCTTCTCCACTGGATCAGACTTCATATTTTTTGTTTGTCTTTTTATGCGACTTCTTTATTCTTCATGTATTTTCTGTGTAAATATACAAAAAAGGAAAACGGGCAAATAAGGGCATTGCTTGTTCATTAGTGTGCAAGTGCAAGTGTTAGTGGTCCAGTGTTTACTGCTTTGGTAATATAGTTTTGGATTTTTAAATACAGTTATTAACATACATTAGTTAATATCGTCGAATATTAGTGCAGTGCTATCAATACCTTCCAGATATTTTTCTTGTTAAGGTAATATTATAATAGATTACAAAGAATTAGAAACATTGTAGTTAGGTATTCTCTGGAATATTATTGTAGAGGATACACATAGACAGTTCTGATTTTTTTTAGTATGGCCCGCGATAAGGTTTCATGTCGACGACAGCGCAATAAACGCGCCGTGGCTGCAAAGACAAGAGAAGAATCAAAAAGAACACACAAACTTGTGGCCGATATTATGGTTGACATTCTCGAAAATGTTGAGAGAAAAAAAATCTCGACAAAAGCATGTGAATCAGTTTTCGATGAAATTATTCAGAATGCCTTTGAAGCATCAGAAAATAAAAAGTATGTCAATATACCTTCCGTAAGAATAGCATAAACCTTAAATTTTCAATAATATAATTTATACGCTGTTCTAACAGAACGTAATGCAAATTAAAACTAAAAACCTTTCGCTCTAATTCTTCACAGTTTGAATAAAGCTAATGAGATGCCATCCACAAGTCGGCAAAGGGTACCTATCATTTTAGAGGAAGACCTATATGATTTCACTTGGGGATCATTGGAGGAATATAACGAGTATTATTTTAATCGTTAAATTTCGTAATTTACTAATAACTCTGTTTATACAGAATTATGGACGAGAATCTAACCATTGAGTTAGACAAGAAGGAAGAACTTGTGAATGGCTATCGTATTGTCGACATTGATTACTTGTTGAAACAAACTTTGAAACTCCAGGCGGAACATTCAAGAAAATGTACTGGTGGGATATTCGAACTTATAAAAGAAAGAAGACATGGATTGGCTAGCACTTTTACATATCGCTGTAATATATGCTTACACTTGGTTTTGGTCCATACTGAAAAACCAGATGTACCAATTATAAATAAAGCAGTTGTTTGGGGTACCTTGTCTTCTGGTAGTACTTTCGCACATACAGCAGAATTAATGAGTGCTCTTGATGTTCCAATGATGACCACCAACATGTTCTATGATAACCAAAGAAAGCTGGGAACGGTAAGTTCAATGTTTAAACATTCATATATATAGATAAATATACACCACAGATCTGAAACCGTAAATATACACCACAGATCCGAAAACCTCATAATTGACATTTTCATTAGGAAACGCTTCAACAAACTGATCGAAGCAAGACTGCATACTGTACGACCAACTTCCATCTTGATTGCGAGTTGCACTTCGAAAGTGTGCCATAAGAATGTAAGCGTCTTGTTCAGGGGTAAACATTTATGGCTTTCCAGTCAATACTGAATAAAATTTAAAATAGTGGTTACACAAAAAGATGTTGCTTTTCATATTGAATTATTACTTACCTACAACTTGCAAATGATAATTATTGAGCTCTAAAAAGAACTGTTCGAAATTAAATGTATAAATATCAAGAATTCAAAGCAAATAATTTTTAGAAGACCAACGACAAGAACTGACAATACAATTAATGACAGTTTATCAACAATTTATTTACCTACGTCTATGTACACAGCTCAAGCCATAGAGTTACCACTACACTTTGATATAATTGCAGGCATACCAACATAATTGGCGTACAAACATTAACAGACACATTGTATATAAAATTGGAAGTATGTGTGTGTGTTCCCTATAGACTCCGAAACCGCTGAACCGATTTTAATGAAATTTTCAGAAAAACTCTAGCATAGTCTGGAGCGTGTACCTGTACCTGAAGTTTGATGCCGATCATACCAAAAATAAAAAAAAGAGGTTTGGGCACCACACGACCTTCTTATACGTATGAGCGTTTCTAATTATAGAATTTTTTTATACAAAAATTATTCAAAATCCTATTATAAATACTTTTATTTTTTTAATAAATCTCTACAGAATGCATACTTTGCAAGATATTCGAAAAAAAGTCCTACTCGATAAGAGTACACGTGTTACTTCCGGTCCGAATTTTGAAATTTCATGTGTCCAAAAGGCATTGCAAATCCAGCTCTAAATACTTTTGTACTCTTGATAAATATATATAGAATACATAAATAACGATATATTTGCAAAAAATCGCTATTTGATAAAAGTAAAAATGCTACTTCCGATCCGAATTTTTAAATTGTTTTTATACAAAAGATATTTAAAATTATTTTTCAAATACTTTTATACTCGTATTGTACCTGTCTAGAAAGCACGACTTGCGAGATATTCGCAAAAAGCTAGTTTTCGATAAGAGTAAAAGACCTACTTCCGGTAGGAATTTCGAAAAACTTTTTTAATAAAATTCTTTTCAAATTTTATTTTGAGTACATATGAATTCTTTTTAAAATTGTTTAAACTTAGTAGTTGACGAAATATTGCCTAAATTGACTAAATCTTTTTACTGAAGTAAACTACTACTTTCGGTCTGCCGATTTTACTGAAAATCTAATCAGATCTCAAGAGGTAGATTATACACGTAAATACAAAATTTGGAATTGATCGCTGTAGCGGTTTGACCGCTATCGTGGTCACACACTGACACACACAGACATTTTTTAAAAACCACTTTTTCGGTATCAAGGGACTTCAAAACGTGGACATCTGCAAAAATCTCGAGGTCGAAAATTTTCATCATCACTATAAGTACTTCCTTATACTACGGATAAGAAGGTAAAAGGAATTTTATTATTTATCTCAGTCCGAATATTGGAAATTTTTTTATACAAAAATTATTCAAAATCGAGCTTTAAATATGTCCATACCCGTGATATATCTATCTAGAATGCATGACTTGCGATATATTCGCAAAAACCTGTTTTACGATAAGAGTATGTACCAGTAGGAATTTCAAAATTTTTTTTTTTTAAATTGTTTTCTAATTTAGTCTTGATCGCTTTGGTATACTTTACATTCTAAAATTAGTAGTTGACGAGATATTGCTATTATTTGATTTCTTCACTGAAATAAAGTACTACTCCCGATTTATCGATTTCACTGAAAATCTAATTAGATTTCCGAGAGAGATTATATTCCTAAATATACAGTTCGGTATTGATGGACTTTACCGGTTGGCCGCTATCGTGGTCACATAGAGAGGGAGAGAGAGAGAGAGAGAGAGAGAGAGAGAGAGAGAGAGAGAGAGAGAGAGAGAGAACGCGCGAGATACTTTTTGTAAAGGTGGAAATCTGCAAAATCTCGAGGTCAAGAATTTTTGTCATCAAAATACTTCCTTTTACTACGTAGGTATAAGAAAGTCAAAAAGGAATTTTATTTATGAAATAAAAATTACCTAAAATAAGTCTAGACAATTTTGGGTTAAATTTGCGAATACATGTTAAAGTGTATCTCATTTATAATTTTTTTTAATATTTGTTGTGCATGTATATATGTATTTTGTAAATTTATGCCCTGATCTGTATATTGTTGTGGTTTACAGAATGTTCTGACAGAGGTGTAATGATAATTTTTCATTATTTTTTTCTTAGCGTTTCCTTAATAAAAATTCGAAAAATTTGGAAATTCTTTGATTACCTTTTCCTATAGAATTAAATTAGAGGAAATAGTGAGATCACAGGAGTTATTTTTTATATTATATCGTACACTAGCGGAATTATCCAGAATGTGAGGGGCAGAATCTAATTTTCTGCTAAAACCATTCCTTGTTAAATCAGAATGCTGGGTGGAGACACTTAGATGTAAAAGGCAGCTAAGGAATACCCTTAATTGCTTTGGATCAAGCATCAAAAGAAAGAGAATTTATTTTTCTATAGGCTAAGCTACTAATATCTTACAAGTATCTATATATTCGAAGTAAGCACATTTTTAGTACAAAAACTTCCTGTTTTTTAACAATTTTTCCCATATTATTCGGACAAACTTCAGTTGGAGATAAGTTTGCGGATTAAGCCGGATTGTGGTGCGATATGTTAGCAGAATGTTTGCAATGTAATTGAGATTGGTGAGGTAGCCATCTTAATATGACAAAATATATTCTTTAGTTTGTATATGAAAACTAGCATACTATTTCATTTTTGTGAAACCCTAATAAAATTGAAATGAATAAATAATACAACTGTCTAGGTATATATTAATACATGACGAAAAAGCTTTGTACTCTGGCATAGATAGTTAAAGTTCATATGAATAAGGAGTGCAGAAAGATAAAATTTATGTATAATATGTGTTACAAATAAATACATCAATTAATTAACTCGAAAATTAATGGATAACGACGTATTTCTACACGTTCGCAGCTAACGTAATAGAAAATTCAAAAAAATTATATGCAACGGTTATAGAAGTATACTTTTTGAGAAAAGAACCTGAATAACTCAAACTTAAAAATTTAATGAATTAAAGTCGAATTTCGGCCACTGGTATTAATTATTAGGCAAGTTATTTAGGTACTTATACAAAATTTTTAAACTATTTTCTTTAATTCTGTAATAAAAATTACTTACATAGGCATGTAAGAAATTTAATTTTTTTAATATTCTTCAGATCTTGTTTTTAATTATATTTAGTAATTTATTATTAACGTGCGAAATGCACACTGTCGGATAAATTTCATGGCGGTCTTTGAAATTTTTTTCCAATTGAATTGGTCATTCTAATAGTTGATACGGTATCAGAACTTAATAAAACACTTGATGACAAGGAAGGCATTTTATAATATCCAAGACAACTGTCTGAGCACACATGTATATTTAACTTATTTAATTAGACTGTTGTAGGTATGTGATATATATTGATTGTTTCTCTTTTTCTTACTTTTACACACATTATAGGCCTTGTGTTTCTTACACTGACAGGTTCACTACTTACGGGTTTTCTTGAGCAAAGAGTTCTGTTCTTTTTATTATTAATGGTCAAAAACGAATTTGAATAAATACATGGTGACCGTCAAAATTGAATCAGCCTATATATTCCTGTTTCAGAAATGCAATAATCACTAAAAGTACCTGTTTATTATCTAAATCAAATAGGTAAAGGACATAGAACTACATAGGTATTTACAAAACAAACATTATATGTAACAGTATGTTCCTATTATTCTTGTAAGGACGTTATTTGCATTTTTACAATTTAGGGTAAATATCAAGGATTTCAAAATAGACACATATTCTATTAAATCGTGTATGTATGAGACAAAAACTCTCTTTTTTCTCTCATACAAAAAAAAACGGTCTGGTCTATCAGTCTCTATATAATTTGGTTCAATGTAAGACATACGTTGCGCGTTAGTAGCATCATCTTTTATCTAATAAATTTATTTTACAAATTATATCGCTGCTACTTTCAACTAGATGGCTAATATAAATGCAGTCACGTATGCAACACATAATACACGCCTAATGGTTAGAAAAGGATAGAGCAATGTGACGATTCTCTTTCTACCTATTAAACGGCCACCTTAATAAGTTTTATATTGGATTAGTAAGTATAGCGCCCCTGCATAAAACAACAGTAACTATACCAATTCAGAAATGATTCGTACAAAATTGTCGTTACCGATATTTTAATTCTCGTACAGTTCCAATACAGTTACAATTCAGCTCTAAAAGAAACCAAAACAAGGAATTCAATATCCTGGAATCATTCATTTAACCAAAACAAAATTTATTTAATGCGCATGCCTAGTACAGTCCTATTACCGTTCTTAAAGGAACAAAAACAAACCTAATGGCAAACGAATAACAGAAACAAATCTATCCCGAACGTGACGTCACAAGTACATCAAAATCTACTTTACCGACGCCCGCTAAAATTAATTTGAATTCCCAATAGTATACATAATCAAAGCCTGTATAATATACTCAGATCTCAGTAGTCAGTGGTCGTGACCTAGCAACTCATAAAAACAAAGAATAAATAACTTCAATAAGTTTATAGTTAACCATTAACTTTCAACAAAAGGGCACAAATTGCAGTTGTAATTAGTAATTGTGGTGGTGATGGCTGACCAAATTGAAAATTGTGATGTGAATAACACATTGTTTTCTATAAATACATCGAGTACCAACGAACAAGACGATTTTGAACATGATAAAGTTGATGTCTCTGAAACTGTTATTACCGTAAATAATTTCGATTTAAAAGATCCCCTGAAAGGGCATGACAAGTTAAAAGAATATGAAGCAGCCACTTTTTTGGATAATATAAAGATGGAAATGGAATCATCTGAAGTACTGTATAACGTAGTAAACGACAATGTTAAAATTGAGGAAGAATTCAATCCTAGTAATATAAAAATTGAATTCGATAATGGACTACTATGTAAGTAAATGCCTAAATTAACTACTTGAACTACTAAATAACTATTAGTTACTTCTTACTCAGTTGGTTCTTTATGCTTGTTTCCACTCTATTGAAAGTGCAATTAAATTTTCAATATTACTATTTCATTGTATTATAAACCAAATAATAACATATTTATTTTCAAAATTCATATTTATATATAAATTAGTAAAGCCTAGCTTGGTTTAATGGCCAAATAAGCTTTCGTTTCTTTTTCATATATGTGAATATTGTATAATCTAGTTTTTACTTGATTTAAATTTGTCCACCAGATTGCGAACATTGTCGGGCATATTATGAAGATTACTGTATCGAGTGTGGAATGTTGGTACATATTTTGAACAGACATGCTCCAGATAATCCCAGTATCAGAACACAAGAAGAATTACCAAATGATATTTTAGAAATTCAACATTTGCTTGGACAGTTTGAAATATTAGCTTTGAAATTTATTCCTGAAGGTGTAACATTTGGTCCTTTTACTGGGTTTTGTAGAACAGAATGTACTTGGAAAATAAAAGGAGGAAAACTTGTATTTGACAAGGATACATCAGGGTATTTAAATTGGATGCAGTACATTAACACTGCCAGAAATATTTCTGAACGAAACCTAATTGTTTTTCAACATGAAGATTATCTGTATTATCAAAGCACTCGTCAAATTCAATGTGGTGAAGAATTACTAGTATATTTTGGTGAAGAATTTGAAGACAGCCAGATTGGTAATGTTGAAGTAGATTTTATTCCCACTAGGAAATACATCATGAAGAGTGTATTTGCCTGCACATTTTGCTGTCTTGGATTCAGCTCGAAATCATATTTGGCCAAACATAAAACAATTTGCTCTGGAGATGCATGTAGCAACTTTTTAATTGAAGGTATGTCAAGGTATATCAAATTTGGGAATTAAAAGATCTTTCAAAGCTTATGCACTTTATTTAAATCCATTTTTATTTTTTTATTTAAATGTTTAAAAAGTTACTAAAAGCATGTTAGTATAGTTCCCCTTTTTTAAATTAGTTCTGTCAATGAATACATTTCATTAAACTGATGAGTATTTTAAGAAAGTAATTTAATAATAACATTTTGTTATAATATCAACTTTATGATCTTTAAAACAATGATTGAAAATGAATTTTGGGCCCGGTTTTTCCATCTCCAACTAAAATGCCGGTTAGCCTAATCATTGGTTCAAGTACGGTTAATGTAAATTTGCGTTCTTTCAACACTGGTTACCGCTAATCATTGATTGAGGACTTATCTATGACGTATCCAACGTATCCAATTAAAGAAATTTTTCCTAATAAAATATTAAACGGTGATTAGGATTTCTTACACATGCGCAAAATCTAGGAGATTTGAATTTTTGCTAATAAACATTACAGCGGTTATGTGATGGTTATGTGTCATTCCATAAGTGATCCAAAGATGGTCGCTTGACCTTTTTATGATAAGTGATTTTTTGCTTGTTGATTCCTACATGATTAGAGAGTCCAAAAACACTGCTTTTTAATTTTTGTCTTTTTCTGAATTCCGCTGGCAGCCATTTTTGTTTTACAAAACATGCCGATTTTTGCGTTTGTAGTGTTTTGTGTTACCTTATACTACTTGGAACTGCTCAACCCGAGGGTGTATATGAAACACATGTAATTTTTTTTTAATCTACTAAATTGTAATTTGCACGTGTAATTTATTTGTTGGAGGTGTATAATGTATTGGTATTAAAATGAATAGGATCTGTTCCAAGATGCTCTTTAATTTTTGAGATAAATGCAATAAATTCACACAAGCCCGTGATTTATTCCTATAAAAATACATAATATTAAGTAAACTGCATGTTGTTGCAAAATTATAAATATAACTTACAATAATGGTAAGAAATGAGGTGTGGGCACGTATGAGCTTTCAAATTATACAGATGTTGTTCTAAATTAAGTTTTAAATAAGTTTATCATCTGGAAAAATTAAACCTGTGAGTGATGTTAAACTAATAGTTGACGAAATATTTACAATCGTGGCCACACATACACACAATCTCGAGTTCGAAAATTTCCATCATCACAATACTTCCTTATGAAACTAAACTTGGAGTCTGTGGCCTGAAACTACACAAAAACACTAAAACACCTTCACCACACTAAATCACAAAAATGGCGTGTGTAGACAGCGCGTTTTTTAATCAGTGCTACTGATGATGACAACTTAGTTGTTGAAATACGTATTTAGCCATTTTTGTGCTTTAGTGTGGTGAAGGTGTTTTAGTGTTTTTGTGTAATACTTCCTTATACTAAATATAAGGGAGTAAAAATGTGATGGGAGAAGTAGAGTGTATGTGTTTATGTTTATGTCTACCAACATCGCAAAGAACAACTGGGATTCCCTTTTAATAACGTCATATCTTGTGTGATAGTGCTATTTCAGTGTTTAAATATACCAAACTCGATGATATCTATACTCGAATCGCTGAACAGATTCAGTGATCACGTTGGGTTCACGTGATCACACCAAAGTGGTATGCACACAGGCACATAAAATCATTCAAAGATCAATGTCTGTAAAATAGTTATCGCCGTAGTATTCGACATAAGAAATTGTGCATATTCAAATCTTTTCTATCAAAACGTATTAAAACTGTATTGTCTTTATAAAAAGGCACGTAGTAATTCTCACACACCTGCGATCTGTGATACTATTACAGTTTACCTAATCGCCTAATTTTATGCATAGGTTGCCTCGATCACGTTGTGATCACGCACTTTTATCACTGAATCTCTTCGGCGATTCTAGTATAGTATTAAAATTTGGATATCATATTCTTAGTGGCCTATTTTGGAGTATTTTTAAACCAAATATAGAGTTGCCATCTCATGCTAATGTCGAAAATGGCGCCAATATTATTAGAACAAAATATACTAATTCAGATCAAATGCACTAGAAAATATATTGCCCACTTTGTATAATTAATCCATGGTACAAATATATAAGGTATGTTCTAGCGCAGCTTCCTTATGACGTCAATTGGATGCAATTTCGTCATACCACTGATATTAAGAAAAGAAAGATTACTCTTGAATAACCACAGATGTAATAGTATATAGATAGCTATATAAAGAATAATAAAATAGACATAATATATAGCACAGTTGTTTACGAATGTGTAACTAAATTAAATTTCTTTACAAATTACCTGTTTAAAAACTCATAAAGCAAAATAATAAGATTGTATTATTGAAAAATCTCCCACTGGATATTATGTAGCACTTTGGTTTACGAAACCTGTTTTAGTCGTTTGATAATACAATTTGTAATTACTTTACTGACAAAGTAATTTATCACAAAATAAATTTATGACTTGAAATTGTGCATTTTATGTAGTATATTGCTTTAAATTACTGATACCAATGAATATTGCAAAAGTTGAAAGTATTATAGTAAGAAAACTATTGGTTTAATATTGGATTTTCGTTTATTAATTGTTAATTGACAGGTAATAAATAAAACAACAGATATGGTTACTTTTTTTTATTGGTAAATTTTATTGTTTTTTTTTGTAATTTTCTTTTTTGTTGATAATTATTTTTATTTATCTCTTTTATACGTATGTAAGTTCTTACTCTAATATATGATTCCACAACTTCTTGTGGCAAACTAGTCTTAATATTTTGTACCAAACGCATTATTATGTTGGTATTTTTGTTAATCGATTTCTTATGGAATTCATTAAACATTTGTTCAGCGTCTTCTGCCATTTTCTTCATAATAGCATTCGGCTGACGTAGACACCGCCTGGAGACTAATCCAATCCAGTTGCTTTCTGGGGATTCAATCTGAGTATCATCATGTAACGAGTATTTGCTTCTGAACTTATGTGCTATATATCCCGCTATATAGTATAAGCCTTGCTTCGCAATATCCCCGGTAGCAGAGGTTGCGGAATGGATTCCTTCGAATTCCGTCAGCAAGTCCATAAATTCCTCATTTATGTCATCCTCAGACACCCTGACAACATTTTCTTCAAAATCTCCAGTTTCTTGCACAAAAGGTTCCAAAACTGTAGTTAAGTGTTGCGTCTGTAGTTAGTAACTCTACTACAGACGTATCTTCCTGTGTGTTGACATTTTCTGAAAACACAACAGATGAATGCTTCCCAAGAATGTACCATCTCAATCGATATTTGAATTGTAATGCACTAGGGTGGTCATTGGTGGATCCCATAGCTCGCATATATGAAAAAAAATTTTCTATTATATCTTGATTCAGACGTCTAGTAATTATGTACTCAATATTAAAGTTTGACCTTAAATATTGATATAAGTTTTTTAGAGAGCTGTTATTTTGTAGTATCGCTTTTTGAAAAAACATTAAACTTTTTCTTGTACCGACTCTTATATTTTGTATTAATTTAGTCATTTTTTCTATTTTATCCAGTTGGTTTTCAATATCAACACCATATGCATTGGCAGCAATATCAAATTTGGTTTGAGTATTGAACAAATCAAACCAATCGTTAATGATATTAATTATGTCACTAATTTCAGTGCATGCAATATCTGGCATTAAATTATGTTCACCACACCACCTTATCGCTAGCGCCACTGTACGTGAGAGACATTGCACAGCATATTTTACTTTCTGCCTTTGGTTGCCAATTACATCGATGTGAACCTGTGTAAGCTTATGGGCAAGTTTCAAGTCACCTTCCTGTAGGTCAACCAATTTCTGAAAGGGCTCCTTCGTGATCTTTGTATTATTTATGGTGAACCCATGATCAAAAAGATTATTTCTAATCAATTTGATTAAATGTGGCACATCAGCAAATACAAAAATCTTTTTCCCTTCATCAGATGGATGAGTGAAGGATTCACTTTCATCGACAGCTACACCAACCTTCATATTTTTCCATAATTTTCTGTTTCCAGGTCCTAGATCCGAAACAACAGCTACAACAGTGTACTGTATTACTTCTAATTTACATATAATATTTCGGAGGACTTCTACCGACATACCACAGTCGTAATCATAGTATATTACTTGCTTCCATGCCGAAAACAAGCCACGTACCATAACGGTTTGCACTGTTTTGTGCGGTCCTACAGCCTGTTCCCTTTTGCGATCGAAACATATTTCATTAGAGACGTACATCTCGTCAAAAGAAAGTACACACAATCTGTCGCGCTCGGTATACTCATTTGCCTTATATTTCATAATTAGTAAAGCCTCTTCCAGAATACCTGGTTTCAATTCCAAACTTGTCGCCCACTTCCTTAAGGTTGATAAGCCTGGCAGTGGATATTCTCTGGTAGTTCTTAAATATCTGTAGGCTTTAGGACTTACGCTTCGAAGCGAAATTGCCGAGGAAATATCTTCAGCAGTCCATTTTGCCTTCATTTTTGTCTTTGATTTTATTAGTCGTATTTGCCCCGGTGTAAAATATTTCTCTAAAATTCTATTGAGGTGACATATTTCTTCAGTGAGGTAGGCCACCTTTTCCTGTAAGGTCTGTATTTTCCCTTGCGATAGAAAATATTGTTCCTTCCAATGTGATAGTGTGTCTTCAGGGTTTTCGGTTGAAGTAGATGGTCTGCATTATAAAATCAAAATTAGAAATGCTCAATACATAAATCATTCGTTATACTATCTTTCACAAACTTGATTTGTTTCATTTTTAAAAAAATGCATATTAAAATATATATTACAGAATTACTGTTTTTAGCATATTCAAATTATTTATTATACACCATAATCTTAATCAATAAAGTCTACAACATTATTACTTACATAACAGCTTATGGCCAAGCATTTCAGTAAAAATGGAACATAGGTATATAGTAATATGTATCAAATAAGAAGTATATAGAATAATTAAATAAGTAAGACTGATTTGTGTACTGTTCGGGCATATGAAAATAGGTATTAATGTGAAGGTAATGATTAAAATCGATAATTTTCTTTCTGTAATTCCTTAATATCATATGTAACAATGATCATTCTCCCTTACAGATTATATTACAGACAATGAATGCTATACTTTTTTAAGTAAAATATCAAAATTTTTACTGACAAAAAGTTTTTATTCAATCAATGAATATTTGAATAATAATTTTATTGATACACAATTTTAATTTGTTTGTCTGTATATTTTGACTTTTCATGTAATGATTTTATTACATTGAATAAATATTATTATTATTATTATTATTATTATTATAAATTACATCATTAATGATATATATATATATATATTTACTTAAATGAAAAAGCTCCAGGTTTTGTAAATGCTACTTCACAATATTTTTCTGTTTCGCATGTTTGGTTTCTTCTTTCCTCGGGAACAATAGAACAACTAGAACAAATTATTAAAATTAGAATGCTTTGTTTATTAAACATGGTAAGGTAGTATTGCTAACCTTATTTATTTGTTAAAAGTATGAAACAGCAATTTCTTTAAGTATTTTTACATTGCACACCACTTCAACATTACAAGACCATTTAAAACATTTTGAGCTTTTAATTTGACAGCTTATTTGAATACAACTCTTTTCATAATAACTATGCTTTGACAACTCCACTAACGAGTTAAATTTTTCCTTACCTTGTTGAGGAATCTTCTTTTGGCATAGAGAATGTTACTTCTGTATCTTCTACAGTTGGAGGTAACAGGTCGATTTCTTCCGATGGATTGATGGAATAACTCTAATAATTCATTAAATAGGTAATACTTTTTACATTGGCATATAATACATAGGTTATTATTAGGTTCATTGCTTCATACAAACAAATTTATTTGTATTTTTTTAAATACAGTATAAGTAGTGATTATATGAAGGTACGTATTACAGATTAACATTCTTCCTCTGCAACATCCTACTCTGTATACTAAATAATTTAAAAGTAAGTACACTCATGCGTTATTTCATATCTGTTACCTTGATGTTGATGGTTGTAAAGTCGAGTAATTTACAGCAGCTTCACTATGTGTATGTATATACAATTTGGGAACAGCTGTTTTATGAAGTATTTGGTACGATTTTATATATTTCTCTCTCATCTGTCGATTATCTAAATACCACTTCTCATATGCGTCTCTTGCAAAATGAAGTGAACATATATAATCTGTAAATAATAACATCATTAAAAGGTACACAAATACGTCCAAATACAAAACCTACGATTTCTTGTGTTTTTTATCCTTCTACCACAGGCTTGTATCCACTGCTGAGATAAGTTTCGATCTTTAGGAAAACGAAAATATTTAATATTCCTTCCTCGAGTGTTTTCTGACCTGCTTTTGCAGCTCAAGACACAGCAGCTTACCATATTAGATGAGCTAAAGGTAGAGGCAAATGTATTGCTTTATAATACAATATTTAATAAACTCATTACCTTCTATGTTATAACCTCTTCTTAAGTTCTAAATAAATCAAATTAGAAGTCTTTGGCTTAATGAAAATATTCACAAATCTTAATAACTACACTAAACATATAAAATAATAATTATAATGACACAAAATACGATATAATCGGATATAACTCTTCGAAATCTAAATATAAACAAAGCACAAACTCAAAACTACAAACATGTGATGGATGACGCAACACATATGACGAAATTGCATCCAGCGCAGAAATAGACGAATTTGAGTCAAAGTTGTAGCCATGGTACAAATATATAAGGTATGCTACAACTTTGACTCAAATTCGTCTATTTCTGCGCTGGATGCAATTTCGTCATATGTGTTGCGTCATCCATCACATGTTTGTAGTTTTGAGTTTGTGCTTTGTTTATATTTAGATTTCGAAGAGTTATATCCGATTATATCGTATTTTGTGTCATTATAATTATTATTTTATATGTTTAGTGTAGTTATTAAGATTTGTGAATATTTTCATTAAGCCAAAGACTTTTAATTTGATTTATTTAGAACTTAAGAAGAGGTTATAACATAGAAGGTAATGAGTTTATTAAATATTGTATTATAAAGCAATACATTTGCCTCTACCTTTAGCTCATCTAATATGGTAAGCTGCTGTGTCTTGAGCTGCAAAAGCAGGTCAGAAAACACTCGAGGAAGGAATATTAAATATTTTCGTTTTCCTAAAGATCGAAACTTATCTCAGCAGTGGATACAAGCCTGTGGTAGAAGGATAAAAAACACAAGAAATCGTAGGTTTTGTATTTGGACGTATTTGTGTACCTTTTAATGATGTTATTATTTACAGATTATATATGTTCACTTCATTTTGCAAGAGACGCATATGAGAAGTGGTATTTAGATAATCGACAGATGAGAGAGAAATATATAAAATCGTACCAAATACTTCATAAAACAGCTGTTCCCACATTGTATATACATACACATAGTGAAGCTGCTGTAAATTACTCGACTTTACAACCATCAACATCAAGGTAACAGATATGAAATAACGCATGAGTGTACTTACTTTTAAATTATTTAGTATACAGAGTAGGATGTTGCAGAGGAAGAATGTTAATCTGTAATACGTACCTTCATATAATCACTACTTATACTGTATTTAAAAAAATACAAATAAATTTGTTTGTATGAAGCAATGAACCTAATAATAACCTATGTATTATATGCCAATGTAAAAAGTATTACCTATTTAATGAATTATTACAGTTATTCCATCAATCCATCGGAAGAAATCGACCTGTTACCTCCAACTGTAGAAGATACAGAAGTAACATTCTCTATGCCAAAAGAAGATTCCTCAACAAGGTAAGGAAAAATTTAACTCGTTAGTGGAGTTGTCAAAGCATAGTTATTATGAAAAGAGTTGTATTCAAATAAGCTGTCAAATTAAAAGCTCAAAATGTTTTAAATAGTCTTGTAATGTTGAAGTGGTGTGCAATGTAAAAATACTTAAAGAAATTGCTGTTTCATACTTTTAACAAATAAATAAGGTTAGCAATACTACCTTACCATGTTTAATAAACAAAGCATTCTAATTTTAATAATTTGTTCTAGTTGTTCTATTGTTCCCGAGGAAAGAAGAAACCAAACATGCGAAACAGAAAAATATTGTGAAGTAGCATTTACAAAACCTGGAGCTTTTTCATTTAAGTAAATATATATATATATATCATTAATGATGTAATTTATAATAATAATAATAATAATATTTATTCAATGTAATAAAATCATTACATGAAAAGTCAAAATGTACAGACAAACAAATTAAAATTGTATATCAATAAAATTATTATTCAAATATTCATTGATTGAATAAAAACTTTTTGTCAGTAAAAATTTTGATATTTTACTTAAAAAAGTATAGCATTCATTGTCTGTAATATAATCTGTAAGGGAGAATGATCATTGTTACATATGATATTAAGGAATTACAGAAAGAAAATTATCGATTTTAATCATTACCTTCACATTAATACCTATTTTCATATGCCCGAACAGTACACAAATCAGTCTTACTTATTTAATTATTCTATATACTTCTTATTTGATACATATTACTATATACCTATGTTCCATTTTTACTGAAATGCTTGGCCATAAGCTGTTATGTAAGTAATAATGTTGTAGACTTTATTGATTAAGATTATGGTGTATAATAAATAATTTGAATATGCTAAAAACAGTAATTCTGTAATATATATTTTAATATGCATTTTTTTAAAAATGAAACAAATCAAGTTTGTGAAAGATAGTATAACGAATGATTTATGTATTGAGCATTTCTAATTTTGATTTTATAATGCAGACCATCTACTTCAACCGAAAACCCTGAAGACACACTATCACATTGGAAGGAACAATATTTTCTATCGCAAGGGAAAATACAGACCTTACAGGAAAAGGTGGCCTACCTCACTGAAGAAATATGTCACCTCAATAGAATTTTAGAGAAATATTTTACACCGGGGCAAATACGACTAATAAAATCAAAGACAAAAATGAAGGCAAAATGGACTGCTGAAGATATTTCCTCGGCAATTTCGCTTCGAAGCGTAAGTCCTAAAGCCTACAGATATTTAAGAACTACCAGAGAATATCCACTGCCAGGCTTATCAACCTTAAGGAAGTGGGCGACAAGTTTGGAATTGAAACCAGGTATTCTGGAAGAGGTTTTACTAATTATGAAATATAAGGCAAATGAGTATACCGAGCGCGACAGATTGTGTGTACTTTCTTTTGACGAGATGTACGTCTCTAATGAAATATGTTTCGATCGCAAAAGGGCACAGGCTGTAGGACCGCACAAAACAGTGCAAACCGTTATGGTACGTGGCTTGTTTTCGGCATGGAAGCAAGTAATATACTATGATTACGACTGTGGTATGTCGGTAGAAGTCCTCCGAAATATTATATGTAAATTAGAAGTAATACAGTACACTGTTGTAGCTGTTGTTTCGGATCTAGGACCTGGAAACAGAAAATTATGGAAAAATATGAAGGTTGGTGTAGCTGTCGATGAAAGTGAATCCTTCACTCATCCATCTGATGAAGGGAAAAAGATTTTTGTATTTGCTGATGTGCCACATTTAATCAAATTGATTAGAAATAATCTTTTTGATCATGGGTTCACCATAAATAATACAAAGATCATGAAGGAGCCCTTTCAGAAATTGGTTGACCTACAGGAAGGTGACTTGAAACTTGCCCATAAGCTTACACAGGTTCACATCGATGTAATTGGCAACCAAAGGCAGAAAGTAAAATATGCTGTGCAATGTCTCTCACGTACAGTGGCGCTAGCGATAAGGTGGTGTGGTGAACATAATTTAATGCCAGATATTGCATGCACTGAAATTAGTGACATAATTAATATCATTAACGATTGGTTTGATTTGTTCAATACTCAAACCAAATTTGATATTGCTGCCAATGCATATGGTGTTGATATTGAAAACCAACTGGATAAAATAGAAAAAATGACTAAATTAATACAAAATATAAGAGTCGGTACAAGAAAAAGTTTAATGTTTTTTCAAAAAGCGATACTACAAAATAACAGCTCTCTAAAAAACTTATATCAATATTTAAGGTCAAACTTTAATATTGAGTACATAATTACTAGACGTCTGAATCAAGATATAATAGAAAATTTTTTTTCATATATGCGAGCTATGGGATCCACCAATGACCACCCTAGTGCATTACAATTCAAATATCGATTGAGATGGTACATTCTTGGGAAGCATTCATCTGTTGTGTTTTCAGAAAATGTCAACACACAGGAAGATACGTCTGTAGTAGAGTTACTAACTACAGACGCAACACTTAACTTAACTACAGTTTTGGAACCTTTTGTGCAAGAAACTGGAGATTTTGAAGAAAATGTTGTCAGGGTGTCTGAGGATGACATAAATGAGGAATTTATGGACTTGCTGACGGAATTCGAAAGAATCCATTCCGCAACCTCTGCTACCGGGGATATTGCGAAGCAAGGCTTATACTATATAGCGGGATATATAGCACATAAGTTCAGAAGCAAATACTCGTTACATGATGATACTCAGATTGAATCCCCAGAAAGCAACTGGATTGGATTAGTCTCCAGGCGGTGTCTACGTCAGCCGAATGCTATTATGAAGAAAATGGCAGAAGACGCTGAACAAATGTTTAATGAATTCCATAAGAAATCGATTAACAAAAATACCAACATAATAATGCGTTTGGTACAAAATATTAAGACTAGTTTGCCACAAGAAGTTGTGGAATCATATATTAGAGTAAGAACTTACATACGTATAAAAGAGATAAATAAAAATAATTATCAACAAAAAAGAAAATTACAAAAAAAAACAATAAAATTTACCAATAAAAAAAAGTAACCATATCTGTTGTTTTATTTATTACCTGTCAATTAACAATTAATAAACGAAAATCCAATATTAAACCAATAGTTTTCTTACTATAATACTTTCAACTTTTGCAATATTCATTGGTATCAGTAATTTAAAGCAATATACTACATAAAATGCACAATTTCAAGTCATAAATTTATTTTGTGATAAATTACTTTGTCAGTAAAGTAATTACAAATTGTATTATCAAACGACTAAAACAGGTTTCGTAAACCAAAGTGCTACATAATATCCAGTGGGAGATTTTTCAATAATACAATCTTATTATTTTGCTTTATGAGTTTTTAAACAGGTAATTTGTAAAGAAATTTAATTTAGTTACACATTCGTAAACAACTGTGCTATATATTATGTCTATTTTATTATTCTTTATATAGCTATCTATATACTATTACATCTGTGGTTATTCAAGAGTAATCTTTCTTTTCTTAATATCAGTGGTATGACGAAATTGCATCCAATTGACGTCATTAGGAAGCTGCGCTAGAACATACCTTATATATTTGTACCATGGTTGTAGCATACCTTATATATTTGTACCATGAATTAATCCTTGAACACTGTTTAGTTAACCGAGATCTAGTCGCAGTTGGAAAAATCCTTACAGTGTCTTGAAGTGCCATGGCAATTTTGAAATTGTAATACAATTTAATGTCACTATTCATTGTATTTCAGCATGTTTTTCTTGTGATTTCAGAATGTATGCAGTGCCCTATATGCAAAATCCACTTTGGACAAAAGGAATATTTGCAACGCCATTTTGCCTACTGTTCTGAAAGAAATGTCAGGTATAATTCATTATCATAAAATTTTATCAACGTAGCACCATACACTAATGGTGTGTTTTAGTAAACAATGAATTATTATTAATTATTAATTTTATTATATTCATCTACAGCAATATTTCAGTCCTCTTAACACTTTTTATTAAGATATAAACATTATTTTACTGCAAGAAATTTTAAAATTACTACCAGCAGATAGTTTGAAATGTGTGCTTTCGAATGGTATGTGTATTATGTACACATATCTTTTCTATAATTGAGTATTTTTACCGAGATACATTATAGTTTTGTCAACACTTTATTTAAACGGAAGTTTGGATTTTACAAGCGATCCTTTCTTTTCACGAATATATCTTATATCTTTTTTCTTTTAACAGTCACGTTGCAGTACTCTTTCGTTGGTGTTTATGGCTGTGTATTTATTTAACTTATATTAATTTAACAAACCTGTGTACTCTATTGTTTTCCTTCCGTGGTCTGATTTGTTATTTCTGTGTTGTTAGTCACCACGACGGTGTGAAATGTTTTTTTCCCATTTCTATCCATTATTTTTGTTTATAAAATGGTTAGTTGTGTTGCTGTGGAAAGGATAATGAATCGTACAGGATTATTTGTTGTTCGATATGTGGTAACAATGATATTGATTGCGTGTCAGTTTCTGCTACACTTGCAAGGCATATTCGCCGGGATTCTGGATTTACCTGAACCTGCAAGGGCTTTGAGGGTTTGAGTAGGGTCTTAATTCTTTAAAATCTCTTATTATTAACTTTCAACATGAAGTTACTGCATTAAAGGATTTATTAGAGCTTCTTCTCCCGCTACTGCCTCTTCAATTGACATGGAGAAAGTTATTCTTGAAGTGGCCGAACGTGAAAAGCGGAAATGTAGTATCATTTTCTTCAACACACCCGAACTGGCACCTTCCAACAAAGGGACAACTCACTCTCGATACTCCACTAGTTAGGGATGTACTCTCGTTTTTGTCACCTCTCAACCTGTACGACTGGGCATGTTTGATTCTACACTTAAAACTCGTATTGCAAATGGTGAGCAGAATCTGTCCATTAAACACGGATTAGGTATTCCAACAATTTTAAAATCAAACCAGAAAAACTAGTTAATCCCAACAGTGATAACAGTAATAGCTTTCTTGATTTGTCCATCTACTACCAAAATACTCGCAGGTTACGCACTTAAACCCATGTAGCCTACGTAAATATCTTTAATTCTTTCTCTGATATATTTTTTTTTACTGAAACTTGGCTCAACGATTCCATTGGAAGCAATGAGCTCTCTACAGAAAAATATTCTGTTTATCGAAGTGACAAGAAATTCAACTTGGTAAACCTCACCACCGGTGGAGGCGTGTTGGTTGTCTTAAAGCAATACAGTAAGTATTATGTGATTGATACTTCTTATCTCACGCATAGCGTTCCTTTGGTTAATGTCCTAGTATGCAGATGTCACTTTACTGACTATGTACTTCCTTGAACTTGTATTACTTGATTATCCCTTCTTGTTGGCGATTTCAATGTCCCATTCTTTAAATATTACTGATCCTAGGGTTAGTACGCTCACTATCTTCGTGTATATTCTCGATTTAAATCAATTCAATAATATCAACAATGCTAATGACAGATTTCTCGACTTAACATTTTCAAATTCTGCTTCCGAAGTGTTAGTAGAACGTGAACCGTCACCAATTGTTGTCGAGGATCCTCATCACACCGCACTTTCTATATATTTTAAGATTCCAATAATTCATAAAGCCTCTGAATTTCCCTCTAACAGCTTTCGATACAACTTTCCTAAAGGTAATTATATAACTCTTTATAATGATATCCTGTCAATTGACTGATCTGAATTAAGTACATTTGATGTTGATTTGTGCGTTGAAATATTTTGTAGAAAGCCATATAATGTCCTTAATAAGTCTCTGTTCCTTTATGTAAGTCGTCTTCTCATAACTCTTATCCACATTGGTTTACTAATGAAATCAAACAGAATCTTAAGCTTAAAATCTATTATCATCGCAAATGGAGAGCAACCCAGCAAATTTATTTTTATCGTGAGGTCAGTAGGCTTAAGACTATCACTAAAAAGCAGATTCATGTGTCTTACTTGAGATTTTTCTATGAAGCTGAATTAAACCTAATGAGTAGGGGGCGGACATGACCGAGTTAAACTACGACGAAGTTACAACGGAGCAAAGAAATAATGTAAACAACACACATTTACTGAATAGCAACTAATTCATATGGTGAACTGCAACATCTGTTTACGCTCGAGAAGAGCCCAAGAATGAGAACAAAAAATGGCCATAAAATAAGGAATTTATGAGTAAAATTCTTTCTACATCGGCGTAGATAGCCTCAGGGGTTTTTAAAATTTATTATATTTACCTTATAGTTCGCAAGAGAAATAATGTAAATATGTATACACTTACTGTAATTTAGTTTCAATAACATACGCGTACATTTTTAGTTATCATTTATTTATATCTAGAACGTGGTTTATATTACTTTTTCTGATATGAAAATGAATTGTCAGTGATTCCGAAATTTATTACAAAGTCTGTAAAATATCGTTACAGAATGCCAAAATATCGCACGTTCGTCACTTAGCTTTGCTAAAACATACACAGAAATAGTTTTTATGCAGAGAATTTCGATAGATTACACAATTTCGTTAAATATTTAAATGACGATGCTCGAAGTAGTTCAGAGTGCAAGGAACTAACACAAATCCCAAATTTAAAAAATCAGTTGTTATTCCTTCAGGAACACTTTGGAAATTTGCCTAAACTAATCACATATTTTGAAAATCCAATCTCAAATTAAAAAATGAGCTGTGGCCACCACACGACTTTCTTATACGTATGAAAGTGTTATTTCCGGTCCGAATTTTGAAATTTCATTTATACAAAAAATATTCCAAATCCAACTCTAAATACTTTTGTGCTCTTCATAAATGTATATAGAATGCATAATTTACGCCAAATTAATGGCAAAAAATCGTTATTCGGTAAGAGTAAAAGTGATACTTCCGGTCCGAATTTTGAATTTTTTTTATATAAAAGATATTGGAAATTAAGTTCTAAATACTTATGAATTCTTTATAAATTAGTCTAAACTTAGTAATTGACGAAATATTTGCAAATTTCGATTTTTTCACTAAAATAAACTACTACTTCCGGTCTGCCGATTTTGCTCAAAATCTAATCAGTTCTCAAGAGGGAGATTATATTCGTAAATACAAAATTTGGAATTGATATCTCCAGCGGTTTGACCCCTATCGTGGTCACACACACACAGACATACAGACATTTTTTTTAAAAACCACTTTTTCGGTATCAGGGGACCTCAAAACGTGGACATCTGCAAAAATCTCGAGGTCGAAAATTTTCATCATCACAATACTTCCTTATACTACGTATAAGAAAGTAAAAAATGAGGTGTGGCCACCACACGACTTTCTTATACGTATGAAAGTGTTACTTCCGGTCCGAATTTTGAAATTTCATTTATACAAAAAATATTCCATATTTAACTCTAAATACTTTTGTACTCTTGATAAATATATGTAGAATGCATAACTTACGACATATTTGCAAAAAATCGCTATTCGATAAGAGTAAAAGTGGTACTTCCGGTCTGAATTTTGAAATTTTTTTCAAATAAAAGATATTGAAAATGATGTTTTAAATACTTTTATACTCGCAACGTATTTGTCTTAAAAGCATGACTTGCGAGATATTCGCAAAAAACTGATTTTCGATAAGAGTAAAAGACCTACTTCCGGTTGGAATTTTGAAAAACTTTTTTAAGACAATTTGTTTCAAACTTAATTCTAAGTACATATGAATTATGTATAAATTTGTTTAAACTTAGTAATTGACGAAATATTTGCAAATTTCGATTTTTTCACTGAAGTAAACTACTACTTCCGGTCTGCCGATTTTGCTCAAAATCTAAACAATTCTCAAGAGGCAGATTATACATGTAAATACAAAATTTGGAATTGATATCTACAGCGGCTTGACCGCTATCGTGGTCACACACACACACACACACACACACAGAGAGAGAGAGAGAGAGAGAGAGAGAGAGAGAGAGAGAGAGAGAGAGAGAGAGAGAGAGAGAGAGAGAGAGAGAGAGAGAGAGAGAGAGAGAGACAGACATTTTTTAAAAACCACTTTTTTGGTATCAGGGGACCTCAAAACGTGGACTTCTGCAAAAATCTCGAGGTCGAAAATTTTCATCATCACAATACTTCCTTATACATACTACGTATAAGAAAGTAAAATGGATTAACCACATTAGATGTGGCTATTAATAATTCCAAGTGACTTCGGATGTGGCCTTCGGCAAAAGTTAGACGCAATTTTTAATAGAAATCCAGATTTACTAACATTACGGCAATTGTGTATGCTATATACGCTGAAATAAAAGAATATTTTCAGTACGCACATTCGCACATATAACCAGTTGCGATGTAGAAAGGACGTTTTCTACCTACAAGGATGTACTTAATTCAAAGAGAACAAGTCTTACAGAAGAGAAAACGAACAAATAATAAGGTATTTTGTATTTTATAGATCACCAGCCACTTGTTATCCAATTATATAAATAAAATTAAAACCTCTTTAAAAATACAACATTTCAATAGTGCGCCCATGGGCGATGAGTCATGACTCGCTCGTGTCCGCGCCCTACTAATGAGTGATCCAAAACAACTTTGGCGCTATATTCACCTCAAGGAAAGCACTTTTCGTATTCCGTCAATAATGCATGACGGCGATTTCAGCTGAGGGATTTTCTTATGTGTTTCCCAGGTTTACCGCAAAAACTCAAATTCCACTGGTTCTGACATCAAAAATCAGCTAAGAGTTTCTGATTATTTAACCATAACATCTCTCAACGAAGAGGATATTTAGTGGGCTGCCAATCATCTGAAATCAACCCCCACTGCTGGTGACGAGCCTATCTTATTAAGTATAGCCGTATGGCGTGTTTGTGCACCCATTAAAAATTATTTTCAAACTGGCGCTGCTCAAAAATGTTTATCCAACTAGAAAGAAGAAAGCTAGAATTAGCCCTGTTCTGAAGAAAGGTGACTGGAATGACCTGAATTTCTCTTATACAGCATGCTTGGTATCGCCCTAGGTGTTAGTGCCGCTCTTGATTCTCGCTATTTCCTACTTCCGGTAGGAATTTCGAAAAACGTTTCAAATAAAATTGTTCTCAATTTTAATTTTAAGTACATATGAATTCTTTATAAATTTGGTTAAACTTAGTAGTTGCCGAAATATTGGCAAAATTCGATTTTTTCACTGAAGTAAACTACTACTTCCGGCCTGTCGATTTTACTGAAAATCTAATCAGATCTCAAGAGGGAGATTATACCCGTAAATACAAAATTTGGAATTGATACCTATAGCGGTTTGACCGCTATCGTGGTCACACACAGAGAGACAGACACATACAGACATTTTTTAAAAACCACTTTCGGTATCAGGGGACTTCAAAACGTGGTTAACTGTAAAAATCTCGAGGTCGAAAATTTTCATCATCAGAATACTTCCTTATACTACGTATAGGAAAGGAAAATAATACAACAAAAATGAGGTGTGGCCACCACACGACTTTCTTATACGTATGAGCGTTTCAAACTATACAATTTAAAAAAAAAAATTATACAGAAGTTATTCAAAATCCTATTCTAAGTACTTCCATTGTCTTAATAAATCTCTATAGAATGCATATTTTGCAAGATATTCGAAAAAAAGTGCTACTCGCTAAGAGTAAATGTGTTACTTCCGGTCCGAATTTTGAAATTTCATGTATACAAAGAATATTGCAAATCCAGCTGTAAATATTTTTGTACTCTTGATAAATATATATAGAAGTGCATAATTTACCACATATTTGCAAAAAATCGCATTCGGTAAGAGTAAAAGTGTTACTTCCGGTCCGAATTTTGAAATTTTTTTTATACAAAAGGTATTGAAAATTAAGTTCTAAATTCTTTTACTCGTAACGTACCTGTCTAAAAAGCATGACTTGCGAAATATTCGCAAAAAACTGATTTTCGATAAGAGTAAAAGACCTACTTCCGGTAGGAATTCCGAAAAACTTTTTAAATAAAATTCTTCTCAACTTTAATTTTGAGTATATATGAATTCTTTACAAATTTGTTTAAACTTAGTAGTTGCCGAATAATTTGCAAAATTCGATTTTTTCACTGAAGTAAACTACTACTTCCGGTCTGCCGATTTGACTGAAAATCTAATCAAATCTCAAGAGGGAGAATATATTCGTAAATATAAAATTTGGAATTGATACCTATAGCGGTTTGACCGTAGCGGTTTGACCGCTATCGTGGTCACACACACACAGAGAGAGAGACAGAATTTTTTTAAAAACCACTTTTTCGGTATCAGGAGACATCAAAACGTGGACATCTGCAAAAATCTCGAGGTCGAAAATTTTCATCTTCACAATACTTCCTTATACTACGTATAAGAAAGTAATACACTACAAAATTATACGCTAAGAAAACACATTTTCCGGCTTCAAGCAAGAACGTTTCACCGTTACAATATTATCGGCTTTAGAGAAAGCCCATGAGGGTGTCGGCGGGGACGCAGAGATATCGTTTAGCATATTTGGGATAGCTTTGTATGTTTTTTATTGTTTTTCCACCATTGTAACGGGCACATGTTTTTTGGTATACAACATTCCTAAGAATATATATCGAATTCACTGGCGCAATCTACTTATTCATTGGGGAACAAAATATCTAAAGCGGTAATTTTTGTTGGATTCATGTTCCTTTCATCAAATTCATTTGATGTCCTCTTCGTTTTTCAAGATTTCAAGATCTTTCCTTCTTTTTAAACCTAGATCCAAGGTTTAAAAAGAAGGAAAGAAAAGTACTAATGTCAAATATTCCAATTGGTGAAGCACGCTAGCAAAAACATTACTAGGAACAACTTTTGTGAACCTAGATTGAAATTCCCGTGCAGAACAGATTATTTCTTTTATCTCTTCTGGTTCTTTGAAATGAAATTGTCCATCAAAGATTGCAAAATGGGCATCACCATTGAAATCGTCGGTTGAGATTCTGTTGACAATAAAGACATTGTAGCCAACTCGAAGGGTTCCAATATTTGAACAATATTTTCAATGATCGTCCATTCATCTTCAGTTAACATTAAATGTCCTGCCTGAGCTCTTGTTGTTATTGCCCTGTCAGATAATACGCTGATCAATGCTTCACGTTATTCAGTATACGTTTCAACATAAAATATGTTGAATTCCAACGGTGCCAGATGGTGTTATACTCGTAATATTCATGAACTTCGGAAAAAAAGGCGAACTCTAAATACGCTAAATACTTTTGTGCTCTTGATAAATCTGTATAGAATGCATAGTTTGCAATATATTTTCAAAAAGACTGTTATAAAACTAAAAGTTATACTTCCGGTCTGAAATTCGAATATCTTTTTATACAAAAATTATTCAAAATCTATCTCTAAACACTTTCATATTCTTAATTAGGTCCGTATAGTACGCATGATTTGCGAGATATCGAAAAATAATTTTTCGATAATAGTAAAAGACACATTATTTCGAAAAATACTTTTATAAAAATTTGGAAATCGGCAAAAATTTGAATAGGTATTTGAATTATTCATATTCGATTCCTGGCCTTACTTTTAACATGATTTAGTGCATAGCAGGATTGACTGTCCCTATCTGTTGGGTGTAATTCATTTCAACGAATCGAGCCATGGCTCTCTGCCGGAAGTCAAGTTACGTTTTTTACTTCCACGTGAACGCGAAATGTCATGTTGAGACGTCCACTACATCAAATGTGCCGTAATGGAAACAAGTATTTTAATGATTTTTTTGGAGCTCAAACTTAAATGAATGATTTATGTGTAATTTATTGAATTATATTGTTTGTAATCCGCACATCTATTGTAAATTACAGTTTCCCATGCTGGTTTTTTTTTTTTGAATTGTAAACTTCTTTAGGCGCGTTGCGCTGATTGTAGGCAGTGAACAAGACTGACCCGTCACGCTCGAATATGAAATGCTCGGATATGTAACGCTCGTTCGGGTAATGTCTGCTCGAGTCGACTAAGGGAACAATTTTATTATTATTTAATTTCAATTAAATTGAAATTTAAATGAATAAATAAATTCATGTCCCAGAACGGGTTCGATCCCGAGACCGCACGGTTATGAAGCCGATACGTTACCATTAGACCAAGAGCGGGACAGTAAGCAATTATTTATATCGTCTATTTATACATATAATTACGTCCGAACCGACCAAACGAAACGGACGCTCGCGTAAATGTAGTAAATTTTCGAATATGATTTATTTAATACGTTACTGAATATTATATGCGTGTATTTCGTATTATCTACGCTATTATTAACCTCGCCTTGATGAAGTTTACACTTCCGCCGTGTGGTTTTAAGCACACTCATTCTTCTTGTTTACTGTTGGGTACGCAATAAAGTATTATTATTATTAAAACGAAACAATATACAGGATGTTCGAAAAATAACTTAATAATACATTTAATTCAATAGTGCCCTAAGTGCAAAAAGCTTAGATGTTGAGAAATCGCTGGAACAATTTACGCTAAATATAATTATGTTACTCAAAACGTTATTTCATCAATACCAGCATTAAGAATTTCAACTTATTTACCAAATGTAGTTGTTAAGCCTGTCGTATCGGAGAATGAGGTTACATATTTTTATTTGTTTTCAGAAAATGTAATGCACCGACACAAAGCTATCAAGTGACAGCGGTAAACGGACGCAAGAGACGTCGCAGCCAATTGTATAAGTGTGAGCAGTGCAAGTACCGAACAAAGTATAAAGCAGATCTCAAGAAGCACATCAACAGCCAGCACTTCAAACTGAAAAAGTTTAAATGTGGGATTTGTTATAGACGATTCGAGACAACAGAATATTTGGGGTTGCACGTGGAAAATACGCACAGTTCTATTGGCGGAAAGGGAGACCCGACACAATCAAACTCACCAGATCAAACAAAAACATTTAAATGTTCCCTATGTGGTGTCCGAGCAAAACATAAAAGATATTTGATAAGACATACCAAAAATAATCATTTAAAAGAATTTGATTTTAAGTGTGGCTCTTGTGACTATGTAACAAATAACAAACCTAATTTAAAATCACATATAAAAACTATTCATTTAAAAGAATTTGATTTTAAGTGTGACTCTTGTGACTATGGAACAAACACAAAAAAACATTTAAAACTACATACAAAAACCAAACATTTAAAAAAATTTGATTTTAAGTGTGACTCTTGTGACTTTAGAACAAACACAAAACAACATTTAAAACTACATACAAAAACCAAACATTTAAAAAAATTTGATTTTAAGTGTGACTCTTGTGACTATGGAACAAACATCAAAACTAATTTAAAATCACATATAAAAACTATTCATTTAAAAGAATTTGATTTTAAGTGTGACTTTTGTGACTTTAGAACAAACACAAAAAAACATTTAAAACTACATACAAAAACCAAACATTTAAAAAAATTTGATTTTAAGTGTGACTCTTGTGACTATGGAACAAACAACAAAAGTTCTTTTCAAGTGCATATAAAAACCACTCATTTAAAAGAATTTGATTTTAAGTGTGACTCTTGTGACTTTGGAACAAACATCAAAAGTAGTTTACAAGTGCATATAAAAACCACTCATTTAAAAGAATTTGATTTTAAGTGTGACTCTTGTGACTTTAGAACAAACACAAAACAACATTTAAAACTACATACAAAAACCAAACATTTAAAAAAATTTGATTTTAAGTGTGACTCTTGTGACTATGGAACAAACAACAAAAGTTCTTTTCAAGTGCATATAAAAACCACTCATTTAAAAGAATTTGATTTTAAGTGTGACTCTTGTGACTTTGGAACAAACAACAAAAGTAATTTACAATTGCATATAAAAACCACTCATTTAAAAGAATTTGATTTTAAGTGTGACTCTTGTGACTTTGGAACAAACATCAAAAGAAATTTAAAATTACATATAAAAACTATTCATTTAAATGAATTTGATTTTAAGTGTGAGGCTTGTGGCTTTGGAACAAACAGAAAAAGCCATTTAAAAGTACATACAAAAACCAAACATTTAAAAAAAATTGATTTTAAATGTGACTCTTGTGACTATGGAACAAATAACAAAACTAATTTAAAATTACATATAAAAACTATTCATTTAAAAGAATTTGATTTTAAGTGTGACTCTTGTGACTATGGAACAAACACAAAAAACCGTTTAAAAGTACATACAAAAACCAAACATTTAAAAAAAATTGATTTTAAGTGTGACTTTTGTGACTATGGAACAAATAACAAAACTAATTTAAAATTACATATAAAAAATATTCATTTAAAAGAATTTGATTTTAAGTGTGACTCATGTGACTATGGAACAAACACAAAAACCCGTTTAAAAGTACATACAAAAACCAAACATTAAAAAGAAATTGATTTTAAGTGTGACTCTTGTGACTATGGAACAAACAACAAAAGTTATTTTCAAGTGCATATAAAAACCACTCATTTAAAAGAATTTGATTTTAAGTGTGACTCTTGTGACTTTGGAACAAACAACAAAAGTAATTTACAAGTGCATATAAAAACCACTCATTTAAAAGAATTTGTTTTTAAATGTGACTCTTGTGACTTTGGAACAAACATCAAAAGTAATTTAAAATTACATATAAAAACTATTCATTTAAATGAATTTGATTTTAAGTGTGAGGCTTGTGACTTTGGAACAAACAGAAAAAACCATTTAAAAGTACATATAAAAACCAAACATTAAAAAAAATTGATTTTAAGTGTGACTTGTAACTTTGGAACAAACAATAAAAATCTTTTACAAATGCATATAAAAACTAATCATTTAAAAGAATTTGATTTTAAGTGTGACTCTTGTGACTTTAAAACAAACTACAAAAGTAGTTTAAAAGTACATACAAAAAGTAATCATTAAAAGAATTTGATTTTAAGTGTGAGGCTTGCGACTTTGTAACAAACAACTTTGCTTTTCCAATTTTGTTAAGATTATTATTATTTTTAGTTATCTCTCACCTAGGGCCTTCAATTACATCTTCATTATTGAGAAATATATCTGTTACCCCAGGTGGTGAATAGGTACCTGTTGTATATTTCACTTCGTAAGTTGTTATGCAAACAAATTCTGACATTAAACTATCGACTCTGTAGTTTCAACTGAACAAAAAAAAAATGGTTGCCGATAAATTCTCCGCCTACGTTAGAATTCGAAATGAATTTTCTATAGTTCTTCGTGCTCTTGATAAGCGATAGTTAAAACAGAATATTATCATTCAAGGGAGAGGGTATATAACATACTTTAACAATAAGATTATAAAATTATTTAGAAATTATTTACAACGTTTTCTATACCAATATTTCCAACATTGTTATAGTTGGGGTTTTTGAGATATAAAAATTCATGTTGTATTGTATATTTTAACTATTTATGAACTTAGTTTGTTGCCAATATGTTATATTGAAATGTACCCAACTTGTCATGGCCAAACAAATGAATAAAGTGTTATTAATAATATTACTTAACATATGAAACTACCACTTATTACGTTGTACAAGTTTTATCTTATTATTCAGATGACATTGACATAGGTGAGTTTGCTTTGTTTACCAATTTGAAGGATGACAGCTAAATTAGGATTAATATTATTTATAAGACGGCTGTTAATATAAACCTATTGTATACAGGTAGTCCCCGGGTTATGAACGGGATACGTTCCTGAGAACGTCTATAAGTCGGATTTGTATGTAACTCGGATCTTCATTTAAAACACAGCACATGTACGGTAATAATGACAACATTAATTATAATATGTAATATTTTAATGATGTTTTCACTTACTGAACGGTAAACTTTTGTAAACCGCTCATCTTGTTTTCGAAACAATAACGTTCCACAGCGGGAATAAAATCATTCAAGAACCAATCTTCAAGTATCCTCAACAATTTATCGCAACTTTATAGGAAATTTATTTGCGGCAGCTACATCAGCACTCCCCTTGTACTTTAATATGTGTCCTATTTCTAAAGCGACTAAACCAACCCTTACTTCATTTAAATTCTTCGTCACAACTACCTTCATTCTCTATGGGCGCAGCTCGTAAATTGTTGAAAATGCTTCGGACTTTTTCTTGCGCCAACGCTAGGATAATGGGAATGTGGCGCCTATTTTGATCTTCTAATCAAATACTAATTTCTATAATTAATCCACTACGCTGTTTAGTATTAATTGATCCTTTTATCGGGGCACTACCTTTAACATGTTCCATTATTCAAACTTTGTCCTTTATAATTGTTCCGATAGTCGACCGACTAAACCCCAACGCTTTTCCAATGGATGACGGTATCTGGCCTTTCTCCACACATTTAATTGTTTCTACTTTTGTTTTCATTGTTATCATGTTTCTTTTTTCTACTTGACCACCTGGACTTACTATTAATTGTCGTTTTGGAGGCATGGTTGTAAAGATAAACACAGACTCACTAAATCGAATATAAAAGTTAGAATAAACGTGGCAATGGTAGATTGACGACTAGCGCAAAAATATTCTGTGCCAACCCATTTCGCGCTAGTAATTTACTAGAGGAAGCTGTCAGCGCGCACGTTCGTAAGTACGAATCGCCGTAAGTCGAATATTTAGGCTCAAATGTCACTTCAAGCAGCTTGGACGTATGTTCAGTTCATAAACCTAAAGCTATGGTTGTGGTAAATAGTTTGGTAAGCAGAAGTACCTTCTACTGCAGGTAGGTAATTCCCCTTCCTTATCACGCATTTTTTCCTATTTGTAGAAATCTTTAATGATGAGCTAGATGCAGCAGCAGAGTTTGATATTTTATGTTTATTACTATCTATATGAAATTTAATATCTGTATATTCGGCATGGCTTATTGAAAATTTTGCATAACAGATATTGCACCGTACTTACATCGGCATCGTAAATAAACAGGTGTTCCTTCTGTAGGTCTTCGTTTAATGTACACTTCCGTTACTAAAAAAATCAATGGTAGACTTATGCTTGTTTTCTCGGATTGCAATCTGCACTACTTAAAGAAATACATATATACATTTAAACTTTACGTTCACACTGCTGTTTTTCGGGACAAATACTATAAATTCGGGACCAATAAACGAGATGTAAAAAATCGAAACAGGGACTGAAATTTCGGGACTGTCCCGGGAAATTCGCGATGTATGGTCACTATATACATGGGCGAGATAGGGGAATACGGTTCCAGTTTCACTCATATTAGACCGACTCGTGTTTTGTCGGCTCTCGGACACCCTGTTACCTACCAGTTTCCCCGAGAGCCGACAAAACACGAGTCTGTCTAATCTGAGTGAAACTGGTACTGTATTCCCATATCCAGCCCATGTATACGGTCACCTTACCTGATATCAAAAAAGTGGTTTTTAAAAATGGCTCTCTCTCTCTGTGTGTGACCACGATAGCGGCCAAACCGCTGTAGATATCAATTCCTAATTTTGTATTTACGTGTGTAATCTTCCTCTTGAGATCTGATTAGATTTTCAGTAAATTCGGCAGACCGGAAGTAGAAGTTTACTTCAGTTGAAAAGTCGAATTTCGCCAATATTTCGTCAACTACTAAGTTTAATAGTTATTTATTATACAAGGGAAAAGAGTATTAGATTTTAGTTCGAGGTTATGTTTGTTGACAAAATACCGAGAGCTAAAGTCTAATGTTTTTTCCCGTGTATAATACACTATTTTTTTCTGTGATGGGAAAAACGACGATTTAATATTGAAAAAAAACATGTTATTACTACAGTTACTAGCATTAAATTTTGGTCATCAATGCTTTCATTCAGCAGGCGGATCGGGAACCGATCCCGCTCCAACCGTTCACTTCACAACAGTTGAGTGCATGTTGAGTGTTCGCTGGACAGGACCGCTCACCTTTATGTCATCGTCTATCATCAGGTACTTTTCATTGCTGCCATATGTTAAAATTATAGAGATTAAACCGAATAAACAATAATAATAAATTGTTTTTCTGCATTAAGGTTTGACGTAGTTTTTAGTGGAAGGGCTGGTTTTTCCAACCCCGAATAGAATACTGAGTGAACTCCATTATTATAATACATTTATTAGTACACAATACCTTTAATTTGCTGTATCTTACTTTTCTAGTAACTTTCTTCAGAAGTATGTATTAGGTTGGTCTTGGAATGAATCAATGGCGCATGCGTACAGAATACGCTGACTAAGTGAGCATAGAATTTTTCAGCTCACAAAAATGGCGACCGCTCCCGAACATGTTCAGAGTGAGCGCGCGTCTACTGGACATGATCACTGAACAGTTGCGCAACTGTTCAGTGATCATGTCGAATAGACGACCGCTCACTCTGAACATGTTTAGGAGCGGCCGCCATTTTTGTGAGCGGAAAAATTCTACGCTCACATACTGAACGTATTCTATACGCATGCGCCATTGATGCATTCCAAGACCAACCTAATACATAATTTTGAAGAAAGTTACTATAGAAAAATAAGATACAACAAATTAAAGGTATTGTGCAGAAATAAATGTATTATAATATTGGAGTTCACCCAGTATTATATTCGGGGTTGGAAAAAATAAGCCCTTACACTAAAAACTACGCCAAAACTTAATGCAGAAAAACAATTTATTATTATTGCTTATTCGGTTTAATTTGTAAAATTTTAACATATGGCAGCAACGAAAAGTACCAGATGACAGACGATCACATAAAGGTGAGCGGTCCTGTCCAGCGAACACTCAACTGTTGTGAAGTGAACGGTTGGAGCGGGATCGGTTCCCGATCAGTACCAGATGACAGACGATCACATAAAGGTGAGCGGTCCTGTCCAGCGAACACTCAACTGTTGTGAAGTGAACGGTTGGAGCGGGATCGGTTCCCGATCAGCCTGCTGAATGAAAGCTGTCATTTTCTGGCACGATCGAAAGTGTTCTGTTCTATTGTAAGTAGGTCTGGTAGATTTATAACCTTCCGTGGCCACAGTATAGGCACAGTATATAGCTATGTAATAGAAACAGTAGTTTCTCTCGAGGGAAATAATTGTCCTCCTACCGACGACCTTGAACCGACGCGTGCGTGAAAATTTCTGAATGCGCAGTAGTCAGCCATCAGCTGTTGAGTTGGCGGGATTATTTGATGCGACTGCTGGGCATGCGATTTGTGAAAAAACTAAATTATACATTCTTTTGGCATTTATAATTAACGTCAAATAAATTTATTAACACATTATTAATTTAGAATTTGTGTTTAAGATGTGTGTCAAAAATTTTTGTTTGATTATTGTGCATTTCCTTGAAACATTTCCATATAATTTAATGGATGCTGACGTACTTCCAACATTTTTGACAAACAAATTGTTTTTTATAATTGTTTCGCGAATACTTGGAACAAAAATGCCCCATTATTGTTGTGCACCTCGGTGCAAGAATAGTTCGAACAATTCTAAATTAAGCTTTTTCAGGTTTCCGAAAGAACCAATGCGGTAAGATCCCCAGGCGCATTAAAATGTCCTCAACTGTTAAAATGTGCATATTGTGTATTGTAGTTGTGAATAATTACTCAAACTTCATGACAAATTCACCACCACCAACGCAAAATTTAATTTTCGAAGATTGATTACCGACAATGGGAAAATATAACTGAACAAAATGCCTTCACTTATTTTATAGGTTATTTGGGACACAAATGTTTTGAAAAGCATAGTTTTCCAACAATTATACGTTTAAAACACAAGAAATGAATGAATTCAAATTTTACACTTATTTTAAGGCATGTCCTAACTTTGTGAAACAGCTTTTCTAATTTCGCAACACCCGACCATACTGTGGTATACCTATATACAGGGTCGGGCAAAAAGAGCGGAACACCGAATTTATGGCTTAACTAGCACTTTTTCGAAAATTTAACCTAAATTAAAGTTTTTGTATACTTTATGTATTATTTATTGGTGTTTGCAGATTTTCCGTTTTTGTCACATTTTTGGAGATATGATGTCACCGGATAGTATTTTAAATGAATCACCCTGTATTTATATTTTTTTTTGAGTAGATATTTTTTTCCTGAATTCACTAATACCAGGCTTAGTGGGTCTCTGACTTATGGTTTCATAAGAAAAAAATAAAATGTAATGGCACCTAAATATTTATTTAATAAAAAACGAACGACAATAACTAAAGATTCTATTCATTAAAGCGTCCATTAACTTTAACAAATGATTATGAAATTCATTTCTCGCTTAAAGGTGACATGAACTTTTAATGCAGCATTAACTTTTATTATGATATCGGCCCTAAGTAATTATCGCAGTAGGTATACCAAAAATCGAATCAGAGCGGCGGTACAAAATAGTACAACGCCTGAAATGATACAAAATTCATTAAGGTCATTTGTTGACAGATTAGGATACTGTCAGGCAGCCGAAGGTTTTCAGTTTGAACACCTATTGTAAATAAATGTACGTATACTCCATTCAGTCTAAGAATGGAGTAGATGGCGCTACAATATGAGCACAGTTTACACACGATGAACTTTGTATTTTGAAAACAAGTAAAACATATGTTTACTGTCAGATGGATAGCAGGGATATACATATCTGATATCATTATATTTTGACATTTACGTAAATTTTTGTACAAGTTGGTAACTCATTCCTCAAGAACAAGGAATGCACATGTCGTCTAATTGTACTTTTTTGTGCTTCATCCAATTTATTGTAAGTATGACGATAATTTCTTTTTCTTGGAGGAGAAATTGGAACTCCATATAATTCCATTTCTTTAATAATGCAGTGCATTGTATTCCTATTAATACCCACTTCCTCTGCTGTTTGATTGACTGCAGCTGTTTTAGACATATTGTCTTTATGCTTAATGTACACATTATAAGCCATTTGCCTTTGTCCAGATCTTATGTGTTTCCCTTTACGATTTTTTGAAGGACCTGGTAAAACTGCTTCCGCCATACTATAGAATATTAGCGATTACGAAAAGAAAGTTAACGAAATTGATAAAATACCTTAACAAATGAATATTTCACTTGCGAGTTCTAAGAGGAACTATTTTTTAAGAATATTAACAACAAATAACTATGTAAAATACGGAAATCGACAAAATTTTTGAACAAAACTGTCAGTAAACAAATTTTTGACAGAACGAGCTAAATGCGATTATTTTGCCGGTGTAAATGCACACTCGATTTCAACCAATCACAAACGTTTATTTTAAGCCCTATCTTTCCCAATGCTTTATTCTTAGACTGAATGGAGTATAGATTCAGTTATTGTCGTTCGTTTTTTATTAAATAAATATTTAGGTGCCATTACATTTTATTTTTTTCTTATGAAACCATAAGTCAGAGACTCACTAAACCTGGTATTAGTGAATTCAGGAAAAAAATATCTACTCAAAAAAAATATAAATACAGGGTGATTCATTTAAAATACTATCCGGTGACATCATATCTCCAAAAATGTGACAAAAACGGAAAATCTGCAAACACCAATAAATAATACATAAAGTATACAAAAACTTTAATTTAGGTTAAATTTTCGAAAAAGTGCTAGTTAAGCCATAAATTCGGTGTTCCGCTCTTTTTGCCCGACCCTGTATAAATACCGCATTAGGAAAAAGCCTTCTGTGAATTTTTTTCTTCATTTTCCTTCGAACCAAATGTTAGCTTTAAATTAAAACAGAAGTTGGAGGAGATATCATATAAACATCCCTGCGAAAATTTTCCTACTGAATTTTTGATAAAGCTATTTATTCGTGTAAGAATTTTTTATACTTTGAAATTTTGCAATAGAAATTTCAAAGTTAGTGGCAATTCAAATAAAATAACAATTTTACAACACCATTGATGAATTGTGTCAAGAAATTTAAGTAATCTTTAGGTTAGAGGAGCCTTTTTTTTGTGTTGTACGTATAATGTATTACATTTTAAATGCGTGTGTAATATGTACTTAATAAAAAGCAGTGTTTTATCATCGTTTTTTGTATTATTGATATAGCTTTTTCGTAATTTTAAAAATAGATTAACATAATTATCTCATAAACGATTTGGATCTGCGTCACTGGCTTATTCCTGAATAGAAAAATTTACTACGCCTCTGGTTGCGCGTGCGTGAATGCGCAGTACTATTTTGGGACACAAACATCAAAGGTGCCGACAGCGAGAGAAACTACTGTACAAAAACACCTTACCACACTAAAGCACAAAAATGGCTAAATACGTATTTCAACAACTAAGTTGTCATCATCAGTAGCACTGATCAAAAATCGCGCTGTCTACACACCGTAGCGTACAGAGCAACACTGGTACGCACTGTACGCTACGGTGTGTAGACAGCGCGATTTTTGATTAGTGCTACTGATGATGACAACTTAGTTGTTGAAATACGTATTTAGCCATTTTTGTGCTTTAGTGTGGTAAGGTGTTTTAGTGTTTTTGTGTAGTTTCAAGCCACAGACTCCAAGTTTAGTTTCTGAAACTACTGTGTCTATTCTGTGGTGTCTATACAGCTCTATACTGTGGTATCTATACAGCTCTATACTGTGGTATCTATACAGCTCTATACTGTGGTATAGAGCTGTATAGACCGCATTCATGCACGCGCAACCAGAGGCGTAGTCAATTTTTCTATTCAGGAATAAACCAGTGCCGCAGAACCAAATCGTTTATGAGATAATTATGTTAATCTATTTTTAAAATTATGAAAAAGCTATATCAATAATACAAAAAACGAGGATAAAACACTTAAGTACATATTACACACGCATTTAAAATGTAATACATTATACGTACAACACAAAAAAAGGCTACTTTAACCTAAAGATTACTTAAATTTCTTGACACAATTCATCAATCCGTGCGTTCAGGGAGTTACGGCGCCGCTAGCGCTGAGCTGTGCTAGCTCGAGCGGTGTCCTGAACGCGACTGCTGAGTGCCGGCGCTAGCGGTCGCCATCTTGCCTAGCGAAAATAAATTTCGCTCGATGACCTAGCGGCGCTAGAAAGAAGTGGGGATAAGCGGTGAATATTCAAATATGAATTTAAAAATTCAAACCCGCGGATTAATAAACACATTAATTTATTAATTGTAGTAGTAAATATCATTTTTACGGTTGCTGTTGTACTTTTTGTTATAGGTATTTAACTAGCTAATACGGCAGGCCTTGAAGGCCCGCTATCGCCTCTTATTCCGCTTACAGTTGAGGTACCGCTCCTCCTAAATTTATTGCGGATTTTGTCTTTATTGCGTTTCAGTTTTTGAAACACCATATAATTCCGATATATAGCGAATAACTAAATATAATTGTGTTTTAGATGTTCAATATTGCTTAGTTGTTTTTATACACCCCTGTATATAGTTTACAACTATGCAATATTTTATTCAGAATGCTTATCGGATGAAATGATTAATAATAGATTTAGTGATAATAGCAGTTTTTAAATTGAAAATGTTTAACGGCTGTCCATGAAATAAGATGTATTTTATCGTTTAAAGTTATATTGACATTTTTCACATACTTTTCCTGTGCCTCACAGACGGTAGTTTTCACTCTATTTATAATTTTTCTACTATTATTGGTTTTGTGCCTTGACTTGCCGATGATTTATTTCACGTTTGCCTAATTTATCTGTAGTTTGAATTTTGTTTGTGGGTATAAAATTAGAATAATCTCGAAATCTGTTTTTTTTTGCATCAGTTGGAAAATGTGGTTTGATAGTTTTTGTTAATAGTGTTTCAGTCTATATACATATGTCGATTCCATTGGTCTTTTTGGTTTAAATGAAAATTCATTAGAATTTTAAAAAAACATTTTATTTTATACAAACTTGTAGATAGCTTTATTAGAATTATGTTTTGTTGACGCCAATGTATACTTTTAAATAATTCATTTAATCATTGTTCTATAACGAATAATATTTACTTCATTGGCATTTTTATACTGATTTCCATTCCTGTACTCTTATAATTTGCAGTGTTTCTTTGTATTACAACTGTCAGTTATGTATGATGCTTAATAATGTTGGTAAAGCCTTGTTCACACTGTACATAATTATTTTCTTTTGCATTGTACACCTACAATTTAAGGAATATTTAGATATAATATATGTATGTATTATGGTAATATTGATTACTTATTGTTATATTCGAAAATACTGTAAAACATCCTTTTAGAATTGCTATTTTGAATTATTCTAATTGACGATGTCGCGGGAAGTTCATTTTCATCAATGATAATTAAGCAATCTTTTTTGAATACGTATGATATTACTTCTCAATTTGCCTGGCACAGTAACAACATGACTAAGTGCTTGTTTAATCTGGTAGGAATGTATTTTAGTTTCTTTTTTCTATTTACAATATCTTATAATATTTTGAAGTATTTTTACAACTGAATTCATGGACGAAATGACTCCAGTCATGTAACGATAATTGCTAAAAATAAGTAGAAAGTATTTATAAACAGATAAGGAATCGAATTTATAAATTTCTTACCTATACACTATTATCATTGGGCCTATTATTATATATTGCAATATTTATTGTGTTGAATGTTTGTGAGCTATGGCTTCAATCTTTTCGAGCTTCAATTCGCCTTTTGCGCGTCCGCTTACAGCTTTTTACAGTTTCCTGTAAAACGCGATCACTCTCGTGGTGGTTTTTAGAATGTAAGATTTTATAGACTTGTGCCACACTCTGTATATACATATATTTTGTAAAGCCAATTGTATATTTCATTTAGAATTCTTCTAGATTTTTTTTTACACAAACTGTTACACAATGAAGAGCGAGAAAGATAATTTAATGTTAAACATAAGAATGATGTTAAAGTATCCGAAGAACCAATATGCTCAATAAGTGCATCATTTTCATTGAGACAATCGGGATAATACGCTATTGAAATGACAGTGGAAAAATTTAGTATATTAACAAAAAGTATGTCAATTGCTCAGAAACAATTTAAGATAGGCATGCACAATATTAATAAAAAAGAACCTAATAATCATTTTGACACTGAGATATTTTCACCCAAATTATTTGAAGTGGAACAGCGCTTTCATTATGAAATTTTGGTCAGCATAATTGAAATATTCGTCTGTCACATACTCAAAATTAGTTCGCACGTCATTTAAAAATGAAGGACTTGTATTGAAGAACATATTAAAATTTCAATGAATTACATATATACTACTCGCCCGCTATCGCGGGCTCGTCATTTTAATTGACATGCTCAAATATACGTAGTATCTCCATAGTGTTTAACATGTTTACAACAAATTTTGTTTGGTAAATGGGCGTCGCTTTCAAACATTCTTATAGAATGCTAATGAATGCTGATGAACTTCAAATATATAGCTCGCAAACATATGTATGTGAATGGGTAAAGTAAATTTAATTTATAAAGTATATTACTTTCTTTCTACCTTTTCGAAGTCCACTATCGTTAATAAAAGAGCAGAGTATATTTTATTTAAAATTATTCTCGATCTGTTTTTGACACAAATCGGTACACACTCAAGAGCGAGAAAGGTAATTTAAAGTTAATCATAAGCAATGTTAAAGTATCCAAAGACAGAATGAGCTCAAAAAGGGCAACATTTTTATTAAAACAGTTTACAATACTACTTTGATGTAAAGTGAGACCCTTTTGAAATCCACTATCATTAATAAAGGAGCACAAAATAATAATAAAAGTAAAAAACCCAAGTTTTAAATTTAAGCCTTTTTCAAGCGCCTTTCCTGTAAACAGCGCTTTCTAGAATGTCCATTTTTATAAATATTTGAAGCACCCCTGTATATACATTTATTTTGTTAAGCCAATAGGATATCTTATTTAAAATACTTCTCGAAATGTTTTTAACACAAACCGGTACACACTCAAGAGCGAGAAAGGTAATTTAATGTTAAACATAAGTCGTGTTAAAGTATCCAAAGACACATTGAGATCAAAAAGCGCAACATTTTTATTAAGACAGTGTACAATACTATTTTGATGTAAAGTGTGACCTTTTTGAAATCCACTATCGTTAATAAAGGAGCACAAAATAAAAGTAAAAGTAAAAAGCGCAAGTTTTAAATTGAAGTGCCTTTTATTTTATTTAAAATTTTTCTCGAATTGTTTCTTACACAAACCGGTACACACTCAAGAGCGAGAAAGGTAATTTAATGTTAAACATAAGTCATGTTAAAATATCCAAAGGAACAATGAGCTCTCAAAAAGCGTAACATTTTCATTAAGACAGTTTACAATACTATTTTGATGTGAACGTATAAGAGCCTGTCAATCTTTTCGAAGTCTACTCTCGTTAAGAAAAAAGCACAAAATAATAATAAAAGTAAAAAGCCCAAGTTTTAAATTTAAGCCCTATTAAAGCGCTTTTCCTGTAAAAAAACGCTTTTTAGAATGTCCAGTTTTATAAACTTTTAAAGCATCCCGGTATATACATATATTTTGTGAAGCCAATAGTTTATTGTATTTAAAATGTTTCTCGAATTGTTTTTTACACAAACCGGTACACACTCAAGAGCGAGAAAGGTAATTTAATGTTAAACATAAGTCGTGTTAAAGTATGTAAAGGCACAATGAGATCAAGAAGCGCAACATTTTTATTAAGACAGTGTACAATACTATTTTGATGCAAAAGTGTGAAAGCCTGTCAACCCTTTCAAAATCTACTATCGTTAATAAAGGAGCACGAAATAATAATAAAAGTAAAAAGCCCAAGTTTTAAATTGAAGCCCCATTGAAGCGCCTTTCCTGTAAAAAGCGTTCACTGGCATGACGTTTTTAGAATGTCCACTTTTATAAACTTTTAAAGCACCCCTACATACATTTTGTTAAGCCGATAGTATATTTTATTTGAAATTCTACTCGAACTGTTTTTTTACACAAACCGGTTGACACTCAAGAGCGAGAAACGTAATTTAATATTAAACAAAAGTCATGTTAAAGTATCGAAAGAAACAATGAGCTCAGTGAGCGCAACATTTTCATTGGGACAGTGTACAATACGATTCTGATGTTTTCGAATCTACTATTGATATGAAAAAATTAAGTATTAAATTTAAACCCTGTTCAATCACGTTTCGAAGAATCACCGAATTGAAGGTGTAATAAGCCGTATCTAAAATTTCACATTCATACGTCAATTTTCAAAGAACTCTTCCGCCATTTTGTTTGTTTTGACATTTTGGCTTTGGAATCGTGATCGGCGACCTAAGACACCCCCGTATCTAAAATTTCGCATTCATACGTCAATTTTCAAAAACATCTTTCGCCATTTTGTTTTTTTTTGACATTTTGACTTTGGAATCGTGATCGGCGACCCCCAAAACCCCCGTATTTTTTACATTCATACGTCAATTTCCAAAAAAATCTTCCGCCATTTTGTTTTTTTTTGACATTTTGACTTTGGAATCGTGATCGGCGACCCTCAAAACCCCCGTATCTAAAATTTCACACTCATACGTCAATTTTCAAAAACATCGTCCGCCATTTTTTTTTTGACATTTTGACTTTGGAATCGTGATCGGCGACCCCCAAAACCCCCGTATTTAAAATTTCATATTCAGACGTCAACTTTCAAGAAAATCTCCCGCCATTTTGTTTTTTTTTGACATTTTGACTTTGGAATCGTGATCGGCGACCCCCAAAACCCCCGTGTCTAAAATTTCACATTCATACGTCAACTTTCAAAAAATCTTCCGCCGTTTTGTTTTTTTTGACATTTTGACTTTGGAATCGTGATCGGCGACCCCCAAAACCCCCTTATCTAAAATTTTACATTCATAACTCAATTTTCAAAAAATCTTCCGCCATTTTTTTTTTTGACATTTTGAGTTTGGAATCGTGATCGGCGACCCCCAAAACCCCCCGTATCTAAAATTTCACACTCATACGTCAATTTTCAAAAAAATCTTTCGCCATTTTGCTTTTTTTGACATTTTGACTTTGGGATTGTGATCGGCGACCCACAAAACCCCCGTATCTGAAATTTCACATTCATACGTCAATTTTCAAAAAAATCTTCCGTCATTTTGTTTTTTTTGACATTTCGACTTTGGAATCGTGATCGGCGACCCGCAAAACCCCCTTAACTAAAATTTTACATTCATATGTCAATTTTCAAAAAATTCTTCCACGATTTTGTTTTTTTATGACATTTTGATTTTGGATTTGTGATCGGCGACCTAACACACCCCTGTATCTAAAATTTCACACTCATACGTCAATTTTCAAAAAAATCTTCCGTCATTTTGTTTTTTTTTGACATTTTGACTTTGGAATCGTGATCGGCGACCCCCAAAACCCCCGTATCTAAAATTTTACATGCATGACTCAATTTTCAAAAAATCTTACGCCATTTTGTTTTTTTTTTGACATTTTGGCTTTGGAATCGTGATCGGCGACCCCCAAAACCCCCGTATCTGAAATTTCACATTCATACGTCAATTTTCAAAAAAATCTACCGTCATTTTGTTTTTTTTGACATTTTGACATTTTGACTTTGGAATCGTGATCGGCGACCCCCAAAACCCCCGTATCTAAAATTTTACATTCATATGTCAATTTTCAAAAAATTCTTCCACGATTTTGTTTTTTTATGACATTTTGATTTTGGATTTGTGATCGGCGACCTAACACACCCCCGTATCTAAAATTTCACACTCATACGTCAATTTTCAAAAAAATCTTTCGCCGTTTTGCTATTTTTTGACATTTTGACTTTGGAATCGTGATCGACGACCCCCAAAACCCCCGTATCTAAAATTTTACGTCAATTTTCAAAAAATCTGTCGCCATTTTGTTTTTTTGACATTTTGCTTTGAAATCGTGATCGGCGACCCCCAAAACCCCCGTATCTAAAATTTTACATTCATACATCAATTTTCAAAAAAATCTTTCGCCGTTTTGCTTTTTCTGACATTTTGACTTTGGAATCGTGATCGGCGACCACCAAAACCCCCGTATCTAAAATTTTACATTAATACGTCAATTTTCTAAAAAATCTTTCGCCATTTTGTTTTTTTTGACATGCTGACTTTGGAATCGTGATCGGCGACCCCCAAAACCCCCGTGTCTAAAATTTCACATTCATACGTCAACTTTCAAAAAATCTTCCGCCGTTTTGTTTTTTTTGACATTTTGACTTTGGAATCGTGATCGGCGACCCCCAAAACCCCCTTATCTAAAATTTTACATTCATAACTCAATTTTCAAAAAATCTTCCGCCATTTTTTTTTTTTGACATTTTGAGTTTGGAATCGTGATCGGCGACCCCCAAAACCCCCCGTATCTAAAATTTCACACTCATACGTCAATTTTCAAAAAAATCTTTCGCCATTTTGTTTTTTTATGACATTTTGATTTTGGATTTGTGATCGGCGACCTAACACCCCTGTATCTAAAATTTCACACTCACGTCAATTTTCAAAAAAATCTTTCGCCATTTTGTTTTTTTTGACATTTTGACTTTGGAATCGTGATCGGCGACCCCCAAAACCCCCGTATTTGAAATTTCACATTCATGACTCAATTTTCAAAAAAATCTTCCGCCCTTTTCTTGTTTTTTTTCAGTTTGGCTTTGGAATCGTGATCGGCGACCCCCAAAACCCCCATATTTGAAATTTCACATTCATTCGTCAATTTTCAAAAAAATCCTCCGCCCATTTGTTTTTTTTTTCAGTTTGGCTTTGGAATCGTGATCGGCGACCCACAAAACCCTCGTATCTAAAATTTCACATTCATACGTCAATTTTCAAAAAACTCTTTCGCCGTTTTGCTTTTTTTGACATTTTGACTTTGGAATCGTGATCGGCGACCCCCAAAACCCCCGTATCTAAAATTTTACATTAATACGTCAATTTTCTAAAAAATCTTTCGCCATTTTGTTTTTTTTTGACATTTTGACTTTGGAATCGTGATCGGCGACCCCCAAAACCCCCGCATCTAAAATTTTACATTCATATGTCAATTTTCAAAAAAATCTTCCACCATTTTGCTTTTTTTGACATTTTGACTTTGGAATCGTGATCGGCGACCCCCGAAACCCCCGTATCTAAAATTTTACATTAATACGTCAATTTTCTAAAAAATCTTTCGCCATTTTGTTTTTTTTGACAGTTTGGCTTTGGAATCGTGATCGGCGACCCCCAAAACCCCCGTATCTAAAATTTCACATTCATACGTGAATTTTCAAAAAAATCTTTCGCCATTTTGTTTTTTTTTGACAGTTTGACTTTGGAATCGTGATCGGCGACCCCCAAAACTCGCGTATCTAAAATTTCACATTCATACGTCAATTTTCAAAAAAATCTTTCCCCATTTTGTTTTTTTTTGACAGTTTGACTTTGGAATCGTGATCGGCGACCCCCAAAACTCGCGTATCTAAAATTTCACATTCATACGTCAATTTTCAAAAAAATCTTCCGCCCTTTTGTTTTTTTTTTGACATTTTGACTTTGAAATCGTGATCGGCGACCCCCAAAACCCCCTTATCTAAAATTTTACATTCATATCTCAATTTTCAAAAAATTCTTCCACGATTTTGTTTTTTTATGACATTTTGATTTTGGATTTGTGATCGGCGACCTAACACCCCTGTATCTAAAATTTCACACACGTCAATTTTCAAAAAAATCTTTCGCCATTTTGCTTATTTTGACATTTTGACTTTGGAATCGTGATCGGCGACCCCCAAAACCCCCGTATCTAAAATTTTACATTCATACGTCAATTTTCAAAAAATCTTCCGTCATTTTGTTTTTTTTGACATTTTTACTTTGGAATCGTGATCGGCGACCTCCAAAACCCCCGTATCTAAAATTTTACATTCATGACTCAATTTTCAAAAAATCTTCCGCCATTTTGTTTTTTTTGACATTTTGGCTTTGGAATCGTGATCGGCGACCCCCATAACCCCCGTATTTGAAATTTCACATTCATACGTCAATTTTCAAAAAAATCTTCCGCCATTTTGCTTTTTTTGACATTTTGACTTTGGAATCGTGATCGGCGACCCCCAAAACCCCCGTATCTAAAATTTTACATTCATATGTCAATTTTCAAAAAATTCTTCCACGATTTTGTTTTTTTATGACATTTTGATTTTGGATTTGTGATCGGCGACCTAACACACCCCCGTATCTAAAATTTCACACTCATACGTCAATTTTCAAAAAAATCTTTCGCCATTTTGCTTTTTTTGACATTTTGACTTTGGAATCGTGATCGGCGACCCCCAAAACCCCCGTATCTAAAATTTTACATTAATACGTCAATTTTCTGAAAAATCTTTCGCCATTTTGTTTTTTTTGACAGTTTGGCTTTGGAATCGTGATCGGCGACCCCCAAAACCCCCGTATCTAAAATTTCACATTCATACGTGAATTTTCAAAAAATCTTTCGCCATTTTGTTTTTTTTTGACAGTTTGACTTTGGAATCGTGATCGGCGACCCCCAAAACTCGCGTATCTAAAATTTCACATTCATACGTCAATTTTCAAAAAAATCTTTCCCCATTTTGTTTTTTTTTGACAGTTTGACTTTGGAATCGTGATCGGCGACCCCCAAAACTCGCGTATCTAAAATTTCACATTCATACGTCAATTTTCAAAAAAATCTTCCGCCCTTTTGTTTTTTTTTTGACATTTTGACTTTGAAATCGTGATCGGCGACCCCCAAAACCCCCTTATCTAAAATTTTACATTCATATCTCAATTTTCAAAAAATTCTTCCACGATTTTGTTTTTTTATGACATTTTGATTTTGGATTTGTGATCGGCGACCTAACACCCCTGTATCTAAAATTTCACACTCACGTCAATTTTCAAAAAAATCTTTCGCCATTTTGCTTATTTTGACATTTTGACTTTGGAATCGTGATCGGCGACCCCCAAAACCCCCGTATCTAAAATTTTACATTCATACGTCAATTTTCAAAAAATCTTCCGTCATTTTGTTTTTTTTGACATTTTTACTTTGGAATCGTGATCGGCGACCTCCAAAACCCCCGTATCTAAAATTTTACATTCATGACTCAATTTTCAAAAAATCTTCCGCCATTTTGTTTTTTTTGACATTTTGGCTTTGGAATCGTGATCGGCGACCCCCATAACCCCCGTATTTGAAATTTCACATTCATACGTCAATTTTCAAAAAAATCTTCCGCCATTTTGCTTTTTTTGACATTTTGACTTTGGAATCGTGATCGGCGACCCCCAAAACCCCCGTATCTAAAATTTTACATTCATATGTCAATTTTCAAAAAATTCTTCCACGATTTTGTTTTTTTATGACATTTTGATTTTGGATTTGTGATCGGCGACCTAACACACCCCCGTATCTAAAATTTCACACTCATACGTCAATTTTCAAAAAAATCTTTCGCCATTTTGCTTTTTTTGACATTTTGACTTTGGAATCGTGATCGGCGACCCCCAAAACCCCCGTATCTAAAATTTTACATTAATACGTCAATTTTCTGAAAAATCTTTCGCCATTTTGTTTTTTTTGACAGTTTGGCTTTGGAATCGTGATCGGCGACCCCCAAAACCCCCGTATCTAAAATTTCACATTCATACGTGAATTTTCAAAAAAATCTTTCGCCATTTTGTTTTTTTTTGACAGTTTGACTTTGGAATCGTGATCGGCGACCCCCAAAACTCGCGTATCTAAAATTTCACATTCATACGTCAATTTTCAAAAAAATCTTTCCCCATTTTGTTTTTTTTTGACAGTTTGACTTTGGAATCGTGATCGGCGACCCCCAAAACTCGCGTATCTAAAATTTCACATTCATACGTCAATTTTCAAAAAAATCTTCCGCCCTTTTGTTTTTTTTTTGACATTTTGACTTTGAAATCGTGATCGGCGACCCCCAAAACCCCCTTATCTAAAATTTTACATTCATATCTCAATTTTCAAAAAATTCTTCCACGATTTTGTTTTTTTATGACATTTTGATTTTGGATTTGTGATCGGCGACCTAACACCCCTGTATCTAAAATTTCACACTCACGTCAATTTTCAAAAAAATCTTTCGCCATTTTGCTTATTTTGACATTTTGACTTTGGAATCGTGATCGGCGACCCCCAAAACCCCCGTATCTAAAATTTTACATTCATACGTCAATTTTCAAAAAATCTTCCGTCATTTTGTTTTTTTTGACATTTTTACTTTGGAATCGTGATCGGCGACCTCCAAAACCCCCGTATCTAAAATTTTACATTCATGACTCAATTTTCAAAAAATCTTCCGCCATTTTGTTTTTTTTGACATTTTGGCTTTGGAATCGTGATCGGCGACCCCCATAACCCCCGTATTTGAAATTTCACATTCATACGTCAATTTTCAAAAAAATCTTCCGCCATTTTGCTTTTTTTGACATTTTGACTTTGGAATCGTGATCGGCGACCCCCAAAACCCCCGTATCTAAAATTTTACATTCATATGTCAATTTTCAAAAAATTCTTCCACGATTTTGTTTTTTTATGACATTTTGATTTTGGATTTGTGATCGGCGACCTAACACACCCCCGTATCTAAAATTTCACACTCATACGTCAATTTTCAAAAAAATCTTTCGCCATTTTGCTTTTTTTGACATTTTGACTTTGGAATCGTGATCGGCGACCCCCAAAACCCCCGTATCTAAAATTTTACATTAATACGTCAATTTTCTGAAAAATCTTTCGCCATTTTGTTTTTTTTGACAGTTTGGCTTTGGAATCGTGATCGGCGACCCCCAAAACCCCCGTATCTAAAATTTCACATTCATACGTGAATTTTCAAAAAAATCTTTCGCCATTTTGTTTTTTTTTGACAGTTTGACTTTGGAATCGTGATCGGCGACCCCCAAAACTCGCGTATCTAAAATTTCACATTCATACGTCAATTTTCAAAAAAATCTTTCCCCATTTTGTTTTTTTTTGACAGTTTGACTTTGGAATCGTGATCGGCGACCCCCAAAACTCGCGTATCTAAAATTTCACATTCATACGTCAATTTTCAAAAAAATCTTCCGCCCTTTTGTTTTTTTTTTGACATTTTGACTTTGAAATCGTGATCGGCGACCCCCAAAACCCCCTTATCTAAAATTTTACATTCATATCTCAATTTTCAAAAAATTCTTCCACGATTTTGTTTTTTTATGACATTTTGATTTTGGATTTGTGATCGGCGACCTAACACCCCTGTATCTAAAATTTCACACTCACGTCAATTTTCAAAAAAATCTTTCGCCATTTTGCTTATTTTGACATTTTGACTTTGGAATCGTGATCGGCGACCCCCAAAACCCCCGTATCTAAAATTTTACATTCATACGTCAATTTTCAAAAAATCTTCCGTCATTTTGTTTTTTTTGACATTTTTACTTTGGAATCGTGATCGGCGACCTCCAAAACCCCCGTATCTAAAATTTTACATTCATGACTCAATTTTCAAAAAATTTTCCGCCATTTTGTTTTTTTTTGACATTTTGGCTTTGGAATCGTGATCGGCGACCCCCATAACCCCCGTATTTGAAATTTCACATTCATACGTCAATTTTCAAAAAAATCTTCCGCCATTTAGCTTTTTTTGACATTTTGACTTTGGAATCGTGATCGGCGTCCCCCAAAACCCCCTTATCTAAAATTTTACATTCATATGACAATTTTCAAAAAATTCTTCCACGATTTTGTTTTTTTATGACATTTTGATTTTGGATTTGTGATCGACGACCTAACACACCCCTGTATCTAAAATTTCATACTCATACGTCAATTTTCAAAAAAAATCTTTCGCCATTTTGCTTATTTTGACATTTTGACTTTGGAATCGTGATCGGCGACCCCCAAAACCCCCGTATCTAAAATTTTACATTCATACGTCAATTTTCAAAAAATCTTCCGCCATTTTTTTTTTTACATTTTGACTTTGGAATCGTTATCGGCGACCCCCAAAACCCCCGTATCTAAAATTTTACATTCATACGTCAATTTTCAAAAAATTCTTCCGCCATTTTGTTTTTTTATGACATTTTGACTTTGGAATCGTGATCGGCGACCCCCAAAACCCCCGTATTTGAAATTTCACATTCATACGTCAATTTTCAAAAAAATCTTCCGTCATTTTGTTTTTTTTGACATTTTGACTTTGGAATCGTGATCGACGACCCCCAAAACCCCCATGCCTAAAATTTTACATTCATACGTCAATTTTCAAAAAAATCTTCCGTCATTTTGTTTTTTTTGACATTTTGACTTTGGAATCGTGATCGGCGTCCCCCAAAACCCCCTTATCTAAAATTTTACATTCATATGTCAATTTTCAAAAAATTCTTCCACGATTTTGTTTTTTTATGACATTTTGATTTTGGATTTGTGATCGACGACCTAACACACCCCTGTATCTAAAATTTCATACTCATACGTCAATTTTCAAAAAAAATCTTTCGCCATTTTGCTTATTTTGACATTTTGACTTTGGAATCCTGATCGGCGACCCCCAAAACCCCCGTATCTAAAATTTTACATTCATACGTCAATTTTCAAAAAATCTTCCGCCATTTTTTTTTTTACATTTTGACTTTGGAATCGTTATCGGCGACCCCCAAAACCCCCGTATCTAAAATTTTACATTCATACGTCAATTTTCAAAAAATTCTTCCGCCATTTTGTTTTTTTATGACATTTTGACTTTGGAATCGTGATCGGCGACCCCCAAAACCCCCGTATCTAAAATTTCACATTGACACGTTAATTTTCAAAAAATCTTCCGCCGTTTTGTTTTTTTTTGACATTTTGACTTTGGAATCGTGATCGGCGCCCCCAAAACCCCCATATCTAAAATTTTACATTCATACGTCAATTTTAAAAAAATATTCCGACATTTTGTTTTTTTTTTGACATTTTCACTTTGGAATCGTGATCGGCGACCCCCAAAACCCCCGTATCTAAAATTTTATATTCATACGTCAATTTTCAAAAAAATCATCCGCCATTTTGTTTTTTTATGACATTCTGATTTTGGATTTGTGATCGGCGACTTAAGACACCCTCGTATCTAAAATTTCACATTTATACGTCAATTTTCAAAAAATCCTTCGGCCATTTTTTTTTTTTTTTGACATTTCGACTTTGGATACGTGATCAATGATACCACAAAGACTCCCAAGTGCCGAATTTTACTTTAATCAGAAGAGAGAAATTAATTTCAGATAGCTCCGCCCACTCTGCATGTATGCGTAATCGTTGTCATAAGGGCACATAAATGTTAAAAGCTATCTTTTTCCCCATTAAGGCGTACGCGTTCTGGAATTAAAGTATTTTAATAATGCAAATATATAATCATTAAAAGAACAATAATCAACCTGTATATCTATAAAAATGTTAAGTCAAGCGGATGTATTATGTCGAGATTGAGATGCCGATAATTGATAATTTAGTTTTACATATATTTTGTTTAATTTGTGTACAACAACCTAATAATTTGTCAAATTTGTGTGCATTTTGGCTTCAAATAAATTGTTTGTCAAACATTTTGTACAATTGGTGTGCGCGCAGCCGAAATTATCATCCCGGTTCGTTTGAGTCGACGACGGCGCGCGGCGCCGAGTATTATATGTGTACTACACGTTCATGAACGGTATGCTATTACGGATCCACACGGTTCAAATGAGCCGGTTCCGTGACCCGGCTCACAATGAGGAGCTGAACCGAGTCAAAGAAATGAGCCGTTTTGCCCACCTCTATGTCAGTTATCTTCATAACCTATAAAATAATTATATTTTGACGTTTGTTATAATTATCATCAATTTTATTCAATTAAAAAATTGTCAAAATTTAATAACATAACTCTAACGTACCGGAAATTACACTTTTTTAAAGCATTTATATAATAGAAAAATTTAGTACAATATTTAAAAATTGTGACTTTCGATGTCAGTTTGTATGTTGATAATTTTTTTCAAAATTCAAATTCTGTTATGATTTCTCGTCGCAAAGGAAGCAATTATAGAAAGGAATCATTCTATTGAATTAAGTATGGGCAAGTATAGGTACGATGTATTTATACTACTCATTATTATTTTTGATGATGTTTTTATAGTCATTACGTTGAATATAGTTTGTAAATTTATGAATGTTTTTGTGTTAATTTTTATGATAAAGAACGTTTAAATTTCAATAAAGAGAAGTTAGAATTATGTGAACAATTTCGCAACTCTCGTGTTTGCAGAAAGCAACCATTGTTAGATATAGTGATGTATGGAGCTCTTCGAGGTTGATTCGCCTCTTCGCTTGTACTTATATCTTTTTAATATTATATCTAAGGCTGTAAGGGCATCTCATTGGTAATGCGATTAATGCTGGTCGCATGCTGTTTTAATGAATGTTAAATGTTAATAATCATTTCCCCTATAAAAATGTTAGTTAAAATTCATAAGGCAGATTTCATTAAAAAACAACTAAATACGGTATAACTATTTTCGGTACGCTATTTCTGAAAATAAGGGAGCTAATTAGAATTTAGATCCGTATAATATTTGTCCCTGTGAACAGTTGATTTCACTGCTACAGCTCACTGGTTTGACGTAATGTCAGATTATGTGTATGCGTTAAAAAATCGTATGGCATATCGGCAACAACTCTAACCATAATACATAAAATTGTCGGAGTACCTATGTCATTCATAATGTTAATTTAATTTTTATGATACCGCATACGCTTCTTCTTTTTAATTGGTTAGGTTGTACCTATTCACTATTACCTATACTATTTACGGTATTTTAATTTCTATATGAATGAATGACAGTGGAGGATAATTATGTAGTTAACTTTGCTATTGTAATGAATGAAGATTAAATTTAAAGAAATATCTCTAGAAATGGATTATACATTATGGTGGCAAATGAATTTATTTATTAAGACTTTGCCCACAAAGCGAACAATATTCCTATATAATTTAATGAACGCTGATATTTAAAATTTTTTTATTGACATTCAGGTTTTGTATCAGTTGTGTACATCTAGTCCATGGTGAACGTCGACAGATCAAAAAAAAAAAATTAATTGAATGTTGTTTCACGTTATTAGTTCTATAAAATTGGTACTACGCTTTGTGTCAAGTTTACGATTGAAATAGTGTATAATTCAAATTTTCTGACAGACTGTCATCGTAACGATATTTCGATGACACATACCTATGACAATGAAAAGTCAGACAGCTGACATGAAGATGTTTAACCAAAATTGTCGTTCCACCTGTCATCGTGACAATAGTTCGTTGAACTGTATTTGTTCACACATAAACTTGTGAGAACGAAATGTCAGGCTAACTTAATAAAACATGTTTTAAACTTACAGGTCATTGAGAGAATTAATTAATTTTCATATTACGCTTTAATAATATACTTTCTAAAACGCAATCGAAAATCTTGCTAGCTCCTATACGGTTGATGCTAGACACTGTCGTACCATTTAACCAAAAATGTACACTTTAAATACTTGCTTTTATAACTGAATTGGTAAACGAAATGACATACATGCTTATGGGAATCTTATTTGATGTATTTATTTTATTTCGAAGTGCTTCGGGCACATCTGACAAATAAAGAAAAGTCGCCCTATTATTTGTACGTAGAGAGATCGATGAGAAATGTTATTAAATGATCCTATTCGTAAAATGGCTTAAATTTATATAATTATAACTTCGACACTGATACATTTCCAACATTCTGTTGACATTTAGGTTTTGTATAATTCGTGTGCATCTAACGTAATTTGACAGGCCCAAATGGCAAAACTCAGACGGTTCTTCTTTATTTAAGCTTGCTTCGTTGTATGAAATTTACATTTCGATGACATATATAATGAATAGAGTGTCATTGTATTTATTAATATATCTTCATAAAAGATAGCAAAATCGTTATATTTATTACTGTACTTACGTGCGACAATACACTTTAAGTTTATTTTATCATATCCGTCGGCATTTTGTTCATATATTCATATAGAAAAGAAATAGTAACGATTGATAATAATAACACTAATACGTATCTGAAAGGTAGCACGTTTCAATTAAAAATACACCTCTTCTTCGTAATATCTTTATTTGTCGGCCTTTTGACATTTAAACTTGACAACCGATGGATGAACGTGAATATATAGTCATTAATGACACGCAAACTCGTCATTGCGAGATTTTTTTACCCTGCAGGAAAGCTTGAAATGAGTCGCACCTTCGACAGCGACAGATTTGGCACGTGGACAGTGCACTCAATCGTCGCGGAAAAGTCCACTCTTTTGATTTCCAACCCTCTTTCCGCACTCTAAACCTCGACGGCCTGAAATTTCTTCGTCAATGTGAAATTTTTACAATTCTTTCGCGCGTGCCTGTCATACCTGACATTTTTACAATTTTGATCGGTTGTCACGTGAATCGTCATGACGTAAGCCATTTTTCTGTTAAAACACCGTATGCACGCTCCTCTTTAAAAGCCCATATCTCTGCACACGCTCCACTTAGAAGGAAAAACTCTCCGTCGAGGAACAATTCAAGGTCGTCGGTAAATTCACGCCAAAGGGCAGCTTTCAATTTCGCGTATCCAGAGACGAGTTCTGCGCCCCGCGTACCCAATTTTCGTCGATTTTGACCGGGTTTGGTTGCCATTGACTACTCGGCTTTTAGTATATATAACTAGCTCTAACGTCCGCTTACAGCGGGTCCTCCGCTTACAACTGGTCCTCCGCTTACAGCGGGTCCTCCGTTTACAGCGGGTCCGTCAATCTCTTTTAGTTGGAATCGCTTTTTTCGCGTCCGCTTACAGCTTTTTCATTGTTTCCTGTAAAAAGCAATCACTGTCATGACGCCTTTAAGAATGTCCGATTTTATTAACTTTTGACGCACCCCTATATATACATATATTTCGTGAAGGCAATAGTATATTTTCTTTAAAATTCTTCTCGAACGGTTTTTTACACAAACCGGAACACACTCAAGAGCGAGAAATGTAAATTTATGTTAAACATAAGTATGTTAATGTATCCAAAGAAACAATGAGCTCAAAGAGCACAACATTTTCATCGAGACAGTTTACAATACTATTTTGATGTGATAGTGGAAAAGCATTGTCAACCTTTTCGAAGTCTACTGTCGTTAAGAAAAAAGCACAAAATAATAATAAAAGTAAGAAGCCCAAGTTTTAAATTTAAGCCCTATTGAAGCGCCTTTCCTGTAAAAAACGCTTTTTAGAATGTCCACTTTTATAAACTTTTGAAGCACCCCTGTGTATACATATATTTTGTTAAGCCAATAGGATATTTTATTTAAAATTCTTCTCGAACTGTTTTTGCCATAAATTGGTACACACTCAAGAGCGAGAAAGGTAATTTAATGTTAAGCATAAGTCATCTTAAAGTATCCAAAGAAACAATGAGATCAAAAAGCGCAACATTTTTATTAAGACGTGTACAATATTATTTTGATGTAAAAGTGTAAAAGCCTGTCAACTTTCTTGAAATCCACTATCGTTAATAAAGGAGCACAAAATAATAATAAAAGTAAAAAGCCCAAGTTTTAAATTAAAGCGCCTTTCCAGTAAAAAGCGATCACTGGCATGACGCTTTTTAGAATGTCCAGTTTTATACACCTTTGAAGCACCCCTGTATATACATATATTTTGTGAAGCCAATTGTATATTTTATTTGAAATTCTTCTCGAACTGTTTTTAACACAAACGGTACACACTCAAGAGCGAGAAAAGTAATTTAATTTTAAACATAAGTCATATTATGGTATCCAAAAGCACAATGAGATCAAAAAGCCCATCATGTTCATTACGACAGTTTACAATACTATCTTGATGTAAAAGTGTAAAGCCTGTCAACCTTTTCAAAATCCACTATCGTTAATAAAGGAGCACGAAATAATAATAAAAGTAAAAAGCCCAAGTTTTAAATTGAAGCGCCTTTCCAGTAAAAAGCGATCATTGGCATGACGCTTTTTAGAATGTCCAGTTTTATACACCTTTGAAGCACCCCTGTATATACATATATTTTGTGAAGCCAATTGTATATTTTATTTAAAATTCTTCTCGAACAGTTTTTAACACAAGCCGGTACACACTCAAGAGCGAGAAAGGTAATTCAATGTTAAACATAAGTCATCTTAAAGTATCCAAAGACACAATGAGATCAAAAAGCGCAACATTTTATTAAGACATTGTATAATACTATTTTGATGTGGAAGTGTAAAAGCCTGTCAACCTTTTCAAAATCCACTATCGTTAATAAAGAAGCACAAACTAATAATGAAAGTATAAAGCCCAAGTTTTAAATGTAAGCCCTATTGAAGCGCCTTTCCTGTAAAAAGAGGCTTTTTAGAATGTCTACTTTTATAAACTTTCGAAGCACCCCTATATATACATATATTTTGTTAAGCCAATAGGATATTTTATTTAAAATTCTTCTCGAACTGTTTTTGACATAAACCGGTACACACTCAAGAGCGAGAAAAGTAATTTAATGTTAAACATAAGTCATGTTAAAGTATCCAAAGACATAATGAGATCAAAAAGCGTAACATTTTTATTAAGACAGTGTACAATACTATTTTGATGTGATAGTCTAAAAGCCTGTCAATCTGTTTAAAATCCACTATCGTTAATAATGGAGCATAAAATAATAATAAAAGTAAAAAGCTTAAGTATTAAATTGAAGTGCCTGTCCTGTAAAAAGCGATCACTGGCATAACGCTTGTTAGAATGCGCACTTTTATACACCTTTGAAGTACCCCTGTATATTCATATATTTTGTTAAGCCAATAGGACGTTTTATTGAAAATTCTTCTCGAACTGTTTTTAACACAAACCGGTACACACTCAAGAGCGAGAAAAGTAATTTAATTTTAAACATAAGTCATGTTAAGGTATCCAAAGACATAATGAGATCAAAAAGCCCAACATGTTCATTAAGACAGTTTACTATACTATTTTGATGTGAAAGTATAAAAGCCTGTCAACATTTTCAAAATCCACTATCGTTAATAAAGAAGCACAAAATAATAATGAAAGTATAAAGCTCAAGTTTTAAATATAAGCCCTATTGAAGCGCCTTTCCTGTAAAAGGCGATCACTGGCATGACGCTTTTTATAATGTCCACTTCTATAAACTTTTGAAACACCTCTGTATACACATATATTTTGTTAAGACAATAGGATATTTTACTTAAAATTCTTCTCGAACTGTTTTTGACACAAACCGGTACACACTCAAGAGCGAGAAAGGTAATTTTATGTTAAAGTATCCAAAGACACAATGAGCACAAAAAGCGCAACATTTTCATCAAGACAGTTTACAATACTATTTTTATGCGAAAGTGTAAAAGTCTGTCAACCTTTTCGAAATCCACTATCGTTAATAAAAGAGCACAAAATAATAATAAAAGTAAAAAGCATGGCGGCCCGTGATTTTTGGGACGGGAGGGCACCGGGGGTCTGAGTGTTTAATATCAAAAATTAAGTATAGAGAAAAAATGAACTCAATATGCTATTTAATTAACTTGTTTGAAAATAAAATCCATCCGCCGTTCCTTACGATCAGCAAAATGATTAATAACTCATTCTTTGAAATTTGGTGTTGATATCAGTAATTGTTTTTCAATGGAACACATTGCTAAGGCACATAGTCTGCTTTCCCGCATGGTATTTCTAGAAAACGTTTTTATTGCACGCCCCCAGAGATTCGCAAAATAGCAGAAGACAATTTACAAAATCTTTCGCCAACATAGTCTCGACATATTATCAAAAACAAACTTTTATAACAGTTGTACTATTCAACCTTGGAAGTAAATTACAATAGTATCATCAGAAAACTTATCATCCAACTCTGCTTAACAATTTATATTGTTAATTAGTAAATAAAATGTTAGCATGTGTGCTTTTTATTCTTTGTACAACTTCTATTGCACATGTTTGTTACATTAAAGGCTTACATTTTGACATTTAAATATAATTTGGTTCTATTTCTTTTTTGTTACCAACGTCAAAACAACAAAATTAGCGTGCGATAAAGAAATACTTTTGCAACCAAAACGGATGTCGTAAAGTGAACTTTATAGCACCGAATTAGAAAAAAGCATTTTGCACATTACACCCACACAACCAGTCTGATAAACTGTAAGAGCTTCTCTTGATTTCAAATCGTGATCTTCTAGTTTAATCAATAAATCTGGTCTAGGGAGACCTAGATTTTTTAATTCTGTCTTAATGTTACTAACGCAATTCATAGTTGCATTTGCACCGATAGAAATTACAACATACACTCACCGTTGTAAATTACATACTGGACCGCCACCCGGACCCGGCACCATAGAGTAGTGCCCCGCCGCCTTTATATTATACGCGCGCTACCTGCGCCAGTTTCATCGCTCGATTTCTAATACAGACGGGGCAGTCGCGCGAGATGCCCCGGAGCCTACGCCAGACTGCGATTTTTAAACGCGCTGAAATGACGGACTGTTACTTTCAAAAACATATTTTTTGTCATCAAATAAATCAGAAAAATTACATACAAATTAGGTATTTATAATTAATTTATCTGTTAAAAGAAATTTGTCACGGGGGGGGGGGGGGGCAGAACCCCGTTGCCCTCCCTGCAGCAGCCGCCACTGGTAAAAAGCCAAAGTTTTAAATGTAAACCCTATTGAAGCGCCTTGGCTGTAAAAAGCGATCACTCTCATGACGCTTTTTAGAATGTCCAATTTTTATAAACTTTTGAAGCACCTCTGTACATACATAAATTTTGTAAAGCCAATAGGATATTCTATTTAAAATTCTTCTCGAACTGTTTTTGACACAAACCGGTACACACTCAAGAGCGAGAGAGGTAATTTAATGTTAAAGTATCCAAAGACACAATAAGATCAAAAAGGTCAACATTTTTATTAAGACAGTTTACAATACTATTTTGATCCGAAAGTGTAAAATCCTGTCAATCTTTTCGAAATCCAGTATCGTTAATAAAAGAGCACAAAACAATAATAAAAGTAGAAAGCCAAGTTTTAAATGTAAGCCCTATTAAAGCGCCTTTTCTGTAAAAAGCGATCAATCTCATGACACTTTTTAGAATGTCCAGTTTTATTAACTTTTGAAGCACCCCTGTACATACATAAATTTTGTGAAGCCAATTGTATATTTTATTTAAAATTCTTCTCGAATTGTTTTTTATACAAACCGGTAGACACTCAAGAGCGAGGAAGGTAATAAATATTTTCTAAATTATTGGTATCTCCTAACTCCAAAATTTGAAAATGTCAACCTGAAGAAATTCAAACCAGGACGTGTAAACGGCAAACGTTACTTTGTGTCTCATAACATTGCATTTATATACGTTCCTTATATTTTCTATTATTACATATGACCTGTAAAAAAAGTTATTTATTATACAAGGGAAAGAAGTATGAGATTTTAGCTCGAGATAATGACAAAATACCGAGAGCTGAAATCTAATGTTTTTTCCCGTGTATAATACACTATTTTTTCTGTGACAGGAAAAACGACGATTTTATAATGATAAAAAATGAGGTGTGGCCACCACACGACTTTCTTATACGTATGAAAGTGTTACTTCCGGTCCGAATTTTGAAATTTCATTTATACAAAAAATATTCCAAATCCAACTCTAAATACTTTTGTACTCTTCCTAAATATATATAGAATGCATAATTTACGACATATTTGCAAAAAATCGCTATTCGATAAGAGTAAAAGTGGTACTTCCGGTCTGAATTTTGAAATTTTTTTTATACAAAAGATATTTAAAAGTATGTTCTAAATACTTTTATACTCTTAATGTACTTGCCTAGAAAGCATGACTTGCGAGATATTCGCAAAAAACTGATTTTCGATAAGAGTAAAAGACCTACTTCCGGTAGGAATTTCGAAAAACTTTATTAAAACAATTTTTCTCAAATTTAATTTTGAGTACATTTGAATTCTTTATAAATTTGTTTAAACTTAGTAATTGACGAAACATTTGCAAAATTCGATTTTTTCACTGAAGTAAACTACTACTTCCGGTCTGCCGATTTTGCTCAAAATCTAATCAGTTCTCAAGAGGGAGATTATATTCATAAATACAAAATTTGGAATTGATATCTGCAGCGGTTTGACCGCTATCGTGGTCACACACAGACACACACACACACACACAGACACACAGACATTTTTTAAAAACCACTTTTTTGGTATCAGGGGACCTCAAAACGTGGACATCTGCAAAAATCTCGAGGTCGAAAATTTTCATCATCACAATACTTCCTTATACTACGTATAAGAAAGTAAAAAGGCTCAGAAAATCAATCGATGTGACATTTGAAGTTTTAAATTGGTAGGCTGTTGTACTTATAGCAGCATTACACCTGCGTTGCTAAGGAAACCTGTAAAGTATTCAAATATTTGTCAATTTAATTTTGTGTTTGGTTTTAAAAATTTGCGAACATAGGTTGATTTTTAGTTATTTTGATTGGAAGGTGAAAAAGAAATGCAGTTCTTTCTCGGAGACGGTGCTATTGGCATACATAAGTAAATGCAACTTTTTGTATAATAAAATATATTAAAATTAAATGTCCGTGTTCTTACAAATCCGAAAAAAAAGTACTAATTTTTTTCCTGGGGAAAAAATGAGTACTTTTTTTCTCGGCTTATAAAGTGACATTTTGTTACCTGTTAAGAAAGATAAAATGTCAAACTTTTCCAGTCACAGAAAAAAAGTTATAAAAATACAGTCGAGTCGTCTGAAAGCCAGTTACAAATTAAATATTATAAATAAAGGTATTAAATATTACTTCCCTACACCTATATTTTACATAACATTTGGCTGTACTGTTTCAAAATGTTTAGATAACAAACGTCAACAAATAATTACAACAAATATCAAAAGGTGTACAAATATTATTATTTATGAGTCCTGAAATGTATTTTGTAGGTTATATTACATGACAGGTAAAATTTTGCAACATCTAATATTTGACGTCATTTTAATTTAGTAGCGCATGTCAGTTGAGAGAGCGACTGAACTATAGGAACAGTTTGTTGAAAAAGAAAAGACTTGCATCTGCGGTCATAAACTGTATTATCAATTATATTCTAACAGTATAAGATATTGCAATTTCAACTGCCATATTTCAGACAATTTAACTTGCACCAAATTTCTGTAGGATGAATAAGGCCAGAAACTTTGATTGAAAGATCATATCCCAACTGTTTACTAAAAACTATACGTTTTAACAGGTTCTTTGTCTAAATTTCCTAAATCAAAGAGGGTAGATTGAGAAAACCGTGTTTCCATAATTTTGACTTACAAAATGTTATGTTCTGGAGGAATCGGTGCGATCTTTGTAGTGCCAATTATAATTATTATTTTAAAATTTAACTACACGTTAACGAACACACTATTCATCCGAACCCATTTAAATCGAGAGTACTTTATACAGTGTCTGCATAAGCACCTACCAGCTTCTGTAGAATTTCTTCAATGTTTTCAATTTCACATGTAACTTGTAAATGTAGATTTAATATGTTAATGGCATATCAGAGTGAGTCTAAAATATATTCATCTAAAATTATAAATTTTTACAAATACTTAGAATTTCTAGCAACTGAGATAAAGTCCCGGAAATGTAACAGAATTAAAAAGCTTCCAAAACACAAATATTTCCGTAGTGAGCTAAAAGTTACACATATTCAATATTATGTTTTTATTTTAAGTATACTGTTAATTTCATGTATAGAAGAAGCAATACAATTACTAAATCACTAATAAAAATAATTATTATTTACAAATGCACAAGAAAACATAATCGCAGTCAATACTAATAAAAATCCAAATCTCCTAGGTTATGCGCACGTGTAAGTAATCCCAATTACTGTTTAATATTTTATCAGGTTTGGTAAAACACCGGTTAAAATATCTTCATGTAATAACGTTCTTAATCAATGATTAGCGCCAACTGGTTTTTGCAGAAACGTACTATCCCGTATTTTATTTATTGAGTACGCTGATCGGCATTTTAATCGGAATTGGGAAAACCGGCCCTTAATTGAACTTAATCAACTAATACAGTGCAATATATTTAAATTATTATTAATATTAAAAATACGTCTAAATTTGCCGTTTTAGTTGTTAGGGCGTTTTAATGTTGAAGGTTACATTCAAATATTATGTCAACTTTAATGAAATATTGCAAAATTTTACCTGTCAAGTATTCTACCTATACATGCCATTTCGAGACTTATAAATACACCTTTTGATATTAATCATAATAACCTTTTGAAGTTTGTCATCCAGGCAATACAAATTTGTTTGCAATTACCGTTTTCCGTAGAACGCGATCACTGTCATGACGCTTTTTAGAAAATCCGATTTTATAAACTTTTGAACCACTCCTGTATATACATAAATTTTCTGATGCCAATCGTATATCTTATTTAGAACTTTTCTTTACTCATTTACACAAACCGTTACACTGAACACTGAAGAGCGAGAAGGATAATTTAATGTTAAACATAAAACATGTTAAAGTTAGCAAGGAAGAATGTGCTCAGATCCAAGCACTTTTCGACGAACCTTTCCGCCATATTACATTCGCCATTTTGTTTTTTTTGACATTTTGACTTTGGATTCGTGATCGGCGACCTGACGCACCCCCGTATCTAAAATTTCACATTCCTACGTCAATTTTCAAAAAAAACTTCCGCCATTTTGTTTTTTATGACATTTTGACTTTGGATTCGTAATCGGCGACCTGACGCACCCCCGTATCTAAAATTTCACATTCATACGTCAATTTTCAAAAAAACTTCCGCCATTTTTTTTTTTTTTGACATTTTGACTTTGGATTCGTGATCGGCGACCTGAGACACTCCCGTATCTAAAATTTCACATTCATACGTCAATTTTCAAAAAAACTTCCGCCATTTTGTTTTTTTTTGACATTTTGACTTTGGATTCGTGATCGGCGACCTGAGACACCCCCGTATCTAAAATTTCACATTCATACGTCAATTTTCAAGAAAACTTCCGCCATTTTGTTTTTTTTTGACATTTTGACTTTGGATTCGTGATCGGCGACCTGAGACACCCCTGTATCTAAAATTTCACATTCATACGTCAATTTTCGAAAAAACGTCCGCCATTTTGTTTTTTTTGACATTTTCACTTTGGATTCGTGATCGGCGACCCCCAAAACTCCCGTAGTTAAAGTTTCACTTTCATACGTCAATTTTCAAAAAAATCTTCCGCCATTTTGTTTTTTTTGACATTTTGACTTTGGATTCGTGATCGGCGACCTGAGACACCCCCGTATCTAAAATTTCACATTCATACGTCAATTTTCAAAAAAACTTCCGCCATTTTGTTTTTTTTTTGACATTTTGACTTTGGATTCGTGATCGGCGACCTGAGACACCCCTGTATCTAAAATTTCACATTCATACGTCAATTTTCAAAAAAACGTCCGCCATTTTGTTTTTTTTTGACATTTTGACTTTGGATTCGTGATCGGCGACCCCCAAAACTCCCGTAGTTAAAATTTCACTTTCATACGTCAATTTTCAAAAAAATCTTCCGCCATTTTGTTTTTTTTGACATTTTGACTTTGGAATCGTGATCGGCGACCCCCAAAACCCAAGTATATAAAATTTCACATTCATACGTCAATTTTCAAAAAATCTTCCGCCATTTTGTTTTTTTTTGACATTTTGACTATGGATTGGTGATCGGCGTCCACAGACACACCCGTATCTAAAATTTCGCATTCATACGTCAATTTTCAAAAAACTCTTCGGCCATTTTTTTTTTTTTTTGACATTTTGACTTTGGATTAGTGATCGTCGACATAAGACACCCCCGTATCTAAAAATTTCAACTTCGTACGTCAATTTTCAAGAAACCCTTCGGCCATTTTGTTTTCTTCGACATTTGGATTAGTGACGGGCGACCGTAAAGACTCCCGAGTGCCTAATTTTGCTTTTAATCAGAAGAGAGAGAAATTGATTTCAGCCAACTCCGCCCACTGTGCACGTTTGCGTAATCGTTAACATAAAATTATTTCGTAGGAGCACATAAATGTCGAAAGCAATCCTCTTCTTTTTACGCGTTCTGAAATTATCGTATTTTAATTCAAATCATTATTAAAATATTAATCGACAACACCTGTATAGATGAAAATATTAAATCAAGCGGGACCGTTACGTATTATGAGAACATGCCGAACATTCGCCGGACCGTAATGTATTGACCGACAGTGCACATGAGAATCTGATTATATTTTTCGCCCGTCCGGAATGCATTGGTATCAGTGCAGATTGAATCGGCCATTTTTCTGACCAAATACCTCTGCAAACGGACTTGGAATTACTCGTACCTTCGTCTAGGTACCACTATAAACTGGGAATGCGCAAGTGAACGTTTCCGACATGTCACTTGTTTACGTTTCTGAATCTTGCTGTGCCCTTGAAACTTTCAAAATTTGGAATTTGAAGCTTAAAAGTGAAAATGTGAATGCGTATGAGACCGGCTGTCAGTTTGACGTTTGTCGGGATTTTTCATCCATTTCGCTGAATTGTATCCGTCTGCAGACGGACTTTAAAGTGTTTGTGCCTTTGTATCTGTACCACTATAAACTCGGGAGAAGCAAGTAGAGGATCCAGAAAAGTCTGTACTTTTTGTCTCGGAGTTTACTTGTGCTCTCGAAACCTTCAAAATTTGGAATTTCAGGCCTAAAAGTGAAAGTTTGGATACATTTCGAATCTCCTGTCACTTTGACGTTTGTCGGGATTTTCAGTAAAAAGGCTCCAGAGTAATTTTTGTTTCCCACGTCCTCCTTATGGGGAAAATGTCGCGATGCAGCGTGATTTTCTGCACGTGCCAAAAATTTTCAAAAATTCGTTTCGGGCCTTTGCTCTCTCATCGGAGACGTGAAAAATAGCCTTAGGGACGGCGGACTGTCGTCCCCGCAGCGTGACACTTTTGTTCGCATCGCGGACGGGCCACGTTCTCCGAAAAGTGTCTCCCCAATTTGCCATTTTAACCCCGATCTTGCCTCCTCTACTAAATCCGTGAGAGCGGTAAAGGGTCCTGTGCGCTTTTAGTATGTATAATGTTATGCGAAAGTTATAGGTAAATTTATCATATAAAATAGATATTGATAAGTGAATATCTTTTTTCTACTTGAAATAGATTATTTATTTCTAATAAACAAACAACTGTTAGTGAATCCTAAGTAATATATGAAAATAAATTTGGCTCGATGACTTAGCAGCGGTTAAAATTCAAATTTGAATCTTGTGAATAATACGATCAATAAAAACTTCAATTATGTTGCACAGTAGATCTTAAATAGTGCCTAATAAGTCTTTTTGATATGTTTATATAGGTATTGAAATGTATTTTGAAATAGATATAACTAACAAGTAATGTCAAACAGCATAATTCCTTCTAATTTGGCACTAAATTTAATCAAAAATATTAAGAGCTGCTACTGAAACTAATGAGCTATATATATAATATTGTTTGTTTTTGGGCCTTATCTTCTTATTATATTTTCGTGTTCTAAAATACATTAGTATTGTATGCATAAGTATAGATAGCTACATAGTCTATTAGGTAACGTAACTTAAGACTTTTACACAAGATCTACCATCAGATTCCAGTACGATAAATGTTGGAATAATATTGCTTCTTCAACCACAACAATAAAACAAACACACAATGTTATCAGTTTATGTCATATTTATTTATCAATAGGATAGGCGATTTATTTATTTATTTATACACTTATTACAAAGTAACATTCAAAAAATACATCAATTAATTAAAATTGAAATGAACAACTATTCACAGTGCCGATAAATATCTCAGCCAACACTGCTAATATAAAAGTGTTAATCGTTACATCATCTTCAACTAAAACCTCAAAACATTCCAACGAATTTGCTACAACTACAGTAATAAAATAAATACACAAAGTTATTTCCTTGTAGTAAATTTATGTATCAGTTATAATTCTGTGGTTATACCTACTCTTACTGCAACATTAGCATTCAGAAAATTCATCAACTAATTAAAATTGAAATGAATTCTGTTCACAGTGCCGATAAATATATCAACCAAAACTGCTGATATAATATTGATAATAGATTACGCCAACTTCACCGAAACCTTCCACATAATCCATATAATAATACACTGTAAAATGTCGTATTAAATATTTAGACACACTTTATATTATAGTAAATAATTTACCATCTTCTCGGTCAATTCTAAAATAAGGATTTTATATTGCTATCATATATTAATTACAAACCAAATACGTTGACTTTATTTTTAGTTTAGATTTTAAACAATAATAATAATAATTAAATTAAATAATAATAAACTTCACAACACCATATTGCCGCTGTCAGACTTCAGAAGTAGTAAAAGTACGCATGTCCAAGCAACAATTTTAAAATGTACTACTGTGACCCGTTCAATGACTTCAGGCGCTGGCCACAAGCTCTAGCGGTATACGCTTCCAGCGCCGTAACTCCCTGAACGCACGGAATGGTGTTGTAAAATTGTTATTTTATTTGAATTGCCACTAACTTTGAAATTTCTATTGCAAAATTTCAAAGTATAAAAAATATAATATATATAAATACCGCATTAGGAAAAAGCCTTCTGTGAATTTTTTTCTTAATTTTCCTTCGAACCAAATGTTAGCTTTAAATTAAAACAGAAGTTGGAGGAAATATCATATAAACATCCCTGCGAAAATTTTCCAACTGAATTTTTGATAAAGCTATTTATTCGTGTAAGAATTTTTTATACTTTGAAATTTTGCAATAGAAATTTCAAAGTTAGTGGCAATTCAAATAAAATAACAATTTTACAACACCATTCCGTGCGTTCAGGGAGTTACGGCGCTGGAAGCGTATACCGCTAGAGCTTGTATATATTATATACTGAAATTATGGTCGGGCGTTGCCAAATTAGTAAAGCTGTTTCACAAAGTTAGGACATACCTTAAAATAAGTGTAAAATTTGAATTCATTCATTTTTGTGTTTTAAACGTATAATTGTTGGAAAACTACGCTTTTCAAAACATTTGTGTCTACAGAATAAGTGAAGGATTTTTTTCAATTATACATATTTTCCCATTGTCGGTAATCAATCTTCGAAAATTAAATTTTGCGTTGGTTGTGGTGGATTTGTCATGAAGTTTGAGTAGTTATTCACAACTACAATATGCACATTTTAACAGTTGAAGACATTTTATTGCACGTGGGGATCTTACCGCATTGGTTCTTTCGAAAACTGAAAAAGCTTAATTTAGAATTGTTCGAACTATTCTTGCACCGAGGTGCACAACAATAATGGGGCATCTTTGTTCCAAGTATTCGCGAAACGAAACACTACAATTATTGATAAAACGTTATGCTGCGTGCACACTAATTATAAAAAACAATTTGTTTGTCAAAAATGTTAGAAGTACGTCAGCATCCATTAAATTATATGGAAATGTCTCAAGGAAATGCACAATAATCAAACAAAAATGTTTGACACATTTTAAACACAAATTCTAAATTAATAATGTGTTAATAAATTTATTTGACGTTAATTATAAATGCCAAAAGAATGTATAATTTAGATTTACATATGCCTTGTTTAATTTGTGTACAACTACCCATTACCCGCCAACTCAACAACTGATGGCTGACTACTGCGCAGCCACGCACGCGTCGGTTTGCCGGTGAACAGTTATTTCCCTCGAGAGAAACTACTGTTTCTATTACATAGCTATATACTATGCTAAAGTATTTATTATACTACAAGAAGATTGCCTAATTCTATCTTCATCAAAGGTGTTTATGTTTTCTATGGTTGCAAACCGTGACCACATGGTAGACTTCCAGGTATAGCTTTCAATTCACAGATGACGCTCTTACAAAATAATTCCAAGGCCAATTTGATTTCGCCATCGCTGCGCGATATAAGGCCACTTCAATTTCTATTGGTCACATACAGTAGACGGATCGGGAACCGTTCCCACTCCAAGTGTTAACTTGACAACAGTTGAGTATTGGCAGGACAGGACCGTTCCCGTTTATGTCATCACCTTCCATTAGGTACTTTTCACTGCTGCCATACGTTAGAACTATAGATTAAATCGCATAAATCATAATAATAAATTGTTTTTCTGTATTAAGTTTAGGCGTAGATTTTAATGTAAGGGTCGGTTTCTCCAATTCCGATTAAAATACTCTGTTAACTCCAATATTATAATACATTTATTTCTGCACAATAGCTTTACTTTGTTCATCTACTTTTCTGGTAACTTTCTTCAAAATTGTGTATTACGTTGGTGTTAAAATCGTTAATGCCCATGCGAATAGAATACGCTCACTAATTGAGCGTAGAATGTTTCCACTCACTAAGATGGCGACCGCTCCACTACATGTTTAGAGTGAGCGTCCATCATCTGAATCTGATCACTGAACAATTGGGCAACTGTTGTGTCTGCCGAACGCGACCCTATAGCAGCAGACGCATCTAAGAGACTCGAAAGAACTAATGCAGAATCCATATAATATAATGTAATTTCGTGTTTGAAATCGCTATGGGGTGAAAATCACGATAAAAATGAAGAAAAAACCTGATTATTTGTAACAGATGGAGCTATATGTATGGCTCTTACAACAAACATACAGTAGTATGACGCATATTCCATGTTTCGCACATGCTCTACATCGAGTATCAGAGAGAAGTTGATATTTTCTGTTAAAGGGTTCATGACGCCTCGGTGCGTCCGTGGAATTGACGTCATGTAACCTGACTTCCGATCCAAATCGCATACCCGCATTTTCCAATTGTATTGTACGGTCGACATCCAGACGTTATTCAATCAGTGATATATCTAAAGCGATAATAGTTGTGATGATCACTGGTGCTGGAGAATATCTGCAATTGGTATATCGATCGTCTCTAATTCTTCTTAATGAAAAGATGGTTGTTTATAAAGTAAATGCTATATTTATTTATTTATAAACAGAAAAAATGATATTTATTGTACGGGTACAAAAAAAATCACACAATTTTTCAACAAAATATATATTTGCATAAAGGAACACTATACACAATAAGGCATAATAAAATAATGAATAGGACTATGAAAGATATTACATAATTATAAATATGGAAACATAAACAAAAATTGACAGCTTTAAATATAATCTACTGAAATCATTTTAAAGTATGATCAATGATGCACTATCAACTTTAGACATGGCTAATGAATAATAATCTCATGGAGTAACTGTTTCACTAGATCTAACATTATATTCCTGTTTCTGTAGCCTAACTAGAAGTATATGCACATTATAAACTAGCTATTAACTTTCGAAAATATCCATGGCTGTCTTGGATATTCTCGAAAAATTATATTTTATTTTTTCATTAATACATTTATTATTTACAATACCGTACAGTTTTCTTTGCAAACAGTATTAAATACTAGGAATATTCAATTTTGTGTTAATATTTTATTTTATTTACTATCACATTTTTGAATAAAAAAATACTCAATTACAATTGATTATATCTACTAGGTATAGTATATAACAAAAAATGTTCAGCATGTAGAATATATTTTTACTTAGGTACTACAATAGAATTTGAATATGTAATATTCATGGAGAACTTGCAAATAAAAACAAATTACTTATTAAAACTCGTCGTAAATAATCCTTTTCGAATTTGTTTTTATATTTTAGAAAAATTTAGATTTCTTAAAAACCAAGGCGGGTTTTACTTGTTCTTTCTGTCAAATAGCAGGCTTGATATAGTCCGAATAAATCAATAGTATATTTAAACATAGCATATCCAATATACAAGTTGCCTTTATAAGGGCGAATGTTGAGTTGCTTGTGATTTATTATTAGATAGTAAAAAAATGTTTCAAAAAGAATATTTACATTCCAAAAAGAGAATAAAAACAGCAAAAGTTATTGAAATCTCCTTGTATTTGTTTTTGTATTTTTAAATTGTTACTCTCTAAAATTCGAGACGCAACCCACATTTATGTTGAAATATAACTATTTAGTATAAAGAACCAACATTTGATTTACCTTTTTTGTAAAATAGTTGTCATTTTTATAGATTGTTTTCGTTATTTGTAGGTAAGTATATTATTTTACCGGGAAACTTTGCAAGAGCTTAAAACATTAAAATCTCGGGTTTTTGTCACGTTTCGACTATTATCTTTACGATGACCGTAATAAAACTTATTATTCGCTTACACAAATATGTAATTTTAAATATTTGTTGCAGGAGACTGTGACACTAAATCAAATACGTATTTCGACAAGTATGGTGTCATCATCGGTAGCACTAGCACAGTATTGTTGAGTGTACGCTACAGTGTACAGCCAACGCAGTTTTTAATCAAAGTGATGACAACATAGTTGTTGAAATGTTGAGCTTTTTATGCATTTGTGTGGTAATAGTGTTTTTAGTGTATTTGGTTATAGGAGTCTGTTTTTAAAGTACTGTATCGTAAAATTTTGTGGCATCTTCTATTATCACCTATAATCTTTGGCGTTTCTAATTTTGGATTTTATTTTTTATGCCTTTTTTCTATTTTTCTTTAATTTCAGCAGCAATTACAATGCTTGAAAAGTCAACTTAACAACTTTGAAATTTATTGGAAAAGATTGGCATAAAGTATATGACTTACAATTTTGTATTGTTTAAGACGGGCGTTTACCAACAAATAGAAACTTATGCAACTTAAATTACTCGCGGGACGGGTAGACGCAAGGGGGTGTGAGTAAGTGAAGGTACACGATATTCGGTTTCCTTCACAGCGCTTCCGTTTTATTCATAGATTAAGGAATACTATAGATGGAAACATATGTATAAAGAATGAGTACTTACGGAACTGTTGATGTTTTATAGTAAGCCAATTTTCGCTTGCCCATAACTGTTATATTATTATACACTCGAATATTATAAGTATATGACATTTAAATGTCAGTGACAGTTTGTAATTAAACTGTCACTCGCATTTAAGTCTGCAATAGGCGACCGATTCCGATAGATTTTCGTCTTCGCTGGGACCGGTAGACATACCGTAAAGTGGGGATAGACGACTCGTAAAACGTTGTGTGAAATGTGTGTGACAAGGCTTACTGTTTAATGTTTTTTATCTTTAAAAATAAGTAGGTACATAAATTTGATTTTTTCTTTATATCGTACAGCAAATGTGCAGCTGGCGCGTAGAGGTAGTTTTTTTTTCTTTTGTGTACCAACCTTAGTTAGTAGACACTAATCAAATTCATGCATTTTTGTGGTTATTTCTAAAACACATAGCTTTCTTAAGAAAATAAATTAGTACAAAAACGGACCTTGACATTATAAATTTATGCCTTTTGCAGTTTTGCACCACTAATCCAAATTTGAGATTCTAAAATTACAAAATGAGTTTAAAAAACGCGAAACGGCGATGCCTTAATTTTCGATAGGTAAACGCCCCTCTTAATTATATTTAATTTTTGAGAAAGTCAACTGTTATTTAAACCTGCATATCCAACATTTGGCATTAATTATTGAGGTTTAGGTCATTTCCAAATAGAGGAGAGTGAGAACAAATGTTTAAAGAAAACCACATTTTTCAACATGAACATTGCTAAATTGCATTAGGATGATTCCTAACATGTTTACGTTATGTACATATGAAACATATATAACAGGCATATTTAAATTGTATGGAGATAACGTACATGTTATACTTGTAACAGAAATGATACAGCATAGACAGGAGTAACTAATCCTATCCATTAAAAAATATATATGGTATGTAAAATATTATAATAAATTAACTACGAGGGATGTTCGGAAAGTAAGGTCAGATTTCTGATAAAACATAAACCATCGCAGATTGTTTCAAAAAACTGTTTATATTTAATTATTTACATGTCTCTCTATTTTTCCACATAGTTTTCATGTTTGTTTAAACATTTGTCATAACGTTCTACGAGCATTTGTATGCCAAAGTCATAGACGTCCGCCGCCTGTGAGGATAACGTGCGCACAATTTGTGAAATTTCAAATTTTCAGAGACATTTTTGTGCAGAGTTGTTCTACCCACATTCGGAAATTCCCATGCTAAAGTTGAAATTGTGAATCGCCAGTCTTCCCGAATCTTTTCGTCCACGGCATTGACCAAATCTTCTGTGATCACTGATGGTCGACCTGATCGCGGTTCATCATTGACATTTTCTCGTCCGTCCTTAAAAGCTCTCACCCACTTACGCACTTTGCTGTCACTCATCGCATTGGGGCCATAAACTTCACTAATTTGTCTATGAATATCCGTTGCTGAAACGTTCCTTGCTGTCAAAAACCGAATCACTGACCCTATTTCACAGTCGGCGGGCTGATCAATTGTCTTAAACATTTTGAACGGACACTGTAAACACACTGCTACAATACCAATGCGAATGGTGTCGTTTGACGAGCAAGGCATGTCGGGAGTCGGTGCGCATGCGCGCTTCCATTTTCGCGCGACATTCGATTAGCTACGGCGATTTGGACCTTACTTTCCGAATATCCCTCGTATAATTATTAATCTTCTGTTTGTGTTTTTAATTTCATTTCGGATGCTTTTCTTAATTTCAACTAAATATATAGTATTTTCTTGACATCTAAATATTACAACACAAAATAATTTACAATGTTATTATCAACTATTAATATTATAACCTAACCACAATTAAGTACTGACATAATAAATGGAAGAAGTCACGAATATAATCGTAAACACAACTAATAAATAGAGAGGTTGCGGTGTGTATTTTTCGTTATGTTAGACGGCCATTTTGTACTTACAATATAACGTAAAGTAAATTAAAAAAATTGCGCTTGCGGATTGCTGGTGCACGTTAAGCTTAATTTGACAGATGTATGTTTCACATCGCACAGCATCGTCTTTATTTACAATAAGATTGTAGCAGTGGTCAGATTCGGGATCATATAATGTGGCTTTCGTGAATTTCTCCAACGAATTCGTCATTTTTTCGCACCTTCCAATTCAAAATAACTGTTTCGTTGTCACACTTCGCACTTATGACAACAACAAAACAGCTGTTCGGTGCATTAATAGACATGCGTCTTTATACCTACTATTTTCTGATTGGTTCCGATATTTCTAGAAATAACGTCTAAAAACTCGTTTATACGGTATAAAATTTTATAAAATTCAGTGTTATAAGTTATAAGGGTAATTTTTATAACGAAAAATACACACCGCAACCTCTCTAATATCTAATTCCACTATAACTGAATAAACAAAGGCCATGCAATAACAGTTATTAGGTTAGGTTTACTGTTCAGCTAAGAAGACTTATTCAATACATCATATGTTGAAATAAAACCAGTATAAAATTAATTCATATAAGTAAAATATATTGTAATAATTGCCTTACTTAATTTTATCTATCACATTACTTCTTTATTTTTTATTTGGACAGCTCGCTTATGAGTAGATCTACTAAGCGTCTACGCTTGTCAAGTAAAGTTGGTAGATGACAGCTTGTATAAGTTTACTCTGTTTTCTTTATCTTTTAATACTTTACTGTATCGACTGGGTTTATAACCATTTGTTGTAGTCATCCTCGGTAAGAGTTTAGAATGGTGCCCCCACAATAATATTAAATTACAAGAAAAATATTGAATAATATATATGTATATAGGTATATATAAATAGTAAGCTTACTTTGATGTAAAATATAAAGAACATATTTGGGTGATATTTGAATTTCATTTGCATATCCATTCCCACTCGTATAATTATCGTAAAGCACATTTCACGAGTCGCCTTTATTACAACTTGACTGTTATAGCAAAAGCACTCGCACATATAACACCGGGCATTTGCGGTATAATACTTCAATAACAAAAGAAATAAACAGCAAACCACTTAAACGGAAACGACAAAAACGGTTAAGAGATCACCAAAGCAAGTGCTGCGATACGTGCTTAAAACGCGCGCAAGTCGAGAAATCAGGTCCGTCAGCGACGTCAGCGCCGTATTTACAACTACTATATAAAGCATAGCTGACTCGTCCGCCATTTTGGAGATAATTTTAAGGCGGTAAATATGTATGCTAATAGCAAATGTTGAATAGAACTTCGAATAATTGACTTTATTAAGCCGGTTTAGGACGTGAAATAATGAAGGTATAATTTTTTACAATAGTCGTATATTTAAGAAATACCCAGAATATATAATAATAACTAAAAATAAGTACGTAATATGACTGACATTTATCTCCAAAATGGCCGACGAGTCAGCTGTCCTAAATATAGTAGCTATAGCCGTATTTATAACCCAGAGAGAATACGCTAACATTGCGATATAGGGATCGAACAAACCTATTTAGCTGTACGTATATCTTTGCGAACAGATAATCTATATATCGATGGCTTTCTTTAAAAACCGTGTAAGTCCGATTTTAGGTGATTTTCGGTTTTGAACAGCTTTTAAACCAAATTTATGTTCCGCATCGTCTGTAAAAACCTCGTATGTCTAGTATGTATAGTGGCGCCTCTATAGTTAAATTTAAAAACCACCTATGTATTCCAAACAGGAAAATTATTCTAAAAACCTTCTAAGTCTGACTTACACGGTTTTTAATGTGAAATTTTTAATTTAGAAACCTTCTAAGACAGACGTACACGGTTTTTAATGTTTGTATGTTGGCTAACAAGTTTACAGTTTAGGTATCGCCAAGGAGGTGTAGAAACATTGTAAAGTGGTGACTGTGTAGTTTTGTGACTTTAGATCTTAATTTCGTTATTGCTACTTTCTCATTTTATTGGTAAAAGTGTCTAAATTACCAGATATTATACATAACATGTCTAGTAGAGGAAAAAAACTGTTGAGGTTAGCTTTGGAACAAGAAGCTGGTAAGTCATCGTATTAGGATTTAACGAAATTTGTTATCTAATGTTACTCTTTACCTAGATCACAGTATGTCAGATTATGAAAATAATATGTCTGTTGATAATGAACTTACAACTGTTGAAATTGTTGAAAATAAAATTCAAAATAGAGGTGAAGAAACAGAAGTAACAAAAGCAGTTAACAGCAATTTGATACTAACTGTCGGTGAGGTACAAGGTAAGATGAGATGAAATTATGGTAAAAATTAGGCATGTGACCCTTCTACACGTCCGTAGATTTCAATCAATTTTGTTTACAGAAAAAAATACATCATATTGGTATGGGTGTGACCCAGAAGCACTAACCAACAGTATGTTACATAGCACTCTTGTTATGGATGAGAAAGATGTACCAGTTACACAAGCAGATTATGTTGCACAAGAGAATCTAGTTGTTACTACAGTTGATGAATTGCCAGGTCAGTTGTAAAAATAATGGTTTTTATTTATAGCTATAATGTTACTGTTTTGTAGAACACAATAATCTGCCTTTCAATACAACATCGAATATTAGTTTGGCTGTTCATGCCACTGGAAATGATGTTCAGACTTCTAGTGAAGATGCTTTAGGTAGACAAGATAACATTTGTTATTATGAAACAACTGGGACCATAAACAATAAGATAGAGGTAACATTGTTTGATGAGCAGTTGCAAAATGAATTAATAAAATTTGACAATAATTGCCAAAAGCTTGTTGATAGTAATAAAAATCAAACCACAGAAACTGAGCAAGCAGAGAAAATCCACTTTGAAGTAGAGGAGTCAGAGAACTGCTTAAGAAGTAGTGATGCTTCAGACGCAAGTGAATGTAATGAAACCGATCTATCGGATTATGCAGAAAACGTATCTAACAGTGATGAAAGTTTAGCAGTAGAGGAGGAAACCAACATAGGGCCACACCAGGAAGTAGCAAGTAATAGTGAACCAGAAGAAGAACTTAAAAAGAAAAGACCAAGGAAGGGACATGGAAAGCCAGAAAAATGGGTTGTTAAGAAAAATCAGCAAAAGAGAGAAGCAGGTGCAGCCTATAAGGGTCTTAAAAAAATGAGTTTGGTAGATGGCAGTACAGTGCTCCTCGAGAAGAAAGGAAATTGGGTCCAACATGTAACTGTGCTATGAGTAAAAAAAAGACTAAAATTCAATGCAATGTAATTAGTGAAGACTTAAGACGAAATATTTTCAATGAATTTTGGAAACTGAAATGGAATGAAAAGAAAGTTTTTGTGAGAATGCTGATAGATGTGAAAAATCCAGTGGATACTAAGAATAAGAAAAATAATATATCCAGGCGAAACAAAACGCTAGTTTTTCATCTAAAAAAGGAGAAGCTCAGAATTAGGGTTTGTAAGAAAATGTTTCTTAGCACTCTCGGGATAAGGCAATGGAGTGTACTTCACTGGGTGGAAAACGAAAGCAACGAAGATAAGAAATCCCAGACAATGAACAGAAACAAAACGAGATATACTGAAGATAGGCAGCAAATTAGAAATTTTTTGAACATGTTGCCTAAGGTCGAGTCGCACTACTGTCGCTCATCTTCCAATACACTATATCTAGAGCCTATTTGGCGAAGTAAAACAAATCTTTTTCGGCAATATGAAAAGGACTGTATTGAAAAAAATATACGGTCAGTTAAATTCAAAGTTTTTGAGGATGTATTCAACGACATGAACTTAAGCATTTTCTTGCCAAAGAAAGATCAATGCGACATCTGCATTGCTTTTAATACAAAAAACATGACAATATCCCAAGAACAATATGACATGCACCAAAGAAGAAAAACCGAGGCCAGGCGAGAAAAAGAACAAGATAAATTGCATAAAAAATTTGTGTACACAATGGATTTACAGTCGGTTCTTCTTTGCCCCGTGCTTAAAGCCTCCGCAATATACTATAAGACAAAATTAATTATTCACAATTTCACTATTTTCAATTTAAAAAATAGCGAGGGGTATTGTTACCTGTGGGATGAATCGGAGGGCTCTTTAAATGCCAACGAGTTTGCATCCATTTTTTGCAGTTTTATATCCGAAGAAGTACCTTTCGAGAGTGGTGATGAAATTATCTTCTTCAGCGATGGGTGCGGTTATCAAAATAGAAACATAATACTATCAAACGCTTTACTTAGTCTTGCAATCCAGTGCAATATAACTATAACGCAGAAAATTCTAGAGAAAGGTCATACCCAGATGGAGTGTGACTCTATGCACGCTAGCATAGAACGGCGGCTTAGGAATCAAGATATTTACACTCCATCTGGGTATATAGATGCCTGCAAACATGCTAGAATTAAACCAAAACCTTATCATGTACAGTATCTTCATCATGATTTTTTCGAAATTATAGTCAGGCAGTCGCCTGCCAATTTTATAAATCTCTTCGGCCCGGAAATAAGGCGGGAGATCCTACTACAAGTGATCTTAGAGCGATTCGTTATAATCCAGATGGAGCAATTAATTTCAAGTTACATCACACTGATGATTGGCAAATTCTTCCACAACGAAAAAATGTTAGAGCTTACAGTTGTCCCAATAATGAAATACCCAAAGAGTATAATGAACGCCTTAAAATTAAAAGTGAAAAATGGAACCATCTCCAAAGTTTAAAAACAGTGTTGGAGAAAGAACATCACCATTTTTATGATTCACTTCCACATTATTAATAAAAAATAAATTAATTAATGCTATTATTATTGTTTTCTTTCTATTCTAAACTCTTGCAGATGGTAATCAAAAGAGTATTTTTAGTGAAGCAAAGTTTTCTTTCAGTTCAATTTTTTGGATGTATTTCAAAGGGCTGGATGCCTTGGTAGTTAATTTGTTTCAGTTATGATTTTTGTTTAAATTCCGTTAATATCAATTATTTTTACCTAATAAAACCCTTCTAAGTCTAACAACAAAGTGTACATTAGCAATAAAAACCATGTATGTCCAAAAATTAATTATTTTAATGCATTGTAGTTACAAACAGCACAGTTTTTTTTATTAAATTAGTATAACGAAATATAACAGAAGATGTTTCACCATTTTTTACCAGGTTACAGAGAAATTTGACGCTTTCCCATAGTTTTTTGCGTCTCCTGAAAATTTTGGAAATGTAGACATACTGGGTTTTTAAAGAAAGCCAACGATATAAGCTGTCATTCTACCAACCTTGCTTGTCAGTAGGGTGCCTTTATAGTCAGAGTGGTGACACCGATGAGATAAATTCCGATAGGTTGACGTAAATTGTACCCACATGATGGCGTCTTGTGCAAAATTGTGTTTTACAGTTACATTCTTATCTTTATTTATAGCGTTTTTTTAAATACATATCCATTGAATACGCAAAGTAAAGGTTACTATATCAATTCATATTTAATAAAACTGAATTATTTGCTATTTTCCCATTTGACAGATACCCACAGGGTACCCAAATAATGGCTGATTTAGTTTTTACCGATTTCCTATCTCGTGTCATCAATGTCATTATAAAGGCACTCTACTAGAGTGTAGTTTATGTGTAAAATGGCTTTGTTTCTTAACGTTCACATCCTTAAAGGGTAAGAACTGTTGAACTGAATCCCAAGTTCTAGGAAAATTCACCGAATAGAAAATTCACTGAAATGCCGGATTACAGTAATGGGGCGCCCTAAAGGATTATAAATATTATCTAGATATAATATGAATATAAAATGAAATTTGAGATAATTGTTAAAAGTGGATATATTTAAAGTGCCGCTAGGGCTACTCAGGAGAATTGTAAACTAAGGATAATTAAAAACAGGCCTGCAGAATACAAAATATAAGTTTTGCTGCATTTATCAATTGCCAGACCTCTGCCAGTAACGTAGCGGCAGAGCGCGTTCCGTTACAGCTTACCCAAGGTGAACTATGAAAATTTTGCTAATTTCTTTTATATTTGTAATTGTTTTGATCGCATTATCTTATCAGTGATTTTTATGGTACTAAAAGGTAAGTTGGAAACATTCTATTGTGTACGGTGCTAATGTTGTCATCATCAAAACACGTAGTTTTGATGCTAACCTTCAAAAACATTAAATCGGGAAGTTCAAACAAACGTTTGGCACATTAAACGTTTGTATCACATTTCTTTCTACCGTTTACCCTCTGATGTATGACACCTATGGCACATACGCTGTCATATATCTTAGGATCGACGGTAGAAATGTACCAGAAACGAAAATGGGAGGTAGGCGCGCTCCTGTATTTAATAAGGCGGTGGAAGAACATACTGTAGAATATTTAAAAGCCTGGGCTTGACCCTGATCTAATCCAACTATGTGAAAGAACAAACTCTGCAAGCACTATTTAAGAATGGCTGGCCTGGTTTGAACTGGTACTACAGTTTCATGAATTGACATAGAGATTTATGAAGAAAAGGATAAAGAAAACATGGCTTTTGTAGAACATTTAAAATAGTGTATTTAATGCAGATGAAAGTAGTTTCAAAAACGATTCGAGAGGATAAAAGCCATTGGAGAATCAGGAAAAGCTTTTTGCAGGAACAGTTGACAGAAGCTGAACGTTCAACAGAAGAGAAAAATAACAAGAAGTGGAAGAAACAATCTCTGTCCCAAAAACTAAAAGGTAAACCTCATTTGAAAAAGACGACTGAAAGAAAAACAATTAAGAAATGTAAGGAGATCATTGTAAGTGACGCAGATGTGACGAAATCGATTCTGAACAGCTATGTAATGATCATTTGGAAGCATGAATGACGAAGAATGAGCCGAAGAGAATTAGCAGACGGCTAAACCGAAGTTGAATATAAACTATATATACACAGTATGACAATTAAATAACGGAACTTTTAATTTAAATCATAGAACCCTTATCGCCATCTATCAAACGGTAGCAGCATTAGAAACACACAGGTTTTCTCTTTTAAACGCATTGAAGTTCGTGCAAATCGGATAACAACTTATAAAGTTACATGCTTTTTAGTGATTGTAGGTTACAGTCGAAAGCAAAAAAAAGTAGACAAAAATACAGATTTCTGTCATAGACTTTCTCAAAATGACTAGTGTAATAGCGTCTTCAAAAGTTACTTGTCAATATTTGGTTATCTTTCAAAATTGACAACCTTAAACTTGATATTAAGCTTATTATAAAGATGCCTTCCATAAATGAAGACATTAAATGTTATTTCACATTTGAGTAATGGTTTCAAAAAGAAATAATATAAATAAAAGCACAGCTTTTAGAGTTATTAAAATATGGCGAGATCAGCATAGAATTTGTAGAATTTCTGGTTCTGACCGCAAAAGAATATCAACAGCCGAGCAATACCGCCATATCACAAATGTGCTTATTGAAAATTCATTTACTACAGTAGTGAATGCAGCTGGTGTAAATAACTTTCTGGGTTTTGTTTTTACTGTCCAACGAAGAATTAGAGAAGCTAATTTGCGGTCTATAAAACTACCGAAAAACAATTTGAATGTGACCCACAAAGAAACTCGTGTAAGATATGTACTTGAACATCTGTTCCATCCATACATCGAATAGAGTGGAAACATGGTTCAGAGAAAATAATATCAATGTGTTGGATTTTCTGCCAAGAAGTCCCGATTTAAATATCGAAAATATGTGGCAGTTAATGATCAAAAAAATTAAATCAAGATTTCAAAATAGACAAGGAATGGTAGAAATAGTTCACACAGCATGAGAGAATCAAAATCAAAATAATTGTACCAACCTTTATAACTATTCCAAATTGATTGTAAGAAGTTTTAAACAAAAACGGCTCTATAACCAGATATTAATAGATCTTTTCTTTATGATGTCTTAATTAGTATTTTGATTCGTATTAATCAGGTAGAAGATGTTTTGATAATTATTTGATATTCCATAGAATAATGACTTGACACTAATGACAAGTAAATAAAGCCAGGTTTACAAAGTACAATATCTCTTGTCTACTTTTTTTTGCTTTCGACTGTACATGCTCATGTCGTAAAATCAGAATGGAACAAAGAGCGAATATTAAATTTTGTTTTAAAACTGGGAAAAAATTTACTGAGACGTACAAACTATTGAAAAAAGTTTATGGTGATGGTTGTATGACTCGTACAAGAGTTTATGAGTGGTTTACTCGATTTAAAAACGGTCGTGAAGATTTAAATTATGATGCAAGACCTGGACGTCCTGTAGGTAAAAATCGCGCTGAATTGGTGCAAAAAATTCAAGAAATAATTGATATTGATGGGAATTTCACTGTGAGAATGTTAGCTGCAGAATTACGTATCAGTAGAGAAACTGCTCGACAAATTTTGACGATCGATTTGGTTAAAAGAAAGGTGTGTGCACGTTTTGTTCCACATCAATTAAATGAAGATCAAAAAATCGCTCGTGTAGAGCATTGTAGACATCATTAAAACTGCTGAAAACGACCCAGATTTTCTTGATTCTATTATAATCGCTGATGAGACATGGTGCTTTAAATATGACCCTGAAACTAAGCGCAAATCTGCACAATGGAAGTCAAAAGGCGAGCCAAAACCACAAAAGTTACGCTTTCAGAAGTCAAGAATCAAGACAATGTTTTTTGTTTTTATGATTCTAAAGGTATTGTCCACAAGGAATTTGTTCCAGAAGGTGAAACAGTTAATGGAGAATATTATTTAGGAGTTTTATATCGTTTGTGGTCGAAAATTGTTCGAGTTAGGCCCGAATATCCAGCAGGAAAACAGCTGTTTTTATTGCACGATAATGCACCACCTCACAAGACCTTAAACGTTCGTCAGTTTTTAAATAAAAAACAAATTTGTCTCATCGCCCACCCACCGTATTCGCGTGATCCATCCATTTTTATGATGATGTTCCAACCATTCAAGCAGCCGTGACAGAGGTGCTGAAGAACATTGCAAAACCCGACATCAAAAAATCAATGCATGCATCAATCACTCGTGCCATATGCTGTATTGAGGCTAATGGATCATATTTTGAATAAAAAAATTATTTAACAATAATATAATGTGTATTTCATTTTACACCTAAAAAGTTCCGTTATTTAATTGTCATACTGTGTATATACTTTTTGGTAAAATTTCTTGGAACACCTAAAAAATCCATATATTATAAATTGTGTATGTAGTGTAGATGAAGAAAATGGGAATATAGAAGTTGTTGGCTTTAAGCGAAATGATAAACTTTGAACTGATTTGTTAAAAGGGAACATGAATCATCACAATATTCAAATACAACAATTCACACAACACCATTCCCCACTTATCCCTAATAGGTTAACAATTTTAATTCTTTCACTCTCAGTGAATCGTGATACACAAATACTATATACATATACAATATGTCTCACTAAGTTGGAACCATATAGAAAACTTTTTTATTATTAATTTTAGGAAAAAAAGTTATTCTTTATAAAAACTTCTGCATGTTCTAAAATCTAAAATACAATCATCAGATATTAAATTTTTTCAGTTGTATACTAGGTATGTCAAAAACATAAATTTTATTCAAGAGTAAAGTACCTTTATATTTGACAATATCGAATAATGTTATTAAAAAAGTTGATTAGAACAAGAAATTACGTTCAAATATGCAATTTCATCCATTTATATGGAAATAGTTATTTATGTAACAAGTCAGTAAAGTGATACTTTATCGAACGAGTCTGATTTACGAGCCAAGCGAGTGAAGCGAGCGCGGCGAGTAACAGACGAGTTCGGTAAAGGTACTTTACTGACGTGGTGCATACAAAATTTTATCGCCAACCGTGAAAATTGTTAATTTAAGAAATAAATATATAATAACTTATGACAGTTTATGACAGTGACAAACGATTTATTTTTAAAGTCATCAGTCATACTTTTTCTATTCCGGTGCTATAAAGTTCACTTTACGACACCCGTTTTGGTTGCATAAAGTATTACTTTACCGCACGCTAATTTTATTTTTTTGAAGTTGGTAACAAAAAAAATGGAACCAAATCGTATTTAAATGTCAAAATATAAGCCTTTAAAGTAACAAAAATGTGCAATAAAATTGTACAAAGAATAAAAAGCACACATGCTAACATTTCACTTACTAATTAGCAATATAAATTGTTAAGCAGAGTTGGATGATAACTTTTCGGATGCTACTATTGACATTTACTTACCATGTTGAATAGTACAACTGTTATAAAAGTTTGTTTTGATAAATATGTAGAGAGTTTGTGGATGAAAGATTTTGTAAATTGTCTTCTGCTATTTTGCGAATCTCTGGGGGCGTACAGTTATTTATTTCGACCTTTTTGTTGATAATTTGAAATAATTATTGTATAAATCAGTCTGAATTTTAAACACAATTACATATAGCACCACCGATATTCAAATATTTAAAACGTTCTACTTAAAAATCAGAGTAACCAACTTCAAAAAAGCAAAATTTCTAAAATATTCGAACAAAACATGTCTCTTATTTTAAGCTTTTTTGAACATTTAATAACCGAAATAGAAAAAATAGTATAAAATACACGTTTCATAAGACATTTTGCGCACTTGTTCTTTAGAAAACTCGCCTAGCGGCTCGTTTTCTAAACTTGAACGCGTGCGCAAAAACTGTGTCTTATGAAACTTGTATTTTAATATACTATTATTGTACAGTACGATAAAGTGTTTCTTTACCTCCGTAAAACGCTATGGTAACGCATCACTTTACTGACGGTTGGCGATAAAATTCATTTTTTCTATTTTTGCCTACAATAACAATGCAAATTTAACTGTAGTTACATGGTATCTAGGATGCATTGACATACAAATGTGTTGTTGTTTGCTAGAAATATTTGATAGTGAATGTCAAAACGCGTTAGAATTTATATGACACAAAAACATGGTAGGTTTATTAACTTGTGAAGCGAAAATAGATATTGTTTTGATTGTGGGAGAAAACTATAAAACAATTTCGCAATTTAAACACGTAATGAATGCATGTGCACTTATTTTGCAAATAAGAAAAAACAAAAAAATACTAAGTTGTGTAATTAATATAATATTAATAATAGAAGTAAATAGAAATCTAATTTTCACTCATTCCACTAATGCCTCGACATATCCATTCAATACATTTAATCGTTCTTCTGGCAAATTGACGTAATACATTCTTTATCATTTCTGGAGAAATTTCCTGGCATGTTACTATAATTATCCTCTCCAATTGGTTAACATCTTGTAACGGCACTTTCTGGAAAACTTTTTGTTTCAAGTAACCCCATAAGAAGTAATCAAGGGGGGTTAAGTCAGAAAGGTCCTATTAATCTGTTCTTATAAATGCCACAACATACGTTCGTCTTAAATGAATATTGGTCATGAGACTTTATTATAAAATTGGAATTTTCTTTAGACCGCCAGCGCCAATGTTGTGACGAGACAGTTCCATTTGATGAAAATGTTGCTTCATCGGAAAAAAATATACGCCTCGTAAAAAAAGTGTCCTCTTTAAACTCTCATTGGATGAGTGAGCAAAAGTCAAAGCGCCTATCATAATCCCTATCTTTTAATGTGTGAACGATTTTTGGTTGGAATGGTCTGTATTTATTTAGTTTTAAAATTCTTGCCACTGTATGTTTACTTACATTTTGTTGCATCAACAACTTCCTTTTGCGCAATGACATTTTTGGATTTTCTACAACAGACAGCATTACTTCAAACTGCGTATTCTCATCGGCAACCAGCGTTTGGCGTTTTCTATTATGATTATTTTTAATACTTCCAGTACTCTTAAATTTATTTATTATTTTCGTAACAGATGAATGATTAATATTTTTATTAGAATATCTATTATTAAAAATAATTGCTGGTTCTCTATGCGTTTTATACTTTTCTCCCACAATCAAAACAATTTCTATTTTCTCTTTAGAAGTTAATAATGCTACCATGTTTATGTGCCATATAAATTCTAACGCGTTTTGACATTCACTGTCAAACCTTTCTATAGTCCGTCTCAACCTTATTATGCAGTACAGGTCTTATGGGAATTGATTTCATGGTTGCCAAATCGTCTCATTGTATAATGTCGTTACAGTTCCGGTTCAATATCTGACATTTTTTGTAATCAAAACATAACCTATACGACTGTTTGTCATTCAATTGATGCATACTGCATACAAAAAATTAATAGTAATTTGAAATACTAAAAGGGGAGAATATATGGGAAGATGGATTAGTTAAAATATTTGTAATAATATAATCCTTTGGGATTGTTCTGTAAAAAATTATTTAAAATCTAACTGAATATAGTAAGCCAGAGTAAATGAATTGATATTTCAAAGAAACACTTAAGGTATACAATTTTCTTCGTTACTGAATATTGGCATCTTAATCAACTATCCACTATAAATTCAGACCAAGACAAAGTTAATCACAAGTTTATTTTTCATAAAAAACTTTTCTATTTATAAAAACAACTTAAATAATACATATTTATGAAAAGAATAACAATAACCACACACAACATGTACTTTTATTTTTTAATATGTTACATGACTTATATAGTCTTATTGAATATTAATATGTTAACCTACATTGTGTTATACACATTTAAAGACACAAATTCCTCACAAATTCATTTCGCAAAAACATATTTTCCCATTTATAAGAACAAGTTAATAATACATGATAACATTTATGAAAAAACTAACCATGACCATACAAAGGAGTAGGTACACATATTGTTTTATTTTTCTTCATCATTTAAAGAATCTTGATCTGATGATGAATGTGTGACGTTAATTATAAACTCTTCAACATCGTCTTGCAAGTTGGCAAGGTGGCCAATGTAATTCCGCCAGTTGTTCACTGTTACATTCTGATAACCCTTCACAATTAATTGTTCAATATCTCTTTGTTTGAATGTCGTATTGTGCATTTGAACGTAGTGCTTAACTTGTGCCCACACCATTTCAAATGCGTTTAATTCACAATGATAAGGTGAAAGCCGAAGAACATAATGCCCTTTATTCGTTACAAATTCATCAATTTTGTTTCTCTAATACTGAGACCTAACCTCTGACACACAAGCCAGTAAATCTCTTTTTAACATGTCATTATCAAGTGGAATATTCTTCTCAGTGAGCCATTCAATAATTTGGTCTTCTCCGTGCTACTGCTGGAAACTTTTCTAATTTTCTCGTGTGATATGAGGCATTATCGAGACCAACAACCGAGTTCTCTGGTATATCTGGAAGCAATTTATTCTTGAACCAATCTCTATATGTATCTGCATCCATTTCGCTATAAACATCAGCAGTATTTTTCTTACAAAGAAATGTACATTCAGCACCAATAACAAAACCTTGCTCGCCTCCAGCATGAATTAATGGAAATCGAGGCCCAAGACCACTTGGTGATTTTAAACCAGTGCTGAGTCCTTCCGTAAAAGCTTGTCGACTGCTTTGAACAGTAACGTCAGTCCACTTTTTATTTACCGAGTGTCCTGCATTCACTCATGATTCATCAGTATATATTATAGTTCTACCTAAAAATAAAACAATCACAATCAAACACAAGCAAATAATAAATTGCGTAATGAACATAAAAGTATAACAAATTAAATGATAAACTATACCTTCGTCTCTGAATTTTCTGATGTCTCGTAAGTACTTATGTCTCCACCTAATGATGTCATCTCTTTCAATAAGAATACTCTTTCGTCCCACTTTTTAAAATTCAAAACTCATATCATGTAGCAATCTGTAAGAAGTATATGTATATGTATATAGATTATCACGTTAATCAGAATTATAGATATAGGTATGCATACTTACTTTTAAATGCTTGAAAAAGATAATATGCTTGCTAAAAAGAACGATTTAACAGAAATTATATATACATAGATAATTAAAGGCAATATAAAAGTTTACACACTACGGCAAAAACTGACAATTGACAGCAACGATTACTCATATACCCATCATATACTTTGCATAATAGAACTTGCAACAAGACAACCGGATATAAAGATGTCGTTATTAAGAGACTACTAAAGATAATAAGAGATGCAATATCCCTATTAAACCTGTACTGCATAATAGGGTTGAGACGGACTATAGCAAACAACAAATCATTTGTATGTCAGTGCATCCTAGATAATATGTAACTACAGTTAAATTTGCATTGTTATTGTAGGCAAAAATAGAAAAAATGAATTTTTCCATATAAATGGATGTAATGGCATATTTGAACGTAATTTTTAGTTCTAATCAACTTTTTTAATAACATTATTCGATATTCTCAAATATAAAGGTAGGTTACTCTTGAGTAAAATTAATATTTTTTGACATACCTCGTATGCAACTGAAACAATTTAATATCTGAGATTGTATTTTAGATTTTAGAACATGCAGAAGTTTTTATAAAGAATAACTTTTTTCCTAAAATTAATAATAAAAAAGTTTTCCATATGGTTCCAACTTAGTGAGACATATATAAAAGATATGTTTTTGGACAAGTTTTATTTCAATAGTAGTTGAGCTAAAGTAAACATTTGCACGGCTGTTCAGTTTATTTTGCGAGTTAATACTTGATGGTGACTTGTATTTAAAAAACAAACAAGTTGAAACATGAATACATATGAATAGGAATGATAATGACATAAAAATAAAACAATATGACAAAGGAATTCAATTTCCGCATTAAGTTTACGTGTCTTCTAAATAAAATGTATGAAAAACATAAAAAACAAAAAAAAAGGAGACAAAGAAACATGTTTGCAACTTTTAAAACGCTACAATTATTCTGTCAGTTATCAGCCTTGATAAAGTGTGAAGAAACGTTGATAACAGAAAGAACACAACAATTTCACTACTAACTACGGTTTCGATGAATTACATTTCCGAAGTACAAAAAGACTTTAAATGCATTTTAAAGTGGTGATTATGTAGTCGAGCATTTCGGTGAATAAGTTTCTCGATGCATTTCCTATTTGGTGAATTTTCCGGTAAACGTATCCAACAGTTAGCGAGCTACCGAACTCACTGCGAAAAGATATGAACCTAATGACATTGTACCACTCCTTATGGCTGCCATACACGTTACGGTCCACCGGAGAGGTTACCTGTGCAGGTACGCCTGCGCAGGTAGACCTGAGCGTGTGTGGGAATAGACCTGTGCAGTTTCTTGAACCTGCGCAGGCGACCTCTGCAAGGTCGAAAATGATGCCAGCCACACACGTTACGGTCCACCGGAGAGGTTACCTGTGCAGGTACGCCCGCGCAGGTAGACCTGAGCGTGTGTGGGACATTTTTTGAACCTGCGCAGGCGACCGGTGAAAGAATCGAAAATCAATTCTTTCACCGGTCGCCTGTGCAGGTTCAAAAAATGCCCCACACACGCTCAGGTCTACCTGCGCGGGCGTACCTGCACAGGTAGACCGTAACGTGTGTGGCTGCCTCGTCGCCTGCGCAGGTGGCGTCAGTCTTTAGACCACTTTTTTCGCTTTCTTTTCACTGCTCTTGTATCTCTTTTATTCAAAATTAACGCAAGGCCTAACAATGCCAGTGCGTCAACGTCCTCAATCGATGCCATCGCATCACTGACTGCATATTGACTGACTGACACGCTACCGACGTGCGGTTGACTTGCACAGGCAAACCTGCACAGCTAACCTCTCCGGTAGACCGTACATGGAGGTTACCTGCGCAGGCATACCTGCACAGGTAACCTCTCCGGTGGACCGTAACGTGTATGGCAGCCTTTACACTACAATCAAAGAATATTACCTTACGGCACGCCTTACGGTAAAGAAGCGACACTGTGATATCATTTTCAAAACGCTCCAATGCGCATGTATATTCTCAAAATGGCCGTTAACTGTTGCTAGACGTCAGCTGTTTGTTTTGTGCGGTATAAACAAATTATAGTAGCGTTTTTTGAAGTAAATTGAAAATTTGTTGTCTTGTTAATGTATTGATCATTGGTTAGTTGTGGTGGAAAATCTTGAAAATGTAAGATTTTTTTACTTTCCGGGAGATATAAACAGGTAAACATTAATATCTTTATTGTAATATTCTTTTGGAAATTATGGAATTAGGTTTTTCGTACAAAGAATTGCACTAATGTACATACCTACTTAAAGTTTATTACAATATTTTTCTTTTTATCAGGCGTTTGGAATGGATTCAAGCCTGCAGTCGTCCAGATTTAATAGGGAAAGACGAAAAGTTTTTAAAAGAAACAAGAGTATGCGCTAAACATTTTGAAGCACATATCTTTCTGAATGATTTGAAGAATCAACTACAATGCCATGCAAAACCAACACAGTACTTACCAGCAGATGAAAATGTACGCCCATTGTAAGTTTAAAATGAAGACTCGCTATTCATCTAATTGCATTTTTTTTGTTAATTGACTAATAGAGGAAGCAAATCCTGAGACCTATGAACCATCTTGCTCATTCTGGTCTAGTTCACCGTAAGTTTAAGATCAAACTTATCCTTCATACAATAATTGTATCTTTTTTTGTTTATAGAGTAACTACGAGAAGAAGTCCTGTGGCTACTCAAACACATAAAAAGTTGTCTTTCAGTACACCCCGAAAGAGAAAGTTAAGGTTTGAACTGAATATTAGATTATGTTTGCGGATATTTTATGAAAAAGTGTTTGGATAAACATACATGTAATAAATGTTCACAATATGGTAGGTACATTAAGGAATTAAGTGCAAGCTCAATTATGTGCCATTTAAAAGCCTACGAAACCAAAGAAAAATCAACATTTTGCAATTTATGTATACCTACCTTGGATTTTGTAGAGTATATCAGAGAAATTGTGTTTGGTGCAACATTTTGAAATCTTTGCAATTACAGATACTGTTGGATTAAATTTCATTAAAGTGCTTGAACAAATTCCTTTTTGAATGCCATGTGAAGACTTCCCTCCTACTTAATGAAATTATTATGTAAATTAAATTTTTTTTATACTCTCAAAAGAGCTAATGCAGATTTTAAAAGAACACCTGGGAAGTCGACAAAATTAATTACTATTTCTAGTTTGTAGTTGTAGTTATTTTTATATCAAATTATTTTATTGTTATATATAATTGGTGTTAAATATATGTGTTTGTTTATGAATTATATTATTAAAGAATTCTGTTTATTACTTGTAAATTTTGTCTCTTAATTGTCCTCTTCAAAACATTCCAAACAAAATATTTACAAAAGTATTATTTGGATATCCACGTATAATAATTGCCGAATAACTACTGTTTAAATATGATAATAATTTATTTTGGCAATATTCGGCAGTTCTACGCCAATGGACTGAAAGGCGCGCCACTGAATTAGTAGTTTCAAAATGGCCGAAGGTCGTAGAAATGTAAGCTGAGTTTTCTTATGGAGTGTCGCTTCTTTACCGTAAGGGTAATATTCTTTGCTACAATGTCAGGCTCTCTTAGCCGCAGTTACCAATTCGTCGACTTATGACAGTGTTGTATTGAATGAGTTTTTTAGGTTATGATCAGCTAATAATGAAAATAACTAGACGATTTTTCGATTTCAAACACTTACGACACGTTTTCGTTTCAACATTATATTGTTGAAAGTTAAGTAAAAAAACAAAAAGCAAGTTAAATGTATAGTATTGCGTTTTCTCAAAAATAGAATAATTAAGGAAATTGAAAAAAACTATACGTCATTTTCATATTGCACTAACTAATAATTATATTAAATTTAAATAAATAATAACGGCGAATAACATTTCAATATACATTTAATGGAATCTTCCTTTCAATACATTGGCTTTAAAACGGAGTTTGCGCTTAAAAAGTATTATATATAAAAAAATTTGTTGCCTACAATATAAACTAAGAGAAAAAATGATAAAAGAAAGGCTAATATAAATATTAAATTGATAAAGTGATTAATAAATCTCTAACATAGCTACCCACAAAGAACGCAGGTAGTATTATTATACAATATAGTCACCACAAAAGCACACAATTTTTTCACTTACTGCTATTGTCATTGTAAAATTATGTATGTCCTTCGAGTTTGGGTATACAATTATTTTTTTCTTTCGTGTATCATATGTATATATATATATAAAATTCAGGTTTCGTAACTATTTGCGATTACATTACTAGGGACGAGTTTGCGATCGCTGTCAGTGACAATGTTCTGTAACGTCCACAATGACGGATTTCTTCCATCCAAATAGAAAGTAGCCCAGTGCTGCCCCCAAAACTACTGCTATGCACAGCCATACATTATAAGTCATGAAGATCAACATCAGGAAGTATGACAGGACTACTTGTACTATATGCAGGAGCGTTTGCAGGAAATGCATTGGACTTGTCATTGATGGTCTAAAAAGAATAAAACGAGAATAAGGTCAAATTGATTAAAATGTACCTAGCTTAAATTAATACGAAAGAAAGTATTTTAAAAATTATAGTTATATTTCATGTATAGTTATAATTTAAATGGATATCAGCGAGTAATTCAAATTTCTCACATTATCAAATAAAAAAAAGTTTATTTAACTTACAAACCATCTAAGCCTGCCATACAGACCACATAAATTGTGTCCAGGGACATTGATAGTGAAGGGCAGTTTAATGGGCAAATGCTGTACGAGGCATATTCAAATTTAAACGAGAATTGTAAACCCGCGATTTTGGAAGCGGACTAATTCGGTTAGGTACTGGTGGGAAGTGTAGAACGCGGCTATGGGAAGGGAGAATTATCGCCTGAGAGGTTTTGAAATCGATTATGTGGCAGTAACAAAGGTGAGCGAGCGCGAAGTACATCCATCCGTTGCACAACACATAATTATTAAGTTTTTGGCCAGAGAGGAAGTCCGACCGACTGAAATTTTGCACAGATTGCGTCAACAGTTTGGTGAAAACACCATCTCGCAAGCGCGAGGTTTTATTGGCATAAAACATTTTCTCAAGGACGAGAAAAAGTCGAAAATTAACCTCACAATGCCAACCCAGAACAAGTCTCACGGCAGAATTCAAGCACCGCTTCACCTTAATTGAAATTGCTTCTGAGATTAACATCAGCCGTGGGAGTATCCATTCCATGACCCACGATGAGCTTGGTTTCAGCATCGTTGGGTACCGCGTCTTCTTACATAAGAATAGAAAACCGTTCGCCTCGACATTTCCCAAAGGAATCTCATTCGATATCAAACTGATGGAGACCCTTTTCATAGACGCATTGTGACCTGTGACGAGACTTTGGTGCATCATTACACCCCTGAGAGTAAACAGGCGAGCAAAGAATGGCGGAAACGCGGTTGTCAGTTGGAAAGGTTCACGGTTTTCTAGGATTCACGTGGTATTCTGTTGCTGGACTTTCTTCAAAATCATAGAACAGTCAATGCAGTTTATTACTACACTCTATTGGATCAAGTGAACGCCACTTATCGGAGCAAAAGGCGAGGACAACCCACCAGGGACGTCATTTTGTTACACGTCAATGCCCGGCCGCATACGCCAAACCAAACGCGTTTGAAATTGGAGGAAATGATCTGGGAGACCCTTGAACACTTGCCATACAGTCCTCACCTGTTGCCGTACGATTTCCATATGTTGGGATCACTCAAAGAGGCTTTAGAAGGGTAGCGCTTCAATGATAATGCCGCAGTGGAGGTGTTTGTGCGCAATTGGCTTTCTTTTTACAGTGATGGTATACAGGAACTGCCAATTCGGTGGGAAAAACGTGTAAACAAAGGAGAAGATAATGTAGAAAATAGAAATTAGCCATTTTTGTTACTTTTTGTCTTCGTCAATAAAGCTGAAAAAACCATCCTCGTATTTAGAGTTAATATTATACTAACACTAACTTAATCGTACAATGTAATGTTCAGTTTATGTGGTCTGTCGTCCAGCATCTCTAATTATAAAATATACATACATCTATCTTACAAAAAAAACTACATTGTTTTACAGCTTCCGCACCTATCTAAAAGATCAATTTTTCAAAATACTTTATTTTCCATAAGAATTATCATACAAGACTAATCTGTGGTGAGTAAATGATAGGCGGATATACCAGGGTTGATTTTTAAGGTTTTATAAAAAAATACGAAAAGTAAAATTGTTGCATTGGAACAAATTATTTTTTCTGCATTTAAGGGTCCTCGCTAGTGAATGGGAAATGTAATATTGGTTGCATAGCACATAATTCAATAAGCCAAGGATGTCCGAGTACTTTTACACATAGAGAACATATAATAAATATTTGAAATAATAACTCAATATCTAAGCGAATAAAAATTCATTTATGACTAACTATTTACACATTTGTAACTGCGGGAAATATTTATAGCAGAATAACAATTCATTGTAATGTGGGTTGTCTAATTTAAATTTATCTTATATTCATTTTAAACAAAGTAAAGAATAGTTGAACGAAAAATAAGTGCACAACCGGGTAGCTTTCTATTCAATTAATAACGTGAACCCAAGCAAACAAATCTCCTCCGAAGGATTTTTGAGAAAACTGGTTTTTAATATTTTGACATATTAATTAATTTTCTGTAATCCGATTTTTTTCTAAATTTGATTCTTCAGCCGGGTAGATTATATAATTCTTCATAAGTTGACGATGAAAGGTTTTCTCCATCTTTAAAATCAACAAAAATATCTGGATTCTAAAATCTGCTATTTTGCCATTGTTGACAGATGCACTAGCGAGGACCCTTTATATTTATAATCATTGGCATGAGTTCGTACTAATGATCAAAAAATATATTTTCCACTCTAAAGTTGGTAACTCAAAAACAAGGTATGAAGGCTTCAATAACTTCATAAGGTAATGAGAATCAATGTCCACGCATTTTGTGTTCGACATTTTGAACGACCTTCACGAAATTCATGACGGATGCATAACTACGACGAAATTCTGCGAATCATTACTCAACTTTCTTTTACTAAAATCGTCCAACGAAAACCTTCACGTGAAGCCATTTCTCACAAAATTGCTTTTACTGTCAACAAACCATAGCGGCCGTTGCCTTCACAATAACCGTAACATAGACATTTTACTGATTGCGCTAACCCCAAAAGTTCCGGCCTCTACCTGGCGTCGTCTGTTCAAAGCATTGTAAACTATTTGGCAATATGATTGGATTATACCAAGCCCAGTTAACAGTTAATTTATTACTATTATTGACATTTGACTGATTCGATTTATTTTGTATATTTTAGTACTTGTTTTTCTACTTAAATTGTCTATTACAAACATTCAGCCGTTTCATTCAATGTGTTCTACATATTATACATACTAAAAGCTTTTCGAGTGACCCGCTCTAATCGCTTTGGTTAAAATAGCTTAACCGAACCGTCAAAATCGACGAAAATCGGTAAAACGGGGCGCAGAACTCCTCTCTGGATAAGCGGAATTAAAGGCTGTCGCTTGGCGTGGGCGTACGGGCGACTTTAAATTTCCGGTCGACGGAGAGATTTTCCTTCTTAGTGGAGCGTGTGCAGAGATATGGGCTTTTAAAGGGGAGCGTGCAAAAATCGGCACTTGGGCGTTATCAAAAAATTAGGACGAACGGCGATCGTGATAAAAAAATAATGTAAACACGTTAAAATTCGTAATAAATGTCAGGTATGACAGGCACACGTAAAAATTGCATAAGTTTCAGTTTGACGAAGAAATGTCACGCCGTCGAGGTTTAGAGTGTCGAAAGAGGGTTGGAAACCAAAAGAGTGGACTTTTCCGCAACAATTGACTGCAGTGTCCACGTGCCAAGTCTTTCGCTGTCGAAGGTACGACTCATTTAAAGCATTTCTGCAGGGGAATGCGGTTAAAAAATCTCGCAATGACGAGATGGCGAGAACGTGTCATTTCCTGTAATATTTTTTGGAAGTTACGGCGTGTACCAATAGGAACTATTTAGTTTTGTCCACCGATAAAACGTGGCTGTTATGGGTCATTTAGTTATTTGGTCGCTAATATTAACAATAAGTCGGAATATGTAAACTCTAATTTAATATTATTAATTATCGTAAAGTTAATACTTAAAGTGTAATTCTACTACTAGATGGCGTTACATAAAGGCCGATATTTTGAGGTAAGCAGAATCATTTTCAACAATGTAAATCGAAGTTATGTTATGACCATGATAACGTGCAGTGATAGCAGGATCCAGTTGCCCACCCATGGTAATAACATCTGAAACGTCTGTAAAAACTAAAAAGACGATCCACGTTCAAATTCACATTTCCAGCTAACATCATGTATGGTGTTAGCGGGGACTGGATTTGAGCAGTGCCCCTCGTTTACTCACCAGAGATTTATGTTTTAAAGGTTTTCAGATAATTTATGTCTTAGATAAAAGACTTTAAAATATACGACAATTGAAGGACATTAAAAAAAAACTTGGAGGTTGCTCCACTTAAGCTAAAATCCTCCACCGCTCTGGTATTTTTACAACTATCAAAAAGTTAAAATTTATTTTCAATTATACACTGCTCCATTTTGTATGTGCCCTGCGTAGTAGTAAAGTATTGTGATCAAGAACATCTTCACAGATCTGTACTATTTAGGATTCCCTGGGGGATTTTATTTGTAATAAGTAATATATTCTTTTCACATTGAGATTCATTAAAATTCATCAAATTCTGGGGTATTCGGTAATTCAATAAATAATTGGTGCAGTTCGGTTAATGAATCCGAGTAACGGGTTTACCGACACGACAAACTAGTTGCCCCATTTCGTGTATTAAGTTGCAAACAGGCTAGTTCGGCTGGAATTACCCAACGTCTTAGTCTTAATTCTTAGTCTTATTCGTAATTTTAGTGTATAATCTTAAAGATGAAATGTATGTTTTTGAATGTGATGGTTTAGACAGTTTATTATTTCTTAATCATAATATTATTGTTTAATATCTGACCTTGAAAGTTCCCAATTTTCAACTTTTAAGAATTAAGACATAAAATTAAACAAAATTGAAATTGCGCATGTACAACAGCTGATTGTAAAGTGCTATGAAATGCATTATTTGTTCACCTAACCTGAAATTTACACGAGTTATGCATAGTTTGTTTGTTTTGAAGTTTAAAAATGAGTACCACTTCGAGGATAGAAAACAATGATTTTTTTTTTATTGATTTGATAGGGATATTACACTTAGTATATATTTTTTTAATTCTCATTTTGCCTTTGAATAAAAAATGCACTAAATCGCGCCAAAATTACAAAGTATTCGTGCAACTATCAACATCAGCTGTCAAAATTGCCATTATTTAAGAATTAAAAATTAGGAATTAGGAAATTGTATAAACACAAATAGAGACTAAAATTATATTTATAAAATAAAATTATGACTAAGAAATAAGAATTAAAATAAAGATGTTGGGTAATTCCAGCCTTCATTAGCTGTATTTGATCACCCGTCAACTAACACTCGTCACTTATATTTGATAAACGAATACGGTTATTTTCACTCGAGTTACCCCATTACGTTGTACACCAATTTTTAATAATCATTGGTGGTTTTATGGTTTATAAAAACGTTATATAAAGGATAGTCCTAGAGCATTCTGTGGGCTCCTTCATTTTGCAATGTATAATGTAAGATTACTCGAATAATATATTCTCGGTTATTGAAATAATTCTGTTTTGCACATTACTCGTTGCAATAGTACCAGAACAATGAAGGAATTCGTCTTAGGTAAAATAGCCTGTATAAATTCCCTAAATTATTCTGCAAAATATCTGAAAACCTTCCTTAAACTACTTATTATAAAATGTTTATGAATTAGGCAAGAACTAAATTATAAAAAGTAATAAAATAAATAGCAAATAAAAATGCAACAGCAAGAAAACAGAAATGATGAGAAAATCCTATTAAGTAATGCAAAATAAAAAAAAGTAATAAATAAATCAGATTAAAGCTGATCAAGAGAAATAAAAAAGGATATCTTATGTGTTTAGGCTCCAGATTATGGAAGATATGTTAGTAAAACGCAGAATGAAAATTAAAAGAGGAAATATTTGGAATTTGCTTTGTTAAACACCGACACTTACGGTTGCTTGTGGATGACCTCACCGACCATACTGCGTTGTTGAAAATAGAACACAAATAAATGTTATAATTATTAGTAATAATATGGGAGTCTTTAAAAAAAATATTTGTTTAAGTATTCTTAAATATTTATGAACAAGAAAATGACACATATACAAACACTGCCAAAAATAATTATGTATTATAAAATTAATAATTTGACTATATTATTAATATATTTATTTTTGTTACTCCTACCGAGGCGTAACAACTTACAACATACAGAAATTGCAGCATAATCTTAAGCATTTATTTCAACTTCTTATCTTTCAATTATTACAAGGAATTTCTTTATGGATGCACACAGACTATACTAAAAAGACAAACCGTTTTTATGCATGAATATTTCAACTGTGAAAAGAATTCAACCGTTAGATGTCGCCACAGTATTTTTAAAATCGTAAGGTAAACACTGTTTGAGAGTATGTGCTAGAGTGCCTTTATAGTGAGAGTGGTGACAAGAGATAGGAAGTCAGTAGGAACCAATTCGGCCATTATGTGGGTATCTGTCAAATGGTAAAATAACAAATAATTCAGTATTATTAAACATGGATTGATACAGTAACCTATAATTTGCGTATTAAATGGATATGTTACGTCCAAACAGCGAACACGCTCACTGAGCGAAAAAACAACCACGACGCGTTGTGGTCATTGTAAGATGATCAAACACCGAAATGAGAAAACTCTTCGCGTTGTGGCCGTTGTTATCGACCACAACGCGTTGTGTGCAATGCAAAAACGATCACGCTGCGGTCTGGCCGATTTAGAACACCCACAAACCGTAGCAAAATTGAAAAGACCATAAAGTATAGAGAATAACGATCAACGAGAAGCGACAGTATAGTCGGATCCTTTAATAATTCGTGTCCCACTTCCGCCTCGTCAAGTTGATAAACACCCAGCAAGTACACTGAGAAAACGTATTTATATTTACACTGAAAGAATCGGGGGTAGTGTTGCTCTTAAAATACATGGGGGAAAATGTTAAAATACACAAAAGAAATTGTAATAACGCTAAATTATGATTAGTTGTTACAATTACAAATTGTATTATAATTCTACACTTAAAATGCGTCTTTTAGTACTTCTTAATACAAGCATCTGAAGGTCTTTTAAATTGGAAAAAGTAGTTGTTTGTGTCAAATCAATAAACATACACAATTTTAAAAGAGGTGTGTTTGTTTGTGAAACATATTAGATACTATCTACCAAATTAAGTGGTGTTCTGTAGATTACCGAAATTCTTAATAGTGTTAATTACACTCTCTTTAATACTAATAATATCATCTATTATATATATTTACAATACTAGCGAAAACAAATGACCGAAACAATTATTTGCTTCTGCTGCAAATTTTACAAAATGATAATTAATATGTTTTATTTATAAGATTATATATGAGAAAAAAGTTTTAGTTTCCTCTCTGTTTTTTGTCATAAGTTTTTAATTTGTGTATTTGAGAGAATAACAGATTTTTATTCTTTCGAACAACTTCTCCTTAGGCCAGACGACCACGTGGCAATGATAACAAAACAACCAAGTTTGCCCCGCGCACCGAAGAAACAGGGACATGCTTTTAATGTCTTTGTCGCTTCTCATTGAATGTTATTCTCTGGTACTAAATTTTAAACAACATGAGTTTCGTACTGGATTTTCTACAACTATTATTGCTACATTTGACACTGTGAGGCAGACATTCATTATGTAAATTTGCTTGAATGATTTGGTTCCTATTTATTTCAAACGGCAATAAGAGTGAAATTGGAAATCTATCTTCAAGAGAGTACGATATTAAATTCGAGGTCCTGCAAGGCTCTGTACTTGGTCCAATATTGTTCATAATTTTTATAAACGACTTGCATGATGGTTGGTGATGTTTGCTGATGACATGTCAAAGTTGGTAACCTTTCCTAATGAAGATCTTTTGTGGAACATTCAACAAGTCTTAAGCTTGATCTAAATAAAATACATTAAAAAAAATGTACATAAAGCTAGATACGCATTTTGCCAACTACGTTGTCATCATCAGTAGCACTGACTAATAAAAACTGCGTTGTCTGTCCACCGTAGCGTATACAGAAAAGCGCTGCTTAACAAAATAGGAAAAAAGAAAGAATTTTTCTGTCTATTTATCGTTAATAATACCATGTCATGTGTGAGACTGCGAACTATTTAAGTACAGAAATATACAAAATTCAGGGTTATCCATGTAGTAGAATTAATTTTATCAATCTTATATTGCATATCGTGCTATGAGAGGCATCTTCTGCTAGTTTTCAAACCAAATGTAGCGTTGCTATTTGATGCATAAACACGGTTTAGTATAGTCTGTGATGCGGCAATGTAATTTGTACGAACAAATATTTTGCCAATACATACTGATGAATGTTTCACATTAGAAGTTTAATTTTCATAGCCGTTTAATGCAATGCAATTTAAATGTGCAATGCAAGAAACGTTCACGAAGACACTTTCACGAATTTTTTATATTTAATTTCATAATTAAATACAAAATTACTAATAAAAATACTCACTGGACAACTTGATTATCATCTGAAACTACCCTCTTTTCTGCCGGAAGTGTAACTGCCCTGTACTGTAAGGAATTGTAGGTCCTCCAAAATAGGTATTCCCTAAAGGAAAAAGATGTTTTTACTTATATTGTTGCGTAATAAGGGTGCATAAATTTGATCTAAACTTTATGAATTCTCTAAACATTTTAAACATTTATGTCATATTAAAGGCACCCGAGTAAATGGCAAGTAATGATACAGTTGTCGAGCATGATTGACTGAAAGTCATTGGTAGTGCAAATAAACTACCCACGGCACTCAAATGTGCTGATCGTTTGTACAAGATAGTAAATAACTGAATTTGGAAAATGGACGGCTAATATCTAGTTCAATGGGAAATCATTTTGTTACACTAGGTCGTCATAAAGATACAGATGAATCTAAACTAAACAAGCATTAATTCAAAATAAATAGATCAGCTCTAACCATATTTAAAATTCGTCGCTTATGATCCCCGGACAGCACCTTCGTCGTTTTTTTCTTCGCATCAACAACGTCAGCAAAATGTTTTCCTTTCATGTCTCTTACCATTCGGGGAAATAAAGTCGCATAGGGCAAGGTCTGGTGAATAAGGCCAAAAATTTGCGCACAGGCAGGATTGTGTGAGAAGGAGCGTTAACGTGGTGGAAAAACCAGTCGCCCGATTGCCGGAAATCAGGCCTTTTCCGCCGCAAACTGTTCTCAAAGCTTCCAGGTAGAGAGCTTAGTTAACTGTCGACTCTGTCAAACAAACTCTGAACGGACGACTTCTTGCACTTCGAGAAAACAAGCATTGTTTTGACGTTTTGATTTGACGAGTGAACAAGTCTTCCACTAGTTTTATTTTCGCTTCATTTTTGGGTTGTAACCGTGGTTCGTCACCTGTGATGACCTTGGAAAAAAGTTCTTTTCTGTTAAAGCACATCATCGATCCACGCGACATTGTTTATGTTCAGCAATCAGCAGCCAAATCATGAATTTGAAACCATCCTGTTCATTCAAAATTTTTTGTTCAAATTCGCTAAACTGAACTTCAAGTAACTCCAGAATGCACCTCAACTTCTTCCAGGATAATTCCTTTTCAACATTTTCATCAGTTCGGGGCGTGGACGGACTACCAGAGCGAGGTTTGTTATCAAATGACATTTCACCTCTTTTGAAGCGGAAGAACCACCCCCATACTTGAGTTTTCTCAATAGCATCATCCTTGTAGGCCGTATTTAATATTTCAAAGGTTTCCGTTCTAGTTTTTCCAATCAACAAGCAAAACTGTACTGTCACTAAAAAATTAACATAAACCGAATGGAGTCTTCTTTAGCGATGACGCTTGGCTTACTGACTTGGGAATTTAAATTAATACTAGCTTAAATTTTGAATAAATATGGTATGGATCGCACTGGTCAATGATGACAGTTTCTCGCCGTAGCGAAGACATTTACAGACTCATAAAATCGTATGCAACTGTTTCTTTGTTAATTTTGATTGTAATTCAATTTAGATATTGAAGACGATTTCTATTAAAATCAAAAGCTGGACAAATTTTTGCAAGAGTTTCAATTAAGCCTAATTGACTGCAACACCCGTTAATTATCAACCATATACGAAACAGTCGTAATATGTACATACCTATAATACTTGAGGGCTTCATATAGTGCTGCCATGATAAATATGCCAACCATAGAACCTATAAGACCACCCGTCGTTGTGAAGTTCCAACTTGAAAATAAAACAGTTTCTGTTGTGCCGAAATGGAACTGGAATGGAAAATATTTCTTTCTAAATTAAAAATGCGTTATTTTCATTGTAAAATTGTTTAATATCTAACGATACAAATAAAACACCCTTAATTATGTTTTTTACCACTTTTTCTGTCGGTGAATAGCTTCAACCGTGCTGAGTCATTTTCAAACGGTGTAGTTCAAAAAGTGCTAAATACTAAATCTGTTGGGTCGTTAAGTAAATCTTAGAATCACTGGAAAACACTTGCAAAAGGACTCACCTAAGTTTTGCAAGTATTACCAGTGATTCTAAGATATTTAACTTTCGATCATTGTTGCACAAATCTAAAATTTTGATATTTAAATCATGGGTTTTATGAGTTCTTAACAAATGGTTCGAAAAAGTACTGTTTTCTTATATTTGAAAGATTCTATGTGTTCCTGAAATCTACTTTCGAAAGTTCTTCCAGCTTGTCCGGTATAAGCATTCTGACTTAGCATTCTAATTTATAAACGCTAGATTTCTTAAACTTACATGTCCGGTCTATTGCAATAAATAAATTATGTGCTAATTTCGAAGGTGCTTTGAAAGATACCATGAGGATACACTTCCGGAGTACGATACCCACTTTGTCGGAAGATTTACCAAAAAATGTTAAACATGCATATTGTTATTTGCGTATTCTTTAATTTTTGGGTAAATACTGTGGTATGTTAAGATTGTTCGTTTTTTGTACATCATTTTATCTGTTTCATATTTGGGGATATCATTATTAATTGCTATGGATGTAATTGTTGCTAATTCATTTTCCGGTGTTTGTCAAATGTACCGTTGATTTGTATGCTGTGAGTTTTTTGGATGGGATAGTTGTTGACGCCCATATAACTCCTTTCACCTATGCCAACAGAAAAACTGGAATTTTCAAGACCTGCTGAGGGTTCCATTGAACTACAGAAATTAAACAGAAATGTAAATATGTACATGCTATGTTATTAATTACAATTGTTTTCAATAAATTCTTCTTTTAGTTTCGTTGTTAAAGAAACAAGGAATTATAAATATACACTCCGTAAGAAGAAGTATACAATTAAGCTAAGAAATTTAGTACTTTACAATCCAGTGTTCTTCTGTAAATGAATAGTCCTCTTAACAGGAACCTCAAAAATGCTTATGAAATGATTGGAAATCTGTTACACTCCAAAACACCTACAGGTCGTCCACTTCTGTTAGAACTAATACCAATACTTGTAGATCTCCAACAATTATACTACAATGCTCGAACAATATCCTGATAAAACCTTATTTTATCATCCAGGCTTTAATTAGACGACAATGGATGAACTTGCGGCATTGTTATCGTCAGCAAATGGTCCACTTCATATCTGTCATTCATTGGCAACTTCCAAACATAAATATAGATAATCTAAAAAATCTTAAATCCAAAAGTAATATGAATTAATGTCTGTCATCCTTTTAATGTGACCTAGCCACTGCAGTCTTCTTGCTTTTATAGTGTCAATTGTTGGTTTCCACACTCATCATAGACCTCTTCTCTCGTACCAATCCGTTATTTTCCTGCCTCCTAATATACTGATTTCAATAAGTGGTTCAGAGATCTCGTGTTTTTATTTCTTTGTCCTCCACACATTTACAAGTAATTCTGGGAGCCAAATATACAAAATCGTTGACTTGTTCAAATTCCCCTTTGCCCTGCCTAGTGGTACTCTTGTAGTAGTTTTTAGTCGATGTTCTCCTACTGTCATTAGTTTGCTTTTCTTTTGGTGTTCTTGCAAGCCCATTTTAAACGCCCCTTCTACTATTTTCTCTGTTACTTCTTGTAGTTCTTTGATATTTTTAGTTATTATGGCGACATATACATTATGCCATCTTGGCATCCTCAATTATTTTTCTAGGGCCGTATTAAACAGCAGAGGGGAGAAAGGATCTCCTTATCTCAGCCCTGTTCTAAAATAGAAGTCTTCCGCTGTTCGCCCTTTTATTATCAGATTACTTGTTGTTTTTGTTAGTGTCACATTCAGTAGGCTTGCTAACTTCCGAGACACTTCAGATTCTTCCAAAGTTTCTATTAGTTCACCTCTTTTTATTGAATCGGATGCCCTTTTGAAGTCGAGCTACTGGAATTTTGTATTCGCAGCAAGTCAGCAGTGTCTTCTTCAGCGTAAATATTTGATTAGTCACCCCTCTGCATTTTCCGAAACCTGCCTCATATTCTCCTAGCTGTGATTCAGCTCTGAGAGTTCTGTTTTGCTTTTGAATAATAATAGTAATAACAACAATAATAATAATACTTTATTTTTCATAGGTTTACAATAAACATAGACATCGTCAGTACATAATACATACATATAAAGAAATATGACAAACATTATATCATATAAAAAAAAACAATAATACAATACAAAATACTATAGTATATAATACAGCAAAATACAAAAAAAAACATGTTAAAATTTGTGAGCCGCTGTGGCTAGCCCTCCAGAAGTTTATCAGTGAGTAATATTCACCCAGAAACTAATTTCTTATGATCCATTTGAGCATGTCAATTTTAGTAGTATAGAACTCGTTTATATTATATGTATTCAAATTAAATTATATAGGTACTATAAAAAAATAAAAAATGCAAAATTTGGAACACAACTGTCAAAATAAAACACAACAAGAACAAATACATTTAGTTCGGTGGTGGTGAAGAATATAATGTGGGGAGGGGGGGGGGGGTAGGATTAGGTGTCGGTAATGTGGCGGTCCATGTTGGCAAATAGTCGAACTTAATTGAGGATGTGAGATGAAGAAATAGAAATGTAGATTGCTATTACAGCAACAAATTTATATCTCGGGCTTTTAAATGAACTCGAACATAGACAGAGACAAAAAACTAACACGCACAAAAAATTATTAAAGAAACGCTTTCAACACGTTTTTGTTTACATCGTATTTTAAATTTATGCTAGTATTTATTACGAACCTGACTATATAGAAATAATCTCAACAGTTAAGCATCAATAGATATAGTCGGATTCAAGAAAGATGATCCCTGCGTCATTGTTTAATATCGTATGATTCAAATCAATACTTCGCCATCATGATAAGTACTGTAAACTATAAAATGAACATGGAAATTATAATGATGACATCCTACGTTTTCCGGTTAGATTGATCGATCTAATTTTAGGTTATGTATAATTAGATAACTGTAGATAACTAAGTTAGATAATCGCCTTTATCGTTTATTAAAAATATGTAATATAAACTCAATAGTCTTTTAATGTACTAAATTTAACATATGCCAAAATACAAATGATAATAGAACTTTATTGAGAAATAACGTGGGTACAAAACAAACAATAAATACAATTTATTTACTTCAAATAAATTTGATCGAAATTGTATACATATTTTACATGAAATGAAGTTACATCCTATAAATATAAGAGGTGGATTTTACTGTTTAGGTATAAAATATATGGAATATCCATTTTCAAAATATGAAGCAGAGAGTAAACACTTGTCGAGCTACACTTTTAAAAAATATATAAACAGATTAGATGAATTAAATACAACCGTAACAACTGAAATGGTAGAGCCTGGAAATCTCAGTATTATATAAGGATGTGATAGACTGTAACCAAATCAAAGATTTGTTTCTCAAAGCAATTAAGTTAAGACTGAATTTTAGTTATAATTTTCTGTTTGGCACATGATTATTTAAACATAATATATGAATCGACTATTGTCGGATTAAAATGTCTTTTCATTAATATTTTGTTAAACTATTTTATAACTGATTACTGTTCTTTTTCTGTGTAGTTGGAGGTAATTAATAATTATATAGTTTATAGATTCCATGTGAAGACATGCAAAATAAGGACGTAACAATTTAAATTCAACACTAATTCTATGACTGTTTTTCAGTGATTATTTTAATTTTCTTTTGGATGTTTCTCAAAAATAAAATCTTATATCCAAATTCTTGTCTTTTTCTTTATATAACAATAGTTTTATTTACACTTCTTTTAATTTGTGCCTTACACATTCATAAGAATTTTGAGCGAACATTATCTCTGTAATACTAATAAAAATGTATTTCTTTCTTTTAACGAAGATTGAAATACATGTTGGTTTGAATGGCACCTGGATACAATTAACAGAAGTTTTGTTTTTAATTTAAAATAAAATGTGCAGCCATATTTTATTTTTATAAATTTATTAACAAATATTTATATAAACTTATGATACAATAATTCATTAAATAGTAGGAAATACATAAAAAGGGGCGTATAATATATTTTTTCAAAAGTTAATTTAATGAGTAAAAAATGTACGTCAACACATGAACAACTAATCAGATATTTATAAAGAGCACAATGTAATTTATGCAAAAATGACATTTTCTGTATATATATTTTCTTTAAGTGTACTGTTAACTTTTAATTTGCCTTTGTATCATTACAATATTTCAAGGTATAAATTTCTATAAAAAATGTGTGGCCACCAGTGTATTGTGAAGTATATGGGAAATAATTCAACATTTATTGAACTAGTAGGACAAAGATATAGTAACTCCACTGCTCTTCTCAAGAGTCAACATTTTAATATCAATATAAGAACGTCTATTAACCTCAGTTTTAAAATAAAAGTTCATTTAGACTGACAAATAATTGATTACATTTTTTCAGCTATTAATACTCAATAGATAATTACATTACCAAATAGACTGTGAATTTATTAAACTTTGTTAATATTATGGTTAGGATAATACCGAAACCACAATATTATCTGCGAACTTCAAATGAATAAGATATATTCCATTTAAAAAAAAAATAATTTTTCGAAACTAATTATGATCTACATTTATGTAAGAATAATATCCAACAAAATAATTCAATATATTCTCTATTTTATGTTAGGCCACACTACATTCGATTCTAATAGCAAAAATAAGGTAATTTTTAGAATCTTCAATCATTGTCAGAATGTAGACCTATTAAAGGTATTGTAAAAAACAGATGCATATAATTCTTAAAAAAATGATTACTGCAAATTTTCTGAAATAAATTGAATTAAAAAACCAAATAATACTAATTATTTTCACAAGCTTTTAAACAAGTGTAATTAGCTTTAGAGTTATAACTTTATAAACAATAACTATGTCATACATTAACCTAAAAAATATTATCAACCAGCAGCATGCCAACAAAAAGTTTGTAGTGTCTACCTCCATTATTGGGTTCGGTGTGTACAACTTATCGCAGAATCACAGGAGCGACCATGACAATCAATTTCGATGACCCGTTATATGTGAATACAACATTACACTTTCTATATAAAACGTATTTTTATATGTCACTTGTGTCACTGTCTTCACTATCACTGCTGCTTGAAGAATCACTAACATTAATTACAAAGTCATCGATTTCACAATCTATACGGCTTTCTCTGTCATACCAGTCTTGTATAAGTTTTTCAGTTTGATGATACAGTTTTTCCAGATTTCTTCTGTACATTGGTCTAGTGATTCTTTCCACATAGCCTTCACTTTATCGTCTCCATATCCATCTCTACCGATATGTTTATTATAGTATTGTTTTCAGCAATTTCTGCATTTAAAGTTAGTACTGTAACATGCTTTTCTAAAATTAAAGATATTATTACTTCAATACTCAACATTTTTAAGGTCTTACTCTGTAAATATATCGTGTATAATGTATTTCGGATACTCATTTTAGAGCATTCTGCCAAACTGTCTGTTTTAGCTTTTATATGGGGCCTTTTCTTCCCTGGACTAGATAGAACAGGACTATTTAGTGATCGGGCTTTTATCCGTTTTGCTGTAGCTACTCCTACCTTCAATGCATCTGCTACTCGCTAAAAGATATTCATTAGAATTTGTAAAATGTTAAATCTCACAATGTTTACCTGTTGTACAGATGTAAGGGATATTAGAGGATCACCATTAACCTTCTCTTGCTCGAAATATTGTAATAAATTTAAAACGAGTCCTTGAGCTTGTGACCGTAATGTTTTCCGCGTCGTGACATTCTGGTTTAATAAAGATTGAAACAACAAACAAATTGTGAAACGAAATGAAACGATCAAACCAGAGAAATAGAGTAGGGGAGAACGCGCTTCGACGAGTGCGCATCCAGTTTTAAGCAAACGCTATAGTGGTCGCCATTTTGCAGGAAGGCATTTCTTTTCACACGTAAGTTTGTTTACATTTTTCTAAGTCAATGAACTTTACATGCGAATTGTTGAGCTAGGTATAAATATAACCTTCAAAATGGCGGAATTCAATTTAACTTAGTTGGCGCATCTTTAAGCGCGTTCTCCCCTACTCTATTTCTCTGGATCAAACTACTAGAAATGTCAAAGTCAAAACGCTAAACGGAAGTGTATGAAATAATACAGCCCGTGCAATCACTCCGTCTTTGTCTTGCTCAAATAAATTCTATAAAACGTATGTCGTGCTTGCATCGCACTGAAAACACATGCATTCGCTTATGCTATCCTTGTTATACAAGTTGATACTATTTCTTATTCGGATATAGACATAATTCTTTGATAGAATTATATAGTAGTGACGCAGGGATCATCTTTCTTGAATCCGAGTGTACAAGCATTCATTTATAGCAATTTATAAAATTTCAAGTAAGTACACCTTATAAAATAAATAGGAATAAAACGATTCACGTTTGAAAAAGAAACATTTTTTGAAGTAATAATAATAACAATATTTAGTAATTCATGTGACTATAAACATGGTAAAGAACAAGTCAGTGATATATGTATCAAAATTAAATAATACAAACATTTTATCCCAGTCACCTTTCGGTATGGGATACATAAAAAACAGCATAATAGTTGTACATATAAAAAAAACTGTTTGATTACATGGAGGAGTCATTGAGATACTCATCCAAAGAGTAGTAACCTTTTAAAAGCCGAAGTTTTTTAATATCATTTCTAAACCTTCTGTATGGCATCATTTTATATTTGGTTGCTAATAATTTATTGCAGTTCTTATAGACTCGTACATTGGACTTATCTCACTGAGAGCCCATTTGGCCGTGGTATCTCTAATAATAGGTTATTCCGTGTACTCTATGTATGAAAGGTGCTCAATTTAGTATGCTTGTTTGCATTTTTCTTTGTATATAAAAATAATTGAAATAAGTAAATGCAGGGTAGTCATTATGTGACGAATGCATCTCTACAGCTTGTTCGTCGACTGACACCACTCATTATTCAAAAACTATTCTCATGACGTTTCTAATCCATGCGTCATCATTTTCACTAGGTGGTTGAAGTATTCTTTCTCGCTTAATTTGTAGTGTGTTTAATGAATTTTGGATTTTAAACATGGGTCATTGTAAAAAGAATGATGGACAATGCCATCAACCTTCTATTGCCGCACAAAAACTGTTAAAAACTAATGAGAAAGCCGTTTACGTTCTTATTAAACTAGAGAAAATTTTCTAGAATTTAATACAAAAACGGAATATTTAGCTTCAATACTTCCCGAGATAGACCTCTTTGAAATTAGAGAACTTTTTTTTAAAAATGTCAAAATAAAGCTAAAGTTTAAGACCAAACTAATTCTTCTAGCTCGTTTAGACTATGATACTCTCTTTTGAATATTTTTGTAGTTTTCTAGGAAGACACGATACGCAATAACTTAATACTGACAAAATCAATGTATCTATTTATTAAAAATGAGGTGTGGCCACCACACGACTTTCTTATACGTATGAAACTGTTACTTCCGGTCCGAATTTTGAAATTTTATTTATACAAAAAATATTCCAAATCTAACTCTAAATACTTTTGTACTCTTCATAAATATATATAGAATGCATAATTTACGACATATTTGCAAAAAATCGTTATTCGGTAAGAGTAAAAGTGTTACTTCCGGTCCGAATTTTGAAATTTTTTTTATACAAAAGATATTTACAAGTACGTTCTAAATACTTTTATACTGATAATGTACCTGCCTAGAAAGCATGACTTGCGAGATATTCGCAAAAAACTGATTTTCGATAAGAGTAAAAGACCTACTTCCGGTCGGAATTTCGAAAAACTTTATTAATACAATTTATCTCAAATTTAATTTTGAGTACATTTAAATTCCTTATAAATTTGTTTAAACCTAGTAATTGACGAAATATTTGCAAAATTCGATTTTTTTTTTCACTGAAGTAAACTACTACTTCCGGTCTGCCGATTTTGCTCAAAATCTAATCAGTTCTCAAGAGGAAGATTATATTCGTAAATACAAAATTTGGAATTGATATCTGTAGCGGTTTGACCGCTATCGTGGTCACACACACACACACACACACACAGAGAGAGAGAGAGAGAGAGAGAGAGAGAGAGAGAGAGAGAGAGAGAGAGAGAGAGAGAGAGAGAGAGAGAGAGAGAGAGAGAGAGAGAGAGGGGGGGGGGGAGAGAGAGACATTTTTAAAAAACACTTTTTTGGTATCAGGGGACCTCAAAACGTGGACATCTGCAAAAATCTCGAGGTCGAACATTTTCATCATCACAATACTTCCTTATACTACGTATAAGAAAGTAAAACAAAAAAAAGTTCATTTATTGCTAAGTTTGTATATCTCATATATTCAATAGGTCTGTGAATTATATATCAATAAATTTGTAAGTAAATAAATAATTGATAAATAACTATAAATAAATTATATACTACATAAGTTTCATCAACAAAAGTGTCAGATATACCACAACTTTACATTATAAGAACCAAATGGTGATATTTTGTTATATAAGACAAAATGTGTCTGGACGACAAGCCACATTTGGAGCTTCGGAACTTTAGCTATTTACCTCTACTATAAATGCAGTGTCAAACTTTAGCGTAGGATTCACTATATACTTACTATCGAGCAAAAACCAACTAAAAATCTGTGATTTTTACATTTTTAAGAAAAAATCTCTAAATTCAAAGAGGTCTATCTCGGGAGGTATTGGAATACTTTGGAAGATATTTTGTAAAAACTGGTATAGTGCAAAAATTTAGCGTTTTTTTTTCAGATGGCGGCTCATAAGCCAAAAAGTTTTCAAAAAAGCTTGTTATATTTATCGTGTATAGGTATTATATTTAATCCTTTCTACCAATTATCAATCGGAATCATAGCAAATTAGACGTATAAATATTATTAGTAGGAATAATATAGATTTTGTTATGCTCTGCAATAGTAAATCTTGCTTCTTTGTTTGTGTGTACGTATATAATATAAAAATTACTTTCGTAAGTTATTGATGTAATTCAAGCTATTGTACATTTACATATTTCAAATAGACTCTTATTAATAAATACATAGGTACATATTTTTTAATTATTTAATCATACACCATGAATAAATGAATTAGTATTTATTTAGAGTAATGTATACAATGATAATTTGCGTTAAGCACCGGTAAATCTCAAAATTTATTGAATAAGTAAAAAATGTACCTATATATATTTATAGATATCAAAATGCCTTTTGTAGTCCCGTCGCAGAATTCAATAAACTTGTGCATCAAGAATTATTTAATTTTCTGAAGTAGACTAAATAAAATATACCTAGAGTTGGTATACCATCTTCTAGTTTATCCATGTTTATGTGTTTGTTTGGATATTATATTCTGATAATAGTACGAGCAGAAGCATTGTTTAAGTCTTCGAGATTATCAAGATATAAGGTGTACCACTGCAGATTTTACTTATTTCAGTACAATTATAAATACACATGTAATCGTAATTAGATAACATTATAAGAAGTTAATTATATCATATATTAAATCAAGAAAGGTTTTCCCTTTTCGTCCAGTTATCACAACACACATATTTCAAATAATGTCAAACATTCAAAAATTGCTATAAATATACATCGCTCGAAAGTAAACAATGATTATTATATAGCAAATTTATTATCGTTTTTGTTTTTGATAGGTATATATTTTATATTACATTCCGCAAAGTATTAAACTGTTGAATATATAATAATAATAATATATAACTGTTATTATTATTAGACGAAGTATTGTGAGCAATTGTACTTTTGCATAAATAAAAGTACCTATTTTTAATTATGTAATAATACATAGTTACACCTACAACACCTAATTTCCAGTGCCCCCTAATGCCCAGAAGCTACACTAATATTTAAGTTCCTGACGTGATAATTCTGCATCTTGACGGTTTTTCTCCACACTATAGTTGAATTGTAACCCTAATTTCATATAATGTCCACGCAATTTTATTTTTGATACCATTTACAAACGAAGATATTATTTTCGTTGCAGTATTTTTTGTTACAATGCAAACTAATTTTTTGAGGTCCAGGGGGGTGCAAGAATGTTATACTTTATTTGAAAATTACAGATAAAAAATATTATTTTTACCTAACAGAGGTATTTTATTCACAGTATATACATAGTGTAAAAACAGCCCAATTAGACATTTAAAACCCCCCTACGACCTCGAATCAAGTTTCCTTAACATAACTGTGTACTTTTTATAACAATTAAATTAATAGTTTCCATTTCTTATCAAAAAAATGTGAGCATGTTTTCAACGTGAATATTGTCCGGTGCAGCGTACGGGACGCCAGCCTTAAAGCCAAAAAAAGTACTTAGATTTTTAATGTCCGGAGGCAAACGACTAAACAGTTGACACCCCAAATAGTCCAGATGTTTCCGGAAAAGAGCGGAGCGATGCGCAGGTGGCAAGAGGTGACCTTTGTTTCTGGTGACATGCGGATGACTTTCTTTTTATTAAATTACAAACATAAGATCTCGTAGATAAAAATCGAGGGCAGAGTCAAAATCTTTTATTTAATAAAATACGTTCTGCACGAATCGCGTTGATTCAGATTTTCAATTATTCTAATAGCCCGTTTTTGCAAGAGAAACACCCGGTTGGCGTCACAGGACATCCCCCACGGAATAACCCCGTACTTCAGCAGAGGCTAAAAGCACCCGAAGTAAAAATCCATCAGTATACCCCTGTTACAGTGGTATTGCAAATTCTTTAATGCATAACACAGTTTTGCTAGTTTAGAGGATATCACGTTAATATGCACATCCCACTTCAATCCACCATCAACCCATAGGCCCAACAATCTCGTTGAATCCACAAGCGGGATGTTTGCGTCATTAATGGTCGGTGAAAACCCAGCCATTCCAGGGCCAAAAACGACGCAATTGAGCTTCTCAAAATTTATGCACAGACCATTAGCGTCAGCCCAGTAACATATCTTGTTCATAATGTTCTCGGTTCCCTGCACAAGTTGTGCCAAAGTGGATCCCGTAACAATAATATTTGTGTCATCAGCGTAAGACACTATAGTACAACCCTGGGTTCAATAAGTGTGGCTACGACTAATATGGACATGCCTCTATAGGTATTGCATTCCATCTCATCACCTTTTTTTAGAACGGGGATTCCGGTAGTACTTGCCTATGTTGGCACATCAAGTGTTATGTTGTGGAGTGTGCTATATAGCAATAAATTGTGAAAATCTATATATCAATGGTGTTATAATTAATTGAAATAAATGAGTTTTGGTAAGTAAAAGCTAGAATGAGACGTCATAATTCATATGATGTAAGTCGGCTGCTATGCAAATTAATATCTAATGCAAAAGATCAACCATTTTAATTAAAAAATCAAGAGTGCTCTTGAGTGTGATAATATTTATATAGAACAAACTGGCAGAAGTTTCGAAACTAGATTCCAGGAACACATAAGAAAACAGATAGTACTTTTTCGAACCACAAAATCATAAAGCCCCAGATTTAAAAATTAAATCAAATTTCTAGATTTAGATTGTGTTACAATGGTCGAAAATTAAATATCTTAGAATTAATGGAAATATAAAAGGATTCTTGATCAAATAGAATTGTAATTAGTCTTAATTTTGTAAATATGTTCAATTTAGTAACACTGTTTGAAAATTACTAGCTAGAGTTGAAAGTATTCACCGACAAAGAAAAAATAAAAGTGGTAAAAAACATAGTAAGAAAAAAAAATTCGTAACATTAGTTAATATGGATTACCATACAGTAACGTTTAACAATATCAATATTAATAATTTCTGATGTTTTATCTCAGTCATAAATGGAACTTACCATTTTGGGAGATTTTATTAAAGTATAGTAATTATCCGTTTAAACTTATTGATAAAGAACCGTACAGAGAGATACTTCAACGCCCAACGATGATAACTAACTAATAATGATTTTTTTTTAAACATACAGATTAGTTAATATGTCAATTTTCTACCATAAAGTAATGAAGATCCTTTCTGACGATAATAAAAAAATTAAATATATTTCATATCTCGTGTTTTCAATAACTGCAAAGATAAAAAATAATACAAATGTAGCAAGAACCAGTACAAAGTGTTCTAATTTTCGAGGCGTTATTATTAACTTTCCCTATTTTCTTATACTTTTGGTTAAATTTCAAAGGGATATTTTTAGAAAATATAACGTAAAATGATCACTTACAGCCATGCTCATCATATGTGAACTGTGATCCGTGCTGTCACCGTGGTCATGGTCGTGTATAGATGCAGCTGTGGTATGAACATGTCCTTGCATTTGCACCGTCGGCGTCGTTTCAGTGTGTTGATGGTGAGCATGGTGATCCATTTTCAAGTCTGAAATTTAATGAAAATAATAATAAGTTTCATTTGTCCAACGGAATATTACACAATTATATGATAATACATAATAACAAACCTAATAATAATAATAATAATAATTTATTCATTGGAATTACAATTACAAACGCCCGAGATAACGAATGGCATGGGCACATTGGGCACTGTTCAGTTCTTGCAGAGAGACATTGAGTTTTCTGATCATTTAATTTTATTTCGTTTTTTTGCAATCAGTGTTATTTCTTTCCGTACTTCATCATTCGGGTGTAGGAAAATAGCCCGAGAGAAAAATTGCTTGAAAGGAAAATTTAATTTCAATGAGTTAAGATGTAATACCAGTAGTTATATCACCATGTGTTGCCAGAAGACAAAAATAACTACGTTCCTTTCGTGCAATTTTCCTTATATTGGATATTTTGCCGATTAAATCCACTCTTTGCCATATTATAATGGTAAAATTTCTCTCAGTAAAATTTGATGATTTACCACGTTTAATGCCATACTGACGTCACAATATGTCAACTGACATCCTTCTTTAGTATCGTAGGCGTCTATTATAGTCTCCATAACTTCCAAAATTCTAGTCACACGATGGATTTGTTTTTCCTATATCCATGGTATTTGTTAAATACATATTTGTTTCCTTCAAATTATTTGAGTTGTCAACCTATAATCAGCTGTTTAAAAATGTTGGAAATTGTAAGCTGGATAGTGATTGGCCTGTAGTTGTTACAACATTTGGATCTGAATCTACCGTTTTTAGTTATTTTGGGAAGAAACCTTCCTGGGCACACTTATTGAAAAGTGTTGTCAGAGCAGGTGTAATTTCATTTTTGATCTCCGTAATATTTCTTGTGACGTTATGTATGTATTTAGTTTGTTGGTTTTCACATTTCTTATGACGTTTGATACTTCTATGACTGCAAATAGGTTTAAATTATAACGAATTTTCTTGTAATACAAAAATTGTAGATAATCATGAGCTCTACAGTGTAACAGTATTGTAATTTATACAGAGTGTTCGACAACGACAAACCCACAAAGTTTCAATGAGTTAAGGTGTAATACCAGTAGTTATACCACCATGTATTGCCAGAAGACAAAAATAACTACGTTCCCTTTCGTGCAATGTTCCTTATATGGGATATTTTGCCGATTAAATCCATTCTTTGGCATATCATAATTAGGGAGCGGAATCGAGCGAGTCATGACTCATCGCCCATGGGCGCGCTATTGAAATGTTGTATTTTTAAAGAGGTTTTATATAATTGAATAACAAGTGGCTGGTGATTATAAAATACAAAATACCCTATTATTTGTTCATTTTCTCTTCTGTAAGACTTGTTCTCTTTGAATTAAGTACATCCTTGAAGATTGAAAACGTCTTTTCTACATCGCAACTGGTTATATTTACGTAATGGAAATATTCTTTTCTTTCAGCGTATTTAGCATACACAATTGCCGCAATGTTATTAAACCTGGATTTCTATTAAAAACTGCGTCTAAGTCACTTGGAATTATTAATAGCCACATCTAATGTGGTTAATCCATTTTTACTTTCTTATACGTAGTATAAGGAAGTAATGTGAAATTTTCGACTTCGAGATTTTTGCAGATGTCCACGATTTGAAGTCCCCTGATACCGAAAAAGATGTTTTTAAAAAATGTCTGTGTGTCTCTATGTGACCACGATAACCGCTGTAGATATCAATTCCAAATTTTGTATTTACGTGTCTAATCTCCCTCTTGAGATCTGAGTAGTTTTTCAGTAAAATCGGTAGACCGGAAGTAGCAGTTTACTTCAGTGAAAAAATTAAATTTTGCCAATATTTCGTCAACTACTAAATTTAAACAAATTTATAAAGAATTCATATGTATTTGAAATTAAAATTGAGAACAATTTATTCAATTCAATTATTGTATAATTGAATAACAAGTGGCTGGTGATTATAAAAGGAAGTGCCTCCATAGCCGGCGCCGGTCTTCGTCTTGTATGCATATTGATGCCGGCTACGGCATCAAGAATTGCGGACGGCAGCCGGCTTCACGTATCGTTACCGGCATATCAACATAACCTCTGTTTTCCATATTGCGCGCTTGAATGGCTTAACTTTTAGTTTTAATTTTCTTTAATTTATCTAAATTCGCAGATATGTTTTTCACTGTAGCTATGCTTTTTGTTAAAAACGATGTTCTTCTAATTGTAGAATGTTGAAAGTGGGCGATAAGTTTGAAAGTTAGGAGAATTTCAACAAGCAGTTACAGAAATACATAAAAGAAGTGTTCAATGATTACTGGATTAGAGATTCTAGAACCATCAAGACTCAGGCTAAAAGATATCCTGAAAGTGTGGCAGCTCAAGCAAAACAAGACTTAATTTACCATTATGTAAGAATAGCTTGCATTAAAGGTGGCAGAATGCACACTCCTAGGAATAAAACAAAAAACACATTTACATTTAGGCAGAAGTGTCAAGCCGGTATGGTTTTAAAATTAACTTCTTGTGGAAAATTTTTAGAGATAAAGGAACTGAATGGAGATCACACTCATCCAGTATCACTAACTTTATTTAAAAGTTTACCCCAGCAAAGACTGAACATTTCAAATCAGCTTAAGGTTAATTCAGCAGCAGCATTGCAGGCTCGCGCCAACAAAAAAATCGTACAAAATAATATCATTAATGAATCCGGGTGGGTGCCTTGTGACGTTGAAAGACTTAACAAATCTAAACAGAAAACCACATAACAGAATGAAGTTTGATGAATATGTATCAATTTTACGAAATACTTACAAATGTGACGTTCATATTAACGTTGATGTGGAAGCAAATTTGAAATACCTCTATTTTCAAGATCCTGAGATGAAACATATGTTTGACTCTTATCCAGAAATAATTTTTCAGCGGAAGATTTGTATTCTAGACTTTTAAGGAATTTCGCTTTTAAAAAGGTTCAACAGCAACTTGAATGTATGACGAAATGCAAAGATTTTCAATTTATTGAAGAAGAAAAATGTCCTGCTCCTACTATTGAAGGTCTTCTAGAGGTAACACATTATCAGTCAATGCATGTTTTGGACCTCCGTCCAGTTACCTTGTCGCCACATCCTCAAACTTCGATCTATGTGCAACCAGTCTTTATTTGATGAAAACATTTGCTTGCAACGATGGAAGAGAACCTCAGATGCTTACACCACTAGCTGTCGCTCATGGTGCATGTCATCTTCGTGGGTTATAGTCATAACACGCGAATCGAATATTATATGTACTTTATCTACAACGTTCACGGAAAGAAACTGATATTAACATAACGATTGAGTTATGACCAGAACTTCATCGCTGTCACTATTATTCAACTGACTAAATAATCACTGTCATAACTTGCCAAAATTACCTTAGTAATCCATACATTATGCGCGATAGTTCTAGACGAAAATTTTAAAATTAGTTGGAAAATTTTAGTTATAGGTAGTGTAAAAGGGGGTGGAGATTCAATCACAGATGCACATAACCGCCGGTAGCGATACGGTATGCCGGTGCCGGCAACCATACTTAGAACCGGCGCCGGCTACGGAGGCACTTCCATTATAAAATACAAAATACCCTACTATTTGTTCATTTTCTCTTCTGTAAGACTTCTCTTTGAATTAAGTACATCCTTGTAGATAGAAAACGTCTTTTCTACATCGCAACTGGTTATATTTACGTAATGGAAATATTCTTTTATTTCGGCGTATTTAGCATACACAATTGGCGCAATGTTATTAAACCTGGATTTCTATTAAAAACTGCGTCTAAGTCACTTGGACTTATTAACAGCCACATCTAATGTGGTTAATCCATTTTTACTTTCTTATACGTAATATAAGGAAGTAATGTGAAATTTTCGACTTCGAGATTTTTGTAGATGTCCACGTTTTGAAGTCCCCTGATACCGAAAAAGATGTTTTTAAAAAACGTCTGTGTGTCTCTATGTGACCACGATAACCGCTGTAGATATCAATTCCAAATTTTGTATTTACGTGTCTAATCTCCCTCTTGAGATCTGAGTAGTTTTTCAGTAAAATCGGTAGACCGGAAGTAGCAGTTTACTTCAGTGAAAAAATTAAATTCTGCCAATATTTCGTCAACTACGAAATTTAAACAAATTTATAAAGAATTCATATGTACTTGAAATTAAAATTGAGAACAATTTTATTTAAAAAGTTTTTCAAAGCTGCTACCGGAAGTAGGTCTTTTACTCCTATCGAAAATCAGTTTTTTGCGAATATTTCGCATGTCATGCTTTTTAGACAGGTACGTTACGGGTATAAAAGTATTTAAAACGTAATTTTCAATATCTTTTGCATAAAAACAATTTCAAAATTCCGACCGGAATTACCACTTTTACTCTTATCGAATAGCGATTTTTTGCGAATATGTCGTAAATTATGCATTCTATATGTATTTATCAAGAATACAAAAGTATTTAGTGCTAGATTTGCAATATTTTTTGAATATATGAAATTTCAAAATTCGGAACGGAAGTAACACTTTTACTCTTAGGGAGTAGTCCTTTTTTCGAATATCTTGCTAAGCATGCATTCTATAGCGATTTATTAAGAGAACAGAAGTACTTAGAATAGGATTTTGAATAATTTTTGTGTAAAAAAAATATAATATAGTTTGAAACGCTCATACGTATAAGAAAGTCGTGTGGTGGCCACACCCCATTTTTTAATTTGAGATTCGATTTTCAAAATATGTCTTTAGTTTAGGCAAATTTCCAAAGTGTTCCTGAAGGAATAACAACTGACTTTTTAAATTTGGGATTTGTGTTAGTTCCTTGCACTCAGAAATATTTCGACCATCGTCATTTAAACATGTAACGAAATTTTGTAAACTATCGAAATTCTCTGCATGAAAACTATTTCTGTGTATGTTTTAGCAAAGCTAAGTGACGATATTTTACAGACTTTGCAATAAATTTCGGAATCGCTGACAATTAATTTTTATCTCAGAAAAAGTAACATAAACAACGTTCTAGATCTAAATAAATGATAACTAAAAATGTACGCGTATGTTATTGAAACATACATATTATATTGCGAAATATAAGGTAAATATAATAAATTTTAAAAACTCGTCACCCTTCTACCTACGCCGATGAAGAAAGGATTTTATTCATAAAATTCCTTATTTTATGGCAGTTTTTTCTCTGATTCTCTGGAGTAAACAGATGTTACAGTTCGCCCTATGAATTAGTGCTATTCAGATATAATGTAAACAACACGCAGTTGTTTCCATTATTTCTTTTCACGGTTGTGGCTCCGTGGTAGTTTAGCACGTTCGATTCCACTCTCTAATCAAAATGGTAAAATTTCTCTCAGTAAAATTTGATGATTTAGCATGTCTAAGCCTTACTGACGCCACAATATGTCAACTGACATCGTTCTTTAGTATCGTAGGCGTCTATTATAGTCTCCAACACTTCCAAAATTGTAATCACAGCTTAATTTCTTTTGTATTAATTGTTCTATGATAATATAGTTCTATTTCTATCAATATGACATCTATACGTATAGATGATGAACCTCATACCAGCTTCAGCTGTTCAATACCCTCCATGATCTTCACCTATCTACGTATAGATGATGTGCACTAATGTATTTAAACGATTCCCACAGGGATGTGAGCCATTCAACACCAGGGAGAGTCCTTCACACTCATGAGATTACATCATTACAAGCATTGCCGATAAAACAGTTGTTTACATTTTAACAGGCGAATGTTTATTTATCGATAATAACAATTATCAGTGTTAATTAATCTTTTAGGTTTTAGATATTAACACATAATAGTTAAGGCTTGATGTCAGAAGCGATTTAATATATTTAACAAGATCCTATTTGTCTTACGGATAAAATAACCTATTCTTTGAAGAAAACTAAGTTGTTATTGGAACTATATACACTATGATATTTATCCACGACATTTACCTTAATTAGGCATGAATTCTGTTATAAACTATTCAACAGGAGATGGCAGTCACATACATATCTAAAGATAAGTTTCTTTATTTTTTTACGTTCACATAAAACAATTTCACTTGTTATTATTTTTTAGAACTCCAGCACCCTAACACAAAGATGAACTCTGAAATCCAGAACATACAAAGACTAGCAACAAGATTCTACCTCGATACACCAAGCCAGTCAACCGAATTACCCAATCAAGCCATGCATTCACATGAAATACAAACATAACCTGTATGCTTACTAAAGGAAGTACTCTTTTGAATGTGCAAACTTAAGGCTAATATTAGTTTGTTTTAGTTACTACAATGTTGTTGAGATAAATGATTGATTTATCCTTTGCTGTCCTACTCTTTCTAATGGTGTATGTGCTCTTTCTAATTTAAGTAGTCTCACTCTTTCTGCAATTCAATACCGCCTAGCATGGAAACTAATTGTCATTAAATTACATTATAGGTGACACATTCACGTTTACATTCGTATCAAAGTCGTTAATTATGTGAATATGGATAATAAATATGGAATATTTAGTATAATGTTTGTTGTTGGTGATGCTTGTTGTTGATAATGTTTAATGAGGGGTCCATTACACTCAGAGTGTCTGCGTATATACATACTATACATATTTATTTCAAAATGCTTTTAATTTGTTCTTTTATTTGCTATTAAATTACATTATAAGGAGTAATTTATGTATGTGTTTGCAACATACCAGTCGGCAATCGAGGGGTACATTTTTACTTCACATTTTCACTCTAAATATAACGAAACATTAAAAAACCCATCGATGTCGTTAAAAGACAATATTCACTTTACTGACTAAGATCATGATCATAAATATCAATTTTATTAGTGCAACTCGTTCGTATATACCATGTGCTTGCAGGCGACCTGCGTATAGGGCTTACTGTAAGATAAAACGACGACACCGAGAGTTTGTATGAGTTAGTACGAGAAAGCAATATACAAACTGCAGCTGCTATCTATCCTTGTTGCCCTGCTTAAACGGAGAGTCAGCCTAGCCCGTTCTAGCCTCAGCGTAAATCTACTCGAATCCCCTCTTTTCCAACACTACACTCGACCAAAAAGCAGTTTGTATATTGCTTTTTCGTACTAACTCATACAAACTCTCGGTGTCGTCGTTTTATCTCACAGTAAGCCCTATACGCAGGTCGTCGGCAAGCACACTGTATATGCGACAGTGGGCCGGAATAACATAGTCGCAGGCTTTCATCACTGAAGCTAAGTTTATTCGCTCTCTGTGTGAATTAAAAAGATTTCATTTTGGGAATTGAGTAAGTAGTTTTGTTTAATAGCTCTATGGTATGTTCCCAACAAAAATCTTACCGTGTGTTTCCACATTACAAGAATACATCCAAATAAATTGTTTATTAATAACGTAATTTTTTAGAGAAAGCTTTGTATATAGACAATTAGTAAGAACTTTTTAAAATACATACTATACTTACGTAATTAATAAACAATTTATTAATCGGTATCGCCGTATTTATAATTACCTACGTTATTACGTATTGTCATCGCCTAAGTGTGAATTTTCTCTTTCAGTAATGGTTTTATTCGCAATAAACGGACACTGCCATAGTTTTGACGCAACTTTCCACGTACCTTCTACACCACCCATTAGAAAGAATATCGATATTCTTAAAAATCAAAAATTAGATCTATGGTACGTTTCACTAGAGGGAAAAAAACAATTTTTTGTTCGCACACCTTGCAATAACAAAATTGGCAATCCGTTTATTCGGAAAGTCCTCAATACACACCTCAATTAATACACCTAAATTTATTTTGTATTATACAGTGTTCTATAACTTGGTGGCTGACTATAGTAACCACAAAAGAAGCTATGCGGGAACATATTCTACAACTTATTAATGTCGATTTATCATTTCAGAAGCGTGTTCAAAAATGTTTAAAAGTGAATGAATAGTCATTTAACACTTTCTGAAATAATCTTCATCTATTTTAGTGGTCATATTTACTGTTATTTTATAATTTCTGTTCCACTAATTACTCATCCATTCGCCTAACAGTTCCTGTTTCTACATCTACTAAAATCAAGTTATTAATTTGTTGTAAAATTTGTTTATTGTGCCATATTCTACATATTTTATGAAATATATTGCTGGTATAGAATGTGTTGTAAATAAAATAAATCCATTTTTATGTCATTCTCCCAATACATACAAAAATCATATCTCTAAGCTCATTTTTAGAGAAATTCATTATTAAATCATGCTTGTCAACTGAGAAGCAACTTACTGAATGATATCCATTCAATTGTGAATTTCGCGGCAAATATCAAGGCTTACTATCATATTAAAATAAGGAACATTCCGCTGGCTAAATTATATCCAAAAACGACAATAGCTGAGTAATGGTCACTTTTAAGTAAGTAATAACTAGAAAAAATTGTTTTTTAGTTAAATACGTGTCATGTAATTTTAAACCAGTTTTCTGCACACGCAATTAGTAATTGAAAAAAATAAAATAAGCTTGTATTAGGACCCCTTATTATGAATAACGCTAACAAAAATTCTGTCCATCTAGTACGTCGTTTTCGAGAAATATAATTTTATAAAAAGACTGAATTTTCAGAATAATGGTAATAAGTCGAAAACTTTAAATTTTAGACCTTACTAACTTTTTGATTGAGAATTATACGGGGAATACAAAAATGTAATAATATACAGATTGTACCATTTAAAAATTATAATTATGGTCAGCCACCAAGTTATGGAACACTCTGTATAATACCAAATAAATTTAAAAGGGGCTCCTAATTAGTGGATATCACAGGGAAAGAAACCGTTTCAAAATATGTTTTCTCACAAAGTCACAATCTACCTTCCCCAAGGAGATGACTCACCCTGTACACTGCAAAATAGGAAATATACTACATACACATATTCAAACTTTTATCAAACTAGATTTTTGAATGTTACAAACATAATGTAATATATAATATCAATGTAAATCATAACAATAAATGAAACCGAATATTATTTGAGTTTATATTTTGTTTTTCCAGTGACATAACCTTATAACTAGATTTTAGTAATATGCAGAGTATAATGCGTTAATTCATATATGTACTTCTTTTAATAGTGTAACACTAGTAATTTAAAGAAAATTTTAATTGTATTAATTAATATATTGAATGAATGGAGAAAGTATTTTTAAGATACCAAGAAGAAGTATATATTAAAATAAATAAAAAATAATAAGCAAAAAATAAAGCCTCACCTATATCGGAAAACTTAAAAGCGCAAGTACCAAAAACCCGCAGTTAATTAAACTAAAACCCAGTATTCTACAAGATGACTTTCTTCCTATCGATTCCCAGATCTTCGTTCTCTTCAATTTATATTGATAAAATTATACGCACGATGTTCAGTTGTTCATGACCGACTTTAATCACAGTCAACCTTGTTCTGCTTGGTTGTTGTTGCGGCAGATCGAAGTTATGAACGGACAATAATTTTATCTTTCTATGTGGTTGACGTCGCGCTAATATTGTTGGTTCGGGGAAAACAATAACCATAACCGTATATTATTATGTATCTACGATACAGTCGCATGTTTGTGTTGATAAAACGAACATAACAATATCGAAATACGATTTTTATTACAAAAATAATATAAACATATTCAAGTAAATTACAAAAGCCAAATAGATGAAAAGAGAATGTCAACAACTCAACAAGTACGGGCGCATACTAAATTCACAAATTAAATATTTATCTATAAAAATATTTCCAAATCAATTGATCACAATGCGATGTTAAAAAATCTTTCATATAAGAGTTGATTCAAAAATAATTAGTAATTTGTACTCTTGTCTTCCTCGATGAGAAAGCAGTGATAAGGTACGAATTTAAAAAAAATGAGGTGTGGGCACGACACGACTTTATGAAAAGTTTGTGTGGTACTCATTTTACATACAAAAGCTATTCTGCATTAAGTTTTAGATACTCTTATACTCATAATAAATTTGTATAGAATACATAATAACGATTAAGTCTGAATTTTGAAAATGTTGGTATACAAAATTTGGTCCGAATTAGTTCTAAATACTTTTTTGTACTCATATAACATAACATACAGTTTTACGCATTCATATGGCTGCGGGAAATTACTCGTGCGGGAAGTAAAGTTGGTACTTACTGTAATTTGATAACATTTTAAAACCATAAACCCCTAATCCTACTAATACGCTGCACAGTGGGGTATTTGTCAATTCTAGCTGGACAAAAGTCCATATTAGAAAGTTGATCCGACCTCAAATTTCTTTTATCTCATTAATACTTCCACTAATAGGGTATTATTACCTGCAATAGATTTATTATAAATATGAACAGCCTGCCCAGTATGTCAGTTCAAAATTGAATATTAACAGTGCTACAAGTCTTTACTTACAGTGCTCTGAGCGGTTTTGTGAATTTTAACCATTATTTTTTGACTTGAGGACAACTTTCAAAAGTTCTGTATTATGGAAGTATACGAGCCAGGTATGTGTATTAATATATTAAATATTTGAATCTGTATTTATGCGATAAGAGTAATTAACTGGTTTTGAAAGTAGTACATTATTTTTGTTTATTTTCCTATATTTTTCATATTCAAAAGGGAAAAAGTTACACTTCCAAGTGTTTCCAAGTCATGAATTTTGCAGTATTTATTAGCTTAAAGTGTAGTGTTTTTGGTAAAACGTAATTTAAGTGCGACTATTCTGACATTTTAGAACCCTTTCAACAACTGCGTAACAAAATGTATTTCTTTCCAAATTGTAAATAGAATTGCATTTTTTCGTTGCAGGACCATCGGGATTTAAAACGGTTACTCGAATGAACATTTACAATATTATGCGAGAGTACGAGGGTCACACCATAAAGGAAAAACTTGAATATGTTGAACATTTTCTTCTAGGTAAAGAAAATTACACAGAAGATGAAACAATAGTATTCAAATATAAAATGTCACTATTTAAAAGCCAATTTCTTGAAAAATGGTCGGATGTATCTAGAAATCATCACAGATTTATTCAAAAATATGAAATTTGGCTTAAAGGCGGTTTTGGACTTCCTCGTACCTTGGGAAGACCGGGAAGGCCAGTTATACCTTTTCATGAATCAAGTGCCCGTTCGAAAAGAAGAAAAACGGAAACATTGCTTAAAAATGTGGCATGCGAAGGACTTATTTTTGTTACCGAATCCAAATTAAGGTCTTGTGGTAAAAGAGATGCTGCAAAAGTGCTGGAACAAATTAATGAATCTCCAAAACGGGCAACAAAGTACAAAAAAGCTTACGCTAAAGATCAAAAACGTAATCTAGAGAAATTTTCGCCTTTAGAAGCTCTATCGAGAGTTTTTATTGAGGCGGGACTCTCGAGAAGGCAGTACGAGATTATGAAAACTAAACAATATCCATGGTATAGCAGATTACAACAGGCCAAAAAATTATGTTACCCAAAATCAGAATCTCCGCCTAAAAGTTATTTTAGAAACTATTTCAAGCGGACACAAAATTGATACAGAAAAGTTTGCAAAATATGCACTGGACACGGTAAAACTTTATGTAGAAAAATATCCATGGCAACCTATGACACCTACATTACATAAAGTTTTAATTCATAGTCCCGCAATTATTAAAAATGCGCTTTTACCAATTGGGCAGTTGTAGGAAGAAGCAGCTGAAGCATGCAATAAGCACTTCCGTGAATATCAATTGAATTACGCGAGAAAATTCTCTCGCGCAAGCATTAGACCAAAACCCAAAAAGAACGCTAGAGCTTTTTCGAAAGAATGCATTGAACTGTTACTTCCAGGGGAAATACAAAGTATAACGAAAGAAACAGATGATGAAACAGAAGATGAAACAGAAAAAGAAGAAGAAGGAGAAGATGGTGAAAATAAAAACTCATTTGACGAAGAATATTGGTCATCTTAAGATTGATTGACATGAAGTATGTACACTACAGATACAAGACAGTCTTAATAAATTATTTAACATATGCATGATTAATCCTGTAATGAAATACCTATTACATGTGTAGTACATTTTATAGTTTCAAATAAAAAATTACTAAATATACTTTAAAGTGAGTATTTTGCACTACATACCCTGTTAATCATAATTAAGTAGCCATTTTAAGAGATAAAAATAGAAAAATAATTTTGTCCAGCTAAAATCGGCAAATACCCCACTGTGCGCTGGCCAGTTCGTTGTTTTAATATGACAGTAATAAAAGATAATGTAATAGAAATTGTTATATTTCAAAGGTATGTAATTAAATGTCAGAACAGCAACAAATATTGTATAAATTACCATTATTAACTCTTTTCAGAAATTGAAACAGGACAATTATTAAAAATGTTGATAGCACAATTTTCACAGCCAGATATTGATACTCCAGGGATTAGCTGATTCGTTTCAATTGATCTCGCTTATGAGGGTAAGGTAACATTAATAGTATTATTAGATAATCCGTGTTGTATTTCAGACGTCGAACAAGTTGCAGGAGGAATCAACATCTCTGACTGGGTCATTTTTTAAGCCAAGATAATTTTCGACATATCCTTCTGCAACCATAGATGATATCCATCCACCATGTCTTTTAATTGAAAGCAATTCAGCTCCTTGGTTTGCCAACAATGTCGCTGAACTCCTTCGGAAACATTGACCTGTGAAGTTACTTACGCTTTCAAGCTGAAGCTACTCAGCTATTCGCATTGGAATTTTACCAATTGTATTAAGACCAACAGGTGAAGAAACACACTTGCGATTGTGATATGTTAAGAAGAATCATTGGCTGTTGTCTGGTCTTAAATTTGCATATTGCCGAATTAATGCAATCCATTCTGGCTTAAGGGGATATTAAAGTCGATTTGTATTTGGGAATTGACTATAATTGCTTTTGGATGTGTTGGCCCGTAGGAGGAGCCAAATGCAAGCCATCTCATTCTCATATATTTGAAATGAATGTGTTGTTTTCCGTCACCCGAATGCAGAGAAAAAAATACAGCTGAAGGCGCTGCTAAAATACAAATAATTCAGTACCGCACCATTCCGGAATTTATTATTTTAATTACTCAAATTAAACTTTTTTCCGCAATTCAAAAAGCTATATCTCACAAGAAAACATTGGTCTACACGGGAATTACATCCGTTTTGATCAATTTCATTTAATTATTTCAGATTTTAACCGAGAAACACACGTACATTTTATTCTAATTTGGAATAAAAAAAGTAGATGGCTGTGATAAAAAATTACATAATCTGACAACCTTTCCGTGTACTCATATCTATATTGGAGTTGTACAGAAAATTTCACATTTCTATCTTGAACAATAGTTAAAAAGACTGATAAATTCGATATCTTGCTTTCTCGACCGCTTTAATACCCCCTTAATGATTGCAAATGTACGGCTGTTATCTGTTTTTGTTCGTGGAATTGTTACAATAATTAAATTATTTTTAAATTCTATGTCTCGCAATGACATTTTGCAAAGTTCTACACGTCGACATGCTCCAGAAATATCTATTATCAATACAGCCTATAAATACATATAGTATTGTATGAATTTAAAATATACAAGAATGACTACTTTCATTAGTATAGGAACAAGGAATCTGGTACTCAACAATAAATTTAGTAATTTGTTCTTCGCTTCATACTGCCGACTTTTTAGGCTGAAGGTGTTTAGTTGCCCTGTTTTAAGTATGCTATGAGTTTTGCATATTTAGATATATCCGTATTATCATATATTATTAAGCATGATTTTAGCATAGAATAAATAGACCATAATGATTTATTTGATTGTGAAGTTTGAAAATAAACTATTAAACAATTTTCTGAGTAAGTTTTTATATTTTTAGATCTAGCCGAAGTTATGAATTTACCATAAATGGTGTTGTATCTGTCATGTCAACCAAGAACATCATGTGCGCCGTGTTTTGAGATATGAATGACCTGCTTGTTCAGTTTCTTTCTAGAGACCATGAAAAAACTTGCGTGCAATTCAAAATAAAAGGAAAGGAATGCTTAGAGTGAAAGAATTGTCAGAATTCCATGATGCTAATGTAACTCGAAAGCAAATTGAGAAATTCGACTGGCAGCATTTCGATCATCCTCCCTACAGTACGGGCCAGGGACCATTTGACCATCATTTCCTCCCTGCAAATGAAGCGTTACCGCGGAACTCAGAACTTTCAAAGCGATGACGCCACTAAAAATGCTGTCATCATGGCGGAAATGTTCTTTCTTTCTTTCTAAAATGATCACCCAATACGAGAAATGTCTCAGCGTCGGTGGAAACCATGTTAGTTCAAGAAATGACCTGGCATATTATCATCATAAATTTGGCTTGTGGTGTTTCTTTTACAAAATGGAACTTACTTCTCTGATAAGCCTTGTAATTTAATTGCGATATGAAAAGTTTTGTCTCGCAAAATTGAAGAAATTGTTTGGTCTTCCAATATTTGAAAGATATAAGCCAATAACGTAGTGATTTCAATGCGCGGGTAAGAAATAAACCTCACACACAATGCTGATATATTTTAAAGTATTAAGGATTGCCAATATTTAAATTGCGTATGTAGTAGTATAAAGAGTGGATACCAATAGGAGTCTCTTAATAAAATATGTCTAATTTCCTTTTCAAAAAAGACTAAGAGTTAATAATATATGAAATTCATTTTTGAAGGGAATAATGTTGCATGGATTTTGGACATGATCTTTTTTTATTGGCAAGGAAAATGCTAAGCATAAAAGAAAATTTTGTTTATCTCCATATATTCTTATGATTTACTATATTCGAACTTAACTATAATATTGTTGCACAGATTATATACATGATGAGTTTTTTATCTTGAGACAACGGAATATCTCTAAAAAACTGCATAAAATCAAAAAAAGATCTTAATAAGATTTGTTATAATGTAGGGGGCTCACTGAATGGTGCCGAACTCGATCCCCCACCTCACCCCCCAGAGTGGGAGGGGGGCAACTTTGAAATCTTAAATGGGAACCCCTATTTTTTATTGCAGATTCGGATTCTCCGCCATCAAGTATGTATGTTTTGTTTGAAACTTTTTTTCGATTCGTAACAGATTGCGCTGTAATCCCAAAAAACATGGTTGTAAACGTCTAGAAAAAATACTCAAAAAAGAGAAAACATGATTTTGTGTTTTTTTTTATTTTAACATTAAATAACATTTCAAAAAGCCATTCAACATCGAAGAACTTTACTTTATCAAACCCATTTCAGAAAATGTGTTCGAAAATGTGCCCTTCCACTTCGATACATTTATTTATTCGCAATTGGAATGATTGCACACAACTGAGAAGTGTTTCCGGCGTAATCCTTGAACAGGCGTTGGTGATTCGCTCAATCATGCTTTCCTTCGTGGTTGGCACTTCTGTATAAACTTCAGACTTTAAGTGGCCCCACAAAAAGAAGTCAGATGAAGTAAGATCTGGCAATCTTGCAGGCCAAGACACTGGACCACCTCGTCCGATCCATCGACTATTGTAGGCTCGATCTAATACTTCTCGTGCTATTCTTGAACAATGTGCTGGACAACCGTCATTTTTGAACCACATTGTTTGTCGTACGTCCAAAGGAAGGTCTTCAAGTAACACTTGAAGTTTGTTCTGCAAGATGTTTTGATATTTTTCACCATTTAAGTTTCCATCTATAAAATATGGACCAATAAGCTTATTGCCAATTATTCCATACCAAACATTTACGTTCCTAGGATGTTGATGTTCAACTTGGCGCAACCAATGGGGGTTTTCGATACTCCAGTAATGCCTGTTGTGCAGATTTACCGTACCGTGATTTGTGAATGTCGCCTCGTCAAAAAATAATACTCGAGCAAAAAAATTGGGTTTATCATGTATCCGTTGAAGCGTCCATTGATAAAATCGCACTCTATTTTGAAAATCATCGCCATGAAGTTCTTGATGCAAGGAAACTCTAAATGGATGAGATTGCCTACGCTTGAATATTTGGCAGATAGTGAACTGAGAAGAGCGAGCTATTTCTCGAGTACTAATGTGCTGATTATTAGCTAGCTACTGCAGCTAATACGGCGATTTCATTATTTTCTCCAGCAATTGTTTTTCGCAGATTACGTTTTCTTGGCTGCACAGTTTTTTCGCTAGAGAACTGTTGAACGACTCGGTAAAAAGAAGCGCGCGATCGCACATTGTCGGGAAAACGTTGTGAATAAAGATTAACAGCATCATTGATATTCCTACCACTTTCTCCATAGATTTAAATCATTTCAATTCTCTCTTGTAATGTTATAGCCTCCATTACTCTTCAAATATTCAACACTAACTAATTTGTATTGGATTAATAATTATTAATCTAAATGGGGATCGGACAATGTGTAAGTATTTACAGCTTGCCAAATACTGAATAAAGTACAGTTTTGTATCGTTGAATAGCATTCTAATTGCGAATAAATAATTGTATCGAAGTGGGGGGGACACAGTTTCGAACACATGGTTTTTGAAATGTTAGTTTACGTTAAAATAAAAAAACACAAAATCATGTTTGCTTGTTTCTCTTTTTTGTGTATTTTCTCTAGACGTTCACAATCATGTTTTTTGTGATTACAGCGCAATCCGTAACGAATAGAAAAAAGTTTCAAACAAAACATACATAAATTAATAATCGACGAAGGAGATACATGTTGAAACTCCATTATATATATATATAATAAAACACAAGTGTATAGTTTCAAAATTACTATAATGTTTAACACACTACATATGTTTCGCCACACTGTGGCTTCATCCACCTGATGAAGCCACAGTGTGACGAAACATATGTAGTGTGTTTAACATTATAGTAATTTTGAAACTATACACTTGTGTTTTATTATATACTGGGGTGTCTCTAAAAGGTGCGGAAAAAACGCTACCACACATTTCTGAGGGCAAAATATGACGATCTAACCCAACTTACCTCAGTCCAAAAGTGGATGCTTTCGGAGATACAGAGTGTCAAAAGTTCAATTTGGTTTTAGTTTTTTATAAATAATTTCTGTAATAATTGGTATATTGTCACAATATTTGGGTAGGGGGGTTTCGTGGGGTAAAAAATTTAAATCTGCTCTCATTTTCATTGCAAAATGTAGAGGGCGCCACCTGCGGCATATTGTATCCATTTAAAACGTAATAACTTTTTTGAGACACACTGTATTTAACTTTTAAATAAAAATTCTTATTCTCCAATGTTTTTTACCTAGAAAAGGTATACCTGGTAGGAGTTGATTGGAGCAGCCGTTTATGAGTAATCTGGATATAAAAAATTCATTCCGTATATGGACACATATGCTTCTGTAATTTGGGTGTTATTTTTGTGGCAATTCAATGCAATGGTGCATCCACTTTTGGACTGAGGTAAGTTGGGTTAGATCGCCCTCAGAAATGTGTGGTAGCGTTTTTTCCGCACTTTTTAGAGACACCCTGTATATAAAACATACATACTTGATGGCGGAGAATCCGAATCTGCAATAAAAAATGGGGGTTACCATTTAAGATTTCAAAGTTGCCCCCCCCTCCCACTCTGGGGGGTGAGGTGGGGGATCGAGTTCGGCACCATTCAGTGAGCCCCCTACATTACAACAAATCTTATTAAGATCTTTTTTTGATTTTATGCGGTGTTTTAGAGATATTCCGTTGTCTCAAGATAAAAAACTCATCCTGTATATATAGAATGCTATCAAATTAATTACTTTTTAAAGCAAAATCTTCTCACATTTCTTTTCCACTTTTTGTAATTTTAACAGTTTCGGGGTGATGATCGTGTCATGTTTATCTTAATAATTTTCAATTACTCTGATACAAATTAAAAGTCAGAACTGCAATGAAGTGCGTCTCACTTGCGATTAGATATAGAATTGCAATTCATTAATCGCTATAATGAAATAAAGAATGTACCTAAGTACACACAGTGTTATAACTTATCCTATTAATGAAGTAATTATTTAGATTTTATAACATGTGCTTCTGCTTTGTATAGTCAATCATGTTTATCAAATTTAATGTTGACAATCATTATAAATTTTCATGATAATAACTGGATAACTTTAACAGAATATGTATAACTAATTTTATTACTTAATTCATATAATTAATTGTTAATCAATTACATGATGTGATAAACGCGACTGAACATAAAACTTGCGTAATAATGCAGAAAGATTATATCACATATACTAAATAACTGAATGTTAAAGTAAGTTTAATAACAATGAACTATTAACAAATTCATTGCTATGTTATGTAGGTAATTATAAAATAATTAATTCATGGGTAAAATTACTAATTATGTCAATGATTCGTTACTCTAACTTCTGAAGAAGTAAGGAAAATAAACTGAATATAAAAAAGAATAAGTGTGTGCAGCACACGACTTTCCGATACGTAAAAGGAGTGCATGGGTGTGGGAAGTTAGCCCCCCTTTTTTAAGAATCTGACGGTTGTACATGGTTTGTTCTAAATTGCTCCGAAGTATTTAAAAATTGGCCGAGAAAAAACGACTTTTTCACTCAGCCTACCTTTTTTCGAAAATTCGTAAGGTTGTTCCACGTTGTTCTAAACACTGTTCCAAAGGATCTCGAAAAAAAAATCAAAACTGACCGAGATACGCGGTAAAACAAGTTTTCCCAGTCCCCTTTTCTTAAAAATCCAAATTGTTTCTGACGATTGTTTAAGGTTGTCCTAGGTTCGAACAATGGGAAAAAAAACGAAAGCCGGAAGTGTGAAGTTTGACCCCGTTTTTGCAAAAATTAACATTTTGGTGGTTGTTCCAGGTTGCTCGAGGTTTGTTCTAAACGTTGTTCTACTGCATAAAAACCGTATTTCCTATTATAAAAAGATACTGGAAAAAACGAAATTCAAAAGTGAGAAGTTGACACTCTTTCGAAAATTTAAATTCCGACGGTTGTTCCAGGTTGTTCTAGGTTTGTTCAGAATTGCTCCAAAGTATTTCAAGGAGAAAAATCGAAATTGGCCGAGATAATAGACAAAAACGATTTTCCAATAGGCAGAATGACTTGCACTTTCAAACCTTTTTGTATGCAGTACAGCTCTATACATACCCAGGCGCAGAAAATAAATAATAACCCTCATTTGTGATTTAGATTATTTAGAACATCTATGCAAGCAGTAAAAATATATTTTCTCAAAAAATATAATACACATTTATTTCAAACACACCTTGCTCATAACAAGATGAATGGTTTCTCATGAGCTACTAGGTTGATGTTTTTTTAAGTTTGTTTATTTTTATCACAGTTCATGGTTTACTTTATATCTAAAATGAATGTATTTTTTTTTTGTGTAAAACTTATTTATTATATTATTTTATCTCACTAACCCTAGTAGTTTCGCGATTTTTTCGTGACTATCGGCGCCCGACCGATGTATCTCTGAATCTATGCGGATTCACACACATGCAAGTATATATCACATATAGATTAATGCCATTTACATTTAATTTAAATCGTTACCTTTGAACCGACTTGAAAATAATCGCTGTTTATTTAGAGTCCCCCTAATTTTACCTGCCTTAAATTGAAATAGCTTTATTTTTTTAACAGTAATTTTCTTTTAATTCGTTATTTATTTTATTAAATAAAAATTTTGCCTTTGATAAGAAATCACGTAATTAATGTTTTTTTTAAAATCAATCATCCTTAACTTTATAATAAATATTGTAACAATTTGAAATCTATATCCTGGTGCCCCCCCCCCCTCTTTCGGAATATGTTACTTCAACACGTTTACGTAATGGGGGCTACAAAAAGTAAGCATAAACGATAAGAATGTGGAAACGTCTTTCTATTCACGGAAAGAAACCATGAGAAGAGTGCCTAGCTTTAGTCATAAAATAAAATAACTAAGATGGTCTGAGGTCAGACTTTTTTTTGTTTTTAGTTATCCTGACCGATTATAACTTTTCCTCTGAAATACTTCATCAGCAAATTGCTAACAATATCGTTTTGAAATAAATGAACATTATATTTCTTGGGAAAATATATATTTACTATTTATATTAGATGTTTATTCTAAATCACAAAAGAGAACTACTTCATACGAAGATATATTCTACACAATAATGACTGGAATGTACTAGGATATCAACAATTAAATTGGTCAATGGTGGTCATGGATTTTAAAATTATTGTCGTAGCGTGCATCGTACATTTAGGTATGTCATATAATTTTTTGAATGTCAAAATCTGTCAAGTTATTGTGTTGAAGTTTTCTAATCCTGCACGGTTTTTGAATCATGGTTCTCACCACAGAGTACAAAATTTACATGATTGAAGCCTATTTTCGAACGGGTGTGCTAGTTAATGGAACTTGGGAACACAGTCAACGTTTGTGTTTGGACAATTTTCGAGAGCACTTCCCAGCCGTAGCAGTATTACCGGACAATTTTTATGCGTGCCTTACAAATTGTGTTGAAGTGTTTCGCGAAACTGGTTCTGTGACGCATAAAAAAGGTGCTGGTAGACCAAGAGTTCGTACAGAAGAAGTTATTAATGACGTTCGTCAACGTATGGAAGGAGAGCCTACAAAACCTTTAAAACGTCTCTCTCAAGAAATTCGGCTTTCTTATGGAACATGCTAAACGATTGTAAAGAAGGACCTGAACATGCATCCATATAAGATGCAATCATATCAAGCTCTTCTGCCTGCAGACCACCCCAAAGGTTCGTTAATAATTTAATGAATGACGATCTGCTGAACTTCACTTTTTTTTCTGACGAAGCTTGGTTCCACCTTTCGGGATACATCAATTCTAAAAATATGCGATAACCCGCATATTTTTATTGAAACGCCACTACATGCTCAGAAAATTGGTGTTTGGATGGCAGTTTCTCGCAGAAGAATAATTGGGCCAATTTTTTTCAATTTCACCGTCAACGCAGAAAGGTACAGAAATATTTTTTTGACTGAATTTGTGCAACAGTTAGACGATGATTAACTTCAAGACGCAAGACGGTGCAACAGCGCATACTACACGAGAAAATCTTGCTTTTCTCCGCGAGTTTTTTGATGACCGGCTGATAAGTTTGCATACGGAAGTTGAGTTTCCTCCGAGATCACCTTGTTTGACAATTATGGACTATTTTATCTTTCATTATTTAAAAAATAAGATTTTCGCAAATCCGATACATAATTTGCAAGAACTGCAACAAAGAATTGTTCAGCAATGTGCAACCATAACGACAGAAATGCTGCAAAACGCTTTTCACAGCATGAGGAGGCGCGTAAACTTGTGCATTGAACAAAACGGGGGACATTTCCAACAATTATTGTAATTTAGTTTTTCTGGTTAATAAAAACGTTATTTATTTCATAACTTGTAGTTCACTATTATTTTACAGCTGAACTAAGTAGGTAACACATTTGTAGGTTATTGATAATGTCAGTGTAGCTTGACAATGATTGAATTATTTCAAAAGGATGATTTAAATTAAGACAAGCGTTTTACATTCCATGACCAACATTGACCAATTTAATTTTTGATATCATACCCAAGCAGCAAAATCACAATTTTAGAGAAGGTTGAAAATATGTATTTGCTAATGTAGAACAAGTGTGCATATAGTGATTTTGCTACTAGGGATAGTACAAAGATCATTTTGACTGTCCTGGGTTGGCAACAAAAAAGTCCCAGTATTATCAAAAACTAGGAAATACTTACTTCCGCGAATTGTCCATACTAAATTTACATGTCAAATGTCAAAATCATAACGTATTGAAGTGTCTTGTACTTCTTAGCTGTGTTTTTGATATTTCCATTGTTTTATTGTCGCTTTTCTGTCTTTTTCAAGACAATACCTGGTATACCATGCCTTTTACGATACAACAGGATACTTTTATTGTAATGTTGCACTTTCGCAGTGGAACATGGCGAGATGGATTATGAAAATATTCATTGGAATCGTGTTTTCACCAATTTGTAACCGAATATGGAAATCTGGAAATAAACTTGGACACATTCACTCGTCATCGCAATAGAGTGATTGAAAGGTTTAAGGAGACGGGAAGTGTTTGTAAACGTAAACCCGAAAATGCACCAACAGTTTTAACTGAAGATGTTGTCGCAGACATTAGGCAGCGAATGGAAGTTAGTCCCACAAAGTCTGTACGAAAGTTGCCTGCTCAAATTGTAAAACGATCTAATTAACTTAAATGTCATTTGTTATGCACATTAAGTATTTAAATTGTATTTTTTCCTATGGAAGTGCTCATAAGGCACTGAAAACAAACTTACATATGTACCCATATAAAGATTCTGTACTACAACATTTACGACCGAATCACTTTGAGCAAAGATTGAATTATTGCAACTGGTTTAATGAAATAAGTTACTACATGAAGAAGATTTGAATCGCACTTTCTTTTCGGATGAAGCTTGGATCCATTTGTTGGGGTATATCAACTGTCAAAATTACCGTACCTGGTCAACAGAGAATCCGCATGTTTTTGTTGAAAATACTCTCCCTCAAAGTCGGTATTTGGGTTGCAATGTCGAAGAGACAGATTATTGGACCAATTTCGATCGCAATGTCCGACAGTAGCCTTGTCACGGTCTCTTTGATCTCTTCAATCGACTCAAAATGCCTTCCTTTTACCACCTGCTTGACTTTGGGGAACAAGAAAAAGTTGCAGGGTGATAAATCTGGCGAGTACGGCGGCTGTGGTAACATCGTGATCCCTTTGGAAGTCAAAACTGGGTCACACTGAACGCGGTGTGACAGGGCGCGTTGTCGTGGTGGAGAATCCAAGTTTGTGCGATGTCGGGACGCACTCTGTTGACCCTTTTTCGTAGTCTATCGAGTACTTCGCGGTAGTAGATCTGGTTAACGGTCTGTCCAGGTGGAAAGAACTGCCTATAGACCACCCCGCCGTGGTCAAAGAAGCAGATGAGCATGGTTTTTATTTTGGACTTGCTCATGCGAGCGGTCTCGGTTTATTTGGAGACAGCCATTGTTGGCTTTGGCGCTTCGTTTCAGGGTCATATTGGAAGAACCAGCTCTCATCACCCGTAATAATCCGGTCAAGCAGCGTAGGATCGTTTTTCACCAATTGCAAACAATCTTCAGCGACTGACATTCGAAGGAGTTTTTGCTCTTCCGAAAGGTTCTTCAGAACCATCTTCGCTTTTTCATCCGAAAATCTTCAGTTAAAATCTGTCAGTTTCGCGGTTGATATTTAGTTCGTCAGCCAACATTCGAACAGTTAAACGACGATCTTGGCAAATTAGGGTGCGTACGCGCTGCGCATTCGCGTCAGTCCGCACTTCAACCGGTCTCCCGCTTCGCGGCTCGTCTTCCATACTCTCACGGCCATCTTTGAATTCGTTGTGCCAGCCAAACATTTGTGCACGACTCAGAGAATCACCACCAAACATTTTAAGTATTTCACCGTACGTTTCCGTAGCCGGGTCACCCAGTTTTGCGTAACATTTGATCGCAACACGTTGATCTAAATTACGCCTTTCCATTTTCGTGACGAGCACCACTAACACACTTCTTCAAAACACGACACAGCTGACGAACTAATGGTCGTACCGGGCTGGTAAACACATCAATCGATAGGGCAGGGATGCCAAAATAATAAGTAAAAAATTTCATAGCTGCAGTGTTACCACAACCGCGGAAAGAAATCAGTCTCATTACATAATTGTCAGGCCTCGTATCTTTTATGTACTTCTTAATATATACAAAGGATAGAGAAAAAATTGTAATAGTTTTTTAAACTCTAAAAAAGTAATTTGTATCAAAGCAACATCATAAGAAAAATGATTTATGAAACATATTAGATATCTTTCTAATCATACTCTATTTAATACCATCAATATCATTTATTATATAAATTTGGGATTCTAACAAAAACAAATGACGGTAACAGCTTCTTCTGTAAAATTTACAGAATGCTAATTTGTATGTTTTATAAAAAAGCGATTCCAAATATCTTTGACTCTGTTATGTAAATATGTTTTCCACGATTGTAACAGAAGTAAAACAGTAGATAGATATTAAAATAAATGACAAAACTACTTGATAAGTTAATGGCGATATCTCGAAAACTGTTCGAGAGAGGTCTGAAACGTTTTCTGAATCGGAAGAGGTATAAATTTTACACTTGATGACAAAAATGAAATGCCGTTATATTTAAAAAAATTAAGAAAATATCAATTTGCCTTTCAGATCGTTCCAATTTATAGCAAAAAAATGAGGTGTGGCCGCCACACGACTTTCTTATATGTATGAAAGTGTTACTTCCGGTCCGAATTTTGAAATTTCATTTATGCAAAAAATATTCCAAATCCAACTCTAAATACTTTTGTACTCTTCATAAATATATATAGAATGCATAATTTACCACATATTTGCAAAAAATCGTTAATCGGTAAGAGTAAAAGTGTTACTTCCGGTCCGAATTTTGAATTTTTTTTTATACAAGAGATATTTAAAATTACGTTCAAAATACTTTTATACTCGTAATGTACCTGCCTAAAAAACATGACTTGCGAGATATTCGCAAAAAACTGATTTTCGATAAGAGTAAAAGACCTACTTCCGATAGGAATTTCGAAAAACTTTATTAATACAATTTTTCTCAAATTTAATTTTGAGTACATTTGAATTCTTTATAAATTTGTTTAAACTTGACGAAATATTTGCAAAATTCGATTTTTTCACTGAAGTAAACTACTACTTCCGGTATGCCAATTTTGCTCAAAATCTAATCAGTTCTCAAGAGGGAGATTATATTCGTAAATACAAAATTTGGAATTGATATCTGTAGCGGTTTGACCGCTATCGTGGTCACAGACACACACACACACACAGAGAGAGAGAGAGAGAGAGAGAGAGAGAGAGAAAGAGAGACAGACTTTTTTAAAAACCACTTTTTTGGTATTAGGGGACCTCAAAACGTGGACATCTGCAAAAATCTCGAGGTCGAAAATTTTCATCATCACAATACTTCCTTATACTACGTATAAGAAAGTAAAAAAATTATTCTTCATATTTATCATATCTTCCATAGTAATTAAAATATTCCAAAACTCCGAACGAGAGTATTCATTCGATAGCCCAAGTAGAGCGAATGCTTGACTAATTGTGTATCTATTTCCTCTGTAAGTTGTAATAATTTATCTAGACCAACATAATACTCTTTAGTGATTTCAAATCGAAATAATAAGTTTACTCTGTTATTCCTGGAATTAATGGATGTCCTCTTACATTTTATTTTACAATCTTAGAATAATATATATTATATATGCAACGAATCACTAATCCCATTTATCCGCGATTACATCAACTAGCAAAAATGGTGAAAGCGCTGGTTTAATTAAATATACTTTATACGGGAAAGGGGCAATAATTTTTACAACCAAAATGTTATACGAAAGCTAAATATTGACACTTTCAAGTTACAATAAAACATCTTATTTAGTTTATTGGGCTAATTACGGATTAGTCACTTTAATAATGGCTCATATAAATCGACTACATTATATAAAAATATGGCAACCTCTTAATTAATGTGTATGTACAATTTTATTGTTTGTTTGATTTGATATATTTTTATAGTTACAATAATTACGTATCAGTAAGATGTTATAAACAGATTTTCCAGGAAAAATAAAGACTTTAAACGTTAGATTAAAAAAATAATGAATGTGTTTTAAAAACAATTTTATTATTGTCATCATAACCTAGTAAAGTCAGTTAATCGTTTGTAATCTTTATATTTCGGACATTTTCGACATATACCTACAGAAAAACATCTTGGTACTAATATTGTGTATACATTTATATAATGGTCTATACAGATATGAAACATTTAAATATTAAATTTCATTTCAAACTTGTACAACTGCAAATACTAGAAAACATTTTTATTAGGCCAAAATTTATTAATAAAATGACAAATGAACGATGACAACAACTTTCATCTTAGTGAAATGTAAATAATGGTAGTCCTATTGCAAAGTAATAACCTGCAAGTACATGAAATAGAAGAATATAGGCGAATTCGAATTGTAGTAGTCGCGTACGGTACCATAGTCTAACAGAAAACGCTCGAATTGGATTATAAAATTAATGAGGTCACAAGCAACCTGGCTAGAATTACTACCATCTACATCTAGGCAATGTACAAAAACACAAAGTAAAATTTACACGAATTAGGTGATTGTACCATAATGTTACATATTCAGATATATGAAGCGCTGAAAACAAAAAGAACAATTATACCCAGAGTTCCAAGTATTTTCAGAGGCCTACCTACCTCATTACCAAGACAATGTTTACCTTTATGCGACAAGGCATGTGTTAAATTTCTTTCTAGAAGCTTATGGCAATTTTTCTGCCATGAACTACTAAGTCTTCCGATATATATCTAATAGAACATGTATGGGACATAGGAAGTTGAGGAAATTTGACATTTAAACCACAGACTGCATAGGTCTTCTGATGAGGTAATTATATCCTCAAATATGGTATCAGAAGAGACTGACTTCTTATTGGTTACAAGCTAAAATCCTCTGAGTGAAAGTGTTACTTCTGTTCAGAATTTAATCTTTTGATAATACAAAAATTGTATTGATTGAGCCCTAAATACGTTTGTATTCTTAATAAATCTGTATAGAATGCAAAAAATTGCGAAATGTTTGTAAAAAACTGTTATTCACTAAGACAAAACGACCCAATTTCAATGTGTGATAAGAGTAGAAGCATTACTTCAAATTTTAAAACTATTTTATTTAAAATTTTTCCAAATCTAATACATCTGTATAGAATGCATAATTTGGGACATATTCGTAAAAACTGCTATTCGATGAGAGTGTTACTTCCGGTCCGAATTTTGAAATTTTTTGTAAACAAAAATTGTTCCAATTCTGGCTCTAAATGCTTTTGTATTCCAAATAAATCGATATAAAACGCATAATTTGTGAGATATTTGCAGACAAAAACGACCCAATTTCAAAAAACTTTTTTTAAAAAATTCACTTTATAGTACTTGTGTATTCTTTAGTAATTTTTCTAAACTTAGTAGTTGACAAAATATTAGTAATTTTGATTTTTTTACTGAAGCAAACTATCACTTGCGGTCTAACGATTTTACTGAAAATGTAAGCAGATCTCAAGAGGAAGAATATACTCGTAAACATAAAGTTTGGTATTAATTACACAACTGAAACGATCCGTACTTTTTCATATTGTTTTCTAACTTGGAAAATAGCCGTTTATCTGGCTGTCTTCTTTCCATATAGCGTTGATAATATATTTCGCTAGTGTCCGCATTATATCTATTATTAGCATAATAACAAAACAAAAATGAGGTGCGGGCACCACACGACTTTTTTTTTATATGTACATATGTGCGTTTCAAATTCTAAAAACTGGTTTTAAATACTATATAATATATCTTCTTAAAAAAATAAACCTGTGAGTAAAGGTGTTGCTTAAGATCCAAATTTTGAATTTTCACTTTTTCACTTGGGTCAATAAACAGTTACTACCAAATCTTCCACCTAGAAGTGTACTGGTAATCGATAACGTATCATACCACAATGTAAAACTCGAACGTGATCCAACATCATCTTCCAAAAAGGCAGAAATGATAGATTGGCTTGTAGCAAGAAATACAGCGTTTGATGTGAAGTGGAGAAAGCCTGAGTTATATGAATTAATCAAGAAAATAAAAGTGAACATTCAAGATATAAACTGGATACACAATTATGGGCCCATAAACATAACGAATCGAAAATATATGTGTGATTGTAAAGAATTGGGTTGGAACCAGAAATGTCACTTTTAAGTTAGCAGACGTCGAAAATTTGGTTAGTGAAAAATTCGCATCTGTAAATGTAGAAGAGTGGGCATCTTGCTAATAGCCATGTAGATGAAGTTGTTAAAAATTATTTACAAACGGAGCATTTATTAGATGCTTTTACTAACAATCTAGTTTATACAGTTAATACCGAAGAAACTCATAATGAAGAAGATAGTGATATCGATGATGACTCTGATATTGAAGGTGATGATGTTAATGAACCAGCACTAGAACAAGTAGAATAAAAGTGATTTGGCAAAACCTGATAGGGCCAAAACAGCCACAATTGAACATGCAGCATTGGATGGTCTGTTACTTTTTTTTAAATCTTTTGTAAAACTTTAAATTAAAAAAAAAATAGAAGAATCCATTACACTGTTATTGTTTGTATTGCATATGTATTGTAAAATTAGTTAACAAAAATAAAATTATCTAAATAATTTCGTATTCCATCTTATACAAGTTAACTTAAATATAACAATATACTCTTTAGACAACATAAAATATCTATATGTATCTTTATTGTAGCTTAGAATAAGATAATACCTACTTCAAATTATAATCATTATTCTGCTTTGATAAATGTAAAATAAACTTTAACTGCGACGCTGAGTTCGAAATAATTCTCTAAAATAGGAAATGTTATGAATGCGTTAATTTGACTTAATTTTATTCAAATTATATTAGAAACAATATTCATAATAAGGTAGTTTTAAAAAATCACGTTAATACTTCGGTAAATAATAGCTTGCTTCCCTAATATCAATTTAATGCATTAGTCATATTGTAGTTTTATCTACAAACATAATTTTCATAATTATGTACTATTATTATTAAGTTTTTAAAAAAATCATCTCTAATACCTCCGCCCTCTTAATCAGTTACGCCACTGGCAGTTTTTGTTCGAGCATATTTGTGATGACGTATGTGATATTCTCTAAATGTTTTCACTATTGTATTTATGTCAAAGTACTTGTATACTGTTTCAAGCTAATATTACAGTATTCACAAATTTTAAACTGCACTATTTTTCGTAGTTAAATTAATTAGTATTATATTTAAGAATTATATACAGTTTGTTATATCAAATTTAATTACAACGCCTATAAATTACTTTCAATATTCCTAATTATACGAGGTCATACTTGTACCACGTTAGTTATGCAACATTTTAATGAACCATAGAATAAATCCAGACTTACATTTCAACGACCTTTTATTATACGAGTTAACGAGAATCCAAAGCGAGAGAATGGAAGATAAAAAGATACCAGCAAACAATTTACAACGAAATCGTATGCGACGACAGCACGTCACCATTCTAAAACTACCGTATCTAAACAATTAGCACACGAACCAAGATTAGCTCGTTCAATTTAAAAAATGCCAACAGCAAAATAACATAATGCTTGAAAGAAAAAAAAAATTCAAAAGAAGGAACGACACAAGCAGTTTCTAATTTTTCTAATTCGTTTCGTGTTATAAATGTAGATCACTTTTTATTCAAACATAGATCATAAAAAAAGCACACAGACAATCAAGTAAGTAAAGCGAGAAGTATTCAATCAATCCTCTGATAAAGTATAGGTATTATCAAATACGAAATGAATTTGGATTATTTATAATATTTATTGATTGAGCTAGATTTCTGCACACGACACTTAAAACTGCATACTTTTGTTTTTAATGGGAAAGTATGCTTTACAATCAGGTATTATACTATCTATATTGGTGTATACACGGTGAAAGCTATTTTTGCACACGGCGCTCGATCCGCGAGTCGAAGTACCTAGCGCAAATATTGGTACCGTGTGCAAACCGCCATTATATGGTACCTTAGTAACATGAATAATCAGTTTATCTGCTGTGTTGTTTCATTGTACGGTGTATATACGAAATAGCTTGAATTCGTCGTCGGTGATATTGTTTTGCATGTATTAGTGTAGAAGGCGATAACGAGTTTCGTACTTGCTCGCTTTTTTCATTTTGCGGTCGACGAAATTGACAGGCGACTATTACTTGTGGATGTTGTGTGCCTTCGCTCGTGGATTATTGTGCCAACCGGTGGCAGTGCTAGGATAGTATGCTGGCTATGCCAATAATTGTACTACATTATGATAAAAATAAACACGTTCAAATAAATATACGAGATGTATTTGAGATGTCAATTAACAGAAGCTCTTAATTTTAAAATATGCACATATTTTTATCTAATATGTAATACAGATATGACCTTGGCGAAATAGATATGCATATACATGTTCTTCTTATTTGCAAAAGCATACTAATATACACGATAAATTTGTTTTTAATACCTCTTAATAGTTGAAAATTAATAATAGAATATAATAAAAAATAAATAAAAAGAGTGAGAACAAGAAAAACGGAAACAGCAAAATTAATTTTGAAAAACACATGATACATATAAATTGTGTAAAAATAGAGTTTTGGTGTTCTTCGTTAACCTATACCGTGTACCACCCAAAATGCATTCACTCACAGCTCTTATTATTGCAAAACACTAAATACAAAAATTACTTTTTAATTACAACAGGCTGTTTCGTTTTATCGGTGCCGAACTCAACATAATAACGATACGTCATAGATTTTCAAAAATATTTTATTGCATTTACGCATTGCTGGTCAAGTAGAAAAGTCAATTTGTTTTTTAAAATATACATTTACATGGAACTATTCGGAAATTAAAGCCATAGTACAATGCCGTTTTGTTATCAGGATTTCTGTGAAAATTTTCTACAACTATGTTTAATAAATTCGAAAGAGCATTAAATGATACATATAATAATCCCAATATTAATATATTTATGGATTTACAAAAAATATTATTATTATATTAGTTTAATTTGAAGATGTTGCATCCTTTATATTTAATCAACCAATGAAAGCATTTACATATATACAGTATCAAAAAATATTACTAAATTTGACTGAATAGCAGTCAATATTCAGTAACATTTAGTAGTATCTTTTGATACTGTATAATAATACATATATGATTTCATTGGTTGATTAAATATATACATGTAAATCCAGAAATATATTAATATTCTGATTATTATATCTTACATTTAATGCTCTGTCGATTTTATTAAACATAGTTTTATAAAATTTTCACAGACTTACTAGGTAGTGTTAAGTAAGGTGTTTCAATAGTTTTATTCCCACGACGACCAAAGAAGGCACACAAACACCGAAATATAGCGTCATTTCAAGAGGTGAACCAAAAAATTTTTGGTAGGATAACGCAATCTTTGAAGCAACGTTCTCCTTTCTATTACTCAAATTGGATTTCAATTTTAACATACTGTGCATGTTTCAAAACTATGTGGCTTATGTTAGTGTTTATAAGTTTGTTAAAAGTGAGTTTGTTAGTGTTGTTGATTTAATTTGAAAGTACAAACAGTGAGATGGTGGAATATTTAAATTAGCGCTAGTTACGTTATCTTTTGAAACAGTAATAATGCAAATCCAATCAGTGTTACTATCTCATACGTAATACAAGAAAGTTTTGTGATGATGAAAACTTTCGACCTCGTGACTTTTGTGGATGTCCACGTTTTGACGTTCCTTGATACCCAAAAAAGTGATATTTAAAAATGTGTTGTGTCTCTCTCTCTATATGTGTGTGTGTGTGTGACCACGATAGCGGGCAAACGGTAAAGGATACCATAACCAAACTTTATATTTCGTAAAATTAATTTTACTTTCAGTGAAATTAGTAGACTGGAGCATAAGTGAAAAAATCAAATTTTACCAATATCACGTCAACTATTTAACTTTAGACATATTTCTAGGAAATACAATAGTAGCCAAAGTGAATTTGAATTTTTTTAATGAAAAAACTTTCTAAATTCTAAATCTTATCGAAAAGTAGTTTTTTTGCGTCAAGTCATCCATTCTATACAGATTTATCAATATGCTGTATAAAAGTATTTAGGACCACGATACACATGTACCACGATGCTCACTTGAGCTGTCAACTATTAACGTTTTCAGGTTGCTTTTCTTTAATATATGGCGGGGATAAAATGACAATACTATCTGGATTTTAATCTTTGACATGAAATTTGGGCAGCTTTTTATTTAATAGCGTTGAAAACATTATGACTCAAACTGAACTGAAATAAACTGCTTGACCTATCAAAGTTGTTATTTATATTAGCAACCATACTTAACTTGCCTTTCGAAAACATATATTCAAACAGTCTTCCTCGCGAAACTAAATACTTTACCTGCTTTTACAAACATCTTATCACAAACTCAGGGTGACACTTGAAAAATGTAATAATATTTGACCAATCTTTTACAAACATCTAACCCAAATCTTTATGGTCTCTTCCTTAAGGAACATATAATACATTTCCTGCCTTTTACAAATATCTGTATTTTGTTAAAACACAAAAACAGCCAGACAACATAATCTTTTGAAATTAAGATTTTTTTTGTAATGCTTGAAAGAGATGAAATAAAGTATATTTGGTAATTTTATTTAAACTTCAGTATTATTAAATACAAAACCTTTTAACATTCTAAAATACATGACTGCTATTATTGTTTAATATAGAATCAAGATTAATATAAGGCATGAAATCAGTGAAATATATACTAATTTAAATAATTATTGAAGCACTGATGGTTTTAATGCAGTTTGTAGCAATATGTTTATATCAGATGATAATTTGTATGGAAATTCTAGTATATTAAAACAAAAATTCCCTGTTTGGTGTAACACTTGGTAAGTCACTTGAGTGAGTTTCGCTGTTACTAATAAACAGTAATTCCTATACTGCGGAATTGATGTTCTTCATAAGTTCAATGTCAATAACGCCTGCAATTCTGATTGTTATATTTAATTGAGTTGAATGTTCTCATTTGTTTACTTTTTACTTTCTTATACGTAGTATAAGAAAGTATTGTGATGACGAAAATTTTCGACGTCGAAAGTTTTGCAGATGTCCACGTTTTGTTGTCCCCTGATACCAAAGAGTGGTTTTTGTCTCTCTCTCTCTGACCACTATAGCGGTCAAACCGCTGTAGGTAGATATCAATTCCAAATTTTGTATTTACGTGTACAATCTCCCTCTTGAGATCTGATTAGTTTTTCAGTAAAATCGGTAGACCGGAAGTAGTAGTTTACTTCAGTGAAAAAATCTAATTTTGCCAATATTTCGTCAACTACTAAGTTCAAACAAATTTATAAAGAATTCATATGTTCTTAAAATTAAAATTGAGAATAATTTTATTTAAAAAGTCTTTCGAAATTCCTACCGGAAGTATGTCTTTTACTCCTATCGAAAATCAGTTTTTTGCGAATATTTCGCAAGTCATGCTTTTTAGACAGGTACATTACGGGTACAAAAGTATTTAGAATTTAATTTTCAACACCTTTTCTATAAAAAAAAAATTTAAATTCGGACCAGTAGTATCACTTTTACTCTTACCGAATAGTGATTTTTTGCAAATATGTCGTAAATTATGCATTCTATATATATTTATCAAGAATACAAATGTATTTAGAGTTGGATTTGAAATATTTTTTGTATAAATGAAATTTCAAAATTCGGACCGGAAGTAACACTTTCATACGTATAAGAAAGTCGTGTGGTGGCCACACCTCGTTTTTTTCGAATATCTTGCTAAGTATGCATTCTATAGCGATTTATTAAGAGAACAGAAGTACTTAGAATAGGATTTTGAATAATTTTTGTGTAAAAAAAATATAGTATAGTTTGAAACGCTCATACGTATAAGAAAGTCGTGTGGTGGCCACACCTCATTTTTTAATTTGAGATTCGATTTTCAAAATATGTCATTAGTTTAGGCAAATTTCCAAAGTGTTCCTGAAGGAATAACAACTGATTTTTTAAATTTGGGATTTGTGTTAGTTCCTTGCACTCAGAAATACTTCGAGCATCGTCATTTAAACATGTAACGAAATTTTGTAAACTATCGAAATTCTCTGCATGAAAACTATTTCTGTGTATGTTTTAGCAAAGCTAAGTGACGATATTTTACAGACTTTGCAATAAATTTCGGAATCACTGACAATTAATTTTTATCTCAGAAAAAATAACATAAACAACGTTCTAGATCTAAATAAATGATAACTAAAAATGTAGGCGTATTTTATTGAAACATACATATTATATTGCGAAATATAAGGTAAATATAATAAATTTTAAAAACTGGTCACCCTTGTACCTACGCCGATGAAGAAAGGATTTTATTCATAAAATTCCTTATTTTATGGCAGTTTTTTCTCTGATTCTCGGGCGTAAACAGATGTTGCAGTTCGCCCTATGAATTAGTGCTATTCAGATATAATGTAAACAACACGCAGTTGTTTACATTATTTCTTTTCACGATTGTGGCTCCGTGGTAGTTTAGCTCGCTCGATTCCGCTCCCTAACTAATAACCCAAAAATAAAAAAAGATTACCGAAATGAAAATGTCCAAATACATTTGTGCATTTCATGTTACTTTCATTTAGATGATGTGAATTTGCAACGATAGTATTCTCTATCATGATAACTCAGTAAATATTGCACTTCATATCTTCTCTATTTATTCCCGGTATTACAACATATAGAAACTATTACAAACGTCAGTTTTTTGAAAACACGTCAAAAAAACGTTAAAGATGAATTTCGAAATGCAGCATTATACAGGCTGTTTCTTTAAAAAAAATAAAGTTGAGTGTGACACAAAAGAAAACAGACAATCTGTAGAACATAAAATAACATTGATTTAGTGTAACCTGCTTTTTCACAGTTGTAATAATAATAGTTAGGCAGAAATGCAAATTATGTAGAACTCAAAGGTGTTCTTTAAATAGTTTCTCGGGAAACTAACTGAACTGAATAACAGCATTAAAAGCCTGCTTTGTAACCTGCTTTTTCACAGTTGTAATAATAATAGTTAGGCAGAAATGCAAATTATGTGGAACTCAAAGGTGTTCTTTAAATAGTTTCTCGGGAAACTAACTGAACTGAATAACAGCATTAAAAGAAAAAGAAAAATTACTCTCTGAAATATATATAATATACCAGGTGTCTCAGCAACTCTGTAAAGTTCATTATTGGTTTGTAATAATATACATAGCAAGGAAATGTTAATACAAGAGCTGTAGATATTCCTGAGCTCTACAATTTAAAAATATTTTCATTTATACAGAGTGGTAGACAACGACGAACTGACATCAAATTATATTTTTTTAAATAGAATGCACCTTTTATGGTCTGATTAAACTGATATCAATTTGTGTTTGCGTTTTTTACTCTTTCTGAGATATGGAGATTGTTCCTAAAAAAAAATTGAACAACTTATGAAAAATTGTCATGAAGGGAACTGATGTATGATCTATTATGAACTCAATTAGTAGAGATACCATTGTTTATTTCGGCATTTCAATGTTTGTCCTTTAGAATTACATACCATTCGCTAAAGTTAACAATTCTTAAAAAAATAAACGGAACACCTCTATATTAAATGCCACTGGAAAGTACTAAGAATTTGCTATTTAAAGATACCTACTTTCTTATGCATGTGGGCGATATTGCAAAAGTTATTAAATGTCATATCTGGAAAAGGGTTACTTATAGTATTTTTATTTTAACAAATAAGTAATTTTCATAATATTTTCAAAACTTTTAAGTAACAAGCTTGATAAATCAAGAATTATGAATAGTTTGAAAATATCGCATTTACAATGTATCAAAAAGTAGTCAAAATACCAAACCTACGTTTATAACTTTAGCTGAAAAAGCAAAGATGTCAGTATAAATATTCAAATTTACTTTGCTGAAAAATAAGTATCTTGATAAACATATTATAAGATGAAAGACATAAATAATATTAGTTTATTCTTCTTCTTCTTCGTGGCACTACAGTCCCATTTGGTTTAATACTACGTGCTTATAAATTAATATTTAAAATGTATAAAACATAAAAATAAATACATTTAAAATAAAGAATGATAAAAAGACTAATAAATATTCAAAAGTATCGTTTTATTATCTTGTATACATTCGAAGTCGAGTTTCAAATGACCTATAAACATTTGCTGGAAGTTCTTCCTTAATAGTAGAAACTATAGGTGTCTAATGTAAAGTAAATTCATGTACTTGTAATGACGATATTCTTTTCCAACAAAAATTATAATCGACATTTTCAATGTTATACTACTCCTGATTTTCAAAATTATGCATTTTAAATTTTTAGTGGAAGTTACATATTTGTAAATAGAAAATATTATGAGCAACGTTTTTCGACTACAGGTATGCTATGTGTAATGCAAGTCATGGCAGCTCATACTTAAATTAATAAGCGGTAATCGGGTTTATTCAGATATGACATTCTACAACGCGCCCACAGGCGTATTTTATAGGGCAACTTTTTAGCGCTTTTCAGTGGCGTGCAAATTTACAGGTGTTTCATTTATTTTTAGAAACTTTACCTTTAGCGAATCGTCTGTAATCCTAAAGAACATGCGTTGCAATGTCAAAGACACACTAAATTGATATGATATTTCTACTAATTGAGCTGATAAAACTTTGCTAATTAATCTGCTATGCAATATAGCAGATTTTCAAAAGCTGTACAATTGTTGATCGAAAGTCGCCATATCTCAGAAACAGTTGTAATTCCACTAGCGCTGTCATAAAATGTAAAAAAATGCATACCATTTTTTTGGGTACAAAACATGTTCCAAATCAGCTCTAACTGCTTTTGAAGTTGTAATAAATCTATATAGAGGGCATAGTTTTCGATATATTTGCAAAAAACTGCTTTTATAAGCAACGTGCCGGTATGAATTTCGAAAGACTTTTTTTTATAAAAAATGTTTTAAATTTACTTTTGAGTACTTTGGTATTCTATAGAAATTTACCTAAACTTAGTAGTCGGGGTTGCAGCTCAAATCTTTAAGTGAAATTTCCTGACTTTTCCAGGTTTTCCCTGACCCAACAAATATTTTCACATACTCAAAAATTTAAATAAACATTTAATAATTAGTAACACAAAATAAAATATATACTTAATACGAATTATTCGTATATATACATGAATATGAATAATTTATCCTACAATTTATTTCTAATTTCGATTCTTTGTCTATTTCATCCTTTTCAAAATCTGTACACCACCTTATCTTTTGTTTCTTACTTGCAAGAATTTGTATGTCTGCAAGTGCAAAGGCTTTACATTTTCGAATTAGCTGTTCTTCTGTAGTTCTTTTTCTTTGCATTGAAATTATCGCTTGATCTTCTTGTGTATCGTCGCAACTTTTCATTGATTTCTACGTGTACTGTTCCACCAGCATTTTTAATTCAGTCATAAACCATTCCCTGAGTCGTGGCAGAATTTTCATGAATATTCTCCACTAAATATTCTTTATTTGTCGAAAAACCGGACTCCACAGTTGCATTTCGATGGGAAACAATAGGTATCAATTTAATCATGGACCATAAATCCATATAATCATTGTTTTCTATCAACACTAACTTAACGTATAAATCACCGAAATACAATTCTGCAAATTTCTTTAACTCATTAAGCATAGCTTCGTTCTGTATAAACTCTTGATGTTGTTGTTGGCTTTTCTCAGCTATGAGGTTATCAATTTTGCCTAGGCCATAAGCTCTTTGCAATAACAAGGGATTCAAAGTAGACATTCCTTTCACAATCTTGTATTTCAAACATCTGTTTCTAAGATTTTCTGTATAACATTTAGTAAAAAGTAATCTACGTAAAATAATAGCTTCTCTCTGTATGTATATCTATATTATTGGCGTGCTTTATTATTAAATTCGTTTTTTCTGCAAGTCCAGTTTCATTATTTGAGAAAGATCTTCTTCCATTTTTTCTTCTTTTAAAAATCTACCTGCCAGGTTTCTAACAATCCTTTCCAACTCTTTATAAACAGAAATGGTGCCATAGATTTGGGATAGTGATCCTTTCGGCAAAAGGGTTCCAAAATTCAGCAACTGTGGCAAAAAATGCTAGTTTACATTTAATTAGTTTATCTTCTAATCAGGTTTTTACGTTTGAGATTGAAATATTAGTCGGTAATTTTACACTCTTGTCTGTAATGTACATATGCAGCCGCTTTCCACCCATCCTGCTTTGCAAGATTTTGTAGGAAATTTATGGCAACCGGTTTTTCGAGCGAATTATTCCTAGCGAACAGGGGAATTTTTGAATAAACAATTATTAAAAACGTACAAGTTTTGTAGTTACTATAATATACTGTAATTTTACCTACTCGCACTACAAGCGTACGTTACAAATTTTATGTCTAAATCCAATAATATAAGAATAGATTACACAGCGGGGTGCGACAATAGTTGTGAGAGATAGAATAAGAAATGATTAGCTGCCATTTTACGCATACATTACGAGCCTTGATATACTCATTCAGGAGAACAGAAATGAATTCACTGACTTTTATTGATTTTTTGCATTTTCCCAGACTTTTTAGAACTTTCGAAATTCCCTGACTTTCCAGATTAGCGGCAATCCTGGTAGTTGATGAGATATTATCTTTTTTTTTTTCTCTGAAGTAAAACAGTACTTCCGACAAATACGCACACAAAACATGAGTTTTTAAAAGCACCTTTTCGGTATCAGGGGACTTCAAAACGTAAACGTCCGCAAAATTCTCGGAGTCGAAAATGTTCATCACGTAAAATAAAAAGTTGTGGTGTTCATTTTAAAAGACTATAGAATATTAAAACTCCTAGATAATTAATAAAAATATACAGGCGACGAAAACTTTTATTTGTGGTTTAGAACTTAGTTATGTTTCTATTACCATATATAGGAATTTTACTAGGCCTGAGCTTATCTGTCTCTGAGCATGGTACAGAGATAAGCAGGGTCTAAATGTTCCTGTAGGTTTACAATAGAGAAAGACTATTATTATTGTGATAGGCGTATAAATTGTTCAATTACCCTATTGAATTTAATCATAGTTCTATCGTGGTACATTCTGATTTAAATTTTTTATTATGGAGTTTTAGATTAAAATTTAAACATTTTTATTTCCTTTACTTTTGTAATAGCATATATCATTTAAATAAACCCTGTCAACAAGTTCAGACTGTCATGTTATTGATGATTCGATAATATTGAATAAAAAAAATCAAACATGTACACCCGTCTAGCATGAAGTGCTATATAAATATACTATAATCAATTTTAATATTTGTGCAACGATAATTAAAAGATAGCATTTCATATGATTAATACTTATAATTGTAATATAAAAATATAAATATATTGGTACTTAAAAAAATACATAATATCTGCAAGCACAAAGAATATCTACTATGTATAGAAATGCTTCAATGTAAAATATAACGAAATAAGTAAACGCATTAGTGTTTTCATCAGATGATACGGCAGAGTTACCGGATTTTTATGATAAGAAATTACAGGTTAAGCATGTTTTTATTTTTAATTTCTATATAGGTATATTCTACTTTCATTTATAATAAATTCTTTGAGTTCTTGTTCATAACAATAACGTTGCTGTAATTAAACAAGAATTTGTATACGTTCTTTTGAAAGTCGACACAAAAATAAGAATAGTCAACTTCGGGTTTTTCCATGAACAAAAAAGATGTTTTACAGTAATAACAATTTTGCCGCAAATAGCCGCCGGTAACTAATAAATGGCTTTTCGGCTTTACGCATGGTCTATTCCTCGAAAAAAAAAAGTTTCTTTATCGAGATTGGCGCTATTGCAATAGAATTTAGTTCGAACTACTGTAGTTGGTAAAATAATCAATATTTGTTCATTTTATAGCCGTTGATAATTACGTGGCCACAGCCGGATTTCATAAATTGCAGATATTCAATAGAACTTTCTGATAACATTCGCATAAATATTTTTGACTTTTTTAGAAATACTTAGAATGTAAACCACAAAACGATAAGAAATTCCTCAGTAGTTCTTGCCAAGGTTATATACAAAGGTAAACTACATTTCCATAAAATAAAACTTGAACAAGATACCAATCTTATACAACGTTATTCTAAATAATATGTCAAATAATTTGGAATACAGTTAAAATAAAAGGTGGAGAAAATATAACTGAAGTGTTAAGAACTGATGGTATTTTCCCTATCCTAAATATGTAATATACAGGTTGTATAAAATGTAAGGAATCTGGAAGCTGTAGGTATATAGCGTTTATTATTTTTAGAAAGTTCTTAACAAAAGTTTATGCGTAATTTTTTTGTAACCACTTTCTAATTTTTATTTTGTGACGGTATATATATACTCAACCGATGTCGTCATTTATTTTCTTTTTAAATGACAATCAAGACTAGAATATAATACAGGTCTGCTAATTCACATTTTATTTCGAAATTACTGGACAAACCATGTACCCAAGCAAAATATTAGTAAAAAAATAGATGTACAAAGGTTTACTGATAAAATGACATTTCTATTCACTAGTTTTGTGGTGAAATATCAACGAGTACCCCTTTATATGTTATTCTATTGCGTTCAGTGCAAACTTAAAAAACCCGCGAAATTCGAAAAATGTTGCGTGGATTTTGATCCATTGGAAAGAAAACAATCACTACAAATCAAGAAATTTGTGGTCAATTAGAAACTAAACTAGAGTCTGTGGCTTGATACTAAACAAAAACGCTAAACACCATTACCACACTAAAGCACAAAAAACTAAATATGTACGTACCTACTTCTACAGCTATGCGTATACAGAACAACTGTATAAGCTACGGCGTGTAACGTATACAACGCGGTTTTTAATGTGATACTGAAGATGATAACATAGTTGTCGAAATACGTATTTAGTTTTTTGTGCTTTAATGTGGTAAAGGTGTTTTAGTGTTTTTGTTGTGGTCAATTATTATACATAATACACTGTCTACCCTTAAGAGGTGATGTATAAAAATAAATATTCTAAATTGTTGAAAAAACAGATAAAATATGGCTTGTCTAATTCTGAATTTATTTTCTGCTTGAACATATATCAACTATCAAAAAGTCAGGTAAGAATTTTACAATAGGAAAACCTATTTTAACTAGCAGATAAACATACAAGTTCTGCCTACAATAACTTTTGGTTAGTAAACAACTTTTATCAGTACTATAACTGAAATACTTTTAGTAAATATTTTGTTAATCAAGAATAATATTTGTTATAAAAATAAGTAGCAGTGCAACAATTTCTTAAGTAAGCACATGTTTATAATACTAAAGCCATTAGCATTAACGATCATGGAAAATCATTTCATTATATTTCACAACTCTAGAAGATGGGAATCTCACTTTCTGTGACTTTAGACAAACAATACACATTGTACATGTATATCTTCCCTATTTCTGTCTTGAAGGTGTATTTATGTTTAAAATTAATGATATTAGCTAAAACAGCAATAATATCTCAATGTAACATTTATTTTCAATTAATGGGTCAATTGATAAAGTCAATTGTTTGTTATAAGTCACTTAACAGATTGTTAACACAGAATAATTTAACTTTTAACGACCTAAATACTTCCATATGTTATTCATTGACCTAATATAAATTTCATTATTATTACACTACCATTCCTGTTATTAAAATGTATATTGTTTTCTACAGTAAACGCAAGCCGGACTCAAAATTCTTTAGTGTTACATAAACCAAAACTACGAAATGTACTATAAAAATCATATACTACAAAAAAGCTAACCTTAATTCGTTACGCTGCTGTCTTCGAAGGACTTATTTAAACCGTTTCCTGTACTTTTCACAACTTAGAAAGGCCACTGCTAGTTCTAGTTCTTTTGGATGAAAGCATAACAGGTAAAATTCCTTCTACCTTTCACTTTTACAATTACAACAGTCTCAAGTATATGACAGCTGATAAATGCGGTAACGTATGCAGCATCTTTGTTTAATTCTTATTCATTCTAATACGATTGGAAGCGAGAAAGAGAAAAGTATAATTTTGTGAGGTAAGTATAAATGAAATAACTGTCACTGGCGAAGTTATAAAATTAAATGTCTAAGTTTTAGTACTAATGACCATTATACCTAAAAGTAGATTACACTAAAGTGCATAAATTTTAATTTAATAAGTATATATAGGCAATCCATTCTACTTCAGAATTGTATGAAGCAGAGTAAGTTGTCTATGTTCCTATAACATTAATTTGCAGTAATGCAATTATCCCATTTTTTCACGTATTTGTAATAAAGAACTAACTACTTATTTATATTAAATTAGTAAAATAAAATGCATTGGCACCCTAAGGTCACTAGCACTAAAGGCAAACTGCTTGTTACTTGTTAGTATTTCACAGACGTTTCATGCATTTTAATCAAAACATGATGTTGAAAAAAACATTACTGATGTTTTTGAAATGAGTGTAACAACTGCAGTGGCGGCCCGTGATTTTTTGGGACGGGAGGGCACCGAGGGTCTGAGTGTTTAATATCAAAAATTAAGTACAGACAAAAAACAAACTCAATATGCTATTTAATTACCTTGTTTGAAAATAAAATCCATCCGCCGTTCCTTACGATCAGCAAAATGATTAATAACTCATTCATTGAATTTTGGTGTTGATGTCAGTAATTCTTTTTCAATGAAACACATTGCTAAGGCACATAGTCTGCTTTCCTGCATGGTATTTATAGAAAATGTTTTTATTCTCTTCAAAGTAGAAAAACACCGCTCACTTAATTTTTTCTATTTTGCACGCCCCCAGAGATTCGCAAAATAGCAGAAGGCAATTTACAAAATCTTTCGCCAACATAGTCTCGACATATTATCAAAAACAAACTTTGATAACAGTTGTACTATTCAACCTTGGAAGTAAATTACAATAGTAGCATCATAAAACTTATCATCCAACTCTGCTTAAAAATTTATATTGTTAATTAGTAAATAAAATGTTAGCATGTGTGCTTTTTATTCTTTGTACAACTTCTATTGCACGTGTGTGTTACATTAAAGGCTTACATTTTAACATTTGAATATATTTTGGTTCCATTTTTTTTTTGTTACCAACGTCAAAACAACAAAATTAGCGTGTGATAAAGAAATACTTTTGAAACCAAAACGGATGTCGTAAAGTGAACTTTATAGCACCGAAATAGAAAAAAGCATTTTGCACATTACACCCACACAACCAGTCCGATAAACTGTAAGAGCTTCTGTTGAATTTTCTCGTCACGGTTTTATTAGTTTTCTAATTGTGATCTTCTAGTTTAATCAATAAATCGGGTCTAGGGAGACCTAGATTTTTTAATTCTGTCTTAATGTTACTAACGCAATTCATAGTTGCATTTGCACCGATAGAAATTACAACATACACTCACCGCTAGCGGTGAGTGTACCGCTGTATATTACATACTGGATCGCCACTCGGGCCCGGCACCATAGAGTAGTGCCCCGCTGCCTACATATATACGCGCGCTACCCGCGCCAGTTTCATCGCTCGATTTCTAATGCAGACGGGGCAGTCGCGCGAGATGCCCCGGAGCCTACGTCAGACTGCGATTTTTAAACGCGCTGAAAAGACGGACTGTTACTTCCGAAAACATATTATTTGTTATCAAACAAATTAGAAAAATTACATACAAATTAGGTATTTATAATTAATTTATCTGTTAAAAGAAACGGGGCAATTTTTCACGGGGGGGGGGCAGTGCCCCGTTGCCCTCCCTGCAGCAGCCGCCACTGGTAACAAGCTACGATTCTTATTAGATCAGCACCATATAGAAAGGGCGGGGCAGAGTTAAAACCTTGTAGATTCATAAAGTGGAAAATAGGGCGACCATGCAGAAAAATAGGTAATGCGATAGTAAATGTATAAACCACCCACCACTGCAATATTCTGCAAACCAATCTCATTTGATAATCCCCTTTTCCTACAACTGCTTTCTTGTTATAAGCTGTGTTTTAAGTAGAGTTCAGAAACTCAATTTAGATTTATATTTGAGATGTCACCTTTCATCCCTAAATAATATTATAGAAAGAAACTATTCTACCTGAGACGGTTATACCTAACTGGGTGCAGTCTCAGACTAAATTTATATTTTGAAGAAATAGAAAAGCTCATTTCAAATTGTATATACATACACAGTATATACAAACCACGAGCTTTATGAACGTGTAGGACATGTAATACTCGACACCGTCGGAGTCGGCTTAAACGAACCGGTATGATAATTTAGGCTGGGCGCACACCAATTATACAAAATGTTTGACAAACAATTTATTTGAAGCTATAACGCACACAAATTTGACAAATTATCAGATTGTTGTACACAAATTAAGTAAAATATAGGTAAAACTAAATTATATATTCATTTGGTATTTATAATTATTGAAGAGTATGCCATTCGAACATAAAAAAAATAGAACTAGAGCATTTCATAATTTTCATAGCGTTATTAAATGGCAATTATGATTATGATTTATGATGCAGGTAATATAAAATATTTGTAAGAATTTTGTAACTCACAGACAACTAATAAATTAAACATTTTATTTTAGACAATATGTTGTTATGTTGTACAAAAATAAATATTTTAGTGCATAGTGCGTACCCTCCCTGTTACATATCAATTTTTATTTTTCAATCCGTCCTGCGACCGTATTCCAAGTATAATATCCAAATTATTCAGTCGATACTCGGCAGCCAGTCGTACAGTAGGTTCCCAAGTGAGCCGAGATCCGAATCATTATCAACCGGCTCCCTCGGTTCGCGACCGAAGCGGATCGCATTTGGTTAGAAGTTAGAACTGTTCTAGGTCGGTTTAGTCGCGCGCATAGTTACTTTCGATGTGAGCTCTCGGTTCGCTGCTGGGATTAGGGTGCACTGAACCGGTTCGTTCGCGAACGACCCACCTCTATATATATCTTCACTCTTTTAGATGTCAGTCGTACAATTTACATTCTATGCCTTTATAATGAGTAAGGGGACAAAAGATAGGAAATCAATAGAAACCAAATCGGCCATTACGTATAGGTACCCTGTGGGTATCTTTCAAATAGTAAAATAACAAATACTTCAGTATTATTAAACATGAATTGGTATAGTAACTAATAATTTGCCTATTAAATGGATATGTATAGGCGAAAATCAGTAAAGTGGCAACCCTCTGTCGGCCGGTTTACTAACTACTGAAATAGGGAAAATATTCAGTTTGTCATTGGAACGTATGGGATAGGTGTAGTACTAATAAGGTGAAATTAGAGATAATTCAATCAAACCCATTAAGGACGATATAATTACAAATATAAAATAAATACGGCTTACTGTTTTAATGCTTACTTTAAATTGGGCTAAAGTTTAGAATGACGCCCACTTAATTAATATTAAGAGTGAAGAAAAATGTTAAATAAGGTAATTAATTGATTTAAACTTTCATACAATTATTTATCTGCCTATGTATTTTATAAAAAGCCTACCTCAAATACGTACAAGTAATGTAGGTATCAAAACTTGTCGACAATTTTAAAGATACATAATTCGAAAATTGAAAAAACTACAAGTAATATTTGTTATTAATATTAACGATGATAATATACGTATATACCATAGTCGTCAAATTTTAATTTCGGTTTGCACTTCTATCATAATATATGCAGAAGATGACCTTATGATATGCAGCGATGCCTGCTTGCTAACAGTGGTGGGAGAGCAACGTAGTGGCGGGGGACCTCCACGCCTGACATTTCATAGCATACGTTTGTCGAGTGTGGCAGCCTCGCTTATGTTTATCTTTAGTTTATTTCGTCGCGCTCTTTTCCTCTTTCTACTTTCGTATCAGAAATTAAAATATGTCGACCCCGGTATATAATAGATACCTTGGAAGTGAGAGTTTATTTATTTGAAATTGCCGCCATTCAACGATGTCAATGCAGGTCAGTTATGGCAATATTGACCAATCATAATTTATAAAATGAGTATTTTGAACAAAGAAATTGGAATATATAGAGAAAGCATGAGTGCAGTTTGTAGGCGAGGTAAGTGGTCCCAACAACTGCAGGTGGGGTAAGGGGAATTGATAAACAGCTAAGCGATTATTGTCCTTAAGGAAAATCCGACGGCGTCAATGAGGCGTGCTGTCATTGGTCGAAATGTCGTGTTCGTACTTGGTTCGTAGAATTTAACGAAATCATACGAACCAAGTACGAGCACGACATTTCGACGAATGTCAGCACGCCGTCGGATTTCCCTTAAGAGTGGCGTTTACCAACAAATAGAAACTTATGGAACTTATATTACTCACGGGACGGGTAGACGCAAGGGGGTATAAGTAGGTGGAGGTTGACGATATTCGGTTCTGTCACAGCGCTTCGGTTTCATTCACAAATTCTGTCATAGATAAAGAAATACTATAGATAGGAAACATAATGTATAAAGAATGAGTAGGTACTTACGGAACTGTTGATGTTGTTGATGTTTTATAATAAACCAATTTTCGCTTGCCCATAATTTAACTGTTATATTATACACTCGAATATTATTGGTATATATGACATTTAAATGCGAGTGACAGTTTGTAATTAAACTGTCACTGGAATTTAAGTCTGCAATAGCCGACCGATTCCGATAGATTTTCGTCTTCGCTAGGACCGGTAGAGATACCGTAAAGTGGGGATAGACGACGCGAAAAACGACGTGTAAATGTGTGTGACAATGTTTACTGTTTAATGTTTTTTATCTTCAAAAATAATTACATAAATTTGATTTTTTCTTTATATCGTACATCAAATGTGCAGCTGGCGCGTAGAGGTAGTTTTTTTCCTTTTGTGTACCAGCCTTAGTTAGTAGAAATTAATCAAATTCATGCATTTTTATGGTTATTTCTAAAACACATAACTTTCTCAAGAAAATAAATTAGTACAAAAACTGACCTTGACATTATAAATTTATGGCTTTTGCATCACTAACCCAAATTTGAGATTCTAAAATTACAAAATGAGTTTAAAAAGCGCTAAACGGCGATGCCTTAATTTTCGATAGGTAAACGCCCCTCTTAAGGACTATAATCGCATGGCTGTTTATCAATTCCCCTTACCCCACCTGCAGTTGTTGCGGCCAAAGATTGCAGCTTGATACTTCCCCTATACAGCATGTGTCAATTTTCATTAGCCATAGGCGATTAATCCATACAGTACGTGGCAACATAGTACCGCTTCTTTCCTTTCCAATGCCAGCACGACCGACGCATGCTCGTAAATACAAGTTAGCGTGGTTAGCAGTAACTATTCGACCACCGGCTTGGGTGTTTGTAATGCGTTCAGAAATAATATTCACGAGTTGCAAGGATTTGTTTTTTTTTCCTTTCAGTAAATGCAGAGAATTATTAAGCTGCGTTCGCACTGCATGACACAAACAAAAGCGTAATTCTAATAAAATTAAAAATAAGGTAAATAAAAAAGGATTCTGAAAATAATAATAAACTACTAGATAAGGAGATCGCGGCGGCCATTTGATGTTTCCCGTTCCAGTAATAAGACGGCTTTTATTGCAGACTAGATCGCAACGTGTTCGCAGCTAAACATTGAATGTAAAATCTGGTGGAGAGAAGTGGGAAGATCGGAGAAAATCGTTGTGATGTCGATTGTTGCCGGGATTGCTGACGGACAGTAGGGGTGCCACGTATTACTTGTATACGCATAAATCGCACGTAAACATTGAATCCCTATACCTAATGAAAATTGACACATATGGTATATTCCAATCTCTTTGATGTTTGATTATGTGTTCAGTGGCGTAACATACTAATTCTAGGCATGTTTTTTTTATGTTTTCTTTAATACAGTTAGAATAAATGATACTATATTAAAAAGAATAAAAGGATTGAAAAACTAATGCACTCACAATATTTCTTTAATTATTATTGGACTAAGAACCTATTTTAAATGATTTTCGAGAACATACGAAGTGTACATATACCCTATACAAAATATTTATGCACGCCTATGCGTTGCGGCGGCTATATTGTGTTACCACTTTGACACAAATATTGTTTTTAAGGAGATTCTCTCCTGGGTAATGGATTGTCACCTAAAAATAGGGTTATTGACGAATATTTGATACTTTTTTCACACTTGCTGATAATGAAACCTTCATTTCTTGGCAGTGGTGCCAAGTTAGGGAATTTTTCCCTAGATCTAGGGATTTCTTGATCAAATAGGGAAAAAGGGAATTTTACTCAAAATTTAGGGAATTTCGTCCCTCCTGTCTTTTCCCGATTCTAACATTTTAAAAGATATTCAATTAGGGCGAACAAAAACTGTAAATATTATAAAAAATGTTATTGCCGAAAAAGAAATTCGTGAACTTTCCGATCTGCTGAAACAGAAACATTTTAGTGTTTTAAATGATGAGAGTACCGACATATCACTAAATAAATTGTTGTGTTTTGTTAAATATGTAGATGTTGATTGTAAAATATCTGACAAACTATTAGAATTAATTATTGTTGATGCAAAAAACTGTATTGCAGAAAATTTATTTACTGCTTTTAAAAACTGTTCCTATAAAAAAATATTATAGGTTTTGCATCTGATAATGCTAGCGTAATGTTAGGGAAAACTAATTCTTTCATGACGCGCTTAAAATCGGAAACTGAAGCATTAATTGTTGTCCTTTGTGTTTGTCATTCTTCAGTATTAATAGCAAATAATGCATGTTCCAAACTGCCACGTACTCCTGAAGAATTTGTTCGCAGCGTAGCTAGTTACTTCTCAATATCTGAGAAAAGAACGGCCGAGCTTGCAGATTTTTTTGCAAGATTTTTTTAATGCTGCTCAGAAAAAAATGTTGAAATTATCTGCCACAAGATGGCTAAGCGTGCAATATGCTATTAAAAGGGTTCTTGACAATTGGGAAGTTTTAATACCTTATTTTAGACGTGTTTTAGACTGACTACTATAGAAGACAAGAGCAAAATAGCACAATTCATTTTTGAGCAGTTAGGCAACACTTGTACAAAAGCCATATTACTATTTTTAAACTTATTTTAAAGTATTTCAACACATTTAATGCCTTATTTCAAGCAAAGAAGTTGTAAATTCACAATTTGTCATCTGAGTCAAGAAAAATTTTTATAAACATAATTGCACATTTTATTAAACCGGACCATACTAATGACTTGAATATTAACTGTAAAGATCCTACAAATTTTATTGACTTAAAATCGGTAGATTTGGAACACGAATGTAATTCTGTACTTACAAATTTGCCTGAAGATATCCAAATTTCCATTCGAAAATCTTGATTAGAATTTTTGATGATAGCATCACCGATTTACAGTCACGTTTGCCACTGACAGATCCTTTTTTCGATTGCCTAATTTTTTTAAAACCTTGCGCTGAATACACATAAACCTGATAATTTAAAGTCGCTTAAATAGTGTGGAGTAAGTTTGCATCTGTTGATGGCGTCGATGGGAATAAGATCGAGTTTGAATGGAAGAAAATTGCTGTTTATTTTACCGAGTACGATGATCAGAAAACGACTTTTTTGGAATATTCAGTTGAGAAATGTTGGCATATTTTAGACACGTGCAAAAATTTCCAAGATGAATATGAATTCATTAATGTTGTAAAATTGGCCAAATTGTGCATGCGTTTGCCGCACAGCAACGCAGAAACTGAAAGAGTATTCTCAGTAGTCACAGACGTTAAAACCAAAAAAGAGAAATACAATAAGTGGCGAGGCTCTAAATGCAGTTTATGTGATTAGATTTTCTAGCAATAAAGATAATTGTTGTCAATCTTTTAATGTACATAAAGAACATTTAGAACTTACGTCGCATAAAAATTTATATAAGTAGTTTTATTTTTATTTATAATTAAATTTGTTATTAGAAGTTAATAAAGTTATAAGTATTTTGTATTATTATTAACCAAAGTAGTGAAAAAATAAAGAAATCGAGGAAATTATCCGAAAGAAAATGTCTAGGGAAATCTAGGGAATTTTTAGAAGGGCTTCTGGGGATTTCCAACTCTCTACTCCTGGCACCACTGTTTCTTGGTTCTGTGGAACGTAGGCTTTCTACTTTAATACTACGTACTTATTCGATAATACCTATGTAGACGTTATTCTCAAGTATTGCCTTAAATTGGTCGTTTGTAGACAGACGGATATTGAATCCTATTTTTATATACATCTTCAACACATTTAGGTTTCATCTTTTATTTTAAAAAGTGGTACTTGCCAGAAAGAATAGCAATAACGTAAAATATCGACGAAGTTTGCAAAAATGAAAATGATAATATCTTGCAAAATAGGAATATATTGTGTGCTAGCACATAGGTCGACCATACACCACTTATTTATATTCAAAATTAAAACTTGCATTTTGAAAGATTTGGCTAAGTGTATATTGCACCTTCATTGCAATTTTCTTTGCCAATGGATTATATACATATTTATATATAAATAAAAAAATCGTATTTTTTAGTGTTTATTATTGAATTTACATTATTATATACATACTTTACATGAGAGACATCTTATTAATTTCGAAATATCTAAATTAGTGGGCATATAAACTTGTTCAAATACATACAGAATTATATAAAAATATAAATATAGTAATTATAAGCCTGCCATATCTACTCTTCAGTTTTCTTAATTTTTGAATTGGCAGTTAACTTTTCATGTATGTTAATAAACCTCGTTTTTAACTTCTTATAATCTGCATATATAGAGCGATGAGAAAAGTAATCCTAAAATGTTAATTAAGTTTGTAATACTAAGATATAAGTCACTTTGATTAAGCAAATATCATAAGAAATTAATAAAATTATTGAATTATTTAGTATACTTAGCATATACAACTAATACCTTCGCTGCCTCATCATCTCATTTGATGTCCTTTAAAACATTATTCTAAATGTATATTATTTACATGTGGCTTGTAAATGATGGTAGCAAAGGTGTTAAGTTTACTCTTTCTTACTTATAAACACTTACAGTTAATACAGATCCATTACGATACATTCTTTCTTCAATAATGCTCATATACTGGTCATAATAATTCAAAAATGTACTTTTAATTATGGTTTGTAATTGTTCGGGAATATTTAGACAGCAGTCATTTTCAACCATACCACATACAGCTACAGATAGTGTGTCATATATTATTAATTCATTATAACGATCTGAATCTCCTGGAGCTGCTTCCTATGCATATTTAAGAAACAGGAAATGACTAATAGGTTATAAGATGTATCTCCTCACCTTGTCAAATCCCGGTTCATTAAAATAAGGCCTCTCAGTTAATAAGCTCTGTATGGAGATTAATAGGCTGGATAATTGTTGTGCTGGACTCCATGGAGGCCCCACCCATGTTCTATAAATTGTTAGGCAAAATAGAAACGTTTTCTAACAATGCAAAGAATATGGTACACACCCTAATGTACTAACACATATTTTTCCATTGGCATATAAATTTGGATTAAAACGAATTTGTCCACCACCCGTTGTCATTAGTTTAACTCTAGGTGGCTGAAGCGGGTAGTCATTAGGGCATTTAATGACAAAGTAAAATAATCCACCTTCATAAGGGGTATTCATTGGGCCTACAATTATCGCATAAACAAATTTTAAGTTATTTTCATCACCAACAACAAAAATTCCGGGAGGTGGTTCTGTATAAAGGTTCATTAAATCTCTTTTAATGCGAACTGATGCTGTACTTGTTAAATTATCAGCTTCAGGATCTTTAGTTGGATCCCAAAATTTAACATTCTCAATGTTATGACCTTTGCTCATTTTGAAGGGTTAAATATGACAAGCCTAAAACAAATTAAACACTTATTAATATATATAATCAAGAGAAATGTCTAACGTGTTATTTCCTTTTAGAAAACATTACTCATTGCAAGGCAATACACAACCAAATAATACTGCAATAAAAGCATAGTCATAATATATCCAATTGTATAGATATTAGAATAGAGTTAGTAGTTTATCATAGTTAAAATTTCTATATCTATAATTCATATGTATGATATCTACCTATAATATTACTGTGTGCAATGCAATATTTTGAAGGTTATAGGGAAGTAAAATTATTATTGTACAATTTTATATATGTATGCGATTATTCTCTTTTGTACACTATCTGATCCTACATATATAATGATTTTCGGGAATTGTTACATATCGACATATATTCCCATGTCTTTATTATTTATGCGTCACATACATACAACTGTAAACCTGTAAACCAAATAATTTGACGTCTACATACATATAGGTAATGTAAATGCCTGCTTCGAGAGAATTCGTGTATAAGAAGTAAATTATAACTGAAAATTTAGATTGAAAAACACCCACAGAAATATTAATTCGTGCAAAGGCACATTTTCATAAACAAAACATCTGCATGTCCCACTGACATAATTTGATATAATCAACAATAAACAAACTGAAACAAACGTAAGCCTGTGGTTAGAGGTGGGCAAAACGGAAAACGGTTCTTTTCATTGACCCGGCTCACTCGGTTCAGCTCCTCATAGTGAGCCGGGTCCCGGAACCGGCTCATTTGAACCGTGTGGATCCGTAATCATTATTAAATGGCAATTATGATTATGATGCAGGTGTAATAAAAATATTTGTAAGAATTTTGTAACTCACAGACAACTAATAAATTAAATAGTTTATTTTATTAACCAAAGGAATAATTTTGAGAACTATATAAATAACAAATAAGTACTGTTATGCGTCTTTGACCGATACAGAACAGGCCATTGTTAAACTACTAATATAGGTACTTCAAGTGTTCACATATAGGTACTTAAAAAAGTCTGTGTTTGATATGAAAAGGGTGAAATTTATAATTTTTGGGAGAATTGAAAATACCAATATTATAAATTATATTCAGTTTCCTCTTACCCTTTAAGAGATTCACGTCTCTGCCGTATATTCTTAAAATTCGCTTAATCGGATACAGTGCACCGCATTTTACCTACAATTTATTAATTTTCCTCAACGTACCACACAATTATTATAGAATTGGAAATACTGAGTATTGCTGTTTACGAGGTAATCAAAATAAATGTGTTTGAAATATGTTAAAAAATTGAATGCCTATTTTAATTTTACCAGGTAACATGTCATCGTATTCACGCAAGAAAAGTGAAATTTGGCATCATTTTACTGAGTTGGCTAATAAAGACAAGGCAAAATGTTGTTACTGTTCACAGTTAATAACTGCTAAAGGCGGTTCAACAGGAAATTTAACAAGGCGTATTAAGAAAAAACGTGGGAATTTCTATAAACAGGGAAAGTACTGTAGCATCATCTCAAACTATAGATGAACCTGAGGAGTCTCTTCCTTCTACTTCATCAGTACCACCTATTCTTTATAATTCACTAAGTGCTCCCTTGGAGTGTGTCCTGGGTCCTGAGAGAGAGAGCTCATCTAGCAGGGCACCTGCAGTAAAAAGGAAAGAAGACATCACCGATTTCTTTTTAAATATGAAACCAGTGTCTTTAAATAGATCAAAACAGTTTGATGAACAACTGGTAAGGATGATAGTTAAAGAATACCAGCCATTTACAATTGTTGAGGATGTAGAATTTAAAAAGTTTGTCAATTTATTGTGCCCTGGATATAAGCTTCCCAGCAGGAAAACTATTTCTTCTAGTTTAATACCGCAATATTACAATAGGACTAAAAAAACAGTAGAGGAAAAACTTAAAGAAGCGTTTGCCGTATGTATATCTACTGATGCGTGGACGTCAATTAACAATGACAGCTTTGTAGCTTTGACAGCTCATTGGCTGGGTAAGAACAAGGAAATTAGTTCAAAATTGTTATGCTGTGTTCAGTTCACTAAACGACATACTGCTGAAAATATGCCTAAAATGTTTCAAAAAACATTCAAAGAATGGCATATCGAGAATAAAATTACAGTCATTGTGTCAGATAATGCAGCTAATATTGTGGCTGCAGTTCGGGCGGGTGGTTGGCGGCATTTGGGGTGCTTTGCACATACGATAAATTTAATTGTACAAAAGGGGGTAATGGAAATTGAAAACACCATTTCAAAAATCAGAAAAATTGTCGCATTTTTTAAGCGAAGTGCTCAGTCTGCGGCTAAATTGAAGCAACTCCAGGAACAAATGGATATACCCATCCTAAAGGTAAAGCAAGACGCTTCGAAAAGATGGAATTCAATGTATATAATGTCGCGAATTCTAAAAATTAAAGACGCCGTGGTATCTACATTGGCTATTATTTCGAATGAAGAAATAAATACGCTGACCCCAAATGATTGGAATATTGCAACTGTGGCATTCGAAATTTTAAATCTTTTCAATGACCTAACAATGGAAATAAGCGCTGAAAAAAATGTAACATTATCAAAAGAAATTTTGTTTGTGCAATCAATGAAACGTCATGTTTTAACATTTTCGAATAATGAGACATTACCTGCAGAAATTCGGAATATGGCCCACACTCTTCATCGAGAAATTACAGAAAGATTCAGAAATATTGAACATAATGAATTAATCGCGGAGGCTGCAATTTTGGACCCCCGATTTAAAAAATTTGGTTTTTCAAATAATTCAAAATATGAAGCGGCATGTGCAATATTAAAAAATAAAGTTTGTTCTACAAATATTTCTAATATAAGAAGTGAAACTGATGAAAATTTCACAAATGTTCCTTCATCTTCATTATCATGTACCACTTCTCTGTTGTGGAAGGAATTTGATAAGCAAGTTGAAAAACAACTGGCAATTTCAAATTCGACATCGATAGCGGCTGGAATAATTGAATTTGATAAATACTTAAATGAACCGATAATCAATAGACATCAAGATTCACTAACATGGTGGCATCAAAGAAAAGATGTCTATCCCAGAATTTACGAAATAGTAAAAAAACGTTTATGTGTCTTGGCTACATCTGTTCCTTGCGAGCGCATTTTTAGTAAATCTGGGAACATTATTATTACTGACAGGAGAAGTCGATTAACAACCGCGAATACTTCACAAATCATTTTTTTAAATTATAATTTGTAAATGATCAATGTAGAATTTAGATTTATACGTAAGCTGTTTAGTTATTTTTACATTTTGATATTCAGTTCAGTATATACATTTTATATATTTATACAGTATGCTGTTATGTTGTACAAAAATAAATATTTTAGTGCGTACCCTACCTGTTATATAAAATCAATTTTTATTTTTCAATCCAACCTGCGACCGTATTCCAAGTATAATTTCCAAATTATTCAGTCGACCCAAGTGAGCCGAGATCCGGTTCATTGAAATTTAGTGAACCGGCTCCCTCGGTTCCCTGCTGGGATTCGGTTCACTGAACCGGTTCGGACCCGAACTGCCCACCTCTACCTGTAGCCCGATAACCAAATCATAAAACAGAGGGAAACTCAAAAATACGGAAGACAACGTCAATTTTGAATGAATTTCCTACCGTTTTTATTAATCGTAATCGTGACTTAACTTATTGAGGCTTGGTTTATTTATACATAATTGTGATAATAGGGTCTAGCCTGGAAGTGATTTTCTGATCGCATCAGCAATTCCTATCCGTTCGCATATGTCGGTTATAAAATCATTAATTGTTTATTTTATTATATGTAATAATCAAATATTATATACCGATGGGTATATAATATTTGGTAATAAGTCATAATATCCTCCTACGTATGGTATAGGTGTTTAATTTACACAAATTCCTTTTATAAAATTTTTATTTCAATTTTATCAAAAGAACCCCTTAACCCCATGACGCGTGAAGAAATATATCAGAAATTTCGACAATGATGTACTGTATTAGTTTGGTTTATTTGCATATTTTAAATAATTGGTAAAGAACGGCCATATTTGTATTTTGTACCTTGCAGGATTCCCTAAGAGAGGGTGGGAGATCCGAAAATACTGTAGTGTGATTGGTTATCTAAGGAAATTAACAGATAATCATAAATATCCGAGTTATTTAAAATGATTTAATAGTGATCGTATACCTATTTGTTATTTCAAACAAATACCGCCAATTCAATTATTTGTATATTTGAGATGATGAGTTTTGATTACTATCCGGATATTCGAGTATCCGAGATACTCATTGCAACTCGAAATCAGGATCAAGATCCGAGTATCCGGTTTCGGATCTGCTATTATGACGTCTCAAATATAAAGCTGTTCTTATTTGTATTCTGATTAACCCTTGTGCCTATGATCCAGATACCCGGGTATTTTTCGTTACATTTTTTGAGATTTCGTTATCTAAAGCTCTTCTTTTGAGCATCAACGATCGTTGATTAGTGTCGATCGCATCAAAAACAAAAGACTAGGTAGCGTAGAACGCTTGAGAAGTCTTCACCGGCTTACCACGTGCAACCGAACCATGCGGTAATGCGTTTTTCTTATTGTTAGTTAGTAGTGTGCGATTGAAAGAGCGATGGAGTGAGCGAGAGAGAATGGCAGCGAGAAAGAGAGACCATTAAAATCGGTCGGTCCGACAATTTTAAGGGACCGATGTACATGTACGTGTGAAAACACAGGTTTGATTAAATTAAACCTGGATTTGCAGGTGTGTGTGAAAACATCATGATACATATATTCAAGTGCAATTTAAGAAGGTATTCGGATATCAAAATCTAGATCAAACACGTATATGGATACTCGGATCTAAGTTAAACAAGTATCCGGATATTTGTTTAACTTAGATTCGAGTATCCGGATATTGACGACTCGGATATCCGCGCAAAAGTAAGAGCCCTAGATTTGATACAGCGCGCATCTTTGGGACTAAAATGTTGTTATTTTTTGACAGTAACGAAATGACTTATGTTTTCTATGATTGAAACGCCCCTTAATGAATTTTACGTTTTAGAATTTGTGCTTGAATGTAATAGAACCAGCGAATACTCAACTGTTGTCAAGTGAACAGTTTGACGGTTCCCGATCTGTCTGCTGAATGTGACCATTATAATTCCATAAGCGCAGTTTAAAAGTTTTTTATATCCTGTCCCAGAATAAGAAGAGTAATTCAAATATCCCGCCAAAACCTGTAACACAGCCTCTCATTCCGAACATACGATATAAAATGGCGGACATTCATCTAATTTTCCGCGCATTTGTCAGAGCATTCATCTCCCCGCGGGCATTGAACTATTACACAATCCATACATTGTTCAGTGCGGGAACGAGAGAGTGCGTGACGCTGACGCCACTGTAGCCCACGTATGTCATCACATTCAGTGGCGGCTGCTGCAGGGAGGGCAAAGGGGCACTGCCCCTCCCCCCCGTGACAAATTTCTTTTAACAGATAAATTAATTATAAATACCTAATTTGTATGTAATTTTTCTGATTTGTTTGATGACAAATAATATGTTTTCGGAAGTAACAGTCCGTGTTTTCAGCGCTTTTAAAAATCGCAGTCTGACGTAGGCTCCGGGGCATTTCGCGCGACTGCCCCGTTTGTATTAGAAATCGAGCGATAAAACTGGCGCGGGTAGCGCGCGTATATATGTAGGCGGCGGGGCACTACTCTATGGTGGCGGGGTCGGGTGGCAGTCTAGTATGTAATATACAGCGGTGAGTCTATGTTGTAATTTCTATCGGTGCAAATGCAACTATGAATTGCGTTAGTAACATTAAGACAGAATTAAAAAATCTAGGTCTCCCTAGACCAGATTTATTGATTAAACTAGAAGATCACAATTTGAAAACTAATAAAACCGTGACAAGAAAATTCAACAGAAGCTCTTACATAGGCGTAACTAGACCTCAACCATGGGGGGGGGGTCAATGGGGGGGGGGGTTCACTTGAAAGATATGCCATAATCGTCCATTTTCCAACCCGTTTTTCTTTCGCATTTGTCAGTACTGGTAGTGGTTCTATTTCTTTCCATCAGAGTGTGTTAAAATAATGCATTTGTCGAGACTTTTAAAATTAACAAGTACTTAATGACCCAATTTTTCTTTTCTTTTTTTACTCCTGGTTACGCCACTGAGCTCTTACAGTTTATCAGACTGGTTGTGTGGGTGTAATGTGCAAAATGCTTTTTTCTATTTCGGTGCTATAAAGTTCACTTTACGACATACGTTTTGGTTGCAAAAGTATTTCTTTATCGCACGCTAATTTTGTTGTTTGACGTTGGTAACAAAAAAAAAAATGGAACCAAATTATATTTAAATGTCAAAATGTAAGCCTTTAATGTAACACACATGTGCAATAGAAGTTGTATGTACAAAGAATAAAAAGCACACATGCTAACATTTTATTTACTAATTAACAATATAAATTGTTAAGCAGACTTGGATGATAAGTTTTCTGATGCTACTATTGTAATTTACTTCCAAGGTTGAATAGTACAACTGTTATAAAAGTTTGTTTTTGATAATATGTCGAGACTATGTTGGCGAAAGATTTTGTAAATTGTCTTCTGCTATTTTGCGAATCTCTGGGGGCGTGCAATTATTTTGTTCGTCCTTTTTGTTGATAATTTGAAATAATTTATTGCATAAATCAGTCTGAGTTTTAATGATAATTACATATAACACCGCCTACATTCAAATATTTAAAATGTTCACGAAGTTGGCCGAAGACAAGGCAAGGTCTTCACCGATATTCCGAAGACGTCCGAACACAAACGAAGTTTGCCGAAGCCAAGGCAAGGCCTTCACCGACATTCCGAAGACGTCCGAACCTATATGAAGTTGGCCGAAGTCAAAGCAAGGACTCGCGTCTAGCGACAGGGATTCCACTTTGACTTTGGGACTTCCGCATGCGCAAAACACCCGCAAAACGTCGGACGCTGGTGGCGGTTGTTTAGACGTTTACGTTACCTAACCTAACCTAAAATACTTAATACTTGTGGCTTGTGGTGGTGGTGAATAGGTAACAGCATACGTCTATGTTTTCTGTTTTCCGTAAGTGAGTCCACTGTGGAATGACAAAAAATTGTACGGAAATGGATACAACAACCACTCTTTGTAATATTTGTAAAAGAGATTTTACTAAACGTTGCAATTTAAGGGCACATATCAAGAAGTTTCATCCAGGTAAAAACTCGACATGCCTATCATTAATACACTGCTAATAAAGGGAATGTTTTAGGCAAATTGGAAGAACTAGCACCAAAAAAAAAATTTAAGTGTGCTGCAATATGCAATGCATGCAGCAAAACATTTGTTAAATATTCCAAATTTACAGACCAGTTTATTATGTATATTTTATCCTGTATTTTGTGCAAAGGAGATTATAAATAAATTGCCATTACCACTTATCATTTGTTTTTTGTCAAATGAAAATAATAGTATATTAAAGAACAAGTGCGCCAATGCCCTTATAAAACGAGTATTTTATGCTGTTTTTTCTAATTTTTATCATTTTGCGTGTATAATACGTCTATTGGTCATCAGTAGGAGTGGTTTATAGCTCTCTATAAGTAAGTATATACTTTAATGAATTTTGACAGCTATAAAGTCACCTACTCTGATGACATTAATAGATGTTATTATAAACGCAAATTAGAAAAAAATATTTATAAAAAAAATAAGCAGCGAATGCATTAATATTATATCTCCTGTTTCACCGCCCGACATTCTGCGCATGCGGAAGTCTCAAAGTCAAAGTGGAATCCGTGTCGCTAGACGCCAGTAAAGCAAGGCCACCACTGACATTCCGAAGACGTCTGAACACGTACGAAGTTACAGTTTCCATAGACGTTTTGACCATAATTACATAAACACCGCATATATTCAAATATTTAAAATGTTCGAACGAAACATGTCTCTCATTTTAAGCTGTTTTGAACTTTTAATAACCAAAATAGAAAAAATCAAGTGAACGGTGTTTTTCTACTTTGAAGAGAATAAAAACATTTTCTAGAAATACCACGCGGGAAAGCAGACTATGTGCCTTAGCAATGTGTTCCTTTGAAAAACAATTACTGACATCAACACCATTGCAAACTTCAATGAATGAGTTATTAATCATTTTGCTGATCGTAAGGAACGACGGATGGATTTTATTTTCAAACAAGTTAATTAAATAGCATATTGAGTTTATTTTTTGTCTGTACTTAATTTTTGATATTAAACACTCAGACGCCCGGTGCCCTCCCGTCCAAAAAATCACGGGCCGCCACTGCGATCACATTATCAAATGCTATAACGGGCTACTTCGTCCATTTCACCATATGATATGCGTTGGCTAAGTTTCTAACAACAAAATAGTCTGGTGCAAGTTTGTGTATTCAAACCCGCTGATGCTGTTAACATTTTAGAATGAAACAGTTTTATAAAAACGGGAATTTTGTATGGGAATAAATAATTCCCATACAAAATAATCCTAAATTTCTATTTTAGGAAGCAAATGCCTGGAACACGGCGTGCTGTCGGCATATGTTCAAACAGCTTGATCAAACTGGGAAGGCTAATTTGAATATTTTGTACTATAGAGAGTGAAGAGTGGAGGTTTGCATATTCACATATATGCAAAATTTATTTCAACCGTGGCCACATGGTTCGAGATTATGATTTCATTTAATCTACAAGAAACTCGCTAACCGTGTGGTATACAACCCACACGGAAAGAATATTCTACAGGCTTTCCAGAAATTTGCCAGTAAATTCTCTAAAATGACTGTACTTGGAATTTGATGTTCAGTACATTCTAACTCAGCAATTTAATCAAGATCCCTTTGAGTTTTTTCTCGCAGATGAGGTGATTTATTAATCACGAATCTGATTAATTAATCACGAATCTGATTAATTAAATTACGAACATTTCCTGACTTTATACAAGAAACATTAAATATACACGTCGAGTAACACACTACAATTAGGGAAAATGAAATATATTTATACTCAAATCGCTGAACAGATTCAGTGATCACGTGAGTCATATGCACACAGGCACATAAAGTCATTCAAGGATCAATGTCTGTAAAATAGTTATCGCCGTAGTATTTGACATAAGAAAATGTGAATATTTACATGAAAATAGAATAAATACAGCCAAAACGGATTTAACGGAAACAGAAACGTAAAAGTAAATAAACACCTGCGATCTCTAATACTATTACAGTTTACCTAATCGCCCAATGTAAACGATCCTTGCCGTCGACCGTTTTTATGCATAGGATGCCTCGATCACGTTGTGATCACGCATTTTTATTACTGAATCTGTTCGGCGATTCTAGTTATAGTAGCGAACGTTGTTAAAAAAAAGCGGGAGACGCGATAGAAACAAATGAAATTGTAAATGACGTACATCCGAATGCAAGTATTGATTTGAATTCTGATAAAGCCAGTTCTTCAAATTCTGATTCTTCTGTAACCATGAATGCTATTGAATCTTGAATCAGATGGCTTTAAGTATTAGTAGGCTTCATCAAGGAAGTTCAAAGACAAATATTCATATATGGAAACATATCCCACTAAACATGGAACTTCCGATTAACATTACAGAAAGTGGAAATAATGTCTAAAAAATTACATCTACACATAAATGTTGAACAAACGTTAAATAAACGTGGGCTGTTTAGTTACATTTAAATAACGTTTAATAAAAATGTACTATTGATTATCCACTGGGCAACAAATTTTCGAAAAGTTCATACTTCCAAGCTGAAAATAGTCTTTTCTTAATGAATTCAATGTGCTGAACACGAAAATGACTAAGAAAGAGCTGAATTGGCTACGGGTTTTCTGTAATATGTACGCATATTTCAGAAAAAGTGTACTTATGTCAATATTATAATACATGGTAAGAAAACATTTACGCATATTTCAGAAAAAGTGTACTTATGTCAATATTATAATACATGGTAAGAAAACATTTACGCATATTTCAGAAAAAGTGTACTTATGTCAATATTATAATACATGATAAGACAACATTAGTCTGCTTCCGGCTTTCGACTTCTTTTGGCCTGCCGTTTGTAGTGGACTTGTGGAGCACTGATTGTCCAACAATAGTCAGCTAGCATTGACGTAGACCATTTGCCTTGGTACCGTTGCTCCATGGTGGCAATGTCCTGATGAAAGCGTTCGCCGTGCTCATCGCTGACCTGCCCGCAGTTATCAGGAAAGAAATCTAAGTGGGAATCAAGAAAGTTGATCTTTAAGTACATATTGCAGCCGAATTCATGAAACAAAGCCAACATATCCTCAACCAGACACTTGTGAATGAACGGACATTGCACGAGTTAACTGTCACGTCGGCCATTTATAAATAAACTATAATTAGCTATTGCTTGATATTGCGCAATCAATTTCGCAACACTCTCAATGGAAACGTACAGTAAATGCTGCATTAACTTCTTTGCATGAAGGGGTGATGCAATATGACGCAAAATTTCGTAATTTCTCACTAAATTGCATTACATTATGCAATAGCATCTATACAATGGACAAAACGTCAATATCTCTTGAACGTGAGCCAATCAACTTTTTTCAATGTGATATTCGTGTTCAGCACGTTGAATTCATTCAGGATTGGGTACTTTCATCTAAGAAGCAATTTCACTGTTGACCAGTGATCACATAAACATCATCCTAAGATGTTTCTTAAACACAAAGTTAATGTCATTAATGTACTCCTCTGATGTTATATATAATGATATTATTTATATGTCCACAAGACATTAAAAATGAACCATCAATTGTCCATTTTGAAGTAACATCAATTTAAGATCATTTTATGTTTCCATCCCTAGAATCTAGAATTTTCATTCGTTTCACAGACTAAACAACCCAGACCGGCAACTACTTGAAAAAAAAATATCCAAGATCTTCTATCCTTGTCACACATCAGTCAACTTGGTACGAAGATGGCGCTAGCAGCATATTGGCGCGAAATTTGAAATGAGCTTGTTTTTAGAATACGCTTATTAAATACGTTACTTATGTAACAAAAACATACACAAAAGTTACTAAAACTATGGTAATAAATATTACTTACTGTAACAATTATAGCCATAGTTCAAGCACCTTATGTGTAATTTTGTGGTGATACATGTTAAAAATGTGATACGAAATATAAATATTAATCTTTTACTTACATGTATAATAACATCCCTCTTACGGTGACCTATTAGACACAATAAACTACTACTCTATATAAGATTAAAGGAAATATAATAATCTAATAAGTGAAAACTGTCAAGGAAAACATAGGGATACAATAATAATAGTTTTTATTGATACATATATTTATACAGTAAACCATAATAAAATTAAATTACACAACCAATAATGAGAAGACAATAATAATACAAATCTTGTGTAATATGACAAATTAAGGCCAAACTAATATATACCAAAAGGAACAAATTCAGCAATAGTTCATTACTAAAATACTGATTTTAAATTTGTGCCTTAAACTAACAGCAAATGAAATATATAAGAGAAAAATATGCAGATGCAGAAAATTAATATTACAAGTCTATAGTATATAAAATTGATATTATACAGATTGCCAAAAATAAAATCAACAACAAAATAGTAATAATAATACTAATACACAAATCAAAAGGTATCAAACCTGCAAGGCAAAGAGCATGTCAAAAATGCGCTTCTTAAACAAAGGAAATGCCAATCTTATCTTAAACCTGTGCATTTTGTTAACTTCATACTGTCCAAACCCGCACGCTAAACACTTGGACACCATATTTGTATCAACATATAATTAATACGATGTACGACAAAGTATTGCAAAAAAATGTCAAACGTGTCAAATTTGAAATGTAGTTTTGAATGACATATATCCACAGCATAACAAACATTTCAATTGACGCTAGCGCCATCTCATCTCCAAGTTCAGTGAATCTGACAAAGATGGTAGAGTATTGAAATTTACGTTTGCTAAACAAGGATGAGTATTCTGGATAAAATCTAGGATTAAGTTGCCGGTTTGGATTGTTTAGTCTGTGTTCGTTTTTTCGGATCGAAATGCGTTGTATCTTATGCAGTAGTCAGTTCAGTAGCAAGAGCAAGTCTGCTTTAGCTGAGCGTCTATTACTTGCTGACAACAATAGAAAGAACGTTAAGTTTTGTTTAATTATCTATATAAAAGATTTGTAGTGTTATTTAGTAGATGCAATTTCATTGTATATATCCACTTTTTACTCTTGGAACGTACGTAAGCGAGAAATAAATAAAAACGCTTGATTTATTAGTTTTTAAAAAGAATTTTAATATTAATAAATCTAAGAAAACATGTGTACATTACTAATATTATAATACGACTGACTTTCTATGCGTTTATTCTTACGAAGAAAACTGTCTATTGCTAAAATGCAAGTTCAGCATCCTTGGTACTCATACAGGTCACGGAAGGAATGTTCTCACCGTAGCTTATCTGACTGCATGTACGGATCATGTTACTCCTCCATCCTTAGAAGGGTTCTTGACGTCCTGTTGGATTCTCAAGAACCTGCTCCGATTTTCTTAGAACTTGTTTACACTTAATTTTCTTTATAATTAATACAATTGTGATTATTATCATGATTATACAAACTATGAAATAATTTATATAAGAGTTTACTTTAACAAACTTTTCTAACTTCGGTATTTTAACATTTTGTATTTCTTCTTTTATTTTGTTAAAATCTTTAACATTAATTTTATTCAATTCAATCGGATTTACATTGTGATTATTATATACATCTACAATAATTTTTGGTAGATTAAATATTTCTCCTTTAAGCATTTCATTCCTAAATACAAATTTTTCTTCATTTAATTCTATTGAACAATTATAATCTAATTTTATTAATACGTTTTCTTTAACTACAGAAATACCTAACTCATTACAATCATAACTTATTTTAATATTATGTGGAGCATACACTAATACATCTCCTGGTCCAATCTGCTGTATTATCGGTTCTTCTAGATGTACCTTGATTTTCTCGCATGTGTCTTGATTCTTCATTAAATTCAATATACAATTATCGTCGACAGGCACGGGTTGTCCTTGGCAAATAAAGGTGTCTTCCAATTTTGGACACAGATCGGTGCGTAATATGTATGTACTATCCTCAATTAACAAATACGGCTTAGGTATGGGAATTATAAAGTTATCATATGGGATAGCATAAAGGTGATATAAATTATAGGTAGGTTTAAATAGAATAGGAACAGATATTTTAATTAGGATTTCTTTGTCGTCGATGTGACTATCGATATTGAAATATAGGTAATAATTAAAGGTGTTTTTGAACATAAGTAGTTGTCTGGGGTTGTAGAGGGAATTTAATTGGTACCTACATGATCTCCCTTATTTCACTTACAGATATTATTGATGGATGTAATTTATGCATACTAGAGAATATAATGGCATCCTCAATTTCCATTAGAACTTTAAACATCATATCATTATTTTGCGTTATTAGTGCATTTGCATCTTTTATTAATTCATAGAATTTGATTTGTTCCAAAGTTTCTAATATCTCATCTATTTTGTTGTTAATGGCATGTTGGTTCGCTTTTACTGTGTTTAGTGTGTCCACTAACTTACTTGACATTGATTTTAGAATAGAGAGGCTAAGTTCTTGTTGTTTATGTATATTTTCTTGATTGTTGTGTAGTTGTTGTAAAGCAACATCGATTCCCCTTTTTTCTTCGTTATCCATTATACCAAATAACCAATTTGCGGCGTTACCCACAATATTTAATGGCGATCTTCTAGTTCTTATAAATTCAGGAAATATATTCTTGAGTTTACTTTTAGTTTGATTAATACTACGTACCGTTTGTGCAATTATTGAATAAGTCGATTTGATCTGATCGTCATCTAACGATTGTGCAAAAATGACTGATGATATTAAATCATTGCCCGAGGGATAACCTACATTTGAATTTGGCTTTACGTTATTAATAAAAGTTGTCTTTACTAGCTGAATTTGTTCATTTAATGAATTAATGTACACGAATAAATCGTTGGCGTTTATCTTATAAATAAAATCATGTTTTCCTTGTACTAATCTAACATTTCCTAACCTATAGGGTAAAATACAATTATTAATTTGCTTTACTTGTAGTTGGCAAATTATTGTCTTCTGCGTAAACAGGAATAGGATCATCCACGGGATCTTCATCCTGTAACAAAGGATCCTCAGTGAATTTTCTTTTCTTTTTTATTACATCTTTTGACAATTTACTTCCTTTTTGCGTTTCAATTGTTTTAGCATTAACTTTTGTTACCTTTTCTTTAGAAAACTTCGGTTTTAATTTGTTTCTAAATTTCTTTCGTGTGTAAATTTCTTGTCCTTCTTCTATATTTTCTATCTCGGTTCTGTTTGCGTTGACCTTATTACAAGCCTTTGCCTTGACATTTTCGAATGATTTATAGATTTGTTTATTGATTGCACTTATTTGATCGGCTCTATTTAGGATGAATTCTTGTGTTAGTTTTTCCTCATTTAAATCAAATGGTAGATTTGTTTCTGAATGACCGTTAATTACTTCAAAAGGAGTAAATTTGGTACTTGAATGTAGACTATTGTTGTAACTTAATACTGCATTTACTAAATGATTTTCGAAAGTTGTTTTACTCTTTATTAACGTACATCTGATTGATTCTGTGAGTGTACTATGGAATCGTTCTACGATTGCATTTGATTTTGAATTACCTACCGACGTGATATGTAATGTGACTTTATATAAATTGCAAAATTCTTTCATTATTATATTGTCAAATTCTTTTCCCGAATCTGCAATGATTTTACTAGGCAAGCCGTGGTGACTAGTAAACTTTATGAGATTGTTTACAATGGTGTTTGAATTTTTATCTGAAATTTCGTAAGCTTGTCCGTATTTTGAGAAATGATCAATAATCGTTAATATGGTTCTGTTATTCATAAATAATAAGTCTATATGAAGTTGTTCAAAAGGTCTTTTTGGCGTATGCGTATGAGATATAGTCTGTTTTTGGGGTGGTCTATCGTATTTCGCTAATTGACATGTTTCGCAGTTATTAATATAGGTACTAACGGTTTTCTCTAAATTAGGCCAGTAGTACTTTCTTTTCAAGGATTGATAGACTTCATTAATATCTCGATGTAGAGTTTTACCTTCATGATAATATTTAATTTTTATTTGTTGTTCATCTTTATCTTGAATATCTTCTACAATTTTATTAGATATCTCTACTTTTAAGTTTGTGAATGATTCTTGGATAACCGAAATTATTTCACTTTCAATACTTTTATGTTTAAAATATATAACATTCTTTTTTTCAGACGTTAAACATTCTTTTAATGCTGTAACAATATTTTCTCTATACGTCGTTAAAGGAAATGTAAGACAAATTCTATTTTTACCAAATATTTTGAAATTTTTAATTATAGGTGTAGTTATATTATGTGTGGCATCTAATATAATTTGGTGGTCTGCCGTATTTAATATTGTTTCCGTATAAGGCATTGAAATTTCGATATTACCATTGCCTGAATGAATAGTACTTGTATCGTTATTAATTTCGTCTAGATTTTGATTACTAATTTGTGTAGCCTGATCGTTTCTTTGTATTTTGTTTAACATTTCGTCTAATTCATCTAACATACCTTCGTCAATATTGTCTTGGTTAACTACTAAAGATTCCAATTCATTGTCTATCGTATTTACGTAATTTTCTGTAGTATTAATTTTTATTCTTGATAGAGGATCGGCTTGAGATACATGATTTAATAATAATACATTGCTTTCTACATAATTGACCGAATTAGTTTTTAATACTTTCGATTTAGCAGGTATTTTAGTAGAATCGTTCTTTTTAAATTGTAAAGGAATTTTGTAATCATTTCTATATAATGTACCCTCATTCAAATCTATGTTAAATTGCATAGATCTTAAATCTTCTAAACCTAAAAGTCCATCATAAAATTTATGAAATTTAAACATAAGCATTTTCAAATAACCGTCTGATTTTAATTCTTTGAAACAAGGTATCATAGCACATTTATTTATTGTAAAAGTATTACTTGCTGTTTCTACTTCTAATTTTTCATTTATAATATTATTAGGGTAATATCTTTGCACAACCGCGGGATCTATCATTGACACAGTACTTCCTGTATCTATAAGTAATTTTATTGGTGGATTGCCTAATATTATATACGGGAGTTCATTTATCGATCGTTTATTGAGTTCTCCGGTAAGACAGTTAATAGAAAATTTTTCTTCTGCTTCTTTTTCTTCTTCGTATACCTTTTCTTCTTGTTGTTTACACTCTTCCTCTTCAGGTGGGTAATCTACGTGATAATTATCTTGGGGTGGTTCTATTGGCACATACCACAAACCATTTGCTTCGTTGAATATTGGTGGAGTTTCTTCATAATTTTGAAAGTCTGTATCTTCTATCTCGTTATGATATAAAGGTTTAGTTATTGCGGTCGATATTCCTGACATAGGGGTTGGTCTTGGAACCGTCGCATTGTTGTATTGTCCTGGATTCCATACATTCCTTGGTTGACCAAATACTTGTTGACTCGAAGGAAAATATCTTCGATTGTAATTTGGATTTGGATAGTTGGGAATTGGCCCAGTTGGAAATGTTTTTGTTTGAATCGTAGGGGGCTTGTTAAAACTGTTATAATTTGGGTATTGTGTTGGAAATTGTTGTGGTGGATAATTTGTTGGAAAATAGGTTTTCATAGGTTTCATAGGCTTTCTATATGTGGTGTTATGTTGCGATGTTGAAGATTTTATTCCCTTTAGTTCTTTCGATCTCGCTATGAAATTAACGGCATCTTGCACCAAACCAATTGCTGTTTCCAATGACGTTGGTTTCAAGGGTCTTACATGAACTTGTATTTCTCCTGGTAGATTTAATAAATAAATTTCCAGCGCCGTTTGTGCATAAATTTCCGCACGTTGTGTTTTATGCGTGATGTCCGTCGTTTGTGTGAGTTTTGAATTTAATTTTGATAACAAATCTTGTATTCGATGTCCAAACGAAATCGGATCCTCGTTAAAATTCATTCGGGTATTATTAAATTCTTGAATAAGTTGACCAAAATCGCGTTTGTCCGAAAAATAACTATATAACGCCTTTTTAACCTTTTCCAATGTATCTAGATCGTCTCTTGAACAAATTAGTGTTCTCGCACGATCTCTTAGTTTGCTTAATATCGTCTGAAATATTACATCTTTAACCGCAGCCGTTGCTACATACTTTTGTACAATTACCTCGCACGCGTTTACGAATTGATTCACGCAATGCGAATCCCCGTTGAATAGCGGTATTGTATCTAATTCTAATTTGAATAATTGGAAATTTTCTGCCATTTTCTTTAAATTATTCTTAAAATATATATCTAATCTATTTACTAATTCTGTATAGGGTTTACCAATTAAGGGTACGACAGGATTGTCACTTGCACTGATATGGGGGAAACAATGAAGGTTTCTTTTTCAAATAATGAAATTGATTTCAATAATCAGGTGAGCCGCATTGTAATAAAAGATAGTACTTACTTTGCATCTGGGTAGGCAAGCTGTTTTCTTTTCTTCGGAACGTTGGAATATTGAATTCAACGAGTACGGTAGCCCACCTTGCTCATTAAAGTGCCGTAGCCGGCCCGTACTTTCTTCAATATTCGGTCCTCTTGCGTCTTTTCCCAGGTTCCGGATGTTCCCAAAATGTTGACACACACCAAATTTTAAAACTTTAAAACTTGTAGAACAATCCTACTGACTGCGCCAAATAAATAAAAACGCTTGATTTATTAGTTTTTAAAAAGAATTTTAATATTAATAAATCTAAGAAAACATGTGTACATTACTAATATTATAATACGACTGACTTTCTATGCGTTTATTCTTACGAAGAAAACTGTCTATTGCTAAAATGCAAGTTCAGCATCCTTGGTACTCATACAGGTCACGGAAGGAATGTTCTCACCGTAGCTTATCTGACTGCATGTACGGATCATGTTACTCGAGCTACTGTGAGGTTAATATTGAAATCAAAAAAACCGTCATAAAAGAGTAGCGTCTATTACTTGCTGACAACAATGGAGAAAACGGTAAGTTTTGTTTAATTAGCGATATAACGGATATGTAGTGTTATTTAGTAGGTGCAATTCAATTGTATATATCCACTTTTACTCTTGGCATGTATGTACAACATAACTCACCTAGTGTGAGGTTAAATATCAGAATCAGGAGGCAACACCGTCATAAAAAAGTAGCATCATAATACAGCTATGGAGACATATGAATTGACTGAATTGATAAACATTTGCTTTCATTATTTATATTAGTATGTAACTAAACTGACTTATTATTTAAATTAAATTAATTTTAAAATTTCTGAGAAACTAGTAAATACGTTGAACACTGGAGTTATCCAAAATTGAGATAAATTATATAATATATAAATGAAATGAATGTAATTCCATGTTTCGGTCCTAAATACTGATCATTTTCGGGATGTATCCGTATGTAGCTGTATAATGAAGAATCGCTACAATGATGGCTTTGTATATACAGGTGTATATAAATGATTGAAAGGCGTTTGAATTTCCCGCTTTCTATTTTTTGAGTTTAAGTTGGTGCTATGAACTAGTCAAATCTCTGAGGCTGTAAATATTGCATATCATAGGCGTAACATAAAAAATAAGGTGTGGCCACCACACGACTTTCTTATACGTATGAAAGTGTTACTTCCGGTCCGAATTTTGAAATTTCATTTATACAAAAAATATTCCAAATCCAACTCTAAATACTTTTGTACTCTTCATAAATATACATAGAATGCATAATTGACGACATATTTGCAATAAATCGTTATTTGGTAAGAGTAAAAGTGATACTTCCGGTCCGAATTTTGAAATTTTTTTTATACAAAAGATATTGGAAATTAAGTTCTAAATACTTTTATATTCGTAGCGTACCTGTCTAAAAAGCATGACTTGCAAAATATTTGCAAGAAACTGATTTTCGATTAGAGTAAAAGACCTACTTCCGGTAGGAATTTCGAAAAACCTTTTTAATAAAATTGTTCACAATTTCAATTTTAAGTATATATGAATTCTTTATAAATTTGTTTAAACTTAGTAATTCACGAAATATTTGAAAAATTCGATTTTTTCACTGAAGTAAACTACTACTTCCGGTCTGCTGATTTTGCTCAAAATCTAATCAGTTCTCAAGAGGGAGATTATATTCGTAAATACAAAATTTGGAATTGATATCTGTAGCGGTTTGACCGCTATCGTGGTCACACACACAGAGACACACAGACACACACACAGACAGACAGACACACAGACATTTTTTAAAAACCACTTTTTTGGTATCAGGTCACTTCAAAACGTGGACATCTGCAAAAATCCCGAGGTCGAAAATTTTCATCATCACAATACTTCCTTATACTACGTATAAGAAAGTAAAAAGGTAAAGTTGACAAAGACTTTTCATAACTTTGCAAGTTTTTATATTGTATTTAAGAAATATTATGTAAAACAAAATCAATTTATTTTTATGGTATCTCCTGGTAAATATAAAAGAAAATATGAAGCTTGGAAAAGAAGTCAAGCAAAATCAAGAAAAAAGCTTTATGGCACAACACGAACTATGAAAAATCTAAACTCTTACCTGTGTTGCAATTAATATTTTGTAGTTTCTTATTTTATTGTAGATTATTGCAGCTATTGTATATGGATATATGCAGGAAGTATTTAATTGCAGTGTAAAGATAAAGTGTTTAACACCTCAAAAGAAATATCTTTAATAAATATAATATCTATAATAAAAGCAATAAGCATCATTCCATATTTTTATTAATGAAAACTTGTAAACATGAACAAGTATTTTTATTTCACAAAACATTACACAGAATAACAGAAGGCATGAAGAGAATAAAAAGTATATTTCTAATTGTCATTACAATAAGTTAAAAAAAACACTAAAATTAACTCTTGCAATTTTACACTACTGTTATTTGCACCAACTTAATGTCAAAACATGAATGTTGATCATTAAAATTACATGTTTTCAAGATCGGATATTGTCAACAATATTTCAGTACTATATACTTTTTCTTCTTCCATATTGACATGATACAATCAGCATCAACCATGTTTAATCCTAACAACAAATTCTGGACTCTGTGTCTAATTTAAATGAATTCTTATTGGCAGTGACATGATGTTTAACTTGAACCCATACAAGTTCGATGAGGTGATATGGAGGTAAACGCAAAGCAGAACAACCTTTTTTTTTCATGCTATATCATTAACACCATATAAAGGTAAATGAAAGGTTGTTTCTCTGCAAGCTCCAGTCATTCAGATTTTAGTATACTGCTATTAGCAAAAATTCCTCGAGGTAAAAGATATTCAACCTTTCCTTTGACATGTTCGTTTTATTGGCTATAAGCCACCATTGGTATTAATAACTTTGAATCAAAATACTCATATATAATTTATTCGATAACTCACAGAATATGTACATATATATTAACTCACATTTTTCTACAATTTGGTAACTCATTCCTCAAGAAAAATGAAAGCACATGTCGTGCAAATAATTTTTTTATGCTTCATCCAAGTTATTGTTTTTCCTTAATATTCTTACTACTACCCACTTTGTCTGCTGTTTGATTGACAGTAGTTGTTTTAGACATACTATGCAGGGTATTCCACGAGAGCCGTTCGTTAGAAGTTTTCGTGGTTAGAAAAAACTTAGAATTCTGAAATTTTGGGATCCAGGGTTATTCAAGATTCTCTTTCATTTTAAAATATTTTCAAGATCATACTACTTCCGGTTATACCGGAAGTCGCCATTAACTTCCTTATTTTAAATGGAACACCCGGTATATTATTTCATTTTTGGATTCCTGAGAAAATTTCATAGTGGGTTACCTATTTTCAATTTTTTCTTAGATATCTTGATTTTTTTTGAAAATTTTGACAGATGTAGCCCTGTTTTGAGCATTGCGTCCTTTAACCATTTCGATTGGTGGAAAGCGCTTCTGGGGTAGACGGAAGCACAGGAATGATAGGTACTTTCGAATGCCATATTGACAACTGATTTATCGCATACAGGGTATCCAAAATTTAATGACCAATTATCATTTTAAAAGTTGAAAAAGTTCGTTTTTTCAAATGGGACACCCTGTATTTTATTGGATGGTCGGATGCAGAATTTGATTCTGCATCGATTTGCTATAACATTCCCTATACCTATTTCCAGTGGTTTTCTTGTTAATCCAAATTTTTTATTTTAATGTGGTTTTTGACAGAAACCGAAACATCGCTTGCCTTTCGAAGCCAAATAAACATCAATGAAACGGTAAAAAAATTACTTTAATTAGAACATGACATTAGTACATAACATTTAGAACGAAATATAAAATAAAAACAAAAAATTGGAACATAATGACAAAAAATAATAAGAGAATGTAAAATTACAATAATTGTCCTATATGATCTCCATTTTGGTTCAAACACTGAATAACTCTGTCATATACTCCTCGCGAAACAGATCTCCGAAGTTCGTCTGGACTTATATTAGTAAACGCATGCTGAACACGGTTCAATAATTCCTCTCTAGTTTGTACCGGCCTAAAGTACACTAGTTCTTTTATACGACCCCAGAGGTAAAAATCCAAGGGGGTCAAATCGGGTGATCTGGGTGGCCAGTTCCAAGGTCCCCGCGGGCCAATCCACCGATCCTCGAACATCATTGACAATTGCCGGTGTACAGCTATAGTTGAATGTGCTGGAGCACCATCAAGCTGAAACCAACTGTTTGCTCTATCACGTGGAGAATTTAGAAAATCACTAACAAACCCTCTCAGTATCTCCAGATATCTAGCCGCATTTAAATTTTCATTGTACACTTGATAAGCCACTCTGTTGTCCATAATTAAACAAAAAACATTGAAACTAAAGCGGTCTTGGTGATTATGTTCCCTAATAACATGTGGATTATCTTGTGCCTAGTAGTGAGTATTTCGGCGATTTGTAATTCCTTGCCTGCTGAATTTCGATTCATCAGTCCACATAATCTGATGAAGAAATCTCGGATCTTCGGTCATTTTCAAAATCATAAATTCGCAAAAGTTGACACGTCTTGCCTCATCACCAAGACGTAATCCGTGAACAGTTATCTCACAAAAAGGATGCATTCCATGTTTTTTAATATTCTGTGAATTGATGTTTTTGAAATACCCAAATCCAGCGCTGCTGTCAAAATTGAACTCCGCGGATAAGCTTGAAAAAACGCCAACACATTCACCACGTTATCTTCATTATCAGTTACGGGCTTTAGGTTATTTTGAGTTGCCCTTACGTTTCCAGTTGCTATAAAGCGAGTTTCGATTCTTGCGAGTTTTCCGGGAGTCATTGTTGGTAGGTCCGGATATCGTTCATTAAATAGTCTGCATGTTCGTCGAACAATTCGTCCACATTCACCGTGCGTGTAAAACAAATTTAATAAATCATTATTGGAATATTCTTCAACATTCTCCATTATAAACTGTACTTAAGCAAGTTAACAAAATCACTAGAACTGTAAGTAGATACCTCACGAATCTGTACGATGATACTGCTTTGACATTAAATCAACATTGTTTCAATTCCTGTCAAAATCAAGGCTTACTAGGTAGAACTTTTGGAGTTTGATCACCTTTTGATAAAAATATGGATTAACAAGAAAACCACTGGAAATAGGTATAGGGAATGTTATAGCAAATCGATGCAGAATCAAATTCTGTATCTGACCATCCAATAAAATACAGGGTGTCCCATTTGAAAAAACGATCTTTTTCAACTTTTAAAATGATGTAATTGGTCATTAAATTCTGGATACCCTGTATGCGATAAATCAGTTGTCAATATGGCATTCGAAAGTATCATTCCTGTGCTTCCGTCTACCCCAGAAGCGCTTTCCACCAATCGAAATTGGTTAAAGGGCGCAATGCTCAAAACAGGGCTACATCTGTCAAAATTTTCAAAAAAATCAAGATATCTAAGAAAAAATTGAAAATAGGTATAGGGAAACCTGATGAAAACCCACTATGAAATTTTCTCAGGAATCCAAAAATGAAATAATATACCGGGTGTTCCATTTAAAATAAGGAAGTTAATAGCGACTTCCGGTATAACCGGAAGTAGTATGATCTTGAAAATATTTTAAAATGAAAGAGAATCTTGAATAACCCTATAAACACGTTGGAGATAACGATTATTTTTCTTCCCGCACTGCCTGCACCTGGAAGACACGCTTGTTTGGCTACTGCATTTCTGTTTTCTACCCATGATCTTTCCATCGGTAATATGTCTATCTGCAATAAACTTTATACAAGTTTTATATTTTGTTGTCTTTTGTAGGTCATGAAACTGTACACGTCTGTTTCCAGTCTCTGAAGCATTGTGTTACAAACAAATCATAAACACATACACTTTTTATTTATGCTATCAGCTACCTTTTTATACCAAATGTTATTGCTGATCGGGTTTACATTTTACATATTTTTATATCCTTTTCTTAGTCTCTAGTTATAAGCTAAGGTAATTTTTATCTTTTAATATAATTTAGTTCTTAAACTCTTTCATAAAGTTTTATTGCTTTATGCATGTAAATCATAATGATTTATTCAGTCATATTTATGTTTTTTGCATATCGTATTTGATCTTTTTCATACAATTCTATTGCTTTTACATGACTAATTCTCTTGACTGATCCGTCCATTAACATCACCCTTTCTCGATTATTTGCCTTTATTACCCTTTTTGACTTAAACAGCGGTCCATTATTTAGAATATTTAAAGCAATCTTTACGCATTGTATAAAATTAGGTTCTTTTTGATGATATGTAAACCATACATTTTGTGTATCCTTTCTACAAAAGAAATATATTGCTTATATTTATTTTGTCTTTTATTTCATATTTATTTAATAAATTTTTATTTTGTCTTTTGTTTCATATTTATTTAATAAATTTTTATTTTGTATTTTCTCACTATTCACTTGAATAATAATGACTTTTGATTTACTTGCTTGTGTATTGACCATGTGTATGCAACTTTATATACATTCATGTAATTTTGTTGCATATTTTTACTCTTTCATATTTAAATACGATTTTTGTCATTTTTATTTTATTTCAAAACTTAAACTAATTCTTAAAGCTATTCTTATCTTATAACTTGCGAGATATCACGGCAATATGTGATGGACTTCTTTAGACACGCCAAGCAAAGGCGCATGAAGCAATCTATAAGTTAAAAGAAGATAATATGTTTAATGTTGAAATATTTTTATTTTTTGTTTTTATATCATGATATGCATATTTTATTTTGATTAATAAATATTTTTAATTTTGAAATATGTGTTTATCCTTATGCTCCTAGAAATATGTATTGATTGCTCAACAATTTTAGAGAGACGGAGATTTATATTTCTGCAAGTTCTTGTGCCTATCTAACGAAAAATAGAAAAAAATAAATAGACAAAGCAATAAAAGTGTATCAAGACAATCGATGAACTATTGTAGAAATAGTGCGCCTGAACAATGTGACTATGAAATGCACAAGATATTCACATGTTCACAAAAATTAACTATAATTGTTCTTTTCGTTTATGATACTGCACAAATTTATTTTCAGATTATAATTATAATAAAATGACACGAGATATACGTAGTGGGGGTAATTCAAAATTTGTGGCATGCTCAAGGGATTTTGAAAACGTACATATGCTAAATTTTGCTACACCGTGCGGCTTTTTCTTTAATAAGAATAAAGACACAATCTTCTTTTGTGAATGCACATACTCATTGTTTATATATAGAAACAGAAACATTTTGGGTATAATCCGCTGTAGAGCCACCGTAGACACTTGTTTCTGACTAATTGGTCGTCATCAGTACGGTGTAGCCAAGGAATAAGGTGGGATAACCTTAGAGATGTAAGCTAAACGGAAGACCATCAGGTGACAAACCACCATTTGTAGCTTCAGCTAGAAGATCCTCGGTTTTGAGGACAACAACTAACGTCGCCACGAGGAAGACAATGTCAACCTGCGTGCCATCCGAAACTTGCTATACAGGGTGTACCACTTAAAACTCCCAGGTCAAATATCTCGGAAACGGATAGAGATATTTGAATTTTGTAAAAAGTAGTTATTAAAGAATGTGATCGACTCTAGTTTGCTCTCACAATTGTGTTTTGTTATGTACAGATATAGATGGCGCTGCGATGAAAAGAATTTTTTTGATCGCCACAATCTTCATTTGTTTTTTATTTGAAAGAGTATTAAAATTAATGTACATTTTATTATTTGTGTTAGTTTCCAAAATTTTACGGTTTCATAGATATTCGTGTTTAAAGAAAGTAAGAGTAACTTTAATTTTTGTCTTTATTTTGTTTAAATATTTAAATGTATCAAATATAAGTAACAAAGATGTTCGAAATTGTTGCCTTCTTGATTGCTACATAACGTATATCGCCTTATTAGTTCTCTTCCGCAAACATTTAACAATGTATTTCTACTAAGTTTTTGAACACTTTCATAAATTTTATTATAAAGGTCCCTCATATCTGTTATGGGTTTCTTGTAAACTTCAGCTTTCATGTAACCCCACAAGAAAAAATCAGGGCTAGATCCGGCGAACGAGCCGGCTACCTAAGAACGCCATTAGTACCAATCCAACGACGTGGGAACGTTTGATTAAAATAGTCAGTAACTATGTTGGCACGGGATGGGACAACTTGGCACGGCCGACTTGGCGCGGCCAATTTGGCGCTGCCAACTTGGTGCGGAACAACTTGGCGACGAGACAACTTGGCGCTGGGATAACTCAGCGCCACTGCGAAATGTGTAGACGATTTAATACAGACCGCTTTAAACACATAATAAATCGACTATTCACATTCAAAATGTATTTATATACAGCCAAATTACCCTTGCGGGTTAGTTTCTCATTGTATTTTGAAGTAACCACATCAAAATGGATCTTCCGGTTTGCCGGAACTGCTCTTTAATTAATTAATTTTAAGAATCGTGAGGGATTAAGACAATAGAGTGCAATATTTACGAGGTATTAGTCACAATTACCAGATAGATCCATGAATTTGTAGTATTAAGTGTTAGTGTTAAGTGTAGGTGTTAAGTGCAAATGAATGCAGATCTAAATAAATAAATAAATAATAAAATAAATATGACAAGGCTCGTATTGCTAATACAGCCGCCTTCTAAGCTCATTTTGAATTGACTGGAATGTGAATAGTCGATTTATGATGTATTTAAAGCGGTCTGTATTAAATCGCCTACCAAGTCGACCGCGCCAAGTTGGCCGCGCCAAGTTGGCTGCGCCTAGTTGTCCTAGACCCATGTTGGCATTATGAGCAGGTGCCCCGTCTTGATGTAACCACATATTTTGCAGCTCTATAGGTACATCTTCCAAAAGTAGTGATAACTAATTTTGCAGGAAATGTGCACACCAGTGAATGTTTCATGATAAGTGGGGGCCTATGATATATCCGTTTAAAATTCCACACCAAACGTTAACGCCAAAAACTGTTTGATTTCTTGTTTGCCTTATCCACCTAAAATTTTCTTCTGACCAATATCGAGCATTATGCTTAATTAAAGTACCATTGTTGTGAAAACTAAATTCGTCACCCCACATGATCTGATTCATAAAGTTGTTGTTTTCCTTTAACATTATAGAAAATCCTGCTAGAAAATCGAGTCTGCGTTGATTAACTCCTATTCTTAAATGGTGCGCTAAATAAACTTTGTACGGAAAGTATTTATTTTCTTTTAGAATCCTACGGCAACAGGTGACAGATAGATCATGCTGTTCTTTTAATTGCCGTAATCATATAAGTGGATTATTATTAACTGTTTGTTGTACCGGTGTAATTTCATCATCTCGCACTCTTTTCTGCCTTAATGGTTTTTGTTTTTTCAAGCTACGGTAATTTCTGAGATTTGCACACACACTTATAAATGTTTTGTGATCTGGAAAAGGCCTGTTTGGAAAGCGTAGAGCATTGCTTCAGATGCATTTCTACGGAATTCTCCATAAATTAAAACCATATTCAGTTTGTCTTCATTTGTGTCTAAAACCATATTTTTAATACAATCTCAAAACAAAGTGAGTAAATGTTTGAATGAAGCTAATTGTAAAGACAATTAATAATCAAGCAAATGTGACTAATGTATGCTAATGTCAAAATATTTCCTAAATAATCAAAGCAAGCATACATACATATAGCACAGACATGAATGCTTTTTTGCCTACATACCTGTGGGTGCCTATGAAGTGGAATTTATAAAAACGAGCTAACTATACAATTTAAATTGTGAAGTAACTATACTAGCAAGAATTATGAATATGTTTACTGCTATTTTCCCCCTACAAATTAAATATTTAAACAAAATAAAGACAAAACTTTAAAATTACTCTTAGTTTCTTTAAACACGAATATCTATGAAACCGTTAAATTTTGGAAACTAACACAAATAGTAAAATTTACATTATTTTTAATACTCTTTCAAATAAAAAACAAATGAAGATTGTGGCGATCAAAAAAATTCTTTTCATCGCAGCGCCATCTATATCTTCAGATAATAAAACACAATTGTGAGAGCAAACTAGAGTCGATCACATTCTTTAGTAACTACTTTTTACAAAATTCAAATATCTTTATCCGTTTCCGAGATATTTGACCTGGGAGTTTTAAGTGGTACACCCTGTATATACAGCACGTGTCAATTTTCATTAGCCATAGGCGATTAATTCATGCAATACGTGACAACATGGCACCCCACCTTTCCTCTTCAATGAGAGCGCGACCGATACAAGCTCAAGTTAGCAGTAGCTGTTGGACTATTGACTAGGGTGTTTGTACTGCGCTCAGAAATAATATTTTCGCATTGCAAGGATTTTTCTTTTTCCTTTCAGTAAATGCAGAGAATTATTAAGCTGCGTTCACGCTGCATGTCACAAGCAAAAGCGTAATTCTAATAAAATTAAAAATAAGGTAAATAAAAAAGGATTCTGAAAATAATAATAAACTACTAGATCGCGGCGGCCATTTGATGATGACGGCTTTTATTGCAGACTAGATCGCAACGTGTTCGCAGCTGAACATTTAATGTTGAAGTGGGAAGATCGGAGAAAGTCGTTGTGATGTCGATTGTTGTCGGGATTGGTGACGGATAGTAGGAGTGACACACGTTACCACATATTATTTGTATACGTATAAATCGCATGTAAACATTGAATCCATATACCTAATGAAAATTGACACATACGGTATATATATATATTTTTTTAATATTTCTTTAAGTAGGATTTTTGGTGTAGCGGCCTTATTTATGATGAAATATTATTTATAATTTAAAAACAAACTACATTTAACGTTTCGACTATATATTTAGTCTTTTTCAAAATTATAATTTAAAATACGTGTAAATTATAGATGCATGTTTCATATTGTCATTAAAACTGTAAAAAACGGACAAAAACAATTAAAAACATACAACGCTCTTGAAAGACAGTTTATAAATATCTTACCATGTTTTTGTTCTTTCTAAATTGCGAAACAGTAAAATATACATATAATTAAAGAACAGTATTATTTGCTTGTTATCGAGTGACTGTTTCGTTTCTATCTATTTTATTTTTACGGACAGGTTTTTTTTTTGTTTCATTGTGTATTTTTATGTTGTGTATAAGCAAAACTGTTTAGTTGGGTATATGAAATAGTTTTAAAGTGTGTGTATTGATATAGAGGGTTCTTTCAATAAATTAACAAAATTATTGGAAAAATGGGTAGCAGAACTTAGACAATCCATCAATCTCACTCCGATCATTTACCGTGTTTTCATGTCGTATTATTTGTATCATTTCGTGAATGCATCTTGCTTTTGCATTATTTTTTTTCTTTAAAATTCTGGTTTTGTTGAAATCGAAAGTATGGTTTAATTTTGTCTGATGTTTCTTTAAGGCTGTGATATTTTTTGCATATTTATGACCCTTAAGTCTTTCCCCTAATAATTGTTTCGTTTGTCCTATATAAATTTTATTACACATTTCGCAGGGTATGCTATAAACAATATGTGATTGTTTTATGGCTGGAGTTGAGTCCTTGAGTTTGGTATATAAGAATTTTAAGTTGTTCTTATTTTGATGACCTATTTTAAAATTGTATGGTTTTAGGATGTGGCCAATTTTTTTGGATAACCCTTTTATGTAGGGTATTGGTATATAAGATGGTTTAGTTGTCTGGCTTTCGTTTTTCTTTTTTAATTCCCTTTCTTTGTTGTAGAATTTATGTAGACTCTGTTTTATAATTGTATTTGTGAAATTTATTGGGTATCCATTGCTTTTTAAGATATTTTTAATTTTACCTATTGTCATCGGCCTGTATTCAGGACTTGTGAGGTATATAGCTCTGTCAGCTAACGCCTTAACTATATTTCGTTTGTGTGACATTGGTTGTGCGGAATTGTAATATATATATACAGTGTGTATAAGCCAAATGGAATAAATTCATTATTTCGGTTACTGTACATATTTATAAAAAATCCCGAAACATGTCATATTTAATTTATAAATTAACATTCTTCAACGTGAAAATGCGATCCCTACCTTCAACCCCCTTCGAATGACAGGTACAACCCTCATTTTTTTAAATGGGAAATATAGGCTTGTGATATATCGTTGTAAAGGTCTCTTTATTCTCTATTCAAAAATGTTATAATTTTCATATTTGTTGCAACAATTAAGATAGAATAAAATAAAATCATGTTGTTATCGAAATTCGCTACAATATACTCAAAAAATAAAATTTAATGCAAAATGTAAAGAAAAATTTAAAACGCAAAAAAAAAATATTAATGTCAATGAAGTAGATGTTCAAAATGTTCACCATGAACGTCTTGGCAACATCCTAATCTTAAATAAAACTGTCTTCTAAGATTAATATCAGGCGTGATCGACCTAATCGCAAGCGTTATTCGTTCTCTTAAGTCATTTAAATCCAAAGGTTTAGTTTTGTACACAATGCTCTTCAAATATCCCCATAAAAAAAAATCAAGTAAGGTCAGATCAGGTGATCGCGCTGGCCATTCTATCGATCCTCGCCTTCGTATCCACCGATTGGGAAATATTGCATCGAGGTACTGCCGGACATTGCGTTGGTAATGTGGTGGTGCTCCATCCTGCTGAAACCATATCGTATTCATCGGAACTTGAGGGTTTCCTGGATCAGGATATAAATTTGCCAAAGTTGGAATGACATCATTTTGAAGTAGTGCCAAATAACGAACTCCATTCAAATTGCCCTCAATGAAAAAGGGACCAATGATATGGTTTCCAACAATACCTGCCCAAACATTAACTTTTACTGGGTATTGTGTGTGTTCTTCCCTCATCCAGTGAGGATTTTCCGTAGACCAGTAGCGGCAATTTTGCCTATTAGCATGACCGCTAAGAGAAAAAGTGCACTCATCAGAAAACATAACGTCTTCTAAATTGATAATATTGTTATCCAGCATGTCCATCATTAGCTCACAAAAATAAGTTCTTCTATCAAAATCGTCTTCCATAAGCTCCTGAGTAGATATCATTTTATAGGGATGCATTTTATTTTCTTTTAATATGTTTACTATCGATGTATGGCTAACATTTAATGTTATGGATGCATGTCTACTCGATGTATGTGGGTTTTCCATAAACTCAAGCATCACATCTACTTTGATTTCATTACTCACTGCATTGGCAGCTGGTTTTTTTATCTGCCTTACATGACCAAACTCTCGAAACTGCTTCTCTATCTTACTTATTGTTCCTTGAGATATAGGCGGTAAATCAGGAAATTTCTCATGAAATAGGCGGGTTACTTCTTGTTGTGTTCGGGTTCTATCTCCGTAACCAATCATTTGTACGACTGTTATTTTATGCATTTCCGTTAATCTAACCATTTCCCAGAATTGTATTTTACGAAATTCAAACTAAAATTATCAAACTGTCAATTTAAATGACAACTTTTAAATACAAAACTATTTACTAAGGCGTTTTAAACAAACTAATGTTGCCACGGAAACTTTTTAAAGTATTTTTAATGGATACCATCTAAAAAGCACATTGGTATGGTTTTTACTCACTTTCTTATTATGAATATTTTTTTTATTTTTTAAGTATATTGTAGCGAATTTCGATAACAACATGATTTTATTTTATTCTATCTTAATTGTTGCAACAAACATGAAAATTATAACATTTCTGAATAGAGAATAAAGAGACCTTTACAACGATATATCACAAGCCTATATTTCCCATTTAAAAAAATGGGGGTTGTCCCTGTCATTCGAAGGGGGTTGAAGGTAGGGATCGCATTTTCACGTTGAAGAATGTTAATTTATAAATTAAATATGACATGTTTCGGGATTTTTTATAAATATGTACAGTAACCGAAATAATGAATTTATTCCATTTGGCTTATACACACTGTATATATATATAATGTATAGAAAAATTGAAAATCTTCTTGGTAGTAGTGGCATAAAATGAATTAAAAGTAATAACAATATGACAACTGGTTATCAATTAGAAAACAATGACAAATATAAAATGTAAATCAAAATGTATAAATGAAAATGTAATCAATAAGCATAGGACAGTCGAGATTATTTCTATAATCACATTAAAAGGCTTGGGGTCTACCACAAACTGTTCAGTCAATCCAAATATACAAATAACAACGACGCAACTATGTAAAGAAAAATTAAGAGTAGAACTGTTGATAAATAACAATATAGAATGTAAAATAGTCAAGTATAAATGTAAATGAAAGCAAATAAGCATAGGACAATCGATAATTACTCATGTAATCCTATCAAAATGGCCTAGGTTCACCTAAACATGTACAATTTTGATTGAAATACACAAACAATTAACGATGCAACTATGTATGTGTTAAGATGTATTTGTAGCTACAGACATATATGTTTCTACCTAGTTTGGTTTCGTCACTTTCTTTGTTATGCTGCACTGACGAAACCAAACTAGGTAGAAACATATATGTCTGTAGCTACAAATACATCTTAACACATACATAGTTGCATCGTTAATTGTTTGTGTATTTCAATCAAAATTGTACATGTTTAGGTGAACCTAGGCCATTTTGATAGGATTACATGAGTAATTATCGATTGTCCTATGCTTATTTGCTTTCATTTACATTTATACTTGACTATTTTACATTCTATATTGTTATTTATCAACAGTTCTACTCTTAATTTTTCTTTACATAGTTGCGTCGTTGTTATTTGTATATTTGGATTGACTGAACAGTTTGTGGTAGACCCCAAGCCTTTTAATGTGATTATAGAAATAATCTCGACTGTCCTATGCTTATTGATTACATTTTCATTTATACATTTTGATTTACATTTTATATTTGTCATTGTTTTCTAATTGATAACCAGTTGTCATATTGTTATTACTTTTAATTCATTTTATGCCACTACTACCAAGAAGATTTTCAATTTTTCAATACATTTGTATAATTGGCAAAGAATTGTAATATATTTTATATAATGTATATTTATATATAATTAATAAACAAGAAAATTATTAAGCATTACGAGCTGTGTCTCGCCGCCGCCATTCCATGGAGTACTGTTTGGATAGAGCATCATAATACAGAACTACTGTTTCATCTCAAGTGACAATGGACTTTTAATTATTGTTTTAGCCATTCCATAATAACTCACTAAGAATTACAGTAAAAATAACTCCCTTAATACGTATTTTTATACGTATTCATCTCCATAGTTAGTTGTATCTTATTTATTCAATGTTATACCAAAGTTTACTTTTTCATTTGTTATCTCATCAAAACAATGATCATAGATTCATTAAAGCTCTTTTTTTAAACGCTTTGGTTTCTACTCACAGGCAGTGCCGGATCTACAAGTAGGCCGACTAGGCCGCGGCCTAGGGCCGCGGGCTCAGGGGGGCCGCAAGCTGCAAGATACAACTGTACAACATACATATATATTTTAATATGTTTAAGGATGCTCCCTACCTCTCCAGCGACGACAAAAATAAGAGTTTGCAAGATTAACTATACTCAGAAATCAGAAACTATATAAGTTACAATAAAATCTACAGCACGTGGCGATGCAGCACTCCTAGTGGCCCCTGTAAACATCATTCTGTGATTCGGCTGCTGTGGTAGTACGCACCCTTAAGGATGTACTCGCACCAACGCTCGGACCCCATCAGCAACTCCCACAGTGACCTGTGCGGAAGTTAAAACAGTCATTTCTAGTCGACGACCTCGAGGAGCCCCTGGCGCCGATGGCATCACCACCCGACGGATACAAAGTTACAGCTTTATTCGTACGGTGATTAATAAACCAACCAGATTTTATACGGATTTTACTTTTGTCCTATACAAATCTGTTTTACTCGACTAATCTGCAATATTGGCAGACTGGTTGCTAAGGCGACAGTACGCGACGCGGCAGAGAGATTGTGGTGCAAGGGTGCAAGTCAGCATGGTACGCGCCGCGCCGGCTAAACACCTCCCTCCCGGCCTCGCAACCACCCAACTAGCGGCGGTTTCGTGTTACCCAACATCTCGAGTCATCATACTCATCAGTTTATCTGAGTTGTAATGGCGCTAGAGCGGTTGAGGTTATGTTTTCATTTTGTGTAAAGTATACTTTTATATTAAGATGTCTCCTGAGTGGTGAGCAGCTTAATGTTTTGTTGACAATTGTGACTAGTGTAAGTGAAAACGTTATGAACAGATAGTTCAGTTAATTAAAGAGATAGACCATAGACTTGAACGTATATTCACCATGAAAAAAAACATTCACACAGCTAGTGGAGCCTATAAACGTAAGTTGAAAAAAGTTAAAGAGGAAGCCCATTTGGAAACGATTAAAAAAACTCAAAAACTAGAAATATTTTTTAAAACAACGCCAGTTTCTAATGATGATACGCCTGTAGCTGAAGTTAGCGGTGTATATAATTTTGAGCCTGACTTAAATATTCCAAGTACTTCTGCCGCAGGGGTTGATGGACCCGCTCAGACAAGTTTTGACAATTACAACCCCACTCTCACCGATAGTTCAAATATTGAAGGAGAATTATATGATGCTAAAAATATTACTTGTAATCCAGAATTTAATTTATCGGATCCAAATGCATGGGGTACTTTAACGTCAAACTTAACTTATTGCATTATAAGAAACCTACCAACACATTGTTTAAACATTAAGGATTGTGATTTTTCTAAATCTAAACGTGTATATGCAGACAAAGTAAGAATAGCAAAAGAACACATGTTATTTACCCGATTGCCAAATGGGGAGTTGAAAAAACGAGAATGGGTCATGTACTCTAATTCAAATGGTTGTTTTTATTGCGTTCCATGCAAGCTATTTCAACCTCACAAAAATGAGAACTCGTTTTGTAAGGGTTTCGATGATTGGAAAAACGGCGGCCGGCTTTCTGAGCACGAAAAGAGTGCAGAACATAGGTTAAATATAAAAATATTTGTCATAAGGTCTAAAGTTCTTGGAAAAATAGATTCTGCCCTACATGAGAACTATGTGAAAGAAGTAGATTACTGGCATAAAGTTCTTAAACGGGTTGTGGATGTCGTAAAATTTCTTGGCACCCGTGGACTCGCTCTCCGAGGTGATTCCAGTTCTGAAGAGAAATTTGGTTCCCTATGAAATGGAAACTTTATGGGAGCTTTAGAGTTTCTTGCGGAATATGACGATTTTTTGAAAACTCACATTAAAACACGGGGAAATCCTGGATCAGGAAGAGTTAGCTATTTGTCTAAAACTATTTGTGACGAATTTATTGAGCTTATGTACAAAAAGGTTGTTGCTGTTATAGTGAAAGAGCTGAAAATAAGTAAATATTATTCTCTAAGCGTAGACTCTACGCCTGACATTACTCACTCAGATCAGTTGACAATTATTGTACGTTATGTTTTAAATGATGGTGGTCCAGTGGAGCGACTTTTATCTTTTGTTAAACTTAAAGACCATACTGGCGCGCATATGGAAGAGATAATTTTAAATACTCTTTCAGATCTAGATATTTCAATAAGTGACATGAGAGGACAGTCATATGATAATGCCTGTAATATGTCAGGCACGTACAATGGGCTGCAAGCCCTCATAAAAAACCACAACAGTTTATCTGAGTACATTCCATGTTCTGCCCATTCATTGAATTCGGTTGGTACTCATGCAGCAGACTGCTGCTTGCAGGTTACGAAATTGTTCATGTTCATCCAAGAAATATACGTCTTTCTGAGCGCATCGACATCAAGGTGGGCAGTAATAGAAAGTTTAGTAAAAGATAGTGACACAAAAAATAAGCTTCTTCCCAAGAGATTGAATACCACGAGATGGGCTGCTAGGTGGCATGCAGTAAGAGCTCTTGTACTTAATTATTGGAGCTACCATAACGCTTTCAGAAAAATAGCCGATAACCCTGAAAAAAAAATGTCACGAAAGCTGAAGCAAATGGAATCTGTCAAGAGTTCTTCAAGCTAGAAACGGCTATTTTGCTCTGTCTGTGGTATGATATTTTAGAACGTTTCAACAAAAGTAGTAAAACATTGCAAAACACAACTACTGACTTAAGTGTCACCTGCAGTATTTACAAATCCCTCAAGGAATATGTACGAGGATTGAGAGAGGCGGCCAACAAGAAAAGTACTTCCGGATGAAATTAGAGATGATTTCGTTACCGAGATCAACAGAAAAGAAGATATGAAGATCAATACTTTTTATGTTGTAATTGACAGGCTTACTACAGAGTTAGACACAAGGTCCGAAGTATATTTTAGCGTAAATAAAATATTTGGATTTTTGGACAGCTTGTCATCACTTCCGAATGATGAAATAAGAAATAAAGCATCTCCTTTGGCCAAAAAATATCAATCAGATATCAGTGATGATTTCGGAGAGGAATGTGTTCATTTTAAGGAGTTCATTAAAGACATAGAAATTATTGTAAAATCATCTTCAGCTTATTTATTTCTAAAACTTGTGTAGGATTGTAATTTTGTTGTCATTTAGTGTATTTTATTTTTAACAAACTTCTTACAGAATAGTTTTATATACATTTTTAACTATATATGTACATTCTTGTCTTAGATATAAAATAAATCGAATTTGCAAGGAAGATTTTAGCTAACTCTCCTCCTAAACCATAACCAAATAGCCCACGTTAAGGGTTTTTTAAATATTAACCTACATGTTTTATTTTCAACTAATCTTTCATCAAGTAAATTATTGTAACTCCAAATTCACAGAACAAGGAGGGGGGCCTTTAGAAAACTTGGCGTAGGGCCTCAAAATTTGTAAATCCGGCACTGCTCACAGGTGGATTTTTAAACAATCCCTTTCAAGTTAAACTTTGTGCAATGAGAAATTAACATTTATAAAGCCGTATTTTGCATGAAGTCGTTGCTTTAATGAATGACATTTGATTATAGAAACTTCAACAATTCTCATTACTTCAATCTATGTAGTTGTAGTACACAAAGATGCCTACAGTTTTGCCGTGAGAATGAATGAAAAAATGTAAGCATAACAGAAGTTGTAAACATGATATTTGTTCTTTAGCAGAGTGAAATGTAATGTAATTAAAACGATAACCAATTTTTCAATTGTATAAAAATCAGTTTTATTCGTATATGTACAGTTCTGTGCAATAAAATAGCGTACACGTCTTATTGCTAATTTTGACATTATTTTGCCTTTGTGAAAATGGCTTACGTTAAGTATGACAAAGTGAATTATAGCGTCAATTCAATTTGTCATACATGACAGATATTCAAACAAAAGTCATATTTATATAATCGTATAATAAGTGTACGCCAATTTATTGCACAGAACTGTACATTAGTAGAGAAACAGTTTCCATCCGAGGTACACTGGTTAGGTACTCAAAAATAGTGATTACTACTGATTACTAAAGAGGTGCATGCCGAATAGGGGTTGTTAGCCTTTTAATTATTTTAATTTCCTGTTTTGCTTTAAATCCTTTTAAATACCATCACCTGGCTTGCTCCTGGCCTTTAGAAGTGCTGATTTTTTACCTTCATAACAAAGCATTTTTAGCGCTACATGCAGCAAATAACAACTGAATCTTTAAAAACGAATTGTTCGAATTGACGAAATTTATGAGTCATGTACAGTATTTACTTCAAAAATATTTATATTTTAAAGTAAGTTAAAGTTAAAACATATCAAGTCTTCTTTTATATTACACTCTAAAGTAAGTGAAATAATAGAAGTAATCGCATTTAGAAAGTAGCTTTAGGTATAGTATTCAGAGCATAAAATAACTATAATAATAGAAATGTATATTTTTCTACCTCACAAGAACATTACGCCAATTAGAGACAGCTTTGATGACCATGAACGTTACGTATAAAAGTATGTAAAATAAATTATTTTATCGAAAATTATCATGTTACTCGAGTGATATAAGTCAAGTAGGGGAGAGTGGGGTACATTCGGCACTGGGGTAGATTCGTCATATTATAAAAGAAGAACTATTTTTTAAACTTTCCGCCAAAATCGTCAAGAAATCTCTTCCGTCAATCCTCCGTTTTGTATGTATAACGTATTGATGATGCCAGTTGTGTATTAGGTATTCTTAGTGAATATTAAGTGTTATGCGACTAAACAAGGTAAGTTTTTTACAATTCTGCACTGCAAAACTATTATATTTATAATAGAAATAAATGCACTGCGATTTAGCCGTATATTACAATAATGCGCCTAAAAACAAAATCAGGTCCCACCTAACCTCAACTTAGGCATGTTTTATGTGGGTATTATGGATAGTAATAATTGTACATGTGGGGTACATTCGGCAGGCAGTAGTGGGGCAGATTCGTCATACTGCCGAATCTACCCCGTGCTTTATCTAGCTAGGCACTTCCTATTGTAATATAGCTGTAGTTTTATTACAATAAGTTTAAGACTAATTTATGTTTGCAGATGCCACGCACATACATAAAAAAAAACAGATCGCGTCAGCATTAATGAAAATATAATGAATTCGGCCATACGAGAATGTCTCGCGGGACGATTAAAAGTCAAGGAAGCAGCTAGGCAATATGGCCTTAAAAGAACTACCCTACAATCTAGAATTATTAAGAGAAAGAGGTTGTTAGACGAAGTTCCTAGGAATTATGATGATTCGGGAAATGAAAGTGAAGATGATGGCCCCAAATACAATAGCAAATACACTGCAAAACAAGTATTTACTAAAGAGCAAGAACTGGAACTTAGCGCATACATAAAAAATTCATCAAACTTACACTACGGATTATCATACAAGCAAATTAGAATTTTGGCATTTGAATTTGCAAAATCACTTCCCAATTGTAAGATGCCTGAGAATTGGGAAAAAAATAAGATGGCAGGTATGTATTTTCTTTTACATTTGTTTTAACAAACATGTTTTATTCCTTACTTCCTTTGTAAGACCAGACTGGCTATATAGTTACATGAAGAGGCATCAAGATCTTTCGTTGCGAAAACCAGAGAGCACTAGTTTGAGTCGTTCAATCGCATTCAATAAACCTGTAGTGGATGACTTCTTTAGAAAATATGCTTCTGTCCTGGAAAAGTACAAATTTCGTGCCGAACAAGTGTGGAATTTGGATGAAACAGGGATCACAACTGTTGCAAGGCCTGTGAAAGTGGTCACCACAAAAGGGAAGAAGCAAGTAGGTCAAATTTCTTCAGCAGAAAGGGGCTCGCTGGTCACGTTTGTAGGGAGCGTTAACGGTGTTGGCGCGATGGTTCCTCCTGTTTTCGTATTTCCTAGGATTCGTAATCCCTCTGAATATTTATCAGAAGGGTCGCCTGTAGGATCTATTGCACTAGGAAATAAGTCCGGTTGGATGACCGTAGAATTATTTCCAAAAGTTTTGGAACACATCGTGAATATTACTCGTTGTTCTGTAGAAAAAAAAATTTTGCTGCTGATAGATAATCACGAATCTCATGTGTCAGTTGAAGCAATAAGGTATTGTAAAGCCAACGGGATAGTTTTACTTTCTTTCCCACCTCATACGACGCATCGGCTCCAGCCTTTAGACGTGGGAGTTTATGGCCCCTTCAAAACACACCTGGCTACTGCATTTAACGATTGGATGTTAGCACATCCAGGTCAGGCCATAACCATAAGAAATATAGGATATTTGGCAAACAAGGCGTACGAAACTGCATTTTCTTTCAAAAATATTACTCACGCGTTTAAAAACACTGGATTATAGCCAATCAACAGGCTAATATTTTCAGATGAAGATTTTGTGGCGAGTAGTGTTACAGATAGGCCTTTAATTCCAGATGAAGCTTTACGAAAACCTCCACTTGATGATAACAATCCTGCCGCCCTTGAAAATAATGACACACATGGGGATGTTTTACCAATTGATGTTAATAATGAGAATCTAAATTCACAAGATGGTACTGCTCAGGACGTTTTACAGTTAGAGCAACCTTCAACTTCCGGTCTCAGTCTGGAGAAACTGGTTCCTTATCCCAAAGCTGCCATCAGTAAACCAAGAAATAGTAAAAGAAAATCAAAATCGACAATTTACACGGACACTCCTGAATTACTGATAAGAGAAAATATAGAATTAGAGAAAAAAAGAAAGCTAGAAGTTAAGAAGCAACCGACGGTGAAAAGAAATATATTTGACAACGTGAAAAAAAGGCAGAAAATTGAGGAAGACGAAAGTCAGTCAAGCGATTCTGATATCTCATTGGACGATGTTAAATCCAGCAGCAGTGACGATTTTGAAGAACTGGAAACTGCTTCCGAAAGTGAGCTTGAAATTGGCAATTATGTTCTCGTTAAATTTTGTACAAACTCTGGAGCAGTAATTCATTATGCAGGTCGCATTGAACAAATAAATTCCCCTACGTACACAATTAGGTTTATGAGAAGAAGAGGATTTACTCAAAAATTTTTTTTCCCACCGGTAGAAGACAGAAGTGACATTAATATTGCGGACATTGTAGCCAAACTTCAAACTGTATCTCAAACTGGTACTGCAAGAACTTCTTCCATGTTTACTTTTAGTTATAACTTTGGTTCATTCATTGTTAAATGATTATTATTAATTTCCAACTTAAATATATCAGTTAAATAACATTGAGTTTATAGTGGTTTCACGGGACGAATCTACCCCACACCTTGGCCGAAAGTACCCCACCAACGGGGTACTTTCGTCACTTTTCCACATTTTGAAAAAATGCAAATAATCATGTAAAATAAGCAATATAGACGGACAAGGTTTTGTGCAATTTTTTCTTAGTCTATGTAGATGTGAACTATAAGTAAAAATTCATTTTATAAAAATGCATGTCCATTTTACGATTTTTTTAATAAAAAAGGGCCGAATGTACCCCACTCTCCCCTATAAGTTATCCGCCCCATTATACGATGGTATGTGACAGTTGCCGGATATTTTCAGTTAATTTTTGCAACAGTTTAGAAAAATGAGGTGTGGCCACCACACGACTTTCTTATACGTATGAAAGTGTTACTTCCGGTCCGAATGTTGAAATTTCATTTATACAAAAAATATTCCAAATCCAACTCTAAATACTTTCGTACTCTTCATAAATATACATAGAATTCATAATTTACGACATATTTGCAAAAAATCGTTATTCGGTAAGAGTAAAAGTGATACTTCCGGTCCGAATTTTGAATTTTTTTTTATACAACAGATATTGGAAATTAAGTTCTAAATACTTTTATATTCGTAGCGTACCTGTCTAAAAAGCATGACTTGCAAAATATTTGCAAGAAACTGATTTTCGATAAGAGTAAAAGACCTACTTCCGGTAGGAATTTCGAAAAACCTTTTTAATAAAATTGTTCACAATTTCAATTTTAAGTACATATGAATTCTTTATAAATTTGTTTAAACTTAGTAATTCACGAAATATTTGAAAAATTCGATTTTTTCACTGAAGTAAACTACTACTTCCGGTCTGCTGATTTTGCTCAAATCTAATCAGTTCGCAAAAGGGAGATTGTATTCGTAAATACAAAATTTGGAATTGATATCTATAGCGGTTTGACCGCTATCGTGGTCACACACACACAGACACACAGGAACACACAGACACACAGACATTTTTTAAAAACCACTTTTTCGGTATCAGGGGACTTCAAAACGTGGACATCTGCAAAAATCTCGAGGTCGAAAATTTTCATCATCACAATACTTCCTTATACTACGTATAAGAAAGTAAAAGGACAAATAGCGTAATATGTATTAAATTTTTATTTTTTATGTTGCTAAAATATAATGTTGAGGAATAGATTATCGTTTATTTTGAATTTCAGAGAAGACTTTGGTAATATTTATTTATACACTTTGAAAATTATAGTTACTTTCTTTTGGGAATAACTGTAATACATTGGATTGTTATAGTTGACTATTTTGATTTTTTAATGCAATTAAGGGAAATTATGCTCAAACAATGTAGAGAAAGTTAGTATATTGAAAAATCTTTTCTTTCAAGGATTTTTGAATGAAGCTTCATTATCGATTCAGAATATTTCAAAAAATTCCAGAATATCAAATTAAGATTTGATTATTTCAGTAAAGTAAGCATACTAAATTGAATTCATCAGGGTTTTATTTACAATACAATACGATTAAGTATAAGAACGAGTATAGGGATTAAGTATTAAATCAAATGTTCAAATACAAGCGAAATTATTGCAGTTTTTTTATAATTTTAATAACTCGGCGATTTTACTTTATAGTTAACCAAAAGAGACAGTAAACTTACGAGTACAGCTTTTGTTGATTTATTAACCGAATTGTATGTATATACTACAGCCAGAATAGCTACTATTCGTGATCACAGACCTCAACGAGAGCAGCTGCTTGTACATGGCAATAGATTGTCAAGTTTCGCGGCCTCCTCTTGGAAGCCGCGTATAAGTTCCACGCTGAGGCAGCGTCCTCCTTGTGGGTATATATGGTAATAGATATTAGTTGTTCCGCTATTTATACTAACTATTAAGTCGGGATTGTAAGTTTTTTCCAAAGAAATTTTTCTTCTTCATGATGGATATCATTCACTCTTCATAGACGCTGAGGAAAATGATGAAGATTTTCTTGGCAAATATTTTACAATTTGAATGTAGCCTAGGATTATGAGAAATAAAATTAGAATTTTCGACATTATATATTTCGATTTTTCTTAAATAATTTATAATACTGCAATAATAATACTAAAAGCAATTATAAATTATATATATGAAAATAAATAATACATGATACAATTATTCTAAACAGTCGTCTGAGGAATATAAACTCTGCCCATGAATATGAGTGATTGTGTTTGCATTTCTAGTATGAAGAAGGCGAAAGGCTTATTAGCTTTAAATTCCGGTTCTCTTGCCAACTCTATTACGTCGACAGTCGTAGCAGACGAACCTTCAGTACCGTCTTCATCTACTTCAATATTAGTTGTGTGAAGTACGCGACTAACGAATACCTTATTTGAAGAAATCCCACTTAAATTAGCCTCTGTTGGGTTGAAAACACTTGGCATGCCCGTGCGACTTAAAACATCACCTAATTCCAAGCTCGATGATATCTTAAACTTCGGCAAGAGAACTTTCACTTCACCATCCCCGAATGCTTCCTTATTTTTTCTTAAATATTCCACTACTCTGCTGATTGGAGTTTGCGAGATTGAATGCAAAGTAGACAATAAAGAAGTCTTGACTGGCAATACTAGGATCATAGATACATTGTTCCCCTTTAAATATAAACCATATTAAAACACCGTCACAAATTTGCTATTGTTGGGATCAATATTTTACGCAAAGGAAACTTGTTATAAAGCGTTTCATCAATTGCATTGCATAAACTTATATAGTAAGGGCTTGTGCGAATGAGTTTAATAAAGCGAATGATGTTTTAGCAATGTATAAGGAAAAATATAACTTACTACATAAGGTAATTCCACAGCAATTGCATTTCCGCCTAAAATTCTACCGAAAGGAAACGCACCAGTTGTTTCCATCATTGAAACAGTACCTATTGGTTGATTGCGTTCATTGTAGAATTTTTCTGGTCTTGTTTTGTTCTTTTCGAATTTTTTGTCCCACTGGCCTTTGAAGAATAGTGAGCTGGAGATCAGCATATATGCGTTTTGTACTGTTTCTGAAATTATCAATATGAAAAATTAATTGTATTTCGTAAAAGCAATCGCTATATACTTAAAACATAAGTAAAGGCTGATTTAGCAATATATTAAGAAAATTGATAAAAATAAGATATATAAAGCCTTGTTTTTAAAAAGTGTGATGAAAGCAGCACAAAGTGCAACGGTAGAACTTGATGTAATTGTCATCTACAGCTATAAATTATTACTTTAGGGATGTTTTATCATGTGTTCACTTCATGCCTTTTAAATGAAAACACCATATACTCATTTTCAAATGTTATTTCAAAACGTGCTCGTAAGTACAGGCAAAAAAATTAGGAGTGAGCACCACACAACTTTCTTGTATTTAAGTGCGTTCCGACTGTTGTATGTAAAAGTTGTTCCAAATGTAGTTTTAAATTCTGTATTTACTTAATAAAATGAACCTGTGTTACTTAATTTTGAATTTTTTGAAGTGAAAACTTCTATGTTTGATGCATTGATTGTTGGGCACTGAACGAGACTGAGCCGTCACGCTCGGAATGAAACGCTAGTTCGGGTAAAGTCAGCTCAACGCTCGGCTTTGTATTATAATACTAACTAGCGGTATTTAATTTCAATTAAATTGAAATTTAGAGTAAATACGCGAAATATTGTACTTTTATTTTCTGAAAAATTCTTGTCCGCGTGCAGATCCGAACTCGAGCCACCCGGGTATAAGGCCGGCACGTTACCATTAGACCAGCGCGGGTACTCGTATGAGAATTATAATATTTGTATATATACATGCGTACGTATGAATTCTTGAAGTGAAAACTTGATCAGACCGAGCGAAATGTACTAGAATAATGTATACACAATAATAATAAATATATATTTTTTAAATGTAATATAGAACGAAAATGGAAAATGTAAATGTAAATGAATATAGAACGAAAAAAAAGTTGTATTTCGTATTATTAACCTCGCCTTGATGAAGTTTTCACTTCTGCCGTGTGGTCTTAAGCACACCTAAAAATTTTTTATACAAAAATTAGTCCAAATCCAGCTCTAAGTACTTTAATACTCTTAATAAATCTGTATAGAATGCATAATTTGCGAAATATTTGCAAAAAAAGTGTTATTAGATAAGAATAAAAGTGTTACTTCCGATAGGAATTTCGGAATTTTTCTTTTACATAATTTTTTTCAAATTTATTTTTGAGTGCTTTGTATTCTTAGAAATTTGTGTAAACTAAGTAGTTGACCAGATATTGGTGAAATTGTGAGGTCGCTTATGTTCATCAGAATATTTCTATTTATTACATATAAAAAAATGAGGTGTGACCACCACACGACTTTCTTATACGTATGAGTGTTTCAAATCATACAATTTTAAAAATTATTTTCTACAAAAATTTTTCAAAATCCTATTCAAAGTACTTCCAGTATCTTAATAAATCTCTACAGGGTACATACTTTGTGAGAAATTTGCAAAAAAATGCTACTCGCTAAGAGTAAAAGTATTACTTCCGGTCCGAATTTTGAATTTTCATTTATACAAAAAATATTCCAAATCCAACTCTAAATACTTTTATACTCTTGACAAATATACCGGGTGTCAACGAGATCATGTATCAGCCCGCCATTTATTTATTAGTTAAAATAAAACTTTGAAATTCGGCCCATATATATGAGTGATTGGTGGGCTTCTTCAGGTACACTCAGTTTTTCTATAGCACTCCCGGTCAAACCGGAAGTGACGTTAATTTTGAATTTTTAAATACAACATTTATTATTTCTGTTCATATTCTGTTTCTTCTGAAAATTTTGCAGGTTAACTTTTGACATTTCTGTCAAAGATGGCGGTATCTGTTAAATTTATCCATTAAAGTGAAACTGCTTCGCAACAATTATTATTGTCGAAATGTAACAACCATCAAAGTTAGCTTTGAAAACAATTAAGAAACGTATTTTTCACATTTACACGCATTGGCGAAGGAAACATGTATTTCACGTTGAAATTACTAAAGAAAACAAGATTTTTCTTTTTTTTCATTTTCAAATGACAGGTACTCGTTTTTTTTAAATAGTAACACCTCTTTTGTATTACAGTGCCATATTGCCATAATTTTTAGCTTTCAAGTGATATAAAATATGCTGTGGTTTAGTGGTAGACAGGTAGTACAAAATATAAAATGTTTTAAAAGTAGTCTCTAGTAGTGCTCTGTTGCTTTGGAATTAGACTACTTTTAAAACATTATATATTTTGTACTACCTGTCTACCACTAAACCACAGCATATTTTATATCACTTGAAAGCTAAAAATTATGCCAATATGGCACTGTAATAAAAAATAGGTGTTACTATTTAAAAAAAACGAGTACCTGTCATATGAAAATGAAAAAAAAGAAAATTCTTATTTTCTTTAGTAATTTCAACGTGAAATACATGTTTCCTTCGCCAATGCGTGTAATGTGAAAAATACGTTTCTTAATTGTTTTCAAAAATAATAAATGTTGTATTTAAAAATTCAAAATTAACGTCACTTCCGGTTTGACCGGGAGTGCTATAGAAAAACTGAGTGCACCTGAAGAAGCCCACCAATCACTCATATATATGGGCCGAATTTCAAAGTTTTATTTTAACTAATAAATAAATGGCGGGCTGATACATGATCTCGTTGACACCCGGTATATAGAATGCATAATTTACGATATATTTGCAAAAATCGCTATTCGATAAGCGTAAAAGTGTTACTTCCGGTCCGAATTTTGAAATTTCATTTATACGAAAAATATTTCAAATCCAACTCTAAATACTTTTCTACTCTTGATAAATATATATAGAATGCATAATTTACGAAATATTTGCAAAAATCGCTATTCGATAAGAGTAAAAGTGTTACTTCCGGTCCGAATTTTGAATTTTTTTTTATGCAAAAGGTATTGAAAATTAAGTTCTAAATACTTTTATACTCGTAACGTACCTGTCTAAAAAGCATGACTTGCGAAATATTCGCAAAAAACTGATTTTCGATAAGAGTAAAAGACCTACTTCCGGTAGGAATTACGAAAAACTTTTTTAATAAAATTCTTCTCAAATTTAATTTTGAGTATATATGGATTCTTTAAAAATTTGTTTAAACGTAGTAGTTGACGAATAATAATGGGCAAAATTCGAGTGTTTCAAATTTTGAGAGAGAGAGAGAGAGAGAAAGAGAGAGAGAGAGAGAGGAGGGATGGAGAGAGGGAGAGAGATTTTTTAAAAAACACTTTTTCGGTATCAGTGGACCTCAAAACGTGGACATCTGCAAAAATCTCAAGGTCGAAAATTTTCGTCATCACAATACTTCCTTACACTAAGAAAGTAAAAGTAATTTGCATCAACCATAACCAGCATAAATAATCTGTTGTACATCGAATAAAACAAATATTTGCAGATGACGAATATGTATCAATTACAACCAGTATAAAGATAAAGGGTAACCTATTCTACATCAGATGTAACCAAATAACATGGTTTCGCCTATTCAGTGAATTTTTAATGCATGAATTTATTTCAACTCTACATTGGGTGCACGTCAGCCTGACAAAGTCTTCTTGTCTTTTCTGTTGAAGTTACTTGAAAGATAATTTTTTTGCCACAGCATCAATGAAAGTGTTGAAACAAATTTTCGAAAGGAAAATATGAAATATGCATGTAATGGGGACCCGAAATAAGCCATGTTCTTGTCATCGTGGAAACGTGTTGACACTTCCAAAAAAAAAAAATCATTAAGTACAGTTTATAGCAATGTAATAAAATATTCTATGTATCTACTTATCGTGTATATAGTATCCCCATGTTTTTATTACTTGAAATTGACAATAATTGTCAATTTATTGGTAAAAATAATGAATGAAAAACTGATGATGAGAAAGCATCACAGAGTGCTCGAAAGATCTTAATAAAATTCAACGTTGAGGTTAGTTTTATTTGGCAAATATGTAATAGACTGTAAATTTGATGATCCAATATTCACTATTTTCGTAGGAAAACATTAATATTCATGAGTTACTAATCAATACAAACTTGACTATACCTCTTTATTCCTTAAAGAAAAATAAATATCCGTATATTTTATAAATTAGGAAAAATGTCCTTATGTTCAGTAATAATAATAATAATAATAATAATAATAATAATAATTTATTGCCCAACGGATAATCCAATAACAGGACAAACAATAAAGTACAAAAATTGTATACATACATTTCAGAAATTAGAAATTATTACAAAATAAGATGTTAACATAAGTAAATTCTATTAAAATAAAGTGTCACCATAAATAAGCTCCGCTGTACGACACATAGTTGTTACAGGAAAAAATGATAGTAAGTTGGTTCTAGGAATAGGAAGGGAGAAAGTAGGAGAAGATCGGGAAGAAATACGCGGAACAAGGAAATTTATGGAGGAAAGAATGTAAGAACTATCAATGAGACCGTGCACTAGCTTCCAAATAAAACGCGCACCATGTCTTTCACGATGCGACGTCAAGGACTGCATTCCATGTCGTGCCAAAAGCGTAGCGTAATCCATATTGCGCGCAGGATAAGAGCCGTCAATTTTGTATGACAAAAACTTCAGGAATCTTCACTGAATCTTCTCAACCATTAACTGGAGGTAAGTGTAATTTGGTGCCCAGACTGGGGAAGCATACTCAAGTTTGCTAGCAACAAAGCTGAAGAATAAAGTTTTCAGTAGACTGATATTCTTGAAATGCTTGCAGGTACGTATAACAAAACCTAAGGTTTTAGAGGTAGTAAGACATAAATTTGAAATATGTGGGACAAAGGTTAGACGGCTGTCAAAAATCACACCAAGGTCTTTAAGTTCGTTGACCGACCTTAGAAAGATTGTGATCGTCAATCACATAAGTGGATGGAATAACATTCAGAACTATTCCATTACACATGCACCATTCGCTGATCATATTCAAATTCTCCTGCAGAAGTAATACGTCGTTCCAGGTCTTGACCGATTGATAAATTTTTATGTCATCTGCGTAAGCAAAGAGGTGAGCAAATCATTGATAAAAAGAATGAATAATAAAGGTCCCAGATTGGAGCCCTGAGGGACGCCAGACTGTGGAACAAACTCGAAGGACTTGAAACCATTGTAATCAACATACTTCTGTGGTATTTTTCTGCACAAATAAATAAATAGATAAATAAAGAAATCAAACAAATAAAAAGTCAACAAAAATAAAATACCAGCACATTTATTTTAAATAAATATAAATTTACATATTTGATATAAATTATAATTTAATATTTCAACAGATAAATACAGAATAATCCACTAATTTATAAAAATATATATAATTTAAATTATCGCATAACAGTGGGTATTCAAACTGATGAATATGCAATAGAATACACATCAATGCAATGTGGGTTGCATACCCGTAAAAATGAAAGCACTAGCAATTAAAATAAAATGGTATTGAATATTATATATAAAACAGCGTAAAATAAATAAAAACCCAACCTCGATCAGACAACAAAAGGATACAACTTGAATAACAATTTAATTTCCGTTACAGGCAGGAAAATCCTGACATAATTTTTAAATACAACAAGGAAGAGCCTGATTACAAAATCGCAGTGCACATAGCACTACAAATACTAACAAGAAGGCAGCAAATCCAGACGAAGAAAAAGTTGAATGCTAAAAACAGAGAAAGGATTATGTTAAGGGATGGCTCTATCACAAGGGTAAATCACGTACAAGCAATAAAACGCACGAAGAAGGAAATACTAGGTTCCATAGGGGTGAAACGCAGTGAATAGAAGCCTGCGTTCAACATATTGCATTAATAATAAACACTACGGCAAGAACAAAGGTCTCTATACATAAATAAATATATGCCACTCATTTCTGTTTCACTATTAAAAATAAAACATCATGTAGGATATGCAATTTTCACTGATATCTCCAGGAGAAAAGATATTATTGTATGTACATTTAAATATGCGATTGGTACATAATTTCCTTTGTATATAGAAATGCGTCAAGAGATTCCAAGTTAAAAACAAATAAAACATTAGTCAGTATATAATGTAGATCAGGAAAAACTTACACCAACAAAATTTTGATTAAAGGTTAACGGATCTAGAAAACTCTCCGAACACGAAGAAATGGTTCAATGACCTCGAGGAAGAAGGGCCGAAACACGAAAAGGAGCATCTAAACCAAATTAAAGGAATAAAGACGATATGTAACGTGTATCCCATACTACCTATTCCTAAAAACAAGAAAAGGAATGTTAGAATTAAATTAATTAACGAAAAGAGAATATATATCAAAAACAACAAAGAAAGCAATGAATATATATATAAATACAACGCAAATTGGAGGTAACGTGAACACAATAAAAGAACAAACAATAATTTAGAAATAAAAGCAGCTAAAAAAATACCTACCAATAGATAAAATCAATCGATGTCCATTGGATATGCAAATATAGAATATGTAAACAACAACAGTAACATGGCGGAAGAAAGGTCAAGTGACCACGTGACATCGATACTTACCATAACGAACACGGAGGGCGCAGTAGAAGAAAATTTAAACTGAACAAAAATAATTTGAAACAAAATAAAGCGTTTGGCAATTGTTGAAGGGTATATAAACGCGTGCATCTGCAGAAAAGGGGAAGTCCATCCGAAGATCTCCAATATTCAAGAAGAAAAGAAAAGTTAAACCAGTGCTCCAAGTGTTGTAAAGAAATAAATAAAAATAAAATCTAAAAAGGCATAAACGCCTTTAAGATCTAGACGTTGCAAAAACAAAACGTGTGATACGCTTCACAGACGATAAGTGCGCGCTATATACAGTAAAAGCGCGGGATATTATTATTCGACTTTACAAAGCCCGCCATAATAAAATTTCCAAAAGGATGGAAGGCCCGGATTATCGAGAAGAATTCGAAATGATATACAGTCAAGAAAAGTAAGTACAAGCACTATTAAATAAAACTCCATCTTGCAATCCTATAAATAAATAAATAAAGGAATCTTCATGTGTGTGATATATAAAATTACCGGATAGCAACAATTTTTAGAATATTATTTAAATATTTAATAAATCCTTCTTTGAGTAAGCCTTAGGTTGACGTGAGAATCTCAAGTTAAGGCGATTCAACGGAGTATCAATAATTTTACCCGGATAGCAACAATTTTTAGAATATTATTTTAAATATTTAATAAATTCTTCTTTGAGTAAGCCTTAGGTTGACGTGAGAATCTCGAGTTAGGGCGACTCAACGAAGCATTAACGCTCTCATTTGAATAACAATAATTTTGAAATATTATGGGAAACATCTAATAAGTTCTTCATTGTTTAAATCTCGATTTTGACGTGAGAATCTCAGGTCGAGATGATCCAATGGGGATACATCGGTAAAAGGTAAAGAAAGTGAATTTAGTAATTTCCTTGATTTGTAAGCATACATGAAGAATTAATTCAGTAGTTTTTACAATTTTCTTAAGGAACAAAGGATTTGCAAGGTGCTTGTACTATTGATGAAAAGAGAACACATCTAAATAAAAATAAAGTATTGTATTGTATGATAATAAAATATTATTCTCCATGTTTTTGTAAATTTATACTGTAAATAAAAATAAGTTGTGCTGACATTCACTATTTACTTATTTATACCCATCCCAAAGGAGAACATAAGGAAAGTAAACATCACTATCACAGCTAGAACTCACAATAAGCAAGAAGCTGCGACACATTCCCCGTTATAGAAAAACAAAGAGATTCACCTTTAGACCCTGAGATTATTAAAGAATATCAATTTATTAATTTGACTATTGGTTATCAACCATAGTAGAGAAGGTCACAGCAATATGTACTTCGATTGAGTAAGTACGATTCCAAAAGTTTAAGCAATGAGGAACCAAAACCATGAACAGACAATTTGGTGAGTAAAATACCATGATCTAAGGTGTAATACATGATATATAACATATTTATCAGAATTTCAAATTGGAATACAAACAATTAAAGGACTACAGATGAATTAATGAAAATACTCACTTAATATTATGTAAATTCAATCATGAATCTTCTGTGCACATTAAAACAACTTAAACTGAATTAAGGTTCTGTAATTATACCAGTCTCTGATCTATTTTACTGTCCTGTAAGCATTGAGAATAAAATTTGATATAACTACTTAGGTGACTGGTTACCAAAAAGGTACCAACTAATAGGGATTCTGATCTTTTATATATAATTGCGTAAATCGGTGATAGTTAATTAATATTAACTTAAAGAATGAAGACATTAATGAAAAAATATTCAGCTTTAAAAGTAACAATTGGAAATATGCGATGTTCAAGTTTTTTTCCCCTTGTAATCGCCTAGAAAATTTATATTTTCTTTCTTCATCAAAATTATAAAGGAAATTAAAAAAAAGCATAGCACACAATTTACAAAACAGTGATATAATTATGGGTACCTACAATCTTGAATTGTAAAAAGATTCGATTATTTACGCTATTCTACAAATCTTTTCCGATTATTTTTACTTAAATAAGACATGTAAACTTTGGTTTTTATCTATGGATTCATAGATAAAAACCAAAGTTTACAAATTATGTTGTTTCTGGTTTGCCGCTAGACATTTTCAAAAAAATGTGTAATGAATACAAAAAGTGTTTTAACTGAAGAAGACAAGAATAAAATTGTTGAAACGTTTTAATTATGTGTTTTTTATTGTTAAATTTTTAATATTTGACAAGTAATAAGAAACAGGCCGCTAATACCTAGAATTTTAATGTTTTTATTTTTATAAACGGCTAAGAATTTTTTTTATTTTATTATATATATACCGTATGTGTCAATTTTCATTAGGTTCATTCATTCAATGTTTACATGCGATTTATACGTATACAAGTAATATGTGGCAACGTGCCACCCCACACCGTCCGTCACCAATCCCGGCAACAATCGACATCACAACGACTTTCTCCGATCTTCCCACTTCTCCCGACCAGATTTTACAATATTTTACATTCAATGCATCAATGTTTAGCTGCTAACACGTTGCGATCTAGTCTGCAATAAAAGCCGTCTTATTACTGGAACGGGAAACATCAAATGGCCGCCGCGATCTCCTGATCTAGTAATTTATTATTATTTTCAGAATCCTTTTTTATTTACCTTATTTTTAATTTTAGTAGAATTACGCTTTTGTTTGTGTCATGCAGCGTGAACGCAGCTTAATAATTCTCTGCATTTACTGAAAGGAAAAAAAAAACAAATCCTTGCAACTCGTAAATATTATCTCTGAACGCATTACAAACACCCAAGCCGGTGGTCGAAGAGTTACTGCTAACCACGCCAACTTGTATTTACTTACGAGCAGTGCTGCCGCCACTAGCTCTAAAAACGTACTGAATTTTCGTACTGAATTTACAAAAAACGTACTGAATCGAGAAAAATTAATCGATGACCTTTTTTTAGTCTGGAAGGACAATAAAATACATCACTAACATGTGTACTGACTTTATTCAACTTTCACAAAATATATTTAAATACATATAGAAGTACTTGTAATAAACTTGAACATAAAAAAATAACAAAATAAAATTTATTGATTTCAAATAAACTATAACTCAATCTTAAATAACCACTCACCATCATCATATTATATCCACATTTTTTAGTTTACAATAATTTATGAAATCACTTTCACAATTGTTGTTTGTGTTAATTGCAATTCCCTTTCATAAAAACAGTTCCACTGTTTGTCAGATGATTTTCCCGATTCGTCCTTTGTATTTCGCTATTAATCAAATGACTTTCGTAAATTGCATACGAGTTCGTTAATTTTAGTAAAATATAATTGATAACATTTTTTTACAGGGTTTCTCGGTTACCTTTCCCGATTTGTCCTTTGTGTTTCGCTATTAATCAAATGACTTTCGTAAATTGTATTTGAGTTCGTTTATGAATTTTATTATGTATTGTCTATTTTACATACACATAGGTAATAAGTTATTACCTAAGACAATACATAATAAAATTCATAAACGAACTCACATACAATTTACGAAAGTCATTTGATTAATAGCGAAACACAAAGGACAAATCGGGAAAGGTAACCGAGAAACCCTGTAAAAAAATGTTATCAATTATATTTTACTAAAATTAATAAGTTCTTCAGTAGGTTCCCATTGATGGCAAGCGATATTGCCAATCAGTTGTTTGGCAAATAATAAATTTTCCACAGTATCTACATTTAAACTATTACGATACTTGTTTTTTATTTATTTATATAATTGTTACAACCGAAAATATTCGCTCAGCGCAAGCACTTCCATGTGGCAATGATATGATTGTTTCTAAAAAAGGATTGATTGTTGGGAAAGGCGATTCCCCTAGCCTACCTCGTTGATCATTTAAAAATAGTATTAATTCCTCCAAACTTGAAACCTGTTGCTCAGTTTTGAATTCGGTTAGAAGTCGCCATTCTAAACTTAAATTTTCTAATTGTTCTTCTGTTTTTATGATATTTGGAAAATTTTTTGCTAGTGGAACAATCGACGGTTTATCATTATTAAAAATTTTATTAATATCTAAAACATTCGATATATTGTTTAACAATTCATTACCAAAATCTATTCTGCTTCTAATTTCTGAACACAATGTAACATAAAAATGCAAGCAGTTTACTCTTATTGCACGAAGTTGTTCGACTGTTGGTTTCGTAGTACTGCTACTAATGGTTAATTCAAATCCAGCTCCTAGATATATACTCTCTTCAGGGAGAAAATTATAGGGATCACGTGGATTAATATATTGAATATGAACTTTATCAAATACCTCATTTTTTATGTATGACTTTGCAATCATTTTATAATACATTGTGAGTGTTGGTAGAAGTGTATTTATTTTTGGCCTGTCACTCTGAAAGTTTAGGTTCAGCTTTGAAATTATATTTAAAATGTGCTGCAGAAATTTAAAGTATAATTTATTTACTATGTCATTCAGCTGATTTAATACTTCACAGGCTCCATAAACATTGGCATCCAGAGATTCGCTCTCAAAATATAATATTAGAGCATTCCATTGTTCTAATATTCTATTCACTAGCAGTTAGTGATAACCATCTTGTTTGCGACGTTCTTAATAGTTTATGGGGCTCTGCGTTGACAAATTGTTGAAATTCCTTGAAATCGTGCTGTCTCTTTGCACTATGGCTAAAATAATTAAAAATATTTCTTACCATATCTTCTATTTCATTTGGTAATGAAGCGCAAGCTTTGGATGCGCAAAGATGAAGCGAATGTGATAAACATCCTATAACAAATAGGTTAGGTATTCTTTCTTGAAGTTTAGCTTTTACGCCATTTAAATGTCCCATCATTACAGATGCATTATCAGATGAAAATCCTATTATATTTGTTATAGGAATAGTATATTTTTGAAACGCTTGAGTAACCGCGTTAAATATTGATTCGGCTGTTGCGACACTAATTTCAATTAGACCAAAAAATGAATCTACAGTCTGATTTTCTTTCTTGCTATAATAGCGAACAACTATTACTAAACATTTACGCGTCGATATATCAGTCGTTTCATCTATAATAACGGAAAAAAAAGTTTTTCTTAATATAGATGCTAGAGCATCTTGAGCAAACGGTCCTACTTTATAGTTTATAAGATTGGTTGCCTTAGTTCTTGAACATTTGACACATTTCATTATATCCTGATCAGGGAGTGAATTAATAAATTGCGGTAAATGTTCTAAAATTAAGAATGGTAAATTGTGTTCCACAGCCAACATAATTAATTTGAGTTCAGCAATTTTTATTCTTTTTTGTAATGTTTTCTCAGAAATAGTTTCCAATGCTACATTAATTTTTGTTGACTGATGAATTTTATTCACATTGCGCTTATGCAGAAATGAGCTTTCATGACGCTGTAAGTGATTTTTACCACCAGCTACCGATTTATTGCAAACAGTACAGTAAGCTTGGCCGTCCTTATTTTTGACCCACGTAAATTTCTGAAGCAAGAATCATAGATTAAAATGCAGTGAAGAAAATTTAAAAGCAATTACAATTACTTGTGCCCAATTTGATTTATATTTGACATCATATAACTTCCGCTTGCTTTTCGATCCACCTTCTTCAATTTTATATAACTCTAAAAGATTAGAAGCTGCTTCTTGTAACTTTGTTTCACGTTGATCAGCGCTGCTTGATGTAGAAGGCTGTGGAGATATACTCTTTTTTCGGATCATGAACCTAAGCATTAAAAACAATATTAAATCAGGTTGTAATTAATATAAACATTCAATCATATAGTTGCCTTTATATAATCTGTTTTGAAAACTAATGCAATAATAATATTAATAACTAGTCTTTGATAAACAGTTTTTGCCTGATTTTAACAAATTAAAACAATAACTAAAGAATATACTTAAAATGTACACGATATTCAAAAATTTTGTAAAATATTTTAACAAGTACTAGTAAATATCAATAAAGGTAAAGAAATATGTATTTTCACTATATATAATCTTAATAATCAAACTGTACTTACCTATCCATTTTAACATTCACAAAATGTTTCAGTACTAACTATTAATCAGCATAAACAATAACGAAGTAATTGTTTAAAAAAAACAAAAAATTGGAGATTATTTCATTCAAAATCTTGAAAAGAAATAACAGATAACAGCCTTTATTTATAACTTCGTGTTAAGAGAAATAACATGTTTTCTGTCAAAATCATTCGTAAGAAGTTCCGTATTTCGCCTCGTAGGTACTACTCGTATGTAAACCATTCCTGAGTTCATATATATGTCACCTATTTATCAACAGAGGGCAGGGCAAATAATGCGTTATATATGTACCTTTTCAAAGTAATAGCAACTTCTCTAAAGTTCTCTAGTCTAGCAGATAATTCAAAGGAAAGAAATAAATCATTTAGTAGTTGTACTTAATTTAGTACTGAAACTTTCAAGTTTGTACTGAAATTAGCCCTTTTTGCAAAATGGCGTACTGACGTACTGGATTTGTAAATAGTGTACACAGTGTACTGAATTCGGTACAATTGTACTGAAACGGCAGCACTGCTTACGAGCATGCATCGGTCGTGCTGGCATTGGAAAGGAAAGAAGGGGTACTATGTTGCCACATACTGTATGGAGTAATCGTCTATGGCTAATGAAAATTGACACATGCTGACAAACGTAAGCATCGAATTGGACTCCGAAACAGAGGCCAGTGCGGAAAAAGTGGAGCCCAGAGCCCAGTACGTATCCATGTGTATAAGAGCACCTAACGCGTTCATATGTCGTTAAGAGACGTTTGCGAGATTTTTGATTGGAGGCCATTTTCAGTGTTACACACCTACAGTTACACAATGTAGTTCTGTAGAGATATCACTGCGTGGCGCTACCGTTTTATACACATATACTTTATGCTAATAGCGCCAGCCGTATGTGCCTCTGTACACTAGCAGCATTAATATTCCTCCACGACGTGGCAACAGCTCACGAAGGCAACTTCGTCGAACGTACTTGTATCTTTGTATAACATTTTGTTCGCTTGAAAATAAATGTTAAATCTGAAAATTAATAATAGCGGAAATGATGTATTTCGAATGGATTAAAATATGAAACTATATCAGATGAAATTTATTCTTCTACAAAGTATTAAAAAAAAGTTAAATAAACTATTTGTTTGGGTAAAAGTTGTAAATGTACGTTTTTATTCTAACCCAGTCTTTATTATGTAAGAGATCTGGATATTTCTTTATTAATCTTCGCACTAGTGCCTCTTAGGTGGCTGTTTTAATTGAATATGTCTTTTAAACTATTTTTTAAAAATGATACGTTATATTGGGATGAATCTAACAGTACATGTGTAGATAAGCAATCTCGCTGTACAAGTGAAACATAACACATAATCATATACCGGGTGTCTGTTAAGCTCGGCCACCGGCCATATCTCGGCAACCGTTTATCGTACGACCTGGCGGAAAAAATCTTTATAGTAAAATTTACTACGGGAATTACAACAAAAATATTTTTAAGTTTCCAAAATGATCGCAGGGGGCGGAATTCTCAAGATGAATTAAAATTTCGATAATTTTTCATTAAATTCTAGATTAAGAGAGATTAAAATTTTTACTATCAACATTTTTAGACTTTTTTATACAATTTTCATTTGAAACTATTTAATCTAACTCCCATACGAAGGGGTGAAGGGAGGGGGGTATGTCTGCGTATAAAAGTAGATATAATTTTGGTTTGCTCCAACGGATTTGAATGTTTCTGGGCTCATTAGATAGATAATTTTACAAGGAATTGAAGGACATGTAGTACGAAATTACGTGGTTGTCAAAATAAGTAACAGTGGACGCTGCTCTTAATTTATGTATTACTTGTTTTTGCTTTAAAAATTTAAATGGAACGGTATATTTTTAATATCGTAATATTGAAGCACATAAAAACTAAAGAGAGTGATGAAAACCGGAAGTTGCTACCTCCTTTCTTGACGAAGATATAGTCATACGAAGACAATCCAGAAAAATAAAAGGAATTAGATATAAATTTATTTATTTATTGGGAGTAACAATTGAATTTTAATTTTAAGAGAGTCTCTAGACAGTGTATAGTTCGTTTGCACTTGAATTTTCATCATACTCTTTCATAAATGTATTCATTTCAATCTTTTTATCGATTTTTTATTCATTGCATATGTTAGATTCAATATAAAATGTTTTCAAATTCTCTAGCTATTATTTTTTAAATATCATTTCTTGTCCTTTCCAAACTTGAAATAAAATAATAATAATAATACTGAAGAGTGTAGTTTGCTTTTTTTTTTAATTTTCATCATACAACATCGTATGCGCCGTGATACTAAATTTCATTATTATGAGATTTCCATGGTGGGCCATGAAAATTAAAATTTAAAAATATTAGTGTCACTTGTAGTTAAACTTTTTGTATATATTTAGCAAATTAAGCCTTTTTGGACACCAGCACATAATTATTGAGTTTGTAAAATGTCATATTCTAACGTTGAAGCTTATGGCGTGATCAGAATGTATTTTCAATGCTTTGAAAATGAATTCTTACTTCCCGGCAATATTCTCTAAATTATCGGGAAAGAAGACATTATTGAGATTATATTCGCTTTGCGAGATAGTCTTGATTTTTATTTATGGGGCAGAATAAAAGACATAGTTTATGACAAACAGTCAATTACAACAATTGCTGCCTTCGAAATTGAAGTAACTGTGCTCTCTACTAATCGACAAGTAAACATGTGTATTAAAAATAATGGTAACACTTTGAACATTTGTTAAGTTGAAGTTTTTTTGTTTTATTTTTTGTACTTTCCGATTTAAATACATTTTTTTTTCGTTTATATTACTTGGTCAATATATTTTCTTATTTATGTTTAGGTATAATAATAGGTTCTTTACTTACTTTCATGTTATAGGCGGGGATGAATTAGATATCAATTTTTGTATCCTTTCGTTACTAATAGTAATAAGTAAATGGTTTGTTTATAAATAATGCATTATATTATATTGTTTTTTCTTTCTCGTTATTGTCTACTTAGTTCATGAGTTATGGAAATTATTTTTGCTGTTTACCTATAATTAGATGTATATCTGTTGGGTAATAAAGATATATTATTATTATTGTTATTATTTTATTTCAATGTCTAAAGAGACAAGACATGAAATTTAAAAATAACTAGAGAATTTGAAAACATTTAAAAGGGGAATCAAACGTAACATATGCAATGAATTAAAAAATCAGTGAGAAGATTGAAATGAATACATTTATGGATGAGTGAAAACGAACTATACACTGTCTAGAGACTCTCTTAAAATTAAAATAAATTTTTACTCCCAATAAATAAATAAATTTATGTTTAAAATTTTTTATTTTTCTGAATTGTCTTCGTATGACTATATCTTCTTCAAGGAAAAAAGGTAGCAACTTCCGGTTTTCACCACTCTCTTCAGTTATTTATGTGCTTCAATATTACTATTTTAAAAATATACCGTTCCATTTAAAATTTTAAAGAAAAAACAAGTAATATACATAAATTGAGAACAGCGTCCACTGTTACTTTTTTTGACAACCACGTAATTTCGAACTACATGTCCTTCACTTCCTTGTAAAATTATCTATCTAATGAGCCCAGAAACATTCAAATCCGTTGGAGCAAACCAAAATTATATCTACTTTTATACGCAGACATACCGCCCTCTATTCACCCCATCGTATGGGACTTAGATTAAATAGTTTCAAATGAAAATTGTATAAAAACGTGTAAAAATGTTGCTAGTGAAAATTTTAATCTATTTTAATCTAGAGTTTAATAAAAAATTATCGAATTTTTAATTCATCTTGAAAATTGCGCCCCTTTGCGATCATTTTGGAAACTTAAAAATATTTTGCTTGAAATTCCAGTGTTCCAAATTACTATCAAGATTTTTTCCGCCAGGTTGTCTTCGTATGACTTTATCTTCTTCAAGAAAGAAAGGTAGCAACTTCCGGTTTTCATCACTCTCTTCAGTTATTTATGTGCTCCAATATTACGATTTTAAAAATATACCGTTCCATTTAAAATTTTAAAGAAAAAACAAGTAATATACATAAATTGAGAACAGCGTCCACTGTTACTTATTTTGACAACCACGTAATTTCGTACTACATGTCCTTCAATTCTTTGTAAAATTATCTATCTAATGAGCCCAGAAACATTCAAATCCGTTGGAGCAAACCAAAATTATATCTACTTTTATACGCAGACATACCCCCCTCCCTTCACCCCTTCGTATGGGACTTAGATTAAATAGTTTCAAATGAAAATTGTATAAAAACGTCTAAAAATGTTGCTAGTGAAAATTTTAATCTTTTATAATCTAGAGTTCAATAAAAAATTATCGAATTTTTAATTCATCTTGAAAATTGCGCCCCTTTGCGATCATTTTGGAAACTTAAAAATATTTTGCTTGAAATTCCCGTGTTCCAAATTACTATCAAGATTTTTTCCGCCAGGTTGTCTTCGTATGACTTTATCTTCTTCAAGAAAGAAAGGTAGCAACTTCCGGTTTTCATCACTCTCTTCAGTTATTTATGTGCTCCAATATTACGATTTTAAAAATATACCGTTCCATTTAAAATTTTAAAGAAAAAACAAGTAATATACATAAATTGAGAACAGCGTCCACTGTTACTTATTTTGACAACCACGTAATTTCGTACTACATGTCCTTCAATTCTTTGTAAAATTATCTATCTAATGAGCCCAGAAACATTCAAATCCGTTGGAGCAAACCAAAATTATATCTACTTTTATACGCAGACATACCCCCCTCCCTTCACCCCTTCGTATGGGACTTAGATTAAATAGTTTCAAATGAAAATTGTATAAAAACGTCTAAAAATGTTGCTAGTGAAAATTTTAATCTTTTATAATCTAGAGTTCAATAAAAAATTATCGAATTTTTAATTCATCTTGAAAATTGCGCCCCTTTGCGATCATTTTGGAAACTTAAAAATATTTTGCTTGAAATTCCCGTGTTCCAAATTACTATCAAGATTTTTTCCGCCAGGTTGTACGATAAACGGTTGCCGAGATATGACCGGTGGCCGAGCTTAAACAGACACCCGGTATATTTTTCCTTAACCGTTGCGAAATCTAATTTTTTTTCCTTAAAATGGATATGTGTTTTTTATTTCCTTCCTCTATAGTCAGTTAATAAAAAAGTGTTTGTCCGTTTCTTATGTTCATGCCTGGATATATTAAAGTAAATATTGCGGGAAATAAAAGTCGTTTCTGTTAATTTCAAGGAAGTGCCTCCGTAGCCGGCGCCGGTGTTGCGTACTGTCACCGGCGCCGGTTTTAAGTATGGTTGCCGGCACCGGCATAGCGTATCGCTACCGGCGGTTATGTGCATATGTGATTGAATCTCCACTCTGTTTTACAATACCTATATAATTCAAAATTTCGAACTAATTTTAAAATTTTATCTACAACTATCCCATAATCTATGAATTACTAACGTGATTTTGGTAAGTTATGACAGTGATTATTCAGTCAGTTGAATAATAATGACAGCGATTGAGTTATGGTCATAACTCAATCGCTATGTCAACACCAGTTTCTTTCCGTGAAAGTTGTAGATAAAGTACATATAATATTCGATTCACGTGTTATGGCTATAACGCACTCAGATGCTTACACCAAGTGCAAGTCCTCTTCGTGGGTTATAGCCGTCATAACACGCTCATTGAATAATATACTATATTTAATACACACATTATGATATAAATAATATACTATAAATATAGAAGAATAATTTATTTATTTCAAAACTAAATGTAAACATTAATAATTTACATTAATTTTTAAAAAAAATTGTTAAATAGATTCTTTAGTAGATATTCTTTTTTTTTTTAAACCAATAACTGTGTTTCCGCATCCCTTGGGCCGGCCTCTAATTTTCACAGTAGGTATCTTAAAAAATAAAATTTTAACAAACTTTGCCAAAACACTGAACATACTAAGTAGGTACCTTAACATCGGAAATTATGATGACTTTTGATTTCGAAGAACTTTCACCAGATTGATTATCTTGTGTACTTAAATTTATAATATTAATGGCACAATTTCGGTCAACATCCCAGCACACGGAATTAGAACTGGTGTCTTGTATTTGGTTTAACTGCGAAGTTGAATTATCGTTATTGTTATTTTCAAAGTTCTTCCTATTCATATGCATTTTGGGGTTACTCTGATTTTCAGTTTCCTTCTCAGCCTCCTTATCATCGTTATTGGGGAAACTACTAAGGTTATCAATTTTAATTGCACCGTTAGTGTTATCTAAAGTAGATTTATAACTATTATTGGACCATTCTGTAACAAGAGACTTAATGAATTTCAGCCTGTTGTAAAAAGTCTCGGATGAAATCTCACTGCATATCTGGGACAATCTCAAATATTCATCGTCCATTATTTTGAACTTTTGGTGATTTGTTAGTGGTCTGCATTTATATAGATAATCATTCGTGACTTCTAAGTTAACCTCAAGTTCTGAATTAGTATTTGGCGTCTCTTCAAACTGGCTAGTTTTGAGGAATGAAAGAAATGGGTGACGTGATTCAAAATAGGTTCTCTTCCATCGTTGCAAGCAAATGTTTTCATCAAATAGGGACTGGTTGCACATAGATCGGAGTTTGAGGATGTGGCGACAAGGTAACTGGACGGAGGTCCAAAACATGCACTGACAACTATAAGGTGTTACTTCTAGAAGACCTTCACTAGTAGGAGCGAGACATTTTTCTTCTTCAATAAATTGAAAATCTTTGCAGTTAGTCATACATTCAAGTTGCTGTTGAACCTTTTTAAAGGCGAAATTCGTTAAAAGTCTAGAATACAAATCTGCCGCTGAACCTGACGTAAATGCCCTGGTAGTAACTTTATGATATTCTTTAGAATTTTTGATATTTCTATCTGCTCGTGAAGAATTGAGGATAACAAAAAAATTTTTGATGAAATCCTCCAGATTAGAAAATTTGGCAATGACAGATTTCAATTTGGCATTGATACTTTCAATTCTGTTGTTTGTTTTGTTCAGAAAAGATAGATTTGCGAAAGTCAGGTACAATACCCACTCATCTTTAATGGGTTCCCAGTTTTTCTCAAAATAATCGATAACGACTTCAGGAACATTCTGTTTCATTTCCAAATAGGTTTTTTGAAAACACTCCTCAGATGAAGCATAGGCTAAATTCTGCAAATACTTTTTAGCGACTTCACATTCTGTGGTGGATAATCCCATTTTCTTCACACTTACTTCTCTATTAAATATTTGTAGAGTATGAAATAAACATATCTGCAAGGAGGCGTCAGGAAAGTTTTCTTCAAAAACATTTCTCTCCTTGTTGTCTTTGTCAGACATCACCACTTTTATATCTGATGTTCTCTGATTCAAATTTTTGAACGTTTTTATGAACCAATCGATATTTTCTTGCGTTTCGTTTAGTAATATACCAACTGCTACTATTGCACCACTTCCCTCTGCATCCTCAACCATAATTAAATAAGTGGCCGCTCTACTGCTGTGTAGACAATAGGTACCATCTACAAAAATTATTTCTGGATAAGAGTCAAATATATGTTTCATCTCAGGATCTTGAAAATAGAGGCATTTCAAATTTGCTTCCACATCAACGTTAATGTGAACGTCACATTTGTAAGTATTTCGTAAAATTAATACACATTCATCAAACTTTATTCTGTTCTGTGGTTTTCTGTTTAGATTTGTTAAGTCTTTCAAAGTCACAAGGCATCCGGATTCATTAATGATATTATTTTGTACGATTTTTTTTGTACGACTTTTTTGTTGTTAACCTTAAGCTGATTTGAAATGTTCAGTCTTTGCTGGGGTAAACTTTTAAATAAAGTTTGTGATACCGGATGAGTGTGATTTTCATTCAGTTCCTTTATCTCTAAAAATTTCCCACAAGAAGTTAATTTTAAAAACATACCGGCTGGGCACTTCTGCCTAAATGTAAATGTGTTTCTTGTTTTATTCCTAGGAGTGTGCATTCGGCCACCTTTAATGCAAGCAATTCTTACATAATGGTAAATTAAGTCTTGTTTTGCTTGAGCTGCCACACTTTCAGGATATCTTTTAGCCTGCGTCTCGATGGTTCTAGAATCTCTAATCCAGTAATCATTGAACACTTCACTTTTGTATTTCTGTAACTGCTTGTTGAAATTCTTGTAACTTTCAAACTTATCGCCCACTTTCAACATTCTACAATTAGAAGAACATCGTTTTTAACAAAAAGCATAGCTACAGGGAAAAACATACCTGCGAATTTAGATAAATTAAAGAAAATTAACACTAAAAGTTAAGCCGTTCACGCGCGCAATGTGGAAAACAGAGGTTGATATGCCGGTAACAATACGTGAAGCCGGCTGCTGTCCGCAATTCTTGATGCCGTAGCCGGCACCAATATGCATACAAAACGGCGACCGGCGCCGGCTATGGAGGCACTTCCTAATTTCAATTCAGTTATGCATCAATTACTTTACGGTTCCTTAAAATTAATGCTTTTCATTGAATCGATCATATTCGAATATCTTATTTTTAGAAACAAGACAAAATATGTTACATAAGCGTAAATTGTGATTATAAAGACTAGTATACAAATTTATAAAATATACAATTTGGTATTGATTAAATTAGCTGTATTTGCTTCTTGCAGCGTATATAGTTTAATAAACCCTCTTGTATAAATAAGAATATCATCAGTCATAAAGATTTAGTGTAACTGTGACAACACTGTTAGAGGCGTAAACGATAGTTACACTTGTCAGGCCTTATACAAAAGAGGCCGATTTAGCAATCAGGCACATCGGAGCCGAGTTCCATTTAAGAATATACAAATATTTTTGTATATAAAATATAGTAAAATCATTTACCCCTCTTGTGTTGCTCATATTGTTATCATATAATATAATGCATTTTTAAACAATACACACGGTTATTTGTATTTGTTAATATGGAGGCTTGGTAGTCTTATAGACATGTGGGGGCGAGTAAGATAGCTATGCAAGTATATATATATGTATGTATATATTGTGTTGTCACTGAATTCTGGGTTTTCTTCCGCGTTTCCACTGCTTGGTCTTTGGAAAGACCGATGCTGGTTTCTTGACGACGTTTCGGCAAAATAACACTTGCCATCTTCAGGTCTGCGATAACTATCTGCTTCTGCTTCTTGTTATTCGTAAACTAGAATAACAAGAAGCAGAAGCAGACAGTTATCGCAGACCTGAAGATGGCAAGTGTGATTTTGCCGAAACGTCGTCAAGAAACCAGCATCGGTCTTTCCAAAGACCAAGCAGTGGAAACGCGGAAGAAAACCCGGAATCCAGTGACAACACATACTACTACCCGCGGAAACCTGAAAGAGAACATATATACAGGGTGCGGCACCTCATTTCCGTCGGTTTATATACAAAAAGCGGTAATATGTTTTATTTTTATTTTTATTAAAGGTTGTGTAGGTTCATTAGGGGCACGTTTTAAAATTATTTTGAAATATACAGAGTGATCCAAAAAAATTTGGCACACCAAAGTTATGAAAATTTAAATGGAACACCCTGTATATTATGGGATATTTTGATGCTATACGCTAAATTAAGGCCACTTACTGTTATATTCCCTATACCTCACTCAACCTCTTTTCGAGATATTTCACTATTTTTGAAAATGTAGATCAAAATTTCAGAGACATTGCTGTCTTCCATATTTGGGCGAATTATTTTAAATTGTATTTAATGTACACTCAAAGCATTAGACTCTAAGATAAGCTAAAGTTGATATCTAAAAATTATACAGGGTGTTTAAAAACTACATTTGTGTTTTGACTAACATTAAAGGAAAATAACTTTTTTATTTTAAATGGAACACCCTGTATCTATTGCCATATTTAGATTCTAATTTTAATTGTTTTTAAAACTGTATTAGGGTTTCCTATACCTATCTCTTATAGTTTTTTGGTAATTTAGAATTTTCAATTTCAAACACTAATTTCTTGCAAACTATTTTTCAAAATGCTAATATTTATTAACCTATCGGGATGATTGGTTTTGTTTCACATTAATTAAAAGGCCTCATAACTAGGTAAATAAAAAATACATACTTTACTAAACAAACAGAAAACTTAAATTGTACAAGAAAACTAATGTTTTAACAAGTGCTCGAAATGATGTCCATCTGTTTCAATGCATAATCGACTTCTCTCTTGAAAGGGCTGTTTAACTCTTGTTAAAATATTTGGTGTTATAGAACGAAACGCTATTCTTATTCGTTCTCTCATATCGTCGGGTGTGGTTGGTGGTGTATCATAAATGATATTTTTGACATATCCCCATAAGAAAAAATCGGGACTCGTTAAGTCTGGGGATCTTGCTGGCCAATTCTGTGGACCGCCGCGTCCTATCCACCTATTGGGATATTGCCTATCCAATTCATTTCTTACATTTACTTGAAAATGCGCTGGCGCACCGTCTAGTTGTAACCACATCCTTTGACGAATTTTAAGTGGTATATTTTCCAAAAGTACAGGTAAATTGTCTCTTAAAAATCGAGGAAACATGGCGCCGTTTAAGTGACCATCAAAAAAGAACGGACGTACCACTTGAGTTCCAATTATTCCACCCCATACACTCACACCACCTGTGTTGCCTTTCAATAGTTCTAAAGAAATGGGGATTTTCGTCACTGTAGTAATGAAAATTATGTTTATTAACTAATCCGTTATTGTGGAATGATGACTCATCGGAAAAAAGTACAAAATCGAAGAAATTTTCATCTTCACTAAACTTTTCTAAAACCCATAAACAAAAAACGAGTCGTCTATCGTAATCTAATTCCAAAAGTGCTTGGTGTAATTGAATACGATACGGGAAGAAGTTGTGCCTTTTTATAATTCTTCCGACGCTCCGCCTGCTTATTTCAGTGGTTTCACATATTTTTCGTTGACTTGTATGCGGATTTTCTGCCAGAGATTCGATAACAACAAAATCATTTTCTTCATTTCCCGTAATTGGTCTTTGCCGTTCTGGTTTCTGATAACGCACACTTCCTGTTCTTCGGAAAACTTGCAATAAATTTTCTAATGACCGCCTGTCAGGATGACGCCTGTTAGGATATTTTTGAGCATGAACTCTTGATGCTAGCAAGCAATTTTGCCACACTCTCCGATTACTAAAATCATATCCACCTTTTCGTTTTCAGAGTAGGTTCTCATTTTAAATAATTAAAATTATTTAAACGACGTCGAATAGCGTTGATGTCTTAACTAATATGTACTGTCACTGTCAAATAATTTATCTGTTTGAAGTATTAATAACAGCGGCAAAGCCTACTTTTGCAAAAAATTGCAAGAAATTAGCGTTTGAAATTGAAAATCCTAAATTACCAAAAAACTATAAGAGATAGGTATAGGAAACCCTAATACAGTTTTAAAAACAATTAAAATTAGAATCTAAAAATGACAATAAATACAGGTTGTTCCATTTAAAATAAGAAAGTTATATGCCTTTAATGTTAGCCAAAACAGAAATGTAGTTTTTGAACACCCTGTATAATTTTTAGATATCAGCTTTAGCTAATCTTAGAGTCTAATGCTTTGAGTATACATTAAATACAATTTAAAATAATTCGCTCAAATATGGAAGACAGCAATGTCTCTGAAATTTTGATCTACATTTTCAAAAATAGTGAAATATCTCGAAAAGAGGTTGAGTTAGGTATAGGGAATATAACATGAAGTGGCCTTAATTTAGCTTATAGCATCAAAAATCCCATAATATACAGGGTGTTCCATTTAAATTTTCATAACTTTGGTGTGCCAAATTTTTTTGGATCACTCTGTATATTTCAAAATAATTTTAAAACGTGCCCCTAATGAACCTACACAACCTTTAATAAAAATAAAAATAAAACATATTACCGCTTTTCGTATATAAACCGACGGAAATGAGGTGCCCCACCCTGTATATATACATATATAAATCTTTCTTACTTGCATTTACAACTTCAGGTATTCGTCCGTGTGTGGCATCAGATATCTGTTTGTTTATATGCCTAGCTGCTGCACTGCCATTCTTGAAGTCGAGCGGCTCAACTTGAACGTTATAAATACTGTTCACTAATTTGACATATTCTGGATAGAGGACAGCTTCTGATCTCGTGAACAAGGAATTGAGAATGTCAAGACTAACGCCTTCACTTTTTTGCTAAAAAAATATTCTTATTCTCACTGTGGATGCGACAAAAAGTAACGAAACTTACCGTTATACTTTGTATAATCTTTTGCTGTAACTTTCTGAACGATTCCCTATCCGCACCGTTCGGTGGTATGAACAGAGTTTTCTCTAATTCTTGCGCTGTATTTCCACGGGCGCCTTCGTTTACTATAGCCATAGCTGTCCATATTGTATATGGGCTTATTGCTAGATTTACACCTTCTGGCAGTTGTCGGTTAGTTTCCTAATATTTGGGAAATACTGAATTAACACTATGAAAAATAAATTAAACAAATCAAAGGAGAAATAGTTTGGAAAATTGCACAGAAAATGACATAAGGAAAAAATTACTTATTTGAAAAATAAATCTCTAAATTGTATGATTTTCAGTCATAACAAAATTTCGCTTAGATTTTATATGTAAAGCAATGTATTTTTTCTGTACAATAAACTATTTATAAATAAATATTGGAATATATACGACAACTATATTTGCTCTCTATACAAGCAAAAATATTTAAATTCAAAGTTGTTAATTCTACGAAAGTTATTATTAAATCAAGCATTTTTGGTGCTATTACTTTCTTATACGTAGTATAAGGAAGTATTGTGATGATGAAAATTTTCGACCTCGAGATTTTTGCAGATGTCCACGTTTTGAGGTCCCCTGATACCAAAAAAGTGGTTTTTAAAAAATGTCTGTGTGCCTGTGTGTGTGTGTGTGTCTCTCTCTCTCTCTCTGTGTGTGTGACCACGATAGCGGTCAAACCGCTGTAGATATCAATTCCAACTTTTGTATTTACGAATATAATCTCCCTCTTGAGAACTGATTAGATTTTGTGTAAAATCGCCAGACCGGAAGTAGTAGTTTACTTCAGTGAAAAAATCGAATTTTGCAAATATTTCGTCAATTACTAAGTTTAAACAAATTTATAAAGGATTCAAATGTACTCAAAATTAAATTTGAGAAAAAGTGTATTAATAAAGTTTTTCGAAATTCCTACCGGAAGTAGGTCGTTTACTCTTATCGAAAATCAGTTTTTTGCGAATATCTCGCAAGTCATGCTTTCTAGGCAGGTACATTACCAGTATAAAAGTATTTAGAATGTACTTTTAAATATCTTTTGTATAAAAAAAATTTCAAAATTCAGACCGGAAGTACAACTTTTACTCTTATCGAATAGCGATTTTTTGCAAATATGTCGTAAATTATGCATTCTACGTATATTTATGAAGAGTACAAAAGTATTTAGAGTTGGATTTGGAATATTTTTTGTATAAATGAAATTTCAAAATTTGGACCGGAAGTAACACTTTCATACGTATAAGAAAGTCGTGTGGTGGCCACACCTCATTTTTAATTTTAATATTCATCGCTTTAAGCTATTGAAATTCCGTGTGACCTTGGCAAAATCACAGATAGTTTAATTTATTTCATGAATAAGGTTTGGAATTAACATATGTAGGTATACAATACAATTTCCCAGAAGTTATAGACAATAAATGCTTGCTCATTCAATGCATATTTTAAGGAAATATCACATTACATATTTATTTAGAATTTTGATGTAATATATACAGGGCTTTCCATAACTGTGGGTATATATTGAAGAGAAATATATCACACATTAGCTTCAGCTTGTGTACTACTGGATGGATTTTTTGTTGTTAAAATATTTATTATTTTAAAGCAATCTCTTCAGTAGTCTTTAAACTACCGTCGGCCAAGCAACTTAATCGGGAAGAAAGTGTGAATTATGGAGAAAATTGAGTATCACGCCGTTATTAAGTTCCCAACAAAACAAGAAATGTCTGTTCATACCATACTGGAAGAGATGTCATCCGTGGAAAAATTATTGTGTTTAAGTAGCGTAATCGCTTTAAACACAAGGTACGTAGAAAATCACTTGAAGACGATCCACGGCGGGTGATTTATCGAAATGACCACTTCAGAACTTGTTAAGAAAGTCAAAAATTAATAATGGAAATGTTTTGCTAAGGAAACACAAGTGGCAAGAATAACTGGAATTTCTGATTAATTTTTTTATTCTGATTGTCTTGGCATTACTAAGATCAGCGCACTATGGGTCACAGCACATTTGCGTGTGATTTTTGACCTCTATAATGAAGGTAGGGACGGTGTGTTGAGTCGAATTTTTGCTGGTATTGAAACTTGGGATCATAATTATCCACATGCAGTGGCATAAATAGGACACACCACTACCCAAAGAGGTTAAGGTGTCACGGTCGGCCGGAAAACTAATGGCTTCTGTTTTTTGCGAGTCAGAAGAAATCCTGTTAATTGATTGCAAAGATAATGGCTTTTCCATAAATCGGGAATGTTACGCTCCTGCACGACAATGCTTCCGTCCAAAAAAGTCATGTTGCGCTGGCTGCTCTCCATAAGGGCTTTGATATTTTAAATCACTAACCGTATAAATAAATGTGTGGGAAGCAATTTAGAAGCGATGAAAATTACGCAGTTTCGGGGTATTTTTCAGACAAAGGTAAAACATTTTCTTTTTAAGCATACACAACTTAATTGAGAGATCGGAAAGATGTATTAGGTTTGCAGGAGAAGAAAAATAATAACCTCTCCATCCCCCTCCCCATCCCCTCCCTCTCTCTCTCTCTCTGGGCGTGCGTGCATGCGTGCTTGTATCAGTGTGTGTGTGTGTGACCATGATAGCGGTCAAACAGCTATAGCTTTCAATTCCATATTTGGTATTTACGAGTATAATCTCCCTCTTGAGATCTGATTAGATTTTCAGTAAAATCGGCAGGCCAGAAGTAGTAGTTTACTTCAGTGCAAAAATCGAATTTTGCCAATACTTCGTCAACTACTAAGTTTAAACAAATTTATAAAAAATTCAGATGTACTCAAAATCAATTTAAGAAGAATTTTATTAAAAAAGTTTTTCGAAATTCCTACCGGAAGTGGGGTAGGTACTCTTATATAAAGTTTTTTTTGCAAATATCTCGCAAGTCATGCTTTTTAGATAGGTACATTACAAGTATAAAAGTATTTAGAACTCAATTTTCAATACCTTTTGTATACAAAAAAATTCAAAATTCGGACCGGAAGTAACACTTTTACTCTTAGCGAGTAGCACTTTTTTCGAATATCTTGCAAAGAATGCATTCTATAGAGATTTATTTAGAGAATAGAAGTACTTAGATTGGGATTTTGAATAATTTTTGTATAAAAAATTCTTAAAATTGTATAATTTGAAACACTCATACGTATAAGAAAGTCGTGTGGTGGCCACACCTCTTTATTTTTTACTTGTTCTTATTCATTAGAAATGCGCATACACATTCATCTTGATACCATATAATTATTGTATTATTTTTTGAAATATTAATGAATATTGTGACGTACTTCAAAGTTGTCCTTTTGCTTTTATATTTTCTATTTCAAAACGTCATCAATTATTACGTAATTTACTGTGTTGAATAGAAACAATAATCCTAATTAAGTCTGACATAAACCAGTTCAGGTGTCTATTTTTTTCTTAAAACTTGTTCTTCATGTGAGTAAAAAATTAAATATACAAGAGGATTCATTTCCAACCAGGTAAAATGCTTCTATCTATCTAATAATAGTACAATGATCAATGAGATTTCTTATGAGTAAGTAATTCTTATGAGTAAGTAATATATTTGGGTAGATAAAGTTTTGACAATAGTATATTCAACATATATAAGGTATATGTTTATAAGCCTAATATATTAGGATATGGGCAATTATAGAGATTTAGTTATGTTAGTATCTTCTTTGAATTTAAATATTTTTGCTTATATATAGAGTAAAATATAGATTTCATATAAATTTCAATATTTACTTATGAATAGTTATTGTACAGAGAAAAAATACATTATTTTACATTGAGCATTCAAGAGACTATATGCTTATATGCAGGACACATCACTACTAGTCCAAGGAACAGATCAAGAAACAATTCGTAGATCTGAGAAAACTGTCCAAGATGCAAAAAGTTGATTCACTACAAATAAATTGAAGGTAAACAAGAATAAAACACAAAGAACTCTGAAGTAGCGAAGCTTCTGGGTATGATCGTGAACAAATCGATGACGTATTTGTTATACAAAAAAAGGTGATCAGGTCGCTATGGAACTTCAAGTACAATCAAACTTCTAGAAAGAAAATATACGCCATCAGAATAAAGAGGCGCTTCCCATAAATGGATATCATTATCATCAATACTCCACACAACGAGAGCACCATACCATAGATTAGATGAACTTGTTCACAGAAATCTATAAGTTATTGGGGAAGTAAACAGTATAACAAGTTGCCAGAAGAACTAAAGAAACTAAATGCAAGTAATATACATTTTTTGAAGAAGAAAGTCAGAAATATATTGATCGGCATGGACTATCCCAGGTTCTAGGAATATTTATCTCACAAGTCGTAGATCGTTTGACATATTGAAATTGTTTACAATATCTAATGTTATATACGTTATCTGTCATAATTAACCATGTGTTTGTTCTGTTATATACATTAGTTTATTTTATTTATACAAAGTTTCTGGCCAATGCATTTTATTCATTTGTTGGTTTATATTTGTATGTATATGACAGTGTTATGTAATGGTTGTTATTGCAAGGGCTAAATATATTATTATTATACAAGTCAATTACTGAAGATTTAAAAGAAGCTTGTATTTAACAGAAACACATTGATGCAGTGCATTATTGTATCTTTAGCTAGTAGAACTCTTTGCATTAGAGAAAAGCTACATAAACAAGGTGGCTTTGCTGTATATATTTTACTGCTAGTTGATGGTAAATTCCTATAAATTCATACATTGCGAGGTGACGTCATGTTTTTCTCTATATGAACTCTTTTTTAATTTTGTGTTGTTTTCAATGAGTATCCCATAATTAAATGTGTACAATAACGGTACTACTCCAACAATTTCAAAAAAATGAGACAGTTAAAGAAAAACTTACGTAAATGTAAGATTTTCTATTATATTTAATTCTAAGTATAAATACTACCTCTATTATACAAAATATTATTATTATGTCTGCACCTTCATTATTCAAAATGCATAATCCTTAGTAAAATATGAAAATTCCAAATTTGTTGTATTAAGACGTTCCTGTAATTACAATAGTATCTAAAATAAGAAACACAGAGGGTATTAGAGACAGATCTAGGGTTAGAAGACTACTTATGCTATTCAATATAAACTGCAACTGGTTTCAAAATGTGTTTCAATTTTCAAATATATTTTTAGGTCCTTGTTTGTTTTCTACAATATAATTTATGCTCAAAATTTCGTTCCACTGTTACGTGTGGAATATTCTTCCTGAAATGGATTAACCACATACAGAAAATACGACGAAATATTTCCATATATGTAGTGACAACATTTATATTTAATATTATTTTTGTTTTAATCTCTAGACGACCTCACTGCTTTTATGTTCTCTTGACAAGATTCACTGTATGCATAAGAAGATGAAAATATATGTAGTTTTTAGCCTTGAAATTACCTCTTCTTTCGTATATTAACCTGCACAATGTAATAGTTATAGAAGTGTATAAGCTAATGCTTTCATTCAGCAGACACAACATTTGCGCAACTGTTCAGTGATCATGTCCAGTAGACGAGCGCTCACTCTGAACATGTTCAGGAGCGGCCGCCATTTTTGTGAGCGGAAAAATTCTACGCTCACTTAGTGAGCGTATTCTCTACGCATGCGCCATTAATGCATTCCAAGACCAACCTAATACATAATTTTGAAGAAAGAAAGTGAGATACAGCAAATTAATTAAAGGTATTGTGCAGAAATAAATATATTACAATATTGCAGTTCATCCAGTATTTTATTCGGGGTTGGGAAAACCAGCCCTTCCACTAAAAACTACGCCAAAACTTAATACAGAAAAACAATTTATTATTATTGTTTATTCGGTTTAATCTCTATAATTTTAACATATGGCAGCAATGAAAAGTACCAGATGACAGACGATGACATAAAGGTGAGCGGTCCTGTCCAGCGAACACTCAACTGTTGTGAAGTGAACGGTTGGAATGGGATCGGTTCCAGATCCGTCTGCTGAATGAAAGCAATGTATTTAACGAATGTTGATTCATAAAATTAGAAGATAGGCAAAAACACTAATGTGTCATGTTTACAAATTATCGTCTGACACAAAGGTCAATCCCACTGCTCGCTCGTACATAAAGATATAACTTGTTTAAATCCCTGCAAGTTCGGTAGAATAATTTAACAGAAAATATTTCTTAAAAACAAATTTAAACAAGAACAAGGCTACTGTTATTTGTTTCATGGACACACATTAAATTAAAAAAAGACGATTGTTCAATTATTTTTCTGGCAAAAGAAAACACTTACCGCTAGGAATTTCAAAGCAAACTGATTTAACGCATTGCTTGCACTGTCATCTTTAATTTCTGCATAAGTAGTGGATACTAACGTTGCACCAATTATACAAACTAAAACAACATGTAATTATAAATTATTCAATATTGCATGTTTCGTTTGTTAAAGTGAACAAAATGCGTACATATATATTTACTTAAATACATGTTCAATATTCTTTTAGGTGACTGTGTTGAACGATTTCTCTAAAGCTTGTGAACTGCGACGCGGGATTTCTTCATGCGGACTGTGTTATTGCTAACCAGTGAAGAGACAAAACTGGTATTTTACGGTCTGACGTGGGAAAACCCAACATATAGGTACAGTTAACCTGTTTGGTGTGGAGTAACAATAACATGAAACAATAACATTTGTCATTAATATTTACTGCTTTACATCTTCCATATTAACTAATTACATATATATATATATATATATATATATATATATATATATATATATATGTATATAGGTACAAATATTGTGGCTTAATGCTTAGAGAAAAAGCCATACAGTGCAAGGGCAAAATTTGGTATATATATATCTTTTCAAAATCCCTTGAACGTGCCATAAATTTTGAATTACCCCCCACTATGTGGTATCTCGTGTCTTTTTATTAATGTTAATATGATGATATTGAAATCACATCTAACTCACATTATTAACAACATTAATGTGAGATTACTAAAAGCACATCCATCAGACGTTAATAATAACTGCATGCAAGTGACGTTATTTAGAAGTTATTGCATTGTTAAATTAACGTTATTAATGTAACGTTAATGTGCTTTTGTTGCACGCGTTACTGTAACGTTTATGCGATAGTTTTTTTGCTTAGTGGGAGACACGAAAGATAAAACTGAAGATCGCACATACGGTCCTCTTCCTGATTGGTTGGAATCATTATCGTTTGGAGGGTTAACAACGCCTTCGGTGAGATGGGTACGTGATGTTGAATTCTGGAAGAAACATTTTGGAAAATTTCGTGAGAAAGACATGACAATACAAGTAGCTATGAGACTTCACAAACGTGTCAGAATTGCTTTGTTGAGAATAAAATTAATCCAATATGTTCATGTACTTTTATTACAATGGGACTTAGAGGTCCCATTGTAATAAAAGTACATGTTGTAAAGTGCTGTGTATATTGTACGAAGAATAAATGTAGTTATTTGTAATTATTATTTAATAGAGCACCGCATAAGGTTCACCGAGGAGGTCATTGATTATGTATAAGAAGATAGTCCAAGTCCATAAGAAAAAGGTTGCGCCTAAAATCAACATTTTGGATGTCACCACCAATGGGGCGCTAGTCGTCAAAGTGTCCACATGTGGTGGGGGTAATTTTCAAGGTAGTTGAGATTTAAACCGTTAACCAACATAATAAATTCATAGTTTTGGCTTTTCAGTAAACAGATGACGCTGTAAAATAAAATAAAAATGTGTATATACTAATAGTATTAAAAAATAGTTTATTTTCGTTCCACTCTACGACAAAAGCATTTATAAACACAATGAATATACATATTGCAGTGACCTTGAGTTTGGTGGTAGATTATAGATAGGCATGATCAAGATCACTTCAAGATTTAATTTAATTAATTGTTATTTTATTTATTTTTATCATGATGTGTATATAAATAAATATTCATTAAGTCAATATTTTGCCAAAATTTAATTTTTATTTACGTAAAATAATAAAAGAATGTTAGTATAAATTTTATTGGATGATAACAAGAAAGTGTTTCCCGCTCGAAGAATACTGTGACCGGGAGAGATCGATAGTGTGGCTCGGCGAAAACAATATTTTTCCGCTAGATGCATTGGATGAGTCATGAACGTGTAAACAAGTTTATATTTACATATTTGTTTATCTTTTTGAAAATTAGTAATGCGCTGGTTTCCTGAGTGGTGCAGCACTGCAGCACTGCAGCTATGTATTTCTGGAAGTGGAATCGTATCTGCCGAACAGAACCGGGCGTTTTTGTGAAGAGAAATATCTATATAAATCCGGGACGGCTGAGAAACGGCGGAGTTGCTTGGTGTAAACCGCACTCAAAAGAGGAAAAAAGGAGAAGGTGGAAACCTCTTCTTCCTCTTAAATGTTATATTAACTTAAAAGTTTATTCATGAATTTGAACTTAGAATATTTTCAAAGAGATTTTTCGATACTTATAAAATTTTCAACAAAAATTAAAACTTGTAATATTTTCCTTAATAACTTTGCTGTACTTATAGAATTTTTCTAACTGAGATGGAACTCAGAATAACTTTATGAATTAGATATCGTTTTAATTTAGAGCTCAATTTACATTGAAACTTGTAATTATTTTAGAAATAATTATTTATGTATGGAACAGTTTTATTTAATTAAAACTTTGAGTTTTTTTTATTTTTCTAGAATGTTTTGTTTTATATGTAGGGTTATTACACCATGCATTATGATAAAACATTTTGGTGACTGTAACGATCAAGTTGAATAGCGTAATAATTTTTTTTTATAAAGATTTTTCTTTACTATTTTATTTAACAGATTAGAGGATTTGTGGTCAATAATTTTGTCTTATGTATATATAGAATAATTGAACAGTGATCGAATTTTTAATGATGGATGAGTTTGAAGTGATGTACGAAGAATTAAGGTGATTTGATAATGTTTGTTATAAATGTGTGTATAGTGTTGTACCAATTTTTTTTGTGTGGTGTTTTGTATTGGAATCTCAAAGGGAGGTAAAGTTTTATTTTAATATATATATTTTCTTTTATGTATATCAAGTATATTTTATAGTACTTGTGTGTTTGATATTAACGTGTTGGGTAATAGATCAGGGATGTGTGCGATGAATTAAGTAGTTGTTTAATTCATAGCATGGAGTCCTGGTGAATCCTTAAAACACGAATTAGTCTTGGTGGTACTGTGTTGGGAGCGAGAAAAGGCGCCAGGCAGAACTAATCAGGGCTGAGTTAATTAATTAAATGCACAAAGACTTTTATTTTATTTTATTAAATTTAAAATTTGTATATATGCCTCAAGGGGTGAGCACATGGTGGTGTATGTTCGGGTTGTGTCCGACGAGTTAAAAAGCATACTCGTAGGGTGGAACTTTGGGGTACCTACCAGTGTGAATTTGCTTTCTGATGGTACTGTCTTGGGAGCGAGCAAAGGCGCCAGGCAGGACTAATTAGGGCAAAGCCACTCCCTTAATGTTTATATTTTTTTTTGTAAATAATAAATTGCGTAATTTTTGGTTATTCATATTCCAGTACAATCCATCATATGCGATAAATTTTATTTTATTTTGTTGATTGTTTACATGTATCTATGACGAATATAAATCATGATAATCACGTTTATATTTAAGAATATAAATTTTTCTCGACGTTATGCTTTCATTTATTATAATTTCTTTATTATATTGACTAGTTGATTATGAGATGTGTAGTTTTAGATGATGTTTTGAAATATTAATTTTTTGTAAATATATATTTGTGTAATTTAAAATTTCTCATTCTTTAATACTTACTTTTAATAAATTAGATGATAAGATGCATTTTGCGTTTTATTTTCTTTACCTGACCTGGTGATCACTGAAGAGCATTCAAATTGATTGGAGAATTTATTTATATTTTCTGCCCCTGAGAGAACATTTTCTTTAGTCATTCTAAACTGAGCTAGTTAAATGTAAAATTGCCTAACCTACTATTCAGCAGAAATTTTGTTGAATCTTAGTCTAGCATAAGGCCTAGCACTAGGATGCATGCTTCATTCTTACCTACTTATTGATTGAATAATTCTAATTATTTTTATATAAATCTCAATTTGCAAGAGTCACAGCAATATGTCTGAAAACGTCGGGCTTTGCCGAAGAAAGGAGGCATAGATATAATACTTTTATTTGTATGTTTTTTTCGTTATGTATATAAGTACACTGACAATATACCAAATTCTCACGTAATCGTCTGTAAATATTTCGAAGATTGATAGGCGTTTGTCTTCACTTGCAGTATTATATATTGGCTATTAACTATTGTTCAATTTATTATGTCATTTAGGTACATAAAAATCGATTCTAACATATCACGTAGGTATTTTTGTATCTATTATTACTGTAACGATATATGAATGTAGCGTAGCCTATCTAAAGAAGCTACTTACTGAACGTACACGCAGTAATGTAATGTCAGTGATATAAATGTCAACAACTATAATAAAGTGTTTATGATAATACTTGTTGTTTTGATAATAAACATAACGCGATAACGTTACATGGTGTCAGAAGTGAAAAATAAAGGTGTGTTAAAGAAATAAAATGCCGGACACAGAAAATATAAGCGGGGTACACGGCATAGGCATAAGGGCACCGAAACCCCTAGTATTCACGAGTGATAACATGGCAATCAACTGGAAGCAATGGCTACAACAGTTTGAATGGTTTGGTACTGCAACACAACTGATAAAAAAGTCAGAGATAATTCAAGCAGCAACGTTCATGAGTCTAATTGGCCCAGAAGTGATTACGATTTTTAATAGTTTTAACCTAACCGAGGTAGAAGAAACAAATCTGACAGTGATTAGGCAGAAATTCAGTAATTACTTTACACCAAAGAAAAATGTGTCTTTCGAAAGGTTAAATTTCTTTAAATTAAAACAGAAAGAAGGACAGATCTTTGATGAATTCCTGACTGAAATAAAAACTCAAGCCAAAACTTGTGAATTTGAAAAACTACACGATAGTTTGTTAAAAGAAAAAATTATTTTTGGCACAAGTTCTATAGAAGTACAACAAAGACTGTGGACAGAAGAAGACTTAAACTTAGATAAGGCCATACAAATATGCAGAGCTAGTGAACTCGCAACTAAGCAATTAAAAGAAGCAAGGCTGGAAAATTCAAGTCAAATTAATATAGTGAGAAGCAGGCATAGAAATAGTGCTGAAGAATTTGACTGTAAACGATATGGTGAAAAACATAAGAAAAGAGAATGCCCAGCTTTTAATAAAATATGCGAACAGTGTAACCGAAAAGGACATTTCATAAAACAGTGATGGAAGAAAACAGCAACGAAAACAAATCAGGACAAACCCAAGAGGAAAATTTCACAGAAAGTACAGTGTATCGAAGAGGAAAGTGCAGACAGCTCAGAAACAGAAGGTGATACCTTGTATGTGCATTGTTTTATAAATTATAAAACAGATGATGATGGCTGGCACGAAGATCTAAACTACAAAGGAAAGACATTTAGGGTTAAATTGGACACAGGTGCAGAGTGCAATGTCCTGTCACTTGCAATGGTTAAAGAATTGGGAGCAACAAAGGAAATCTCATCCTCGAAAACAAAAAATTTGGTAAGCTTCACAAATAATAGTGCGAAAGTTACCAATTATATTTAAAGTAGTAGATGCGAATGTTTTCAGTATATTTGGCAAAAACTCGTGCGAAAGCTTAGAGTTTGTCAAAAGAGTGCTAAATGTGAGGATAAACCCAAATAATGACATTTTTAAGGAGCTGGGATGCTTAAAAGACTATGAATATGACATAGATTTAATTGAAAACCCAAAATTTGACATAATACCACCCCGAAGAATACCACATTCAATAAAGGAAATTCTAAAACAGGAATTAGATACCATGGTCAGTCTAGGGGTGATAAATCAAATAAAGGAACCAACACCAGTTGAAAAGCCTGATGGTAGTAGTGCGGAAAAACAAAAAGATCAGAATTTGTATAGACCCAAGCGATGTCAACCGTAATATACTTAGACGACACTACCCGCTAAAAACCATTGAAGAGATTACAACCAGAGTCAGCGGTTCCAAGTATTTTACCCTCTTGAATTGCAAGCGTGGTTTCTGGCAACTAAAAGTAAGTGAAAGAACTCAAAAATACTTAACATTCTCAACCCCTTGGGGAAGATATTGTCTCAGGCTACCATTTGGCCTGGCATCAGCCCCAGAAGTATTCCAAGAAGTGATGAGTAACCTATTACAAAACATTGCCAATGTTTAATGCTCCATGGAGGACATCCTCATCTATGCTGAGAGTAAACATAAATTGCAGGAAATCACAAGCCAAGTAATCCAGAGATTGAAAACAGCTGGTCTGGTATGAAAAGTGTGTATTTGGAGCAGAAAGTATTAAATTCTTGGGTCACGTATTATCGAAGGACGGACTGTGCATAGATACTAACAAAGTTTCAGCAATACAACAACTGCAGGAACCACAGGACAGAACTCAGTTGCAAAGACTATTAGGCATGGTTACTTATTTAAACAAATTCATAAGGAACATGTCAGAGTTGACCGAACCACTGAGGAAATTATTGCAAAAGGACGTGGCCTTGTCGTGGGAATTCGAACAAAATCTAGCATTCGAAAAAATAAAGAGAGTACTGAGCAAACCCCCAGTACCCAAGTTTTATGATGTGAATAAAGATGTAAAAATTTCAGTAGATGCTAGTTCAACATCTATAGGAGCAGTGCTACTTCAAGATGACCAACCAGTTGCGTATGCAACTAAAGCTTTAACAACTGCCCAAAGAAATTACCCGCAAATAGAGAAAGAAGCATTTGGCATCAGATATGCTTGTACAAAATTCCACGAATATATTTATGACAAGCGACTACAGATCGATACAGATCATAAACCATTACAAGCAATATTCAAGAAACCAATACAATGCGCTCCGCTTTGATTGCAAAGGATACTATTCGATGTCATTCAGTATTCTCCGATAGTATCATATACGAAGGGTACAAATATTCCTATCGCTGACACGCGTAGTCGTGACTACAAACATGAAGAAACGGAAAACGCTGAAGAAGAATTGGAAGTACAAATTGTGCTGACAATGTCAAAGTCCGCACGAGAGAGCTCACTGAAGCAACTACACAGGATAATGATCTACAAACATTACTCTTTTATATTAAGCAGGGATTTCCTCCAAACCAAAATGAACTACCAGACGAAATCCGCAGATACTTTAATTTTTGCGAAGAATTATCCTACTACGAAGGATTAATATTCAAAGGAGAACGAGTTGTTGTACCCAGATCCCAGATTCCTAAAATGTTACTACAAATTCACTTGGGACATCTTGGTATCCAAAGTTGTTTGAAACGAGCACGAGAACTATTGTTCTGGAACCACATGACCAAAGACATCACGTTTTATATTAAAGAGTGTGGTGTGTGTGAGAAAACTCAACGTTCAAATAGCAAGAAACCAGAAGAACTATGCAAGGGAGATCAAGTTAGGATCCAGGCATCTCCTAGGCATTGGGTTAGCGGTAAGGTCATTGAGGAAACTATCTATCCCAGATCGGTAATTGTGAGAACACAGAATGGTACTGTGTGCAGAAGAAACTCCTCCTTACTTCACAAAACCGGGGCCACTATACGTGACGCTATAATAGCAGTGCCAACCAACGACCGAGGGAAGAAAACTCAACGGCAGGAATGCGAAACCTACCCAAAGGAACAGGTGGAAGATTCATCGTCCCAGTCAACCAGGATTCCAAAGCGGATCAGTCAAGAACCGAAGAATCGGTGACTACACGTTCAGGCAGAACAATAAAACCTATATCAAGATTAAATTTGTAACAAATTGTACTCACTCATTTCTGGTTCTTGTTTGTAATGTTTAGTTGAAGTATGTTCTTTTTATAAAGAAGGGGGGATGTAACGATATATGAATGTAGCCTATCTAAAGAAGCTACTAACTGAACGTACACGCAGTAATGTAATGTCAGTGATATAAATATCAATAACTATAATAAAGTGTTTATGATAATACTTGTTGTTTTGATAATGAACATAACGCGATAACGTTACAATTACTTTATTTGTCTACAAATGATTCTATGTGAAGACGCTTTCCCTTATAAGTACTACGAACACTTGTCAGTTAATATTTGCTTCGATTACATTTAGTATATTCCGATAATGCATTGTCCATTTTATATTCGTTTTATGCATTATAGATATATTTGTATAAAATACATTGTCCAACTAATAATAAAGGTCTTGCTTCATTCATAGTACACAAAAACAATGTTATGTATATGAAAATAGTTATAGATAAAATTTAGATAATAGTAATACCTTGTAAAGACGTATAACCCTCTTCTATTGCATTGACTATTAAATATTCCTATTATGCCTTGTAAATTTTAGATTTCTATAAAGTACTGTACTCCAAAACTATGAATACCGCCATAGATTAAATTTCGTATATACGAGGGCGGGTCAATATGTCCGTGACTTTTGGAATGAAACACAGGTTTTTGGATAAAAAATCATTCTATTTTACAACCTTTGAGCTCTATACACTTTGTCCAACGTTTCTCCAATTTTTTTATCCTTTCCAAAAAATAAGATTTCTCGAGGTCATCAAAATAGGTATCTGGTTGTGAGATGATTTTATCGTTGGAGTCACATTTCTTTCCGCCGAGCCATTTCTTTAGGTTTGGAAACAAGAAATAGTCACTCGGGACTAAATCCGAAGAATGAGGCGGACGAGGGAGCAATTCGTAGACTAATTCAGGGATTTTTGCCATGGAAACTGCACATGTGTGCACCCTTGCATTGTCTTGGCGGAAAATAACTTTTTTCTTGGCCAAATGCGGTGGTTTTTTTTTCAAATTGTTATTAAATCGACTCAATAAGTTGGCATAATATTCGCCATTGATTGTTTTACCCTTTTGAAGGTAGTCAATGTGGATTATACCGCGTGCATCCCAAAAACGATCGCCATTACTTTATTGGCTGACAAACCCACCTTGGCCTTCTTTGGCATTCACCCCGAGAAACCCACTGTTTTGACTGCTGTTTTGTCTCTGGTATGTTGTGGTGGATCCACGTTTCGTCCACGGTTACGAAACGGAGCAAAAACTCGTCCATATTGCGGTTAAACAACCCCAAACACTCCTGCGAAATTGTCACACGTTTGCGTTTGTGGTCGATTGTGAGCAAACGTGACACCCATCTTGCGGAAAGCTTTCTCATACCTAAGTCATCATTCAACATTGAAACAACCGAGTCATGTGATAAGCCTATGGCTTCCACAATCTCTCGCACTTTCAATCTCCGATCGGCCAACAACATATCGTGAATTTTTTTAATTGTTTCGGGTGTAGAGACCTCTACTGGGCGTCCAGAATGTTCGGTATCTTCCGTGCTTGTACGGCCACAACGAAATTCAGTAAACCACTTTTTTACCATTGAAATTGATGGTGCAGAGTTCCCATAGTATTTATCAAGCTTGGTTTGAGTGATGGTTTTTTCCGACAGATGTCTGTTGACGGGAGCAGTGTTGCCCTTTCAGTTAAGAGGCGGGAAATTCAAAAAGTCACGGACATATTGACCCACTCCCGTATATCCATGTTTTTAGAATTCCATTTAGTAGCCTAAAATAATTCGTTATTTCAACAAGTAAAATCAGTAAACTAAATTATGTCAGGGAATAAGTGTCAGTATCTAAATTGAGCTCTGTCAAGTTGGCATCCCCGAGTTACAATTTATATAGTATAAAATGTGTGTCAATTGTGCTCCATTTGTGCTCAATTATGCCATTATTAATTTTATTTGTGCTCGTCTGTTTTCAGAGATTTTTAAAAAAACTAACTTGACGATTGGTCCCCCCAAAATTTTGAAATTCTTTTTAAAATCCCGTGCCATCGCAAAGCACTCCGTATACCATTTTTCTGCCAACCACTCACTTTCGAAGTTATATTTAAAAAACAGTGCGTCACATCTAGAATTGCAGGCAGTATTAACAAAGTACTTTGATAGAACTGACAGACGCAACATCTGCGTAAAAACTGAATTTGTAAGTGCGACAACAACAAAATTTGAATACAACAAGCAGTACATGTTGATAGAAGTAACTATCCGAAATAACATTATGCTGCTGATAATCTACAAACTTATCTCCGGGGGACTGGGTAGTTTTAAAAACGGAAATTTGTTCGATTAATGTGGAAAAAAATGTTAAAAAACAGGAAGCTTTTATACCAAAAGTCTGCTACTTTATTTCGTAATTACTTGGAATATATAGATAATTGCAAGATATTAGGTAGCTTAGCCCTTGGAGAAAGAAATTCTCTTTCTTTTGATGCTTGATACAAGCAATTAAGCGTATTTTATAGCTGCCTTGTGCTTTTAATTGTTCACCCGGAATTCCGATTGATTTGGATTTAAGAGACATATTCTTATGGGAAAAGTAGATTTCGTTTATTATAATCAGGGTGGTAGGTGCAGCAATTCTTAAACAGAGGGCGCTGCCAACTATCGGGCTTTATTAGGCAAGTTGAGTGTTGCAAAATTTTAATGTCTACTGCAAATATAGGGTCGACATACTTGTATATTGCTTATTCAGTCATACTCAGTTACGTTATATATGTGTTTCTGTCAGGCATCAAAAGAGTAATCGTTAAAGAAAAAAGGTTACAAACAACATGCTCCTCAATTACAAAAAACCGAAAATAGAACTTATGCGTCTCGGATTCTCATTTAATAATAATTCTACTGAAAATATCCGGCCAACAGAGTATTTCAAGTACCTATTGTTCAACCATATTTTACGAAAAATATTTATGTTTAGGTGATCATGTACAGTGTATCTCAAATTACAGGCGAATCTGAAAATACTTTCTGATTTAATTTCCATTTAATTTGCAGTCGATTTCCATAAATTTGCTTTTAATTTGCAACATATTGCAGTGATCTTGAATAAATAATAATATGTAAATAAATAAGTATAATCAAGATCACTTTAAGATTTTATTTAAATTAATTTTTACTTTATTCATTTTTACCATAATGTGTATATAAATATTCACTACATCAATAATTTACGAAAACTTTATTTTTATTTAAGTAAAACAATAAAAGAATCTTAGTAAAATTTTTATAAAGTCATAATATATTAAGTTACGCATTGAATGTTACGTTTCAATTATGAGAAGGTGTTTCTCGCCCGAAGAATACTGACACCGGCGAAGATCGACCGTGTGGCCGGTGAAAAACAACATTATTCGTCAGATGCACGTATGAGTCATAAACGTATAGACGAATTTATATTCACATGTTTGTTTACCTTTTTCAAGGATTATTAATACGCTGTTTCCACAAGTGACCGATAAGAGCAGCACCGTCGATATACAATTTTGGAGGTGGATTCGTGTATGCCGAAAGTTGCCGTATGTTTTTATAAAGAAAATTAGGCATAAAAGAGCGGACGGATAAAATTTCCGGAAATAGCTTGGTGCGAACCGCTATCTTCAAATAGTCCTAAAGTAGGTGACAAACCACTTCCTCCTCTTTTTAAAAGGATTACTCTTAAATCCGGACTTAGAATAATTTTTGAGATTTTCGACACTTATAAAATTTTTAACAAGATTCAACACTTGTAATATTTTTATTTTAACATGCAACGTGTATTACATTGAGATTTTTAGTTATGCTTGAATAATTATTTATGTATGAGATAATTTTATTTATGACTTCGGATATTGAATTTATTTAATTTCATTTATTTTTCTTTTTCCTAGAGTGTTTTGTTTTGCATGTAGGGGTACTATGCCATACATTATGACAAAACTTTTCTAGTAATTGTAATGATAACTTTGGATAGCATAATCATTTCATTTTCGTATAATTTACTTTTCTTTTAAATTTATTTATCCTTCAAAAGGGATTTGAAATTAATAATTTTGTTTTATGTGTATATAGGATTTATATAAGTGAACAAATTTTTTTGAATTTCATTATGGATGAGTTTGAAACCATGTACGAAGAATTAAGGTGATTGGATAGTATTTGTTATAAATGTGTGTATAGTGGCGTATCAAATTCTTTGTTTGTAGTGGTGTTTTTGTATTGGAATTTCACGAGAAAGGTAAAGTTTATTTTTAATGTATATATTATTTCTTTTATATGTGTATCAAGTATATTTTTTGTTGTATTTGGGTGTTCAATATTAACGTGTTGAATAATATATCAGGAATGTGTGAAATGAATTATGTCGTTATCTAATTCATAGCATGGAGTCCTGGTGAATTGGAAAGACACGAATTGGTCTTGGTGGTACTGCGTTTGGGAGCGAGAAAAGGCACCAGGCAGAACTAATCAGGGCTGAGTTAGTCTATTGAATATGCAAAAACATTATTTTATTTCTATAAATTTCATTTATATATATATTCCTTAAGGAGTGAGCACATTGTGATGTATGTTCGGGTTGCGTCCGACGAGTTGAAAAAGACATACTCGTAGGGTGGAACTTTGGGATACTCATCTGTGTGAATTTGCTATCTGGTGGTACTGTGTTGGGAGCGAGAAAAGGCGCCGGACAGGACTAATTAGGGCAAAGCCATATCCTTAATGTTTATATTTTGTTAGCAAATAGTAGATCGCGCAAAATTTTTGGTTATTTATATTCCAGTACAATTCATCATGTGTAATTTATTTTATTTTTGATTGTTTACATGTATCTATAACAAATATAATTCATAATGGTCACGTTCACATTTTTCTTTAGACATAGGTTTTTCACGACATTATGACTTCATTTATTTTTATTTCTTATAATATTTTATTGATTATGGTGTATCAATTTGAATAAAGATTGAATTATTGATTCTTTGTATGTAAATATTTGTATATTAAAATTTCTGAATTCGTTTAAATTTATTTTTAATAAATTAGATATTAAGATTTATTTGGCATTTTATTTTCTTTACCTGACCTGGAGATAATTAAAGAGCAGGAGAATCGTTTGGAGAATCTACTTATATTTTCTGCCCCTGAGAGAATTATTTATTTTAAACTGAGCTGGTTGTATGTAAAAGTTTTGCTTAACCTACTTTTCAGCAGAAAATTCATCGTATCTTAGTCTAGCATAAGGCCTAGCACTGAGATGCGTGCTCGACTCTCAATTACACGTTGATTAAATAAATTAAATTTGTTTCATTTATATATAAATTTGCAAGAGTCACAGCAATATGTACAGTATGTTGCAACATACAGGGTGAGTCATTAGTAGCCGTTTCTTTGATTGCTCCTTTATGTTTTAAATAAAAGAAAAAACAATTAGACGAAGTTTCATGGTTGCTTAAGGCGCATATTCTAAAAATACTTTAACCTGACGCACTTCCGGTTTCATCGGAAAAGCATGCAACTTAATTTTTTTAAATGACACTATATATTTTTGGATTTTTTAGTACTGTTTTAAATTGTCTATTCAGCTGTTTTTCCTTTTCAAAATTGAGGCAATAGTTTTTGAGTTATTAATTTTTTTTTAAATTTTTTTGACCAAAACACGTTCAAAAAAAAACATTTTCTCATTGTTTTTAATTACATTTTTGTCAATGGGCAGCAGATAAATTAGCCTGACTTTCCCAATTTTTTGTTGTTTACTGACGAAGCTCCCTTCTATTAAAATGGATACGTTAATCGTCACAATTTTCGTTATTATAACACATAAAAACCTTCACTTTATCACACCTGCAAACTTTCAAAATTGTTGGTCATTCAGTGTGTGAGGAGGAATAGTGGGTAGTTACATAATTGGACCTTATTTCTTTGATGAACATGTTAATGAAGGAGAGTATCTTCGTTTTCTACGGACGGATTTTCAAATGTTTTTGAAGACATGAACATTATAATCAGAGGAGAAGCGTTTACAAGAATATGTAAAAGTTTTATACAATATTTATATTCTTTGGAAAACAGAATACTCACGTGCATTGCACAAACTTGTGGTTATGTTGAACATATTCTTTAATGAAATTTGTTTTTCTTACTTTTGATTGTTGTTACGTTGCTCAATAGTTTTAGGTTATTTAAATTGCGTTATTTTGTTGCAAAATTTATTTCTATTAAAGTTTTAGGACATCAATTTATAATTTTGAAAAACTACAGGCATCTCTTATGAACAGCTTCATCAATGAAAGAATACGAGCAAGTAAGCAAATTAAATTGAAGATAGCAGCGTTGTTTCGTACACCTTTTAGTGAGGCGGCATCTTCAAATATGTCAGTAAACTCACGCTTTATTATATTTGGTTGTTAACCAATAGTTTAAGAAATGAAATAATGCAACTGGATATTGCCGAAATTAAAACTGAAACGCGATGCCCTTCATTCTGTAAACTTATTACTTTTGGGATAGTGGATTTAACCTACACTTTGTTTGACCACAGTATAGACACAGTATAAACCTATGTTTATACTGTAGTATAGAGCTGTATAGACACAGTAGTTTCTCTCGCCGTCGGCACATTTGATGTTTGTGTCCCAAAATAGTACTGCGCATTCACGCACGCGCAACCAGAGGCGTAGTAAATTTTTCTATTCAGGAATAAGCCAGTGACGCAGAACCAATCGTTTATGAGATAATTATGTTAATCTATTTTGAAAATTATGAAAAAGCTATATCAATAATACAAAAAACGATGATAAAACACTGCTTTTTATTAAGTACATATTACATACGCATTTAAAATGTAATACATTATACGTACAACACAAAAAAAGGTTCCTCTAACCTAAAGATTACTTAAATTTCTTGACACGATTCATCAATGGTGTTGTAAAATTGTTATTTTATTTGAATTGCCACTAACTTTGAAATTTCTATTGCAAAATTTCAAAGTATAAAAAATTCTTACACGAATAAATAGCTTTATCAAAAATTCAGTAGGAAAATTTTCACAGGGATGTTTATATGATATCTCCTCCAACTTCTGTTTTAATTTAAAGCTAACATATGGTTCGAAGGAAAATGAAGAAAAAAATTCACAGAAGGCTTTTTCCTAATGCGGTATTTATATATAGGTATACTGAAATTATGGTCGGGCGTTGCCAAATTAGTAAAGCTGTTTCATAAAGTTAGGACATGCCTTAAAATAAGTGTAAAATTTGAATTCATTCATTTCTTGTGTTTTAAATGTATAATTGTTGGAAAACTATGCTTTTCAAAACATTTGTGTCCCAAATAACCTATAAAATAAGTGAAGGCATTTTGTTCAGTTATATTTTCCCATTGTCGGTAATCAATCTTCGAAAATTAAATTTTGCGTTGCTGGTGGTGAATTTGTCATGAAGTTTGAGTAATTATTCACAACTACAATACACAATATGCACATTTTAACAGTTGAGGACATTTTAATGCGCCTGGGGATCTTACCGCATTGGTTCGTTCGGAAACCTAAAAAAGCTTAATTTAGAATTGTTCGAACTATTCTTGCACCGAGGTGCACAACAATAATGGGGCATTTTTGTTCCAAGTATTCGCGAAACGAAACACTACAATTGTTGATAAAACGTTATGCTGCGTGCACACTAATTATAAAAAACAATTTGTTTGTCAAAAATGTTGGAAGTACGTCAGCATCCATTAAATTATATGGAAATGTTTCAAGGAAATGCACAATAATCAAACAAAAATTTTTGACACACATTTTAAACACAAATTCTAAATTAATAATGTGTTAATAAATTTATTTGACGTTAATTATAAATGCCAAAAGAATGTATAATTTAGTTTTACAAATGCCTTGTTTAATCTGTGTACAACTACCCATTAATTTGTAAAATTAGTGTTCATAATAAATTGTTTGTCAAACATTTTGTATAATTGGTGTACAGCATAACTTATATTAACGGCCATTCACAAATCGCATGCCCAGCAATCACATCAAATAATCCCGCCAACTCAACAGCTGATGGTTGACTACTGGGCATTCAGAAATTTTCACGCACGTGTCGGTTCAAGGTCGTCGGTAGGAGGACAATTATTTCCCTTGAGAGAAACTACTGTTTCTATTACATAGCTATATACTGTGGTTTGACAGTTGAATAAGGAGGTCGGGCCCCATTCCAGCCTTCCATTGGTTGAACGAATATTTCGGTGCATAGAACAACACAGCGCTCGTAGTTTTTATTTGACCGCCAATTGTTCCTATAGTGATTATCTCAGACTCTACAAAAGATAGGTACAGGACATTGTTAACAAAAATGAAAGAGAAAAAAATAGAAACAAAATGCCACAATAAAATACTGGGTTTTCCATTTAAAAAAAATAAGTTTTTGGTATGTCAAAATTTCTGGAAGTAGGCTTTGAAAAAACGAAGTTTTTTGAGGTATTGTCGAGTGCAACTTATACCAAATGATGCAGAATTTTCTTGGCTGCACGCACCACCAAAGTTTATGTTTTTACTTTTAAAAACAATGTGAAAATTATTTTTTGCTGAACACGTGTTTTGGTCAAATATTTTCAAAAAAAATTAAAATTGAGAATGACATATTATTTAAAGAAAGTATTCTAAAATTATACGATGAAATGATGTATTATGATTAAACAAATCTCTATAAATATATATATATATATACAGGGTGAGTCATCTAAGCGGGTAAGGCCGATTATGCCTTTATGAGTAAAGATATTTCGAAGCGGTTTTTTTCATGTGATAGCTGTTCATTAGGAGCACATTTTAAAAATATTTAGTATTATACAGAGTGTTCCATAACTTGGTAGCTAACCATAGTTATAGTTTTTTAAATGGAACACCCTATATATTATTGCATTTTTGAATTCTCCGTATAATTTTTAGTCAAAAAGTTATAAAATAGTATAGGCATAAAGTGTAAAGTTTTTGACTTATTCCCATTTTTCTGAAAAATTCAATGTTTGTATAAAATTATATTTCTCGAAAACGACATATTTGATGGACAAAATTTTTTGCAGTATTGTTTACAATAAGAGGTCCTAATAGAAGCATGTTTTATTTTTTTACAGTTACTAACTGCATGTGCAGGAAACTGGATTAAAATTAGATGACACGTTTTTGTATAAAAGTCAATTTTTTTTAATGGAACACCCTGTATATCAGTTCATTTTTGAATTGTTTATTAAATTTTTCGTTTTTTCGTCATTAAAATTCAATTTATTAGTTCGCTGTGAACTGCCAACAGAAATAAAACTACGTTTTTAATTGTCAAATTGTTGTCAGTTCGCGAAGTTTATCTTTTAATTTTTTACTTTGTAGCATTCAAACACAACGATTTCAATTTAAAAAAAATGGTTTTTACTAATGAAGAATACGCCGATATGCATTTAGTTTATGGCGAAAAATGAGGTGTAACGCTCGAGCAGCGCAACGTAGATACGCTGAAAAATTTCCCAATCGTCAGCATCCCACTCACTCAACATTTACAGCTCTTCATCAACGATTAAGAGAAACAGGTTCAGTGGTCCCAAAAAAAAACAAAACAGGGAGACATAATGATGTAACAGCAGAACATGAAGATGTTATTTCAATGGAAGTTGAGGAAAATCCAGAAATTAGCGTTCGAAGACTATCTGCCATGTACCCCACAATTTCAAAATCTTCCGTAGGAAATATCTTACACAAAGAAAATTTATATCCTTTTCATTTTACAAAGGTGCAAGCACTGCTAGAAGGAGATTTTCCTGCTCGTGTAGAATTTGCTAGATGGTTACAAAATCAGATAAATCAAGATGAATATTTTTTCAGGTACATTTTGTTTGGTGACGAAGCTTTATTCTCAAAAAATGGAATTTTTAATGTACATAATGCACACTATTATTCGTACGTTGGTGACAATCCCCACGTTGTTCAAGAATTTAAGCATCAGCATAGGTTTAGCATAAACGTCTGGATTGGAGTAGTTGACGATTATCTACTTGGACCTGTGGAATTACCTGCTCGTTTAAATGGTGTTGATTACTTACATTTCCTGCAAAATATTTTACTTGATTTGTTAGATGAGGTGCGTTTAAATATTCGGCAAAACTTATGGTTTCTACAGGACGGCTGTCCGGCCCACTTTAGCAGGAATGTACGAGACTTTCTAGATAATAACTACGAAGACCATTGGATTGGAAGAGGCGGTCCAGTTGCTTGGCCAGCAAGGTCGCCGGATTTGAATCCTTGCGATTATTGTGTTTGGGGATACATAAAAGCATTTGTTTATTCCGTTCCGATACAAAATCGTGCACAACTCTGGCTAAGGATACAAGATGCTTGCAACGAATTTAGAAATAACTTTGGAATTTTTGCAAGAATTCGGCGTTCTCTAAGCAAAAGGGTAAATTTATGCATAGAGACTAATGGTCATCACATCGAGCATCTTTTGTAACTATCTACCTTTGATACTTGTTCTTTTTTTGTTACTTTCGTTCCATTGTAATAAATACTTTGTTTTTAAAAACCTTCAGCTAAAATTTTGTTTCAAATTGATTTTTGCTTCTTTTCCCAAACTTTTTTTTACGAATTGTGTGCTGCATTTATTGAAACAAAAGATGATTTATTAAATTAATTTTCATTCATGCCTTGATAGTCCTAGCCAACTTCGTCGCTAAAAATAAGTAGGTACATAATAAATTGAATGTTAATGACGAAAAAACGAAAAATTTTCAAATCGATTTTTCTAGAAACCGGTGTATCCTACCGACTTAAAGTAAGAGTACCTTTTAGTACTAGAATACCTGAAAATTTAATAATCTAGTGTCACAAATGCTTAAAAGTTAAAGACAAAAAAGTTATGCGTTAAAATAACCGTTAACCTACCCAAAACGGACGCCTATGACCGGTACTAGAAATTCGCAATTGATGGAATCGATTCATCTCTGGAGGATAAATAAGCATACCAGTTTTTGTTTTTCTAAATAGAAGCGTTCGGGAGATATTAAAAAAAAAATAATTACAAGGCGCCATCTTCAAAGAGCTCTAGCTCCCTTAGGAAGCATTTTCGGACTAGGGTGAATTGAGTTAAATTGTTTTAAAATTATCTGAGGAATCTGCGGTCTTCGTTTGTCAGGAGAGTTTCTGGACACCTGTATTAATTAAAACCTCAAAACTGACAAAATTATATCAAAAAGAGACAATAGCTCAGTAATAGTCACTTTTAAAGTATTAACGTCATACATGTTTTTGATGTGAAATTTAATAAGAAATTCAAAAAAGAAATAATATACAGGGTGTTCCATTTGAAAAAATTGACTTTTTTGCAAAAACTAACAAAAGCATATCAAAAAACGACAATAACTCTGTAATAGTCACTTTTACTGTATTAACGTCTTACATGTTTCTGACACGAAATTTAATAAACAATTCAACAATGAACTAATATACAGGGTGTTCCATTAAAAAAAATGACTTTTATACAAAAACCTCTTATTGTAAACAATATTGCAACAAATTTTGTCCATCTAATACGTCGTTTTCGAGAAATATAATTTTAATCAAACATTGAATTTTTCAGAAAAATGGGAATGTCAAAAGCTTTACACTTTAGGCCTATACTATCATATAACTTTTTGACTAAAAATTATTCGGGGAATTCAAAAATGCAATAATATATAGGGTGTTCGATTTAAAAAACTATAACTATGGTTAGCCACCAAGTTATGGAACACTCTGTATAATACAAAATATTTTTAAAATGTGTCCCTAATGAACAGCTACCACAAGAAAAATCCGCTTCAAAATATCTTTACTCGTGAAGGCACAATCGGCCTTACCCGCGTAGTTGACTCACCCTGTATATATATACCGGGTGTCCCGTAAAAAACGCCAACAATAATAATTCCGTTATTTATTGTCCGATTTTATTGAAACAAAAAGTCAGTTAATTAGCATCAAAAATACTATAAGAAAGTAGTGTTTTAGTTGTTTTCAGTTGTTTTCATTAATGTCAAACGATAGTGAACTTTTTTATTTTAAATGGAAACAGATATATTTTTGGCAATATTCGGATTGGATTTTCTTTTCTGAATTCATCGATGTATAACATGTTTATTTTTTTATAAACGATTATTGAAAGAAAACCATTTATTAAAATTGACCATGTTTTTAATAAATTATGTATAACATTTCGAATGTGCTATGAAACATTGAAAACGTAAGTATTATAAGTATTATTCTAAAAAACAAAACACTTCACAATAATTGTTCAAATTGCCCGCCACCTTGTTCAATACATAACGCACATCTCCTAATTACTCCACGAGTCGCACTTAAAAGACAAACGGCAGGTATTTCTTGACAAGTGATAATAATTCTTTGTCTTAAAATGTCAACATTTTCTGGAGGTGTCAAATAAACTCGATCTTGTAGATAAGCCCACAACCAAAAATCTAGGGGCGAAAGATCGGGTGAACGCGCAGGCCACTCGATAGGACCGGATGTTCCTATCCACCTATTTCCAAATTGGGTGTTTAACCAATCAGTATTTACTCTGGCGTTGTGAGCGGGGGCCCCATCTTGTTGATAAAATATTCTATTTAAATTTGCCAAAGGTAATTCATCTAAAAAGTTTTGGAGATTTTCGTTTAATAAAGTGTGATACTTTTTTTGATTTAAGCAACCATCTATGAAAAACGGCCCAATTAATTGATCGCCTAAAATACCACACCAAACACTTACGCTGAAACGTCTTTGAAAATTATTTTCAATGACAAATCTCGGATTGTCTTGGCTCCATTGTCGATGTATATTTCTATTAAAAATACCATTGTTGCTAAAAGTGCATTCATCAGACCAAATTATCATTCTGTAAAAACTCCGGTCTTGTTCTAATGCATTTAAAAAAAGTCGACAAAACTGTATTCTTCGGCGTTGATCATTTTGTTCTAATGCATTAACTTTTCGAGCTATGTACGGTTTAAATTTGTGTTTTCTTAAAATACTCTTGACTGTAGTTTTTGATACCCCAATATTATGTGCAATTTCGCGAGTCGAAGTTCGTGAATTTTCTTGTGGTGCAAGAAGAACATCATATTCCGTATCTTCGGCGAATCTACGTCGCTGTGTTTTAGGTTTTTTAAATGATCCATAATTCCTCAAATTCGTTTCAATTCTCTGAAATATTTTCGAATCTGGAACTTCTCTGTCCGGGAAACGAACGCTGTAACGCCGAACTGCTTGAAGGCGATTTTTATTACATTCAAAAAACACTTGCAACATGTCTGTTAACTCATTGTTATTCATTTTTACGAATATACTTTTTTTTGTGGCAACGCAGAACAATAAATAAGACTTAATAGACACTCACACTGACGTTTACCGCATTTTTGTTTTTTCATGGCACATTCCAAAATTTATAAATAATGGAATACAAAGATGAAATTTATTAAGTGTTTTATATTTTTTTTCAATAATTGTTTATCAAAAATAGACATTTTATACATTGTTGAATTCAGAAAAGAAAATCCAATTCGAATATAGCCAAAAATATATCTGTTTCCATTTAAAATAAAAAAGTTGACTATCGTTTGACATTAATAAAAACAACTGAAAACAAACAAAACACTGCTTTTTTGTAGCATTTTTGATGCAAATTAACTTTCTTTTTGTATGAATAAAATCGGACAATAAATAACAGAGTTATTATTGTTGGCGTTTTTTAGGGGACACCCGGTATATTCAAATATAGGTATATAAATCGTTGGTACGTTTGTGTGCGATCTTGTAGCTTCTGAAGGACTTGAACGATTGAGGTCATATTCACACGATATATTTATTTTGTCGAGACGAAGGTTCATAGCTAGGCAAGGATCCGATAAATGGTGCTGTAGTCAAGTTACTTAAGAAATTTATATAAAAAGCAAATTTGCCAGATATTTCAAACAATTGCTATTCGATAAGAGTGAAAGTCAGTTGCAGGTTGATGAGTTCGTTTAGGTGAAGAAATTACATACGTAGACAAGACTGATTCGTTTATTATTGCTGATATACTCCCAGTAGCCGAACATATCACCGATAATAAACGAATCAGTCTTGTCTGTCTAATTGCTCCTCTAAAACGTACTCACCAGCCGTCACTGTCGAAAGTGTTATTTCCGATCCGAATTTTGAATTTTTTTTAACAAAAATATTCCAAATCCATGTTTAAATACTTTTATACTGTATGGAATGCATAATTTTCGAGATATTTTCAAAAACTTGATATTCGATTAGAATAAAATTGCTACTTTCAGTTCGAATTTTGGAAGTTTTTTTATACAAAAATTATTCAAAATTGAGCTTTAAATGTTTTCATACACTCGATATACATATTTATCTAGAATGCATGACTTGCGATATATTCGCAAAAACCTGTTTTACGAACAGAGTAAACACCTTCTTCCGGTATGAATTTTTTTATAAAATTGTTTTCTAATTTACTCTTGATCACTTTGGTATACTTTAGATATTTGTCCAAAATTATTAATTGACGAGATGAAATGAAGTACTACTCCCGATTTATCGATTTCACTGAAAATATAATCAGCTTTCCGAGGGAGATTATATTCCTAAATATACACTTCGGTATTGATGGCTTTTACCGTTTGGCCGCTATCATGGTCACACTGTGAGAGACATATTTTTTTTGCAAACAAATACATTAATTAATTAACTCGAAAATTAATGCATAATGATTCTACACGCTCGCAGCTGACGTAATAGAAAATTGAAAAGATTGTATGCAATGGTTATAGAAATATACTTTTTGACAAAAGAACCTCAATAACTCAAACTTAAAAATTTAATGAATTTCGGCCACTGGTCGACCACTAGTATTAATTTTAAGGCAAGTTATTTAGGTACCTATACAACATTTTTAATCTATTTTCTTCAATCCTGTAAGTAATAAAAATTACTTACATATGTAAGAAATTTAATTCAATATTCTGCAGATCTCGTTTTTAATTATATTTTAGTAAATTATTATTAACGTGGGAAATCCACACTGTCGGAAAAATTTTAGGGTGGTCTTTCAAATTTTTTTCCAAATGAATTGGGCATTCTAATAGCTGATACGGTATCAAAAGTAATACAAAGAAGGCATTTTATAATATCCAAGACTACTTTCTGAGTACACATGTAGATTTAACCTATTTAATTAGAGTGTTATAGGTATGTGAAACATTGAATGTTTCTCTTTTTCTTACTTTTACACACACAATAGGCCTTGTGTTTCTTACATTCACAGGTTCACTACTTACGGGTTTTCTTAAATAAACAGTTCATTTTTTAGTCTTTTTATTATTAATGGTCAAAAAACGAATTTGAATAAATACTTGGCGAGATACTTCTATAAAAAAACTATTTATCTATAAGAATAAAAATGTACTGCCTCTGTAAAAGTAGATTTTTTTATGCAAACGTTGTTCCAAACTTACTTCTGAATAATTTAGTATTCATTATAAATTTTGAAAAAACTAACCATTGACAAGATACTCGGTAACTATGTTTTTCGCGCTCAAGTGTTACATCTCATCTACCAATCTAATTCTTCCAACTAAGACTTGGCACATGCTCGAGTTACATAACAAAACACAAAATTTACCAACTTTGCCAAACTCAAACCTACTCTCTATTCCAAATAATACGCGAAATACCCATGGTGACCGTCAAAATTGAATCACCCTATATATTCCTTTTTCAGAAATGCAATAATCACTAAAAAGTACCTATTTATTATTTAAATCAAATAGGTAAAGGTACTAACAAACATTATATAAACACATATACAAACATTGTATATATTAACAGTGTGTTATAGAACAACTTTCCTATTATTCTTGTATGGACGTTATTTGCATTTTTACAATTTAGGAAAGTTAGGGTAAAGGTAAATGTCAATAATTTCATAAAATTCTTTTTCTAAGCTAACATTTCATTTTTATATTACGTCAAATACAAGTTATGTCTGGTATTGGCGAACTACGATAAAAACTCTGTTTTTGTATCTGTCTGGTCTGTCTAAATAATATGATTGCAATCAGACATACGTTGCGATAGTAGTACCATCTTTTATCCAATAAATTTGTTTTACAAATTATATTGCTGCTACTTGAAACCAGATGGCTAATAAAATACACGTACGTATGCAACACATAATACACGTTTAATGGTTGGAAAAGGACAGACATACTGTGACGATTCTCTTTCTATCAGATGGCCACCTTAAATGGGTCATTTTCAATATGCTTTAACTTTTGGCTTATAGTAGAGAGCTCAGTGTTGCGAAAATCGTTTAAAAATGACTTCTGTGGGGGTTTCGGTGTTACAAGATGAAATTTTCAGGAATCAAAGTTATCGACCTTATAAATCAAAATTTCGAAGTTGTCAAAAATCGGAATGTGCAAAAGGGCACAATATGCGAAATTTGAGTTACACACACAGAAAAAAAGTAGAAAAAATTACAAAAATGTTCATGTAAAAAAAGTGTTAAAGTTTGTAGCGCGTCTATTTTTAACTATTTTTTGAAATGTACGGAGTACATTTACGGTCCACTAAGAGGAATAACTTTAAATTGGAATATCTCGAAACGAACCGCTGAAAAAACTTACGAAAATTGACCAACTTTTCTGTTTACATACTATTATCTCGGAAATAAGGACTAAATCAAAAGAAGTTATTCTTTAGAAAATTTGACCGCATCATTTGACAATGTAACGGTGTGCGTTTTATAATTTTCTGATGCACATTAATGTAATTATGCAATTGATTATGCCGCAATCACATTTTTGATTATTAACGTTGGAACACCCTTGCTCGCGTCCCCACTCTTAGGCAGCGTTGTCTATCTCACAATTCACCGTAGCTCCATCGCACTCCCTCTCGTTGATGATTTGTTTATTTGAAGTTAAATGCGTACTTTTATTTCATACTGTTTTAATGTATAAAATGTAAAATTAATTTGTAGTCCCTACTCTAATAATATAAAATAAGAAAAAAATAAAAAATTATTCATCATCGGAGCTTTCCGATTCGATTTCGCTGGCAGCCATTGATGTTTTTGAAACAGTCCAAGGATTTTTGCAAGAATTTTGAGTAAGACATCTGCATGAAGCGATACAACCCACCTTGCCCGTCCTGCATTTACAAATTTTGGTAACACAGTCTAAAAAAAAAAAATGTGTTAGAAATTGGCTAATCTGCAAAATGATTTCACATTTACCTTTCTTGCATCCACATGATGACAAAGCTGTTAACTGAGTTGGAATCGGTGAAAGAGCCGTTAACACTGGAATGACCTCACCGTTTTCACTGCGATGCCAACCAAACTGTTCAAAATTTGGAATTGTCGGCAGAGGTGTCAAAGAATTTTCCCACACAAGTGCTTGGAAATACGACCGTAAACAATGCTGTTTCAAAGCATCTTCAGTTGGTGGTAATTTGGATACTGGTGTTGAAGCTGCCATAACTCCCCTTAATGTATTTATACATTGTATATCTGTTCTTTTGGAGTATAATTTCATGACAAAACTCTGCACTTTAGCAAACATTTCATCAGAAAATTCTTTTACACCGACTCCGTTTAAATAGTCGCTATATTCCAGATATGTTTTCCAACAAGTCTTTTTGCCCATTCCCGTAAATTGACTTGTGGTATCACACCCTGTGAGGGCGTGAAACGATGGTAGGTTTTTAATCAAGTTTTCGGGTAGATTTATTTCATGAACGGGAATGTATCGCACAGAATCACCTTTCCCTGTCTTTATCCATACTTCTGGAGTGAGATGTTGTCTAAAGTGCAACAACAACACTAAGACATCAGTATCGTTGCAATCAACAATGCACCTCGAGTAACCTGATCTCTTTGCGGAGAGAATGTGTAATAAAATTCGTGTATCTGCTTCTTCATGATCTGATGTTAGTAGTTCAGGAGCATTTACTTGAAAGTTGGTTCTGTAATCTGTCACACAGTTGAATCCTCCACTAGTAGCAAATTCAACAGGTTTTTCTGTGAAGTAACTTGTTAAATTTTCGGATAAGAAATTGGTCAATCGTTTTTTGTTAAATGCCGAATGTATGAATAGATTCCAGCGCTGCGGTAAGGGCGTATCTTCGTTCTCTATAATCTTGCTTATAGTACTTTTTTGTCCTCGTTTAAGTCGTGTTATTCCCTTTATGGAGTGTTCTTTGTAATGATCAAATACCAGATCTATTCTTTGTGCTCCGAATTTATTATTAAATATTCTGTTAGCAAAAGTCCCGGCATATTCTCCGAATGTGTTACATTTGGCTGGTTTACCTATACGTTGCACCATAGCCATACCGTCAATAATGAAACACACTTTGGCGTCTTTGCTATCAGGAAGAATATTCTCAGGTTTGGTGAATTTTTCAATAATCCCTCCTAAAGCACTTTTATTAGACGGTGTAGCCAATTGTCCATTCACTGTTAAAGACATAGGGAATGTAGTTAGTTCATGTCGAAAGATTAGATTGTAGTCTACAGTTCTACCCATTTCTTTAACTGCTAGAATTTTTTGCAGAAATTGTTGTCCTTCCAATGCTTGCGTTTTCTGAGAAGATTTAGTTTCTCTACTACTGGTAGGTAATTTGGCCGAAACATTTTGTTTTTTTAATGGTTTGTAAAATCCTAACGTGTCCATATTTTCAGAGAAAGATTTAAGTGCAGTTTCTCCGGTTTGCTTTGCATTCAGTCGGAAGGATTGTAAAGTTGTGGGATAGACTTCTTTTGTTGAAATAGAGATTAAGGCATCTGAAGTGTCATTAAATACACCAAATTTCAGAAATTGGTCGACTAACTTTAATGCAGTTTGTTCATCTACTATTATTCGTTGCTTTCCAGTTTCGATATTTTGACTAGAAATACAGCTATCTAATTTCAAGGAAACAGTAAAAGTTTCTATCATTCGTCCAATTTCATTGAAGCTCAAGTACCATTCGTCGAGCCTAGTACTATTTTTCGTTAGCCCAACAATTCCCCCCGCATCTTTTGAAGCTTTGTTCACATGTTCCAGGGCCTGATCGATAGAAATTCTATTGAACCCACCATTCAAGCGTTTTACTACAAAATTTCCTTCGCAGAATTCCTGATACACTGTCGGAGCTTTATTTTCTAAATGTAGCATGTCACATAGATACACAGAACCCCATCTAGCATAATTGCTGTGGTCATAAGCAAAAAACCAGGGCAACATTTTTCTAAAACTTTGCAAGTGTAAATCCTACCGGCCTGTTCTTTCACTATACATGAACTCTAACAGAACTTCCACCATTTCCATGTAAGTGTACCAAAATTGGAAAGTGGGAGGCTGGCTTTCCATAAACTCCCTAAATGCCTCAGATAATTCACCGACATTGTTAACCAGTTCAAAAAAATTGTTAATGATTCCTTGCTTCGTCATTATTTTAAAGATATTACTTGCCATTAATCTACTCATATTGACAACGTGAATATTGTCACTTTTACATTCCATCAGCCATGTTTCAAACATTGGCAGTAATATCCTTAACAAACTCTCATAAGTTAATTTGTGAGCCCTAATTGCTTTATTCCACTTTTTACCATGCATTATCCCGATAACAATAGCATCTCCATAAACGTTAGACTCCAGCCATACATCGCTTAGGCCGGAATTGTCCATATGTTGTCCAATAGCTTTTAAAAAGTTCATCATTATATGAAATCCCCCCAATCGTATAATGAAGTTTGAACATTCATCGGGTTTTAGCCACTGAATTTCTTTCGCTTTATGGTATATAGCTTGATCAAACGTGATAATTGTATACTCATTATTTAATTTAGCTGCTATATCATTACATCGTTTCATTGTTGTTCACACAGTGTCATATTCAGATGCAACATAGGGCAAAAGAGGAAGGTAACCGTAGGTTGTGACATAGGTATCATCCTGATGAATCAGTCTACTAAATCCAGACCACTGTGGTATTGTTACTAAATTTTTAGAAATATCACGGCTGATTGATGTTCTACAAAAAATCCATGCTAAATTATAGGAAGAGATGAATTTTTTTTTCTCGTATTCACAAAGCATATTTTTGTTATCTATTAGAGGTGTTACTTTTTGTGACTTATTGTAATTAATTTTTCGTAGTAAGTGAAAGTTTTCAGGAATCTCAAGCTTGCTCTTGTATGGTAAAATTTTTGCTCCGGAACATGGTTCTGTTTCTAAGCTAGGCGGTCCTTTTTGAAATGGTATCATTTGTGTTGCGTGAAAAGTCGCTGCTTTGTCTAACGTTTCTTCTAATATATCAATATTATCTGCTGCGAATTGTACCAATCTATTGGGAACAAGTTGCTTGGGAATGTATCAATTATCGTTGCAAAAGTACCTAGTTATTTCTTCCTGTGCAATAGTATTTCTCAATCTTAATACATCTTTATAAGAGGCGGAATGTCCACATGTGTGGAGTGCTTCAATAATTTTTTTTGATCTTGTTTCTTGATGCACCATAATGCCTAGTCCGATGTGTTTGGGTGTTAACCTTTTCCCTTTAAATCGATTGTAAATGATGTCTTGACAGATGTTTATAACTCCTGTGTTGTTTTCCTTTCCATCAGCTGAAATTAATAAACCAATGATCCAAGCAAGGCTCTGAGGTATATATTTTTGGTAAGAATCAACACTTAAATCCCGATAATCTAAATGATCTGGTATGTTGTCTACTTCCTTCCAAATATCCGTGCATATTTTGTGCATTTGAGATAATTCTGACGCGCCTATGAATAAAGATGAACTAGATGAACTAGTTGCTGTTGAAGTAGAAACAGCTTCAATAAAACTGTGGACAGTATCAGATTTTGGGACTGATGGTATAACTACTGATGATTCGTTTACTTTTTTAGGCTTTACTATTTCTATTTTGGAACCGAAATGATTTCTAATTTCTTCTAATATCAGTCGTTTTGATCTATTTCCACCTAATGCTAAGTATCTTTTGAAAATAGATGTTACAGCAAATCCTTTTCCTTTTTCAATTCCATTTTGTATTTCATGTTGCACTAAAGTTAAAGCCTCATCTTTTTCTTTTTTGGTTCCTTGGTGGCTTTCCTCCGTGCTTGATTTCGGTGACAATATTTTCTCTACGTCCCGCATTCCGCCAACTAAACACCCTATATGGTACTTAACCTCCATCGCAATCAAATCGTTGTTACCGATTCTTTTTAATAAGTGTAACTTCTTGTTTGCTATATACCGAATTTTATCTTCAATATTTTTTGACATAACCTGCGACAAACGTTTTCCAATTAAGCGTTTTTGGCAGAATACACATTTGCTAATGTAAAAAACATCTTTTCTTAAGGCGGTCATGCTCCGTTTTTAAAAAGACTCGATGACAAGAACAATAAAGTTCTGAAAGAGATAGAGAATTAGGGCTGTCATTTACCCCAGTGCATCTGACGTGCCATGCAAATTATAGTTGACGTGTTGCCAGAAAATATCGTTCGGGATAGAGATGCTATTGTTACCTGTGTCCAATGTTTACATTACTTTGCTCGGGCACTTAAACTACACTGATATTCGGAAAGGAAAGTGTGTATTCAATCTCATAAAGCATATAATATACATTTGAATGAATAGGTAATTCATTCGGATCGAGGTCGCCACACACGTTTCTTTATAGATATAAAAAAAAATACGGATATCTAAAGATATTTGAATTTTACCACAAGCCCAGGATTTGCATCTATGTATTTCTTATATAAGTTAACCCGTAACCGATGAGGTGCGATTTTTGTCACGTCGAGTGTGAGGTGGAAGCCCTCAGACTCCCGATTAAATTTATTTTTTTGATTTTAATACGAATTAGTATCTGTTTAAATTAAATATTATGGCATAGTCTGGAATCTACTTAAACTATTTATGTTTAGTCAGCTATTAATTTTATTACAAACATCTACATTTGGTGAAAAATCCCAGGAGCGTACATTAGGGATGCGCGATATATCGTTTTTAAAAAAATATCGATATTTTCTTTTCGATAATCGAGATTAAAATCGATATTTTTTTATTCAATAATATCGACTGATATCGATTTTTTATTCGATAATATCGTTTAATCAAAAATGCCATTTTTCCAAATTTCATGCATTTATTTCACATTAATAGACAAAAGAACCTGTTCACATTATACAGAATTTATTATATTTTTAAGAAAAAAATGAGGTGTGGCCACCACACGACTTTCTTTTACGTATGAGCGTTTCAAACTATACAATTTTAAGAATTTTTTTATACAAAAATTATTCAAAATCCTATTCTAAGTACTTTCATTCTCTTAATAAATCGCTATAGAATGCATACTTTGCAAGATATTCGAAAAAGAGTGCTACTTCCGGTCCGAATTTTGAAATTTCATATATACAAAAACTATCCAGTTCTAAATACTTTTGTACTCTTGACAAATATATATAGAATGCATAACTTATGGAATATTTGCAAAAAATCGCTATTCGGTAAGAGTAAAAGTGGTACTTCCGATCCGAATTTTGAAATTTTTTTTATACAAAAGATATTTAAAATTATAATTTAAATACTTTTATACTCGTAATGTACCTGCCTAGAAAGCATGACTTGCGAGATATTCGCAAAAAACTCATTTTCGATAAGAGTAAAAGACCTACTTCCGGTTGGAATTTCGAAAAACCTTTTTAAGACAATTTGTCTCAAATATAATTTTGAGTACATTTGAATTCTCTATAAATTTGTTTAAACTTTGTAATTGACGAAATATTTGCAAAATTCAATTTTTTTACTGAAGTAAACTACTACATCCAGTCTACCGATTTTACTGAAAAACTAATCAGTTCTCAAGAGGGAGATTATACACGTAAATACAAAATTTGGAATAGATATCTACAGCGGTTTGACCATCGTGGTCACAGACAGACACACAAACATTTTTTAAAAACCACTTTTTTGGTATCAGGGGACTTCAAAACGTGGACATCTGCAAAAATCTCGAGGTCGAAAATTTTCGTCATCACAATACTTCCTTATACTACGTATAAGAAAGTAAAAAGTTAATAATTTGGAAAATGCTTATTGGGATGTTTACTATTTCATGTTTCATTTCATAGATTTTACATTTCGTATAGTTCGCCTTTATGGGGCGTTATCTTCCCATTAAACGTTTTTCAAATTTCCCACAGTATTATTTAGTAACTACGACATTTACATGTTAACTTCCCTATTTATAATATATGAGTGGTCATTTTCAGTTTTAATGTTGATGTTACTAAATAATATTGTGGGAAATTTGAAAAATGTTTACTGGGTTAATATTTGTGTTTCTGTATTTGTTTTATACCACTTATATTTTCATTGGAATTTTTTAAATTTTGGAATAAATATATACAGGTGAGTCATTAGTAGCCGCGTCTTCGATTGGTCTTTTGTGTTTTAAATAAAAGAAAAAACAATAAGTGGAAGATCCATGGTTGCTTGTGGCGCATATTGTAAAAATACTTTAAGCTCTGACGCACTTCCGGTTTCACCGGAAATGCACGGAACTTAAGTTTTTTAAATGACTCACCCTATATATTTTTGGAGATTCTTGTACTGCTTTAAATTGTCTGTTCAACTGTTTTTTCTGCTACATTTCCCGTTGTTGTTTGAATACATTTTTAAATGTTATTATAAAGATCAGAACTGTCCAGAATTTATTTTTAATTAAAAGTGTCACACATACATGTATCGGCCAGACATATTAAAAAATAATGACGGTATCATCTATGGTAAGAGAAACTATGTTTTCCATAATTATACAAGAAAAAAATACATAATAAATAACAATCATATTTATTTATTAACATAGGAAATTGGCATTCTACAAATTAATGAATAGAACAGAATAAAGTTGCAGAATTAATGACATAATGAACTGTATATAGCAGAATATCAGAATAATATAATAAACTTGAAAAAGCTAAAAAATAGGAAATATAAGAGGATAACAAACAATACATAACGCCATAAGAAAGCCAAGACGTGATTATTTATAGTCAGAGTAAAACTAAAATTTAAAATCACTTAAATTTTGTCCGTATAAAGTAGTTCCTTATATCTGATATATATTCTGTTATTTTTTCTACTGACGTAAATCACGAATAGGCATTTTCTTTGGATACTGGGGATCAACCAATTCAGGTAGAAAACATCTGTAAAAGAAAGTCACCAACTGCTCCTTCATATTCGCATCCCAGAAATTATCGTCCCTCATGATTTTTTGTACACTAATTCCGAAAGGTGTCCATATAACAAACAAGCAGTACTTTCTATTTGTTACATGTAGCTGGCCTTGCACTTAGAAATAATAATTGTCTTTACTTTTTAATGTTATTCGACCATCAACTATCTCCGCAAATTTAATTTTCTTCTCTCGAGCGGCTTCCGTTGGTGAATACGATGCAGCTGCTGACGGGCATTTTATTTCAATAATGCCATCGTCATCTATTAAACCATTCGGCGAAGCAGCTAAAAAATTCAATTTGCCGTCAATAAAAAGACCAATTCGTGTACACGAATTCCATAGCTTTTTTCCAATTCTTTTAAAGTAACAAATTCATGTTCCTGTCCCCAACGTGTTGCTGCAGTCCCGAAAAATTTATTGTACAAAAGACGTTTTATCAAATTTGCGCAATGCGTCGTCTTTTGCATTTTGCATATTGCTCCAAAATTGGACGCAGTCAGTCTTACAGAGCGCTGCTGCCTCCATAATAAGTTAGTGCTTTGCCCTATAGTAGCATGTTGTAACGCGTCACGTTCAGAATCCGATTTTTCAATTGAAGTCAAAATTTCTTTTTCTTTTATATCGTACTGCTCTTTTGTTAATGTGACAACCATTTCTATTTCTGTGTCACCATAATCGCTGTCAGCAGGTACTATCGGTTCCCTTTTTTTCTTGTTTTTACATGCAAATAACTTTTTACTGCATTTTTTCCAAGCTCTTACTCTTTTCTAGCTAGTCATAAACTTTTTTGTGTGTTTTCCTGGACTTCTGTATACAGCTTTTTTATGAATAACGCGCGGTAAATCACCCGGTTCCAAGTTGAATGCAATTGAAGCGGCTTCGCATCGAGTTTGATATGATCGTCGTCCGCTGAAATTTACTCTTTTCCCGTCAACAAATTTTTCTGAAATCCGGCTAATGTTTATGAATTTTTTAGTACTACAATGGCATGATGTTAATAAAAGCAAGAAAATAAGTGGTAATTTAGACAAGGCATTTACCGATTTTCTAGAACGGACAATAGAAAAGTTTCTGAGAAAGAGATTACATTAGGAGTCTTCCCAGATTTAATTTTAAATATTCATTATTTTACGATTATGAAGTAATAAAATGACTGTAAGCACTTATACAGAGAAATATACATGTTCTAATTAATTGTGCCTTTGTAAAATAAAGCAAATTGAGATTAAAACTAAACATATATACGTTTTACATAGAACATAGACTATTACTTTATAAAAACCAATAAAACAAAAATAATAATGATAAACGTCCTTAACAACTATAAAAAATGGCGAACAAATTACATGAATTAAAATTATTTTTAATTCATTAACAATATTATGAGCAATACAACATGAGCGACATGCGTACATAAACCACATTGTATAAAACGTTACACGCCGTTGCAAGCCGGCGACTGAATAAATTGAAGAAAACGGAGTTTTGCCAACAGGAAAATTATTTTTGCAGTGTAGATTCACCAAAATCGTTCTTCCGACCAACTGGCGCCTTGCTCTGCGATCGGCTTACGAATATTGCTTTAAGCGCCTGGAATATAGGCAATGTGTATCAAGAAACATACGTTCTTATCAACGTGATTAAGACAAAACGGTTAGCTTTAATGATGTACTAAAAAGTGTATATTAAAGGTAAAAGACGTATGAAGGTACCCACAGGCAGTTTTTGCCATTAAAGACAAACATTACACCTTAAAGTATACGATAAATATAAGCATTTTTAAAATGTTATTATTCAGTAGCATTTTTTTATATACAAATTTTTCAAAAAATATACTTTCACCGATTTTACTGTTATACTTCTTGTAGTGATATTTCAAATGTTTAGAAACTAATTATTAACTTGAAAATCGAAAATTATCGAACGTGACGGTAATGTGTGAACAGTAGTAAAACAGTGTCAGAAATGTTAAATCTAGAAAGAAAGACTTGAGGTTAGGAAATATGAAACTAGCAGTGGTTTAAAATATTGGACAAATGTGATGATAACGATGGCTAGGGGAGAGGTGGTAACAGTGGCCACCATTTTGTAAAAGTAACTGTGAAAATGTTTCTAATTAGATTTTTAATAAATATGTGTTATAAATTGTTACTATAACACATAACCTCACATCATAATCATCAATTTTTTAGAAAGAGGCATTTTAAAATTTTCTGGCAAATAAATTTAAGAAAACTCGAAAGTGGCCACTGTAACATATGGGTTTGGTACAGTGGTCACTTGAAAATTATACAGTGGCCACCGTATTTTTGCAGAAAAAAAGAGATACATATGTATGTAGTTTAAAAGTAATACATTTTTTCTAGAAGGCCATTAACAGAGCAGCCTAACAACATAACATATATTTTTATAACTAATAAAACATCATAAACAAAGTAAATAACTGAAAAATTCAACTCTATTGACACAAAACTAATACCAACTATAACTGCTCAGATCAACCGGAAACTGATAAAACAAACGTTGCATTCTTGTCGTTCCTCCAGACAAAGTAGGGTTTGGTAAGTGTAACACTATATCGTCATATACAGCACGTCCGAAACAGTAGGAAATGTGAAAGTTTTTCTACGATTTCTCAAATACTTTATAGTGAATTCTCCTGACTTATCAATTTCAAGCACTTCACCGACACAGTATTTTATTGTTTTTTTTGTTGGAAATTTCACTAATTCAAAACTACCAACACCAATATTGCTCAAATCTTCAAAATTTTCATTATTTATTGGATTTTGACACCAATCTACTTCGTTGCATTCTTGTCGTTCCTCCAGACAAAGTAGGGTTTGGTAAGTGTAACACTATATCGTCATATACAGCACGTCCGAAACAGTAGGAAATGTGAAAGTTTTTCTACGATTTCTCAAATACTTTATAGTGAATTCTCCTGACTTATCAATTTCAAGCACTTCACCGACACAGTATTTTATTGTTTTTTTTGTTGCAAATTTCACTAATTCAAAACTAGCAACACCAATATTGCTCAAATCTTCAAAATTTTCATTATTTATTGGATTTTGACACCAATCTACTTCATCGGAGTCAGTAAGGGACATTGATTTTTCACTTATTTCACTGCCATCAGAGTCTTTCACATTTTCACGTATTTGTGGTTTTTCATACTTCAGTATTTGAATTTTCCGCTTCTGTTAGCGGAACATCTGTCACACTAGCAGCCATAAAGGCGTCCTCAGCAGACAGAGAATCGTGAAAAGGGTAAATTCCCGTGGCTCTAAAACCTGAGACACAACATTATATATTTTATCTGATCTCAGTTTATAATTATCGAAAACCCCTTTCAAATTTGCTTAGAATCGTGTCACTGCGGGTCTGTTGACACCCATGGCACGACCGAGTGAAGTAGCTTCTGCAGACCGTATCGATAGTGAATTTCTCTTCAAAAAACCCGTAAGCCAATATTTTCCAGCCATTTGACTTTGATGCCATGAATTAGGAATTTTTTTCTATTTACAACTGCTAATTCATATGCTAGCTTTCTTACATTTTTGGGGGTAAGGCCGTGATGCAGTTTAGCTAAAGTTTGTAAATAATCACATAAAACGCCTTCTTCTGAAGAATCGAATATTTTGTTTACAGTATAGTTTGGCGTTAAGCGCGGAGCTCCCTCTAATGCTGGGTCTTCCAATTAATATTACAATTTTCAACTTTTTTTACATATCGCCTCAACGTTGTTCGTGGTATATTAAATCTATTTGAATCAGATTTTACCGAAAGTCCCCCTTCATGAATACTCTGCAGAGCATTTTTCATTAGATCAGCGGGCGTTTTTCCTATACCAGTTACTGCTGTTCTTGTCCGCGGCATCACTGGATCTACTTACAACAATAAATTACAGTTTGAAAAAATAAACAAGACAGCCCCACCTGCTACATGGAACAGTAGCCACCCTTTTATTTCTCAATTAATGGTGGCCACTGTTCCTTTTAACAAACATGGCCACTGTTGCCGCAAAGCGGTTGAATTCTAATCGGCATATTGTAGAAAAACAAGTGAGGTTAGAACTCTCATTGAACCATTGATGTGATTGTAAAAGTGTTCAAACCGTATGCTCAAAACATAGTTTAACCAGAGAAATAGAGTAGGGGAGAACGCGCTTAAAGATGCGCCAACTAAGTTAAATTGAATTCCGCCATTTTGAAGGTTGCTCACAAGCCTTACAAAAATGTTTGGAACAAATAACTTTATTTTTGGACCAGGTCCACGTTTCAACATTTTTTCCTAGCACATCTAACCACATTTTCAATGAATCACCCCGTGGAAATCTACAAATAGTGCAGAATTAATCGCGCTCTTAAAGATGCAATTCTTTCATTCTATTACGGTAATATTTATACCTAGCTCAACAATTCGCATGTAAAGTTCATTGACTTAGAAAAATGTAAACAAACTTACGTGTGAAAAGAAATGCCTTCCGGCTTAAATCTTCGACTGTTACTGCAGCCCAACACAGAGCACGACATGTTAATAACACACACAAGTCCTTTTTAATACAATTAATTAAAAATAACCTCCAAGCTTGACAATTACAACAACACAAGTGCCAATTACCCTGCAATAGAGGCGGGTTGTGAAATCGCAGTCTGCTACTTTGTCACTGCTACTGGTCAGTCACCGTTAGTAACAGTGACAGCAGCTTTAAAGTAGCAGTTCTCTCAGTAGTGTTTTATAAACCCGCCCTTTCACGTGAACGCCAAGTCTGTTACCATAGGAAGGGCGCAGTTATATGCAATACGTTTTTCCTCGACTTGCGACTTGCGACTAGCGAAAATAACCGCTTTCAGTAGTATCAGTGAATATAAACAGTGACAAAAATAGCTGCTTCTTTTCACTGTGACTACCGTGTCACAGTAACAGTTTGTCACTGCTACCGAAAAATAGCAGTTTTTCCCGACACTACCCTGCAAAATGGCGACCACAATAGCGTTTGCTTAAAACTGGATGCGCACTCGTCGAAGCGCGTTCTCCCCTACTCTATTTCTCTGAGTTTAACAGATGAATTGAAGCTTATGAGTTTTACCACGTATTATACTTGCCTTCAATAATAACTTTTCAACGCACAAAAGATGTTCACTCACGCGACTCCCATTAACTAATCTCTACTGAACTTTTCTGTTGATGCTGTTGATTAATGTAGGTACTCTGCTACTAGTTACGCATTGCCACACTAGATGACAGCCGTATTCAAATGATTTTAAAAGAATTAACTGGGTGGCTACTGTACCTGGCATGGCCACTGTTACCACCTCTCCCCTACTATTAGAAGTAAATTGTCCCATGGGACGGTAATGTTAAGAGAACAAATACGCTGGTTAAAACTTACTCTTTTTATAGAAAAAAAACCTGTTTAACGATAGTTATTTTTGTAAAACACGGACTCGCAACATCCACCTGGCTATAGATCATAAAAGTAAACAAACGATCAACCGGCGCCATACATAGTTTAAAATTTGTGCCAAAAGTTGGCGTGACGGTAATGTTAGTGCTCTTCGGTATATTTCGTTAATATTTAAAGACAAAGAAATACGGCTATATCTTTGAAATTATACATAAACATGGCGAAGAACAATTGTTGAAAGAATGTAAAAAAAAATAATTTTATAAGATATATACAAGATAAGCCAAATGTAAGAAACTGAAAAAGTATAACGTGACGGTAATGTAAAATGGAATATTTAAAGTTTAAAAATAAAAGGATATAGCAATTTTGCGTTATTATTTTTCTTTAAATTGACACCATAACATAATATTCCTAAAAAAATTAGTACGCCCTAGTATCATTTTAGATAGGATTGTAGTTATAGGGTACCTATATGTAAAGTTAAAGGTTATTGAAAATGACCCAAATATGACCTAGGTGGCCTCATCGCTTACTCTGGGCTCCTTGGAGTCGTCGAGCAGAACGTCAGTGGTCATTTTAAAGCATACTCTTTCAGAATTAACGAAAAATGGGAAGTCTACGATCATTTACTGCAACGTAAAGTAGACTGCAATGATAGCAGTATAGCCGAGTCCAAATGAAACTAACAACAATTGAGTGCAAATGGAGCACATTTGATAAACATTTTATACTATACAAATTATAACAAAGGTGGAGCAGGACAGTAGACTTTCGTCAGTTTCAGAATTTCTTTTTGGTATAACTTCGAAAGTGAGTGGTTGGCGGGAAGATGCTATACGGTACAACTGAGCACAATTGGAGTGCTTTGCCACGGCTTCAAGTTTTAAAAAGAATTTAAAATTTTTGGGGGCCAATCGTCAAGTTAGCCCCCTCCTTCGATTTTTTTTAAAAATCTTTGAAAACAGAAGAGCACAAATGAAACTAATAACGGCACAATTGATACCCATTTTATACTATTATATAAATTGAAACTGCGGGGGGGGGGGGGGGGCAACTTCACGGAGCTAAAATTAATCGTTCTCAATACACAACCGTCTTTTTTTGTATTATAATTAGTAACATCGATCTGCATAATATAAAAGCAATATTATTTCATAAACTGATCCTTTTTCCTCTTATCACATTTTGTGTTTCTGTTTGAATACAATTTTGAGCGCTAATAAATGCTTAAAGATAAGAACTGCCGTTATACACTTTCATATTTTAAATGGCGTCAAAGTATGCCGGGTACATTATTCCAAAGAAATTTTATAAGGAATTCAAAAGTGTATTCGGCATTTTTTGTCCGAGATAACAAAAAAGACGGTATTACCCCGTTCCTCCACAATTACTACTTAATTCATTCACTGACAGTAAACGTATTCTTTGCTTGTCAAATTGGGGTTAAATAAATCTAGGAACAAATTTTCTTCACATTATTTATAGTGTTTTGCATAGGTACTTTGACATTATTAGGTGTTTAGTATAAATATAAGAAATAAAACTGTACCATAATGTAAAATTACTCTAAAACGCTTCTCAGTATATTTATAGAAAAATAAAGATGTAACCTTGAAGGTATACTTATCTAAGATTGTATCTTGAGTATCTTTTTATGGTCTATGTTATTCTTAGTGACTATTTTTCGTGCTATTTTTGCACAGCATTTTATTAGATTTTAAATCCAGAAAAAAGAAAAATTGACCTTCTTTATTCAAATATAGAGAGAAAGAATAAATAAATAAACCGGCTCCTTCATTCGCCTGTTCGTATATTATGTGTATGTATATATCATAGGTATATATTAGTCATATTATTAAGGGTGCGTTTCAATATTGGCAAATCCATTTCGGTTCGGAACTAAGATTTTCCTGTATCTTAAATACTACTAGTAATAATAGGATGTCGCCACGGTATGCATTCTAAAATTAAATAGCAATTACCTCAAACCATTTCAAGGTCATTTTACCTGCTTCTTAAATTTCTACCTCTACATACGATTTGTAAATATGGTCGGTGCGGCTTTCTTTGCAATTTCATTTTATGCCGTATGAATCAAATCGGCACTTGTCAGCTTTCATGCAGAATTAGGGAGAAAGACGCGCGAACTTTAAGCATTCATTTGAATTTATTTGTAAATTGAAAAACTTAATACATATATATATAATATAGTTTGACATATCCTCCATAAAATGTTGATTGCATTATTAAATACATAATTTAAATTAAATTACTTTTTATACATTTACAATCAGCTACATTTATTTTATTTATAGATTTAGTTATTTTTTAACAAATTCTTTAACGCTGAATGTAAGTGATACTCATCCATTCGACTTTCTTATTTCATACAAAATTATATAATAAATAAACAACTTTGTGTTTGCGAGGTGCCAAATAAAACATTTTCTTTTACTTGATACATTTGTAATTATTACAGGCTACTGCATCTGTGCGGTATATCATACCTTTGTTGATCATATAGAATAATAATAAGCAAAACAGAAATATAGTCATATTGTCTTCATGTACCCATTAGTTCAACATTCTATTAAATATGTTTTACACGCTAAAAATACGGGTAAAGTTAGTATTTGCAAATCCTAAATGTCAATTTGCCCGTTCATTTGATTTATATAGTGTTGCGTTTTCGGGTTCGCAATAAACAACTCGTGCAATTTATTTATTTAAAACAGTCTGTATATTTACACACGTAAAATTAATTACAATATAAAAAATGTAAAACTAATGTATCACACTTAAACTACTACGATTTAAATTAACACAGGTATTTATTTCTATTACTAATATTTATGTCCGTGTATTTATATCACTTCTATTTATATAACACCGCACCACTATATTTATTTTGTACTACTTATATTTATGTTTACTCTTCGACTATACCTTGTCTCAGAATAAGAAGGAGTGATTCAAATATCGCGCCGAAATGGCGTATATTTTTAAAGTATTTCATTGGTTCTTGCGTAGGCAAGTTTAACATGGGAAAATAAGTTTGACAGTGGTTTGACAAAACGTCATTTTATGTTTATAGCCAAGCCATAACCTAGTCTCATACATTTTTACTTTGGTTTATTATACTTGATCATGCATTTGAAACTTTGAATTTGATTAATCTGTCAAAAATACTGTACGTCAGTGCAAAAATCAAACATTCAACAATTAATATCATTGCAAAAATAACTATAGATGAGTTCATACCATAAGTGAACTGGACAACTCACACATATTCTAGAATTGACTCATTAATTTCAAGTAAGTGTTAATTAAATACTAATTATATTACCACATGTTCATATAGGTACATGTTATATTTCAGATATGTCAAACGTAAAGAAACCTGTACTAATAGAAAAAGGTGAAAATATATGGTGGAGAATATGGGAAAAAGATTGGATTGCTGCAAGTATAATGAGTGCACGACAAGCTTTGATGAAAACCTGTAGGATTAAATAGCCATACCGATAAAGATAGGCAATTAAGAATACTTCATATAGGATCTGAATTGATACATAAGATGAAGTTGCTTCAAAAAAATCCCCTTTCAGAATATCACTTATATGAGAACTTTTGACAGAAGCAATTACAAATGTTACAATAAGTATTTGGAAAAATTGTACCGAGCATGTAAATTTTTAATCTTTTTAACACGATGTGAACACTAAATTATATTGTTAATTTCCAATATTTAATAGAAATAAATATTTGTTATACTTTATATATTTTCATAATAAATAAATTTTAATAGGGAATAATAATTAGTAATGTGTAGGTATATGTAATTATCTTTGCAGTTCGTGTAAACAATTTTAGCCGATGTAAATTTTTCTATTTATTGCTGTTGTATGTAAGATTCACATTTCCAAGACTAGTTGCTTGAATTTACCTCCTCAAGGTTTGTATAGCAGTAAAACGAATGATTTATCTATATAAGTTCTTTATTGATATTTAAAATAGAAACTAATAAGTAAAACTTTTTCTGCAAGTTCTTAAGGACATTTTGATAAGAGATAAAAGGTTTGATTCATTCTTGCTCTCTGATACAAATATTTAATAATAAATAGACTTGATTCGCAATTTTCATGTTGATGTAGCACATACACTAAAATGTGCAGTAATTATATATTTATAACGACAATCCTCCTCAAAACGCTCAGAACAAAGCCTATATGCTTTCATTTGTAAATTGAGCCTATATCTTTATCCATAGATTCTTCTAATTTTTTTTTGTAAAACTAGAATGAACAGATTTGAATGTTAAGAGATTTGTATTCATCAAATTATAGATATATGCACCTATTTGTGTTTATAACTTTACTCTCCTGTTTCCAATTGCCGTGCACTCGTATTGCTGCTTCGACTGGTAGAATGAAAAGCGGCACATCCATCTATTTTAACGAAAGTAGTAAATGAAACACAAAACAGCTAAATCCTTGGTTAGAATTAATACAGTTCTTCTAACCTCAATTGTCATGATGTCATATCAAATTGTCGACTAAATTTTAAGCTATGTGTTCCATGTTTTGGCGGGATATTTGAATCACTCCTTCTTATTCTGAGACAGGGTATACCACTCAAGGAACCATTTATTTATTTCTAATATTTATTTTTACTTTGGTCTGTTCCGCGCGACGACTACTAAGGACTTTCTTATTCCGGAATAAGAGATTCATTCAATAGTCTCGTGCGGAACAGGCAGATAAATAAATAAACATAAATAAATAGTTCCTTAAGTGGTAGTCGAAAAGTAAGCATAAATAAGTGAGTGTAGTTGTTACATAAATATTACGGAATGTAAATAGAAGTGATATAAATACGGTACAGTGTTACATAAATAACAGTAGTGAAATAAATACATGTGTTAATCTATTTGTAATAATTTTAAGTGCGTTACATTTATTTTACATTTTTATATTTTGATTAGTTTTATATTTTTATATTGTAATTAATTTTACGTGTGTGAATATACAGACTGTTTTAAATAAATAAATTGCACGAGTTGTTTATTTGGAACCCGAAAACGCACCAATAGTCTGAATTTTCAGTCTTTTTATTTAGTTCATATTATAACTTTTCAATTCAAATATCGCGCCGAAACGCTACTATTTTTAACAGATTGTATTGGTTCCTAGGTAAGCAAATTTAACAAGGAAATATAAATATATGCGATATATGTTATATTTTATAACATAACCAAGCCGTAACCTGTGAACATTCTCTTGCGTTTTTGTTTTGGTTTATTGTATTTTAGTGTGTTATTAAACACTATCGATATACTTATTTGATTTTATTATTTTGTGTTTTTTTTTCTGTCTTCTTTGTTATTTGTTAAGAGTGTTGTTAGTATTAGTATACACTACACTATTTATTTATACTTATCATGATCTGACAATTGTAATGCATTACAAGTTTGAGAATATTGACAATTTTATGTAACAGAGGTCTTACAAATATATAGTCTATTATTATTATTATTATCTGTAAGTGTAAATAGGTACGTCACGAACATTAGATAAGGCGCTTCCAACAAAACCGTGAAATTCACCACCCAAACAGCGTCAAGTATTAGCACAATAAAGACGATAAAAACAGTTTTAAATATGTACAAAATTTTAACTCTACAAAAACTAAAATTGAATAGCCTAGCAGCATTTTTCGAATTTCGCGAGTGTTTTATGTTTGCACTGGGCGCAATTGAATAATATATAGAGGTGTACTCGCTATATTTCACTATAAAATTAGTTATAATAGTTATATATATAGAAATATAATTTTGTCAATCAATGTTTGTACATCTATTTTTTGACCAATCTTTTGTTTGAGTACACGGTGTGTCTAGTAATTTCGCAATAAAAAATGAATTAGCCTACCTGTACTCAACTCGATTGTCTTCCTAGCCAACTTAAAACATCCGCGAATTTCGAAAAATGCTGCTAGGGTATTGTGCTGGGGGAATAGCAATTGTAGTAAAATCTTCAAAACATTAAGTAAGGTAAAGGTATTACTTTAATGTTAATATATTATAAATAATGAGGCTAGTATAAGATTATTGTTATTATTAAAAACTAAAAACCCGGCGAACTGACCTCCGGCATTTCAAAGTTTTGAAAATTGCTATCAAATAAAATGTACCTATATTTACATTTTAAGTAATTAGCAACAACCTTAAAAAATTTTGAAAAAAAATATAGAAGGTTCTTGTCAACAATTTCTTCTCCACTTCGTAAATGTAAAACGGCTACTAGGCTTTTATCGGCGTAAAAAAATCCGTAGGCATCTTTCAATTAAAGATAACAGAAAACTCCATATTTTAAAATGATTCAATTTGATTAAATTGACAAATTAAACTATGTAGTTACTTTTTATGATTTGTGGTGCCAACCTGTGATGCCAACTGCTCATTGTCTATTACGTACTTTCAAATAACTCGTAACATACTAAATTTTATAATTAGTAACCGCAAAAATTGCTGTTAATTATAATTTTAAATTATAATAAATAATTAAAGTATCGTATAACACACAACTAACCTCTAAATAATTGCAAGATAATAGCGCCATCTATACTATATGTGCTACACTATAAGGCGACGTAAATGTAACAGATATCTGTAAATGTATGTAATTGCTTACAAAAATGTTACAAATTTTATTTCATGGATCACTTAAAAAATTACACATATATTTAGCTACTGTTACTATTTTTACCTTCCAAATATAAATACCGAATGTACTTGCTATATTACATATAAATTTACCGTGTAATTTTTAAATGTAGCCATTTTTTCTAGTAGTTGCAAAACCACTAACTTCCCATTTTATTTACGGCTTATATATTAACTTAATTTAAAAAAGAATTCGACCTTTCACCTCGTTTAACCTTTATCTTCATGCTTAATGCATAAAATTTACATGTTTTGATATCATACGCCTGAAAAAATGGAAATAAAAATGGTATTTTTCGGGTACATTTCTCTCCTGCCAAAACGTTATCAAACGCAGCCTTAAATATCTAAGAAAAACATAATATGTGTTGGTTACATTGCTCTCTGCTTTTGGTTTATTTACGTAAGAGTTTATAAACAGCCACACGAACTATTCTTTCGTAGATAGCGCAACGAGTCAATGTGCCTTGGTTTTAAACTTGATTGCAGTCACGCGCGAAATTGCAATATTTCATATTTTGGATGGTTATGCGACATCTTCCGCTAACATTTGTAATTATTTTGATTGTCAATGGACTTGGTATATCTTCTTATACATAATCAATGACCGAGGTTTTCGCCTATAGCACAGTATAGAGCTGTATAGACACAGTAGTTTCTCTCGCCGTCGGCACCTTTGATGTTTGTGTCCGAAAATAGTACTGCGCAGTCACGCACGCGCAACCAGAGGCGTAGTAAATTTTTCTATTCAGGAATAAGCCAGTGACGCAGAACCAAATTGTTTATGAGATAATTATGTTAATCTATTTTTAAAATTATGAAAAAGCTATATCAATAATACAAAAAACGATGATAAAACACTGCTTTTTATTAAGTACATATTACACACGCATTTAAAATGTAATACATTATACGTACAACCCAAGAAAAGGCTCCTCTAACCTAAAGATTACTTAAATTTCTTGACACAATTCATCAATGGTGTTGTAAAATTGTTATTTTATTTGAATTGCCACTAACTTTGCTAACTTCTATTGCAAAATTTCAAAGTATAAAAAATTCTTACACGAATAAATAGCTTTATCAAAAATTCAGTAGGAAAATTTTCGCAGGGATGTTTATATGATATCTCCTCCAAATTCTGTTTTAATTTAAAGCTAACATTTGGTTCGAAGGAAAATGAAGAAAAAAATTCACAGAAGGCTTTTTCCTAATGCGGTATTTATATATAGGTATACTGAAATTATGGTCGGGCGTTGCCAAATTAGTAAAGCTGTTTCACAAAGTTAGGACATGCCTTAAAATAAGTGTAAAATTTGAATTCATTCATTTCTTGTGTTTTAAACGTATAATTGTTGGAAAACTATGCTTTTCAAAACATTTGTGTCCCAAATAACCTATGAAATAAGTGAAGGTATTTTGTTCAGTTATATTTTCCCATTGTCGGTAATCAATCTTCGAAAATTAAATTTTGCGTTGGTGGTGGTGAATTTGTCATGAAGTTTGAGTAATTATTCACAACTACAATACACAATATGCACATTTTAACAGTTGAGGAAATTTTAATGCGCCTGGGGATCTTACCGCATTGGTTCTTTCGGAAACCTGAAAAAGCTTAATTTAGAATTGTTCGAACTATTCTGCTTGCACCGAGGTGCACAACAATAATGGGGCATTTTTGTTCCAAGTATTCGCGAAACGAAACACTACAATTATTGATAAAACGTTATGCTGTGTGCACACTAATTATAAAAAAACAATTTGTTTGTCAAAAATGTTGGAAATACGTCAGCATCCATTAAATTATATGGAAATGTTTCAAGGAAATGCACAATAATCAAACAAAAATTTTTGACACACATTTTAAACACAAATTCTAAATTAATAATGTGTTAATAAATTTATTTGACGTTAATTATAAATGCCAAAAGAATGTATAATTTAGTTTTACAAATGCCTTGTTTAATCTGTGTACAACTACCCATTAATTTGTAAAATTAGTATTCATAATAAATTGTTTGTCAAACATTTTGTATAATTGGTGTACAGCATAACTTATATTAACGGCCATTCACAAATCGCATGCCTAGCAGTCGCATCAAATAATCCCGCCAACTCAACAGCTGATGGCTGACTACTGCGCATTCAGAAATTTTCACGCACGCGTCGGTTCAAGGTCGTCGGTAGGAGGACAATTATTTCCCTCGAGAGAAACTACTGTTTCTATTACATAGCTATATACTGTGCCTATAGTGACGTCAAATGGCGCTTCTCATATACAGGTGTCCCAGAAATAAAAAGACGGAGTAACAGGTATGTAAAGTCCGAACATAAACACGCAATAACGAAGAAATTAAAAATTTAATTGTCTATATCGTTTTTTAGATAAAAAATTACATTACGGACCTGGCACAGAATGTATGTTTATAAATACACGTAAGAATGCTCATTTGTAAATAGAAACGAACACGCATTCATAGAAAAATACTCTTTTATTTGTATAAAACGGGAAAAAAACGTAAAATCGTTCTCATTCATATAAAACATATTCTTTGCCCGATGCGTCTAGATAACGCAGCTATGTAGTCGCTTGTTGACCCAGATGGGCGACCCACTTTATTGCACACAATAAAAGATTGTTTTTATTTTTAAAATAGGAAGGTTGTTGCTCTTTAATGTGTTTGTAGTCGCAAACAGCTGATTATTATTATTTTAGAATTTTCAATAAGTCGTAGTTTTTCTAGCCTTTATTACAGTAACATCAAGAATGTAATTATTTTTTTCTAGCAGGTGTAAAATTAAAGTAATTAATGGTTTGATATTTATTATGAAGTATCTACTCCTCCTTTTTTATAAACACAAGTAATATGGTGGTCCTGAAAAGGACCGATTGTGAAAGTGAAGCAGGTGGATATTTCGTCCAGGGTCGGCGTAAGGCCAATTAAATTCTTTATTATTTTTTTTCTGCCGCCTGCGCACGAATAAAGACTTGATATTTTGAGGGTACGTTTTTACACAATCTATACTTCATTCACGTTAAGAATGCAGTAGATAGCGCAACAATCGGCGTTTGTGTGACACTGGCACAATCATAGAAATAAACAATAGCGGGTGGTTTGAAATATAAATGTCAATTTTATTTGTCTGTTTCATATAGTTCGCACGGTTATTCTTCGTGTAATCAGAGGAGAAATGAGACGTGAATAAAAAAATACAAGATCTGTCAAATTTAAATGTAATATACACGACGTTGAAATTATTACTACACTTTTTTAATGTAAATTGGTCGCGCGTAACAGCCAATCACAGTTTGGGAAATGTTCTCCTATCTAATCCAACGCTGCATTCTTAACGTGAATTAAGTATAGCTTCCGATTTCTGCTACTCCGTCTTTTTATTTCTGGGACGCCTGTATATATAATACTACTATAATAATAATAATATTATAATACTATACCTTATTCCAAAAAGAAAGACGAAATAGACTGCCTAAGTGGTGACGTCATTAAATGGCGGTTATTTAAAAACCTTTCCAAGCACTCTTGAATTGTGTAGTATTTGCCCATTTGATTTTTTATTTTGAGTTCTTATGAATTAATGCGACAAAGATAACCGAAATAGATAGTATAATCATTTAGTATATTGTTGAAACAAAGAAAGTGTATATTAGTATACGTGGTATGTATAGTATCGATCATTTCTATGCTAGTTAACTAAGAGTTTTGAGGTTATGTTACTTTTATCAGAATCTTATTGTTAATTTTGATATCCTTAATTTTTTAGTAGTGAAGATGGTGATGTGTTTTGTTCCCCATTGTAAGCATTACAGTGAAATGAAAACCTGTAAGTTTTTCGGAAAAATTGGAGTATATGGGTGCAACCGATTTTTGACAAAATGACTTGTGTACCTTATGGCGGACCTCTAATTGAACAACTTTTACTTATAAATTAATCGGCGCAAACGTACAGAAACGGAGATAATTAATAATTAAGGTGCTCATCGAGTGAATTTTCCATGTCACATTTTTAGTGGTATCTGTTATACACACTTTTGAAATTATGAAAATCGTAATAAATGATGTTTATTTCACTTTACCACACAATAATTACATTTAATTTTTATGTTTTTTAATCACTTTTCTGCGATTTTAATATTCTAACATAACCTTCCCCTTCCCCCGACCCGCACGCGCGAAAAAATTCGAATTAAAACATAGCCATATATAAACAAATATGCAAAAATTGTAATACAAATTAAGCAGTTGATATGTTTAGTATACCATTAAACCAATTATAAGCTTGCAATACTCTGTTTTTACTCGATAAAATTATAATATAGCTCCAAATTATTTCTTATGACAGATTACATACACTTTTCTAATGTTTGGAAAGGTTTTGTGAGCCCCGCCTCCTTGTGACGTCAGACTTAGGTAGTCCATTCTGAACAGACCAAGTAAAAGTTATTTCTAATTGTTGACAGCAAGGCCAAATAACACCATACTACATTCGCTTTTTGTTGTCAATTGTCAAATATTTTGACATTGTGTTTTCTAGACAAATTTATTTACTTTCATGTGTTGTGATTATTACATTTACCATTCTGTGCCTTAACTGGATTTATCTCTGAAGAATCTATATACAATTTAATTTGGTACAGATTTCATATTTCAGACAGATATTTAAATTTAATTTTACCGCCTAAAATTGATTTAACCAGTTACAGGTTGTTATTTGGACTGAGATCGTTCAGTAATAAGTATTCTTTCAATCAACGCTGAGTCTGTTCTGAATTTCGTCTCTCTTTTTAAAATAACATATGGCGCTTCTCTATATCCGACAGAACACGGCATACGTTTACATTTAGTCGCACCAGTTGTACAGAATTTATCCCCAACGTTTAGTTAAATTTGCAATAGCGGTTCAACTCGTCCAATAGAGTGAATAATAGCCCCTGGTGCGTGCAATGACAGAGAGAAATTTATTGGTTTATTCGAGTTTTGGTTGTTCTAAACTGATCTTTTCATTAGCGGTAAATGTCTGTTTTAAATTATATTATATCATAATGCTAGAATGCAATGAGAGGTAGTTTTTAGAGGAACAATGACTATGTACACCAAGAGAAATAATTTTCCTTACATTTTGCTGAGATATAAAGTTATGGGCATGTCCATATAGCAATGTATAATAAACACGCCCTATTACCACCTTATATCTCCGCGAAGTGTACGAAAAATTATTTCTTCTGGTGTACCTGTATCGTTTTTTGTATACGACCATGTCTTCAATCACAATGTAATTAATTCGTTGTTTCATGAGCGAATTTTTTTTCTACCAATTTTATAACGAAAATTTAAAGTATATTCATCCACTACTACACGCTCAAGCTACAAGTAAATATAAATTCCTGTAATATTGGTGTCAATGTGCGAGATATTCCTCGATTTAAAAAATCTTTAATTACGCACACGTGTCCACCGAATTGCATTTCTGTTCTATATATTCAATTAGCTCCAGAAGCAGCAATTTTTCAACGTAGGACTATTTGTCGTTAAATTAATGTGAAGCACGTAAATTTAACGACAATTAGTTATATATTGTAAAATTTCCTCTTCTGAAGATAAACTAGTGCCGTGTATGTACAATTGCTTTCTTTTGAAATGGCCGGTCTAAATTGAAAATCAAGTCGCAAATACTAAAACATCCTCACATTCTAATGTTCGATTTGTTTACTCCAAAGTTAAGAACGGGACAAGCAAAAAACAGGCGTCGTAAATCATATATAGCATGAATAAGCCACTATACTTAAAATCAAATTGGTTTATATTTTGGGAAGTTTTATAAATACTCTCCTCCACAATGTCAATATATAGTAACGAAGGAAACATATTTTGAATACCTTGCTTTTTTTATATAAATAACTGGTAAATACAATTAAAAGAAAAAGATTGTATTACATTATGTATTATGTTGCTTTGTAAAAGAAACTACATATGGCATATACTATAGCCAATATATTTGAAATATTTGAGTTCATTTATAATTTATTGCCTCACTCATAACATTGATGCTACTTTCTTCGAAAAAATAATTTTTATTTTCCTGAATGTCTTTCTGGCTTTTATTTTATTCTTTAGGGCTTTATTTTAATTTCAACATGGAGATCCACTATTTTATTCAAATCTCGGTTTTCTGGAATTTTAGGACTTATTATTATTTCTGGGAGTGAGTTGTATTATTTTAGATGTTGAAGCTTTTTAATAGTAATAACAACGTTTAACAGAAAACTAAAATAAGACTAAAACAATCTGTTATTATAACAATCCCTGTTTTCTTATAAAATGTAAACATATTTGTATTATCTTAATAAATCTCTATAGAATGCATAATTTCAGAAACATTTGCAAAAAAACTGCTATTCAATAAAAATAAAAGTGTTACTTCCGGTCCGAATTTTGAAAACATTTTTATATAAAAATTATTCCAAATGCGGCTCTAAGCAATTTTATGTTCTTAATAAATCTGAATAGAATGCAGTATTTGTGAGATTTTCCAAGAAAGTGCTATTTGGTGAGTATAAGCATTACTTCCGGTCCAAATTTTAAAATTTCTTTTATTCAAAAATTTTTCCAAATGTAGCTCTAAATACTTTTGCACTTATAATACATTTATGTAGAATGTATAAAAAAACTGCTATTCGATAAGAGTAAAGTCTTACTTCCAGTCCGAATTTTCGAAATTTCTTTTATACAAAAATTGTTCTAGATAAATCTGTATAGAATGATAAATTTGTAAGATAATTGCTAAAAACTCTTTTCACATTTTAGTGCTTTTGTATTCTTTAGAAATTCGCCTAAACTTAGTAGTTGACGTATTAATAAATTTTGATTTTTTTACTGAAGTAATTACTACTTCCGGTCTACCAATTTTACTCAAAATCTCAAGAGGAAGATTATATTCGTAAATATAAGGTTTGGTATTGATAGCTGTAGCCGTTTGGGCGCTATCATGGTCGGAGAGAGAGAGAGAGATATCTGCAAAAATCTTGAGGTCGAAAATATTCATCATCACAGTACACAGTAAAAATGAGGTGTGGCCACCACACGACTTTCTTATACGTATGAAAGTGTTACTTCCGGTCCGAATTTTGAAATTTCATTTATACAAAAAATATTCCAAATCCAACTCTAAATACTTTTGTACTCTTCATAAATATATATAGAATGCATAATTTACGACATATTTGCCAAAAATCGCTATTCGGTAAGAGTAAAAGTGTTACTTACGGTTCGAATTTTGATATCTTTTTTATACAAAAGATATTGAAAACTATGTTTTAAATACTTTTATACACGTAACGTACCTGTCTAAAAAGCTTGACTTGCGAAATATTCGCAAAAAACCGATTTTCGATAAGAGTAAAAGACCTACTTCCGGTAGGAATTTCGAAAAACTTTTTAAATACAGTACATATGAATGAAAACCGATTTTCGATAAGAGTAAAAGACCTACTTCCGGTAGGAATTTCGAAAAACTTTTTAAATACAGTACATATGAATTCTTTATAAATTTGTATAATTAGTATTTGACGAAATATTGGCAAAATTCGATTTTTTCACTGTAGTAAACTGCTACTTCCGGTCTACCGATTTTACTGAAAAACTAATCAGATCTCAAGAGGGAGATTATACACGTAAATACAAAATTTGGAATTGATATCTCCAGCGGTTTGACCGCTATCGTGGTCACACACACACAGACAGACAGACACACAGACATTGTTTAAAAACCACTCTTTTGGTATCAGGGGACCTCAAAACGTGGACATCTGCAAAAATCTCGAGGTCGAAAATTTTCATCATCACAATACTTCCTTATACTACGTATAAGAAAGTAAAAAGGTGCTATTCGATTAGAGCAAAAGTGTTATTTCCGGTCGGAATTTTGAATTTTTTTATACAAAATGTATTGAAACTTATGTTTTAAATACATTTGTACTCATAATGTATCGGCCTAGAAAGCATGGCATGGGAGATATTCACAAAAAAATTATCTTTGATAAGAATAAAGACCTACTTCGCGTAGGAATTTCGAAAAACTTTCTTAATAAAATTCTTCTGAAATTTAATTTTGAGTACATATGAATTCTTTATATTTTTGCTTAAACTTAGTAGTTGACGAAATATTGGCAAAATTCGATTTTATCTTCCGGTCTGCCGATTTTACTGAAAATCTAATCAGATCTCAAGAGGGAGATTATACTCGTATATACAAAATTTAGAATTGATAGCTACAACGGCACACAGACATTTTTTAAAAACCACTTTTGGGTATCAGAACACTTCAAAACGTGAACACCTGCAAAAATCTCGAGGTCGAAAATTTTCATCACAATACTTCCTTATACTACATATAAGAAAGTAAAATGCAAATATTGTTTTAATTAATAACCGCAGAACAGGGTGTTAAACACAATATTTTTTTTTATTTGAAATAATTTAAAAATAAGGTATGTATTGTAATAATAAAACTAATGATATTTTTCAAAAACATATATGTAGATTATCTGTTGTACTAAACAAATAAAAATCAGTTGGGTAAAACCCCCTCACCTTGTTATTTAAATTATTTTAGTAAGCTAAACTAGTTCGTTTTACATATGCATACATATTTTAAGAAATAATATGTAAGTCGAGGAAAGGAATTTAAATAAAAAAAATATACAATGAACAGCATTCAAACAAATACAAATATTCTGGAGATATTATTTTCTATATTTGGTGTGTGGCGACCAAACATTCCTACAATTAGAATGTGACTATCGACAGATATGCGCAACGTTTTTAAATGCAGACCGGTCATTTCAAAAGAAAGCAATTGTACATGTCTGTAGAAGAAAAGTGATATTCGTTGATCTTTAGACATTCTAAATTAAGAAATATCGTTACATATACCTGGCACTTTCGATAAATATGATAATCATACGAAATGCCAATGCGTAACCGTATAAGCTGAAGAGAGAGTCAAGTAGTTCGAAACGCGTCTCTGATACGGTTCGCGGTGGCAAATCATTTTTCTTATATTATTCGGATTTTATGTTTAATTAAATAAAATAAAGGCGTTACTTCTTTTCTTATAATTTATTGGAAACCTGTCTATACAAATAAAAATTATTCGCCAAGGGCAGGTCAATCTTAACCTTGTTTTTGCGCCAGTTCTTTGGCCTTGGCCTTCTCTAGTTTAGCTATGCGTGCTGCGGATTTTGACCCCAGCATACCACCGCCCCAGTGACGTCTTATTTCGTCAGCGCGGTCGTTGAAGTTGGTCTTGATTACTTCGACGATTTTACTGAAGTTAGCTCTATCGCCTGAATCAACTTGGGTAAGGGCGATGGCCGAACATGTTTTTCTTCTTACAAGAAGTCCTAGCCTAGCACGTCCCTTTATTATACAATAGGGCACGCCCATTTTTCTGCACAGGGCGGGTAGGAAGAGTACAAGCTGCAAGTTAAAAGTTACAATTAGTATAAAAATTAAATTTCTGGATGATGATGATGATAACATATCTGTTATTGTAAGCTCAGTTACATTTATCTTCATTTACAACAAATAAATGTTGTTCAATTCAGGTGAAGAAATTCATTTCCATCAGAGCAAAGATTTTTTTACAATTGTTGAATTCATGTACTGAAATGCTACTAATTGAGCCCGCGTAATAAGTCTTTTGTTCTAATTAATCGCAATTTTTCAAAAGTTGCTCAATATCTCAGATACGGTTGAAAATCAACTATATAAATTAATGTCATTTTAATCAGCTCTTGAAGGACTATCATAAAATGTAAAAAATGCATAGCATTCCATTAAAAAAAAAGTTCCTGTTTGTTTGTCATTGTCAAGATTCAGTATAAATGAACTGTAGAGCTCATAATTATCTATTATAAGTTTTAAGCTATTTATTAGATACCAATAATTGACTTTGCTGGGACATACTGTATAATAAAAATAATATACAAAAATATGAATTTTAAAAAACACTATGTTGAAATAATACACAAGAAAAATACAGTTTAGTGGAATACATAATGTAAATAAAGTTTTGAAAGATAAAATTGAATTTTGTTTGTACATCTCAAGTATACAGGCTGTTTGAGTGGGAACAGTAATTATTTTATGAGAAGGTAGTATTGAGTACCTGCCATAGAAAAGATCATATAAACCTGTGTCTTAACCTAGAGGAAAGAATAGAACAGGAGAGATAATAAAGTGGTGAGGGAATAGGTATTATCCAGACAGAAGTTACCACTTTAAGGCAGGTCATTTATGTCAATACTGACAGCTTTAGTGTTTTTATAATTGTGAATTGTGTGGCTTGTGGACGTTCTAAAACGACAAGAACGAAGAATCTCACGTTTTCTCTTCATCGGTAAAGTTAATTTCAAAATGGCATTCAACATGGGCAATAATTTAAGAGATGGGTATTTTGAATAACTTGTCATCTATCTGACATATTTGTTTATGTGGTCAGTGACATAATCCTAGGCTCTCTCCTGTTCTCTTCTTTCAAAATGTTCCATATTACCACCTCCAATAATGTATTCCTCCTGAAACTGTAGTACTTTCACATCTAGATATATATTAGAAGTATTAGTCAACATGTTTTCCCAGATCAATTAAAGATGGGCAATGCAATGTCTATGCACAAAAACGTGCGAAAATTATATCCAGTAAGTCTTCTTTCAGCAATCTCAAAAAGGTATGATGAAACATTTTGAATTCTTAACGAGCAAATAAGAGAACAGGACATCTGTTAACAACTGGTATGGTGGCAGTTCTAGACTACGTTCTTAATACTTTAGACAGCAGTATGTTGTAGAAATTAGTTCGTTAGACTTATCCAACATAATATTGAAATAACTAACATACTGTAGCATAGATAGCACTCCAATAAATACAATAAATTTCTACTTCACAGATAGAATTACAAGTTTGAAATAAAATGGCGAGATTTCTAAAATATTCTAAATGAAATACTAAATTAGTAGTGCAGTAACTTCTGACTCATTCAATACCTTGCTGACAATTTCTCAATAATTGCGTTTAATTGTCCAGCATCACAAATACAAATATTTTAATTTAATACTTTTTAATTTTCCTATTAATTTAGATTAATGTTTTTGTTTAATTTTTAAAAACATTCATTTTGTAGCTTCGTCACTTTCAGTTAAATAGTTTGGGCAATCTGTTGATGTGTCGATATTAACATACTTTTACCAAAGTTTACTATTCCACCTCAACATATAGCAATTATAAATAAAAATAGTCCAATTTTAGCAATAAATTTATTTTAAATACTTACTTCAATTGGATCAACATCATGTGCAATAACAACTAGCTGTGCCTTCTTTTGTTCAACCAGCTTTGTAACAGTATTGGTACCAGCACGGATTGTATTTGTACGTTTCGGTGGAGCCTCCTCTTTTTTGGCAACTTTAGCTTCAGCATGTGCCTTCAATCGGTTTTTCTTTTGTAGGGCAGTTTCCGGTCTGTACTTTTCAAGCAGCTTAAACAATTGTGTTGCTAATAAAAAGAAATGTAATCAATTGCACATAGAGAAATTTCAAAAGGAAATTTTGCAAACTCCTTACAAAATATCAGACAAAATTAATTGGTGGTAGATTATTATCTTCATAAAATTAACTAAGATAGCAAATACTAAATCATCATGTTATAAAAAAATTAAAAGGAATATTAAATTAATAAATACCTTACCTGTTTGTTTATCTAGGGTTTGTGAGAATTGATTGATTGGTGGCGGTACTTTCAATCTTTTCTGCAAAACAGCTTTCTGCCTTTGAATACGTATGTATTTAGGCCATCTTACAAATCTAGACAAGTCCCTAACAGGTTGAATATCTTGTCCTGAAATTCAAAACAAGAGCATATCAATATCGACAAAGGAATACATCAAAAACAACAGTCAGAAGATTAAAGAAATCAGAATTAAAAAGCTCGTATATTTTGATTCAACATAGTACATACTCTGTTAATAATAATTAACATCATGTTTTTCCTTATTTATTAAAAACATTTGTAAATTAATGTCAAATACATACCTATTCCAAAATTACGCGGCCTCTTTTCGAATAATGGATTTACTTCCTTTTTAACTTCAACTTTTTTTACAGCCAATGGTGCTGCTGCTACTTTCTTGCCTGTCTTCTTTTTAGGCTAAAAAATATAGTAATATAATGTCCATAGGTACAGCAAAATAAATATATAGTTAAAATAAATAGGTATCAGTTTAAAGTATGGTGGTAGTAGTTAATTTTCATTTCATAAATCAAATAGCAAATACTGTATCATCATAACCTCAATCTTAAATTAATACAAAATATAATACTCCTAATAAATAGGATGGATATAATGGGGAAATATTAATACACTTTGTTATTTGAATAAAATTTAGTATTATATATTATAGGTATAATGTGTAAACACATTCAAACAAGAATTGTGTTGTTAAATACAGACGTATCTGTTTTAAGGCAAAAAAGTCGATATTAGAAGAAAATATAATTTCCACATAATACAAAAACATATTTACCTTCTTTTGAACCATCTTTATGTATTAAATACTCTAAGATGTTTAAAATGAATTCGTATTTCAACAGAACATTCACGGTAACAACCTGACGAGAGGCTACCGCACGAAAGAGAACACATTGGCGGAAATTGTTCAAACTTCATTAAATTCGAGCGGGAGATTTGAAACTCCTGCCTAAAAATCACGGTGGCAAAATCTGATATCAAAGTAGTTCATTTCTTATAAACATTCAACGTTTTGTCGATAAAACGATTTAACATACAATTTTTTTCGGAGCTTTTCATTTTTAATGCCGTAGTCATAATTTACATTGCATGTTTATGTATTGTTATGCTGTAGCCTAATTTTCTTTTTATCAACAATAACAAAAATAAAAAAATACTTATGTATTTTTATATCTGACTCATATATATTTAATAGAAATATACGGAACATACAAGATTTATTATTTCTTCATAAGGATTGAGAATTTCTGCAAACCGATATAATACGGAGTGTGACAAATACCTAAGTCAAAAGAGGAAGTACAATCTTTGTGTAAAACCATATTGTAAAACCCATCAACTGGGATACTTTTGGCAGTGTATTCTATTACAAAATAGGTTTATTTAAACTTACAATTACACAAAGATATAACAAAAACAAGTAAAAGTACAGTAGCAGCATGCTTTCAAAGGATGAATTCTCTTTCTCAAAAATTTCTTTACGAGATTGTTAAAAGTGGTTTAATGCATTGCACATGTTTCTAGACTATATTTCGGGTTGTGTATATTTGAATTTGAATGTAGAAGGTTTTATACTGTAATACTTTCAAAATATCAGTTTAAAATGTGATTTTTAGGTTCACCCTCCATAACTCTAAGGGAGATTTTCGATAATGTGCGAGCGAGCGAGCGAGTGACGAAGATACTCCACCAATCACGAACATGTATATCATTCGCGCGGCGAAATCGCGTGAGTATACGTGTTCGTGATTGGTGGTGTGTCATTGTCGCTTGCTTGCTCGCGTTGTCGAAAACCTACCTTTTAGACAAACAAATAACTGGTGTCTGAATTTGATTTACGCATTGCGATTTTGAAATGTTTATGGTTCGGCAACTTGAAAACGTCTTTGTTCTTTTGTTCTACCACCAAAGCCGTGCCTTCGTACTTAATTTAACTAATAATTGTCCTTTAACGATCGAAACGAGCTACGTCATAAACAAAGTCACTGTGATGCCATAACAGTGTTGAGAAATTACATTGGTCACATTCAGCAGACTGATCGGGAACCGTTCCTACTCCAACTGCTCACTTGACAACAGTTGAGTATTGGCTCGACAGGATCATACTCGTTTACCTGATCACCTTTCATTTGGTACTTTTCACTGCTGCCATATGTTAGAATTATACAGATTAAACCGAATAAACAATAATAATACATTGTTTTTAGTATAAGGTACGGTTTTTCCAAATCCGATTAAAATACTCGGTTAACTCCAATATTATAATGCATTTATTTCTATACTCAAATCGTCGAATAGATTCAGTGATCACGTTGGGATCACATGATCACACTAAAGTCGTATCCGCATAGGCACATAAAATCATTCAAGGATCAATGTCTATAAAACAGTTATCGCCGTAGTAATTGACACAAGAAATTGTGCATATTCAAATGAAACAATAAATGCAGCTAAAACAGATTTAACGGAAACATAAACGTAAAGGTAAATAAACACCTGGGATCTGTGATACTATAGGCGTTTTCGGAAAATGTATAGCATTAACCTGACCCGGTTAGAAAGTACTTAACAGGTTCAGTAACTTTACCCGGTTAAATAAAACATTTCCGAACGCAATTGCGGTCACGTTGAGTAACGTAACGTAAACGTCTGCATATAACCTTATAAATAGCTATCTTCATAACATAATTTAACTGTACTGGCAATACGACAGAAGAAATGGAACGTGGAGGGGGTAAAACAACCTGCATTACCCTACTCACTTACCAGGGTTATGAAAATCGAACCGGGTTGTTGAACCCGGTTACTTTTTAGATTTTACGAACAAGGTTGTTTTTACCCGACTGAATTAACGAACGCATTCGTGCTAACCGTGTTGTAACCCCAATGACCGGGTTTAATTTCCGAAAACACCTTATTACAGTTTACCTAATCGCCTAATGTAAACGAACTTTGCCGCCGACCGTTTTTATGGACAGGATGCCTTGATCACGTTGTGATCAGGTGGTGGTTACGCACTTTTACTACTGAATCTCTTCGGCGATTCTAGTATACACAATACCTTTAATTTGCTTATCTTACTTTTCTAGTAACTTCCTCAAAATTCTGTGTTACGTTGGTGTTGGAATGTGTTAATGCGCATGCGTGTGTTTCCTTATAATATGGTATATTATCATGTTATAGTAACACGTAAGCATGATCATATCATTATACCATCATGTTTATTTTGTAAATTAAATACTTAGTAACTACACTGGTGACAGAGCAAACGTTTCCAAGTTGCCGATTTAATAATAACAAAATTGCTAAATCGCAATGCGCATTTTGGTGTGACATTTATTTGTTATTCTCAGGAATATAGAGGAAGAGGGAATGTTGAAATAAATGCGCGGAAGATTGAATGAGAATGTCCGCCATTTTGACTTTGAGCTGAGGAGCACTATAAGGCGGACCAATCATAAGCGCCATCCCAAGAAAACGACTTTCAAACAAAAGGACACAATTCAAACATACCTAGAAAAAGAAACGAACATTGTGGATGCTGGATTATAAACGAAATAACAAAAAATACGGAAATAACAAATATACAGTTAGTTTTGCTGAATCACTCGTTTACTACTATTGATTAAATAAAATTAATTTTATCAAATTTCTTTTTACAATGGTGCTGTTTTTCCTAAATTAAACATTTGTTTGTGAGATTTTATCTACTCACATAATACCATCAATATGCACACTAACACAATATGTCAAAACTGTCAAAACATTACCGCATGTAACGTTTTGTATGATTATTTAATTTTTTTATGTATCTATACCCACCCAGTCGAGACACTGTCGTCATAATGCCGTCATTTATTGGACTTGGGAGACCAAATGGGACATCGTGACGTACTAATGACGTCAATATGACGGACGCATGTCACATCCCAGGGACATCATCTGGCAACCAATCCAGCACGTCAAATAAAACGTCAAATTGACGAACTATTTCTTAGCATAAATAACATATTTAAAGGCATAAAATGCAGCATAAATTTAATAAAAGTTATTTTATTGGTTATAGAAAAAACAATTTAATAATTATTACCACCACGGTCTTGTTTTCTAATCCAATCCAATACTTGATGCATTTGTTTTTTGAGGGTTTATATGAATCACAAATGAACTTATTGTCTCTTGGGCCTAAAAAACGTCTGTGGCAAATTTAACTGGAAAATCATTAATTATTATACACAGCTACCATAATTTTCCTCAACAGTTTGAGGGTTTAAAGTTTCACATGCAAGCATGTAGCCGTCGGACATCTAATATTGCTTTGGGCTGTAATTCAGACACCAATTGCTCCTGATTTAATATGTACTATGGTGGACTCCCCAAGGTGGACACCTAATGTACCCTGTGTAACAAGTACTTAGTACATTACATTGGTATAAGTCAAAGTGACACAACTGACTGAAACGCCACTAATTGAAACCATATTTACAATACATAAAAATAAAAAAAATACTATAGCAACTAAAAGGTGTCCACTTTAAAAAGTCCACCGTTGTACATACATGCACTTATTATAGTTGCAAAAAAAACTTCCACTAACCAGCGGTGATACTCGCAATTTTAGTAGATTTTTTGCAACTAAGTGCATATATGTACACTTACAAACCGTATATATGGACACCTAGTTACAAAAAAAGTTTCCACTAAAATTTCGAATATCACCGCTCCAATGCGGTTAGTGGAATTTTTTTTGCAACTAAGTGTATGTAGATAGACCTTTTAACTTCCAAGCTACCTACATAAATCTAAATAAATAATAGAAACCAGTGGCGGCTGGTACTAAAGGGCACAAGGGTACGTGCCCACCCAACCACCAAGATAGACACAGAAATAAAGTTGCTTGTAATTCAGTGCATTATTTTATTTTATTATTTTTACGTATTTTTATAACGATGGTATCAAAATTTCCTTCCGCACCATCCATACTAGCGTCTGCCAACACTCAAAACTATGTTCCGGGGCATGATTTCGGATGTACCTCTTTCGAGTATAAATCGGCTCGCTCGGCTTATCTTCGCCATATGCGCTTAGAACTTCGGTTTGGAGCACAAATTTTCCAGACTCCAGTTAACGTCTTGCATTCATTGGGAGTGCATGTTTTCGTTACGTTACCTAGCGTGTGTGATTTCAAAGCCTTGAATTGACGTTTATTATTAATGATGGAAGTTAATTGTGTGCAAGATCTCTTAAAAATCCCGCTATCATTTGAGGAAAAACTTTTAATTAAGAAGAAAGGAAGGCCTATTCCGGAACTTCAAATAAACTACACTTCTACAAGTAAAACTCGAACTTACAATAGAGTATTCAATAAATATATATATGAAAAATATGAGTGGATGTGTGATGTTCACTAACAAATACACTAATTTGTTTTATCTGCTTAATTTTTAAGAAAGAGTGCGTGGAATAAACAAGGGTTGAATGATCTAAAGCATATCGCAGAGAGGGCGAAGAAACACGAAAATTCCCTTTCTCACGTGAATGAATGCGTTGATTTTAGTGTTCTAGACAAAGTGGACATACGTGAACAGTTAGACAGTGCTTATTTCCGACATAAAATTAAGTACAACGAAGATGTGGAAAAAATCGTCATATTTTGGGCCGCTTAATTTTGTGTATAAAATTTTGCGGAGGTTTTGAATTGGCGTTATGAGGCCATGATGAGACATTGACGTCGGAAAAACCAGTATTTATATAGACTTAATCAACTTTGCAGCTGAATTAGGGTCTTGACGGAAACATACAAACTGTTGGATATTATTTGAACAACGCCCATGTCGATAGCAGAATGTTCTTCCACCTTCAAACGCATTAAAACTTTTCTGAGAAGCACAATGACAAAAGATCGACTGAACGCATTGACGGTCCTATCAATAGAAAAGAAGTTCATCCAGTCTATCCCGGATTTTGACAACAGTCATAGACGTCTTTTCCAGCATCAAAAATACGAGAATAGATTTTATATACAAAAAATAGGTAAGTTTTTTTGTGCCCACCCTCTTTCACACCTCACGAGTCGCCACTGAATTAGAAACAAAGGTACACATAGTTAATTTGAACAAACCTGCCTGAAAAGCATGTGTTTCACCGTATGCAATTTCAGCTTCCATCCTTAGGAACATCCTGTTTACTCTTTAACAGTTTCAAAAAATTCTTTTTTATTTGTTTTGGTTTACCTTTTCCGTGAAAAATAAACGCAGTAATGACTCTACAATTTAAGAACACAATTCACTTTGATATTTATGAGGTTCGTTTTGGTTTATATTAGAAACGACGATAATCAACTCTAATACAGTTTTGTTGCTGAGCATGCGTAGTACATAATTAGTATACAAATTTAGCACGTAATTGAAATATGATGGGAGTCTATACTCCATTCAGTCTAAGAATAAAGTAGATGGCGCTACAATATGAGCACAGTTTACACACGATGAACTTTGTATTTTGAAAACAAGTAAAACATATGTTTACTGTCAGATGGATAGCAGGGATATACATATCTGATATCATTATATTTTGACATTTACGTACATTTTTATACAAGTTGGTAACTCATTCCTCAAGAAAAAGGAATGCACATGTCGTCTAATTGTACTTTTTTGTGCTTCATCCAATTTATTGTAAGTATGACGATAATTTCTTTTTCTTGGAGGAGAAATTGGAACTCCATATAATTCCATTTCTTTAATAATGCAGTACATTGTATTCCTATTAATACCCACTTCCTCTGCTGTTTGATTGACTGCAGCTGTTTTAGACATATTGTTTTTATCCTTAATGTACACATTATAAGCCATTTGCCTTTGTCCAGATCTTATGTGTTTCCCTTTACGATTTTTTGAAGGACCTGGTAAAAGTGCTTCCGCCATACTATAGAATATTAGCGATTACGAAAAGAAAGTTAACGAAATTGATAAAATACCTTAACAAATGAATATTTCACTTGCGAGTTCTAAGAAGAACTATTTTTTAAGAATATTAACAACAAATAACTATGTAAAATACGGAAATCGACAAACTCTTTTAACAAAACTGTCAGTAAACAAATTTTTGACAGAACGAGCTAAATGCGATTATTTTGCCGGTGTAAATGCACACTCGATTTCAACCAATCACAAACGTTTATTTTAAGCCCTATCTTTCCCAATGCTTTATTCTTAGACTGAATGGAGTATAGTTAGTTTAAATCTCGAATAACACACAAACATATTGTGTCACAGAGCTACTATTTCTACGCAACTTTTAATTCCTCATTTTTACTCTTGGTTTAAGGTTTAATAAGGCAGGCCTATTTTCTAAGAATATCACCAATTTATAATCAAGAGAAAAAAAATGTGTTATAAACTTCCACGTCATTTCGGTTGGCTTATAATATAATAAGAATTCAGATTCACAGTCAAAGGACATAAATCAATGAAAATTTTTCCATATACCTACGCAGGGTCCGGCAACAAAGCGGGGACAGAAGATTACATGCTTATTTGAAAGTTAGTCAAATATTTAGTCATCGAATATTCTTGCGCGCCATCAAGCGCACGTTTTAAAAATATTTTGGTTTATACACGCTGTTCCAGATGGAAATGCCATACTAAAGTTGCTTTTTTTTAAATGGAACAACCTGTATATTAATAGATAAAATGATCCGCGCTTGAAAGCTGGTTACATTGCTGTATGGGTCTAAAGTTGATAGTTTCTGTGTTAATAATTATTTTACTTGATAAATTAATACATTTCAGTAGGCTATTCTGCATAAGGAAAAACAAAAGATCCGAAACCAACAGAATAGAATATTTTTTACTAGTATTGGGTTTCTTTGCTACCTGAAATAAATTCTGTAACTGTTCGCGTGTTCACAATTTCGCAAAATCGAAGAAATCTCGTAATTTTTAAATGGAACACCCTGTATATCAGTTCATTTTTGAATTGTTTATTAAATTTCATCTCAGAAACATGTAAGACGTTAATACTTTAAAAGTAACTATTACTGAGCTATTGTCGCTTTTTGATATAATTTTGTCAGTACTATACTATATTAATTAAAACCACAAAACTGACAAAATTATATCAAAAAGCGACAGTAGCTCAGTAATAGTCACTTTTAAAGTATTATCGTCTTGCATGTTTCTGACATGAAATTTAATAAACAATGCAAAAATGAACTGATATACACGATTAAAAAAATTGACATTTATACAAAAACGTGTCATGTAATTTATTCCAATTTTCTGCACATTATGCAGTTAGTAACTGTAAAAAATTAAAACATGCTTCTATTAGTACCTCTAATTGTAAGCAATACATACCGCACAAAATTTTGTCCATCTAATATTCTAATACGTCGTTTTCGAGAAATATAATTTTATATACAAACATTGAATTTTTCAGAAAAATGGGAATAAGTCAAAAACTTTAGATTTTAGGCCTATACTATCTTATTACTTTTTGAATAAAAATTATGCGGGGAAAACAAAAATGCAGTAATATATAGGGTGTTTCATTTAAAAAACTATAACTATGGTAAGCCACCAAGTTATGGAACACTCTGTATAATAAAAAATATTTTTAATATGTGCTTCTAATGAGCAGCTATCACAAGAAAAAACCGCTTCGAAATATCTTTACTCACCTGTATATCGAACCGCCAACTATTTTTTTGAGAAATTAGTGCAAAGAACTACCCAAAATAACACAAAACGTTAGAGAAAAAATGTTCTAGATTAAATTTAAAAATTCGGGCTTCAGATGCATTACAACTACCTGTATACAAAATTTCACGGCTGTAAGTGCGATATATTCGTGTGGACATCGCACATACGCATGCAAACACTTCCTTCTGTAAGTATAATATAGACTATTCAATTCACCTGTCATTGTTCAAATATGAACCAATAAAATAGCAAATATTTACTTTCGTATCATAGCAACAGGAAATTTCAGCGATTATATCTTCCTAGAAGGTATTCAAGTGGATATTTTAAACAAGTGAAAGTTTTTATTAATGTAACTCATTTACTAACAATATTGAAGGTACAATTAGAAAAACTAACATTACTGCAGTGCTGCAGCAGACATTCTGGAACAGAGCTATCACTGGGAGTACCCGAGGGAGTACCTTTCTCTTGTAGCTTAATACCGTCACTATTACTGACAGATGTCGAAGTTGTACATGACACATTTGTTGTTGTAAAATTTCTTCGCATTTTGGTGACTATTCAATTCACCTGTCAAATTCAATCAAATTTCAGCATCGATTTCGTCTTCAGATTTCGTGCCAAATCTTTTCTCAGTTCCCATTATTTAGAAACACCAGTTTTTATTCAACGAAACGAACTAAATAGGAACACGATTCCAAAAATTTTAATGACAAACATAAATGTTTTTTTGGTGGACATGGAAACGTAATCATGTGTAACTAAATTTTGAGTCAATTTAATATGAAAAATTGATTTGGTTCATTGAATAGTCTCTCGAATACGATTCGTAGTCAAAGTTGAGTCGACTATTTTTGTGGTGCTTTACACTCATGTCTTTCATAATTGCGAATACTACTCGTGCTCCGCACTCGTAGTATTTAAATGCAATCATGAAAGACATTCGTGTAACCACCACAAAAATAATCGACATAACTTTGACTACTCATGGTATTATAAGTGACTATTCAATTCACCTGTCATTGTTCAAATATGAACCAATAAAATAGCAAATATTTACTTTCGTATCATAGCAACAGGAAATTTCAGCGATTATATCTTCCTAGAAGGTATTCAAGTGGATATTTTAAACAAGTGAAAGTTTTTATTAATGTAACTCATTTACTAACAATATTGAAGGTACAATTAGAAAAACTAACATTACTGCAGTGCTGCAGCAGACATTCTGGAACAGAGCTATCACTGGGAGTACCCGAGGGAGTACCTTTCTCTTGTAGCTTAATACCGTCACTATTACTGACAGATGTCGAAGTTGTACATGACACATTTGTTGTTGTAAAATTTCTTCGCATTTTGGTGATAATCGACTCGTGGTGCTCATCATCAAGCTGCAAGTACGATTTTATGGAATTCAGATTTTGGTGTCCCGTTATTTTCATCAGTTGTTGCTCTCCGACTCCAGCTTTCGCCAGAGATGATACAGTTGAAGAGCGTACCGAATGATTTGATATCTTCCTTCTTTTAACATCTAATCCAGTTTTTTTCAGCTAATAACTTCACCCATTTACTGATCTCACATATACCAACTGGACTGTTCTTATACCACACCGCATTCTCAACTTTATCCCAAAACGGATTCGGTGTCAAAAACATCCTTTCTGTTTTCACATTTTTTCCTCTCTTCGATTTCAGTAGATAATACAATCTAAATAACAGAAGAATATTAATTATACCGTCTTGAAATTAAATATAAATAGGTTACCTAACTGGACACATATCGGTATTGCTTTTATTCTCTATCAACCACTTGCTGCCTGTCAATGATTTAGTTCCCCCCTGCGCAGTTTTCGAAAATACTGGATTATACTCAATTCTACCAGTTCTTCTTCCCTTGTTATCGAGTTCCTCCTTGAAGTAATAGGTGAAACAGTTGCTCCCTTCTCCTCCCCGCCAAGCTAGTTCGTAAGATGCTATTAAGAAAAACTTTTTCTGTAAACCGTCTGGGGTACTCTCATCTAATATGCGTATCATATTTAAGTATTCTGGTTCTGTAAGTGCCGCCGCGTTGCTGGTTCTTTTTTCAGGACACGCTTGCAGTTTTCTTCTTGTAGCATCCCTGGCGTCACGTGCTGACTTAAATATTGCATCAGAAAACGGGTTTACGTTTATTTTCCACTTATTGAAGAACATTTCTTGAACCATTTTCGCCGTCACGTTCCACATGTGCTTGATGACGCCTTCTTTATAATCGGACCCATCTTTTTTCTTCATATTACATGCCCACGACTTTAAGATGACATTTAAGTCCACAGGAGAAGTAGATTGATCCAGTTTATAGCCTTTTGCTGTTAAAAATGTACTAAATTGTCTCCATACTGAATCTTTGGATTTCTTCGTGTTCCAAGGGATATTTTCGCAAATTTCAGCATCGATTTCGTCTTCAGATTTCGTGCCAAATCTTTTCTCAGTTCCCATTATTTAGAAACACCAGTTTTTATTCAACGAAACGAACTAAATAGGAACACGATTCCAAAAATTTTAATGACAAACATAAATGTTTTTTTGGTGGACATGGAAACGTAATCATGTGTAACTAAATTTTGAGTCATTTTAATATGAAAAATTGATTTGGTTCATTGAATAGTCTCTCGAATACGATTCGTAGTCAAAGTTGAGTCTACTATTTTTGTGGTGCTTTACACTCATGTCTTTCATAATTGCGAATACTACTCGTGCTCCGCACTCGTAGTATTTAAATGCAATCATGAAAGACATTCGTGTAACCACCACAAAAATAATCGACATAACTTTGACTACTCATGGTATTATAAGTGATTATCTTACAGTCGAAAGCAAAAAAAAGTAGACAAGAGATCTCGTACTTTGTAAACCTGGCTTTATTTACTTGTCATTAGTGTCAAGTCATTATTCTATGGAATATCAAATAATTATCAAAACATCTTCAGATTAATACGAATCAAAATACTAATTAAAAAACATCCTGAAGAAATATATGCTGTAATATCTGGTTATAGAGCCGTTTTTGTTTAAAACTTCTTGCAATTTATTTGCAATGAGTTATAAAGGTTGGTACAAGTGTTTTGATTTACATTTTCCCATGCTGTGTGAACTATTTCTATCAGTTCTTGTGTATTTTGAGGTCTTCGACTCAATTTCTTTATTTCTTTGATCATCAGGACTTCTTGGCGGAAAATCCAACACATTGATGTTATTTTCTCTGAACCATGTTTTCATTCTGTCCGATGTATGGCAGTTATCCTGTTGAAATATAAAATTGCGATTTGAAAAAAAATAGCTCTACTGAAGGCAACAACACATTACTTAGAATGTTGATACAAGTCTCTGAATTTAAGTTTCCTTTTATTTCCCATAACATACCAGTCCCATGAACTGAAATCCAACCCCAAAAGTTTACTTTGAAATTTTCTGGATACACATCTCGTATTAATAAAGTTTTCATCAAATCGGATAGCTCTTGGCCGGTATACATGAATAGGTCCATTTTTCTTGCATTGAAATAATTTTTCATCTAAAAAAATTACAGTTTGCCAAAAGTATCTGTTATTTACCAGATGTTCAAGTGCATATCATACACGAGTTTCTTTGTGGGCCGCATTCAAATTAAGTTTTTCGGCAGTTTTATGTCACCGCAAAAATACCTTCTCTAACTCATAGTCGAACAGCAAAAATAGATCCCGGAAAGTTACTTACATCAGCTGCAATCACTACTGAAGAAAATTGATTTTCAATAAGCACATTTGTGAGATGGCGGTCTAGTTCGGCTGTTGATATTTTTTTGCGGCCAGAACCATAAATTTTAATATTATTATTAATTTTTTTAAATAAATTTAAAAGCTGTGCTTTTATTTATATTATTTCTTCCCGCAACTTCACGATTTTGAAACCTTTACTGAAATCTGCAATAACATTGACTTTAATATGTTCATTTATGGAAGGCATTTTTCTAAAAAAATAGTGTAAGCAACTTCAGCCAATGTAAATTAATAATAATAATAATAATAATTCAATTTATTTCTTAGTACTTCAGACATTGTATGTAGCACAGTACAAAAAAAAGTAAAAGAAATACGTCACATACAATATAAAGTTATTTAAAATAATTTATAAAATCTTGAACACTATAACAACAAATATGAAGGAGAGAGTCTCTTAATTTTTTTTTAAAAGTCGTAATGCGGGACATGTTCTTATTTCATTTGGCAAAGCATTAAATAATTTACAGCCCACAAAAGCCAGGGTCATCTGAAAGGAATTCGTTCTATGTCCAGGAGGCAAAACACGATCATAGTGGCGGGTCTCATAGCCATGCGACAGACTAAAATCAAAGCTGCTGCGATTTCTGTATACATAACACAGAACCTCAAAAATATATTCATCATAAAATGTAAAAATCCCATGGACCCTGAACACACGACCCTACACGAGTCGCCCCGTCGGAGATTAAAAATAGTCCTGACAGCCCTCTTTTGTAAAATAAAAATGCGAGAAACGTCGCTACTCATGCCCCCAATGCACTATTCTGTAACGCATACTGGAATAGAAGTCCCAGTAATAAAAACTTGTTAGTGTAGACAAATTGCAAGACTTGCCCAACTGAAAGAGAGCGTAGCACGATTTGGCGAGTTTAGAACATAACTGGTCTATGTGTTCCGCATAGCATTTATTACTGTTGTATGTAGATTCATATTTCTAAAGGTAATTGCTTGAATTTACCTACTCAAGGTTTATTTACGATATAAAATAATATGCAAAAGCTTCTCCGCAAATTCTTGAGGGCCTCTTGATGAGAAATTTGATACACTCTGGTACAAATATTTGATAACAGACTTAATTCACAATTTTCACGTTCGCTAAGAAGTATAATACTTATACATTTATAATAGTAATCCTTAAAACACTCAGAATATAATCTACTATTTTCATTTGGCTTATGTATTGTCTTTATCCATAGATACTTTCTAGTAGCCTTTTTTTGGAAACCTAGAATCAACAAATTTGAATGTTAGGATAAAAGAATGACATTCATCAAATTATAGATGTATGAACCTGCTTGTGGTTATAACTTTTTTCTGTATTCAATTGCCTTGCACTCTTATTGCTGCTTTGAATGGTACAATGTAAAGTGGCACATCCAGTCATTTTAATCCATAATAGAAAATGAAACCAAAAGCGCTAAATTCTTAGTTAAAAATAATACGGTTCTACAATTCCTATCTAAAGCACTATTTCTAACCTCAATCTCAATAACCAACATCCGTCTTCCACTACGCCAATGAGAGGAACACCATCTTCATCGACTTTACTACATTGTTTGGCGTATTCTGCTTCTTGAAGAGCTGCATCTTTCATCTTCTCAGTAGCGGTGTTTTGCTAACATCTAGACAATAATTCATGATGTTTTGTGTACATTTTAGAAGACATATATGGAATGTCCATAACACTAAACATTTCTTCAGAATTTGAAAATCCTATACCGATACTCATCGAAGCAGAAACAGCAGCTGTATTTATTTCCGAAACATTATCATCATCTAGCATTGTCAATAACAAATCAGCGTTACACACAGTGCACTTGAAACGTAACCTCATTGATGAGCCATTGCGTATTTCTCCCGCAAAATGAATATTTTTTAATGTGCAACCAAATGGAGGATTATGACTGTTCAATTTATTAAATTGTTCTTGCAAATGCACTATGTTTACTATTCTGCATCCAGAAAGTTCTGTCTGGTCTTCTGAATTTTCCTGTCAAACAATGTTGGATTGTTGTAAAAAAAACTCTTCAAAATTATACAACAACGTACCTCTTCCTCTCTGTTTGGAAGTGAAATAGCAGAAGAGGAAGTTGCTACAATCTAAAAATAGCCATTATTCTAGATTGTTCTAGATTTGTTCTCAATTGTTCAAAAGTATTTCAAAAAATAAATTATAATAGGCCGAGAAAATGGCAAAAACAATTTTTTGCCAGCGCCCCTTTTTTCGAAAATCAAAATTCTAACGGTCGTTCCAGGTTTCTTTTAAATTGTTCCAAAGTATTTCAAAAAAGAAAATCGTAATTGACTGAGTTAATAGGAAAAGCGATTTTCTTGCAGCCCCTCTTTTTTCGAAAATTGAAATTCTGTTTCAGGTTGTTCTAGATTTGTTCGAAACGCTCTTCTAATACATCAAAACCGTATCTCATATATCAAAAGATATTGCCAAAAAACTATATCCAAAAGTGAGAAATTAGCCCCTCTCTCTTTCGAAAATCGAAAATCTGATCGTTGTTCCAGATTGTTCTAGGTTTGTTCTAAATTATTCCAACGTATTTCAAAGAAAAAATCGAAATTGGCCAAGATAATAGGAAAAAGCGATTTTACAAGGGGCGGAATGACTTTCACTTTCCACACATTACAGTGTTCAAGGGACTTTTTGTATGATGCAGTACAATAATAATACTGTATTGTAATTTATAATAAACATCTAATATAAGCAGGAAATATTAAATATATATTTTCTCAAATAATATAATGTTCTATTATTACAAAACGATATTGTTACCAAATACTGATGAACTATTACAAAGAAAAATCAAAACTGGCTCAAATAATAGGAAAAGACGATATTTTTTCAGTCCCCTTTTCTTAAAAATCGAAATTCTCGTGTTTCCAAAGTAAAGTCATAATCGCTGTATATAAATAAAATTAAAATCAATGAAAATCCGGTTATTTTATTTTGTGAATAAGCCTAGCCACTTTTTCTTTCCATGTTTTTTTCCCTGTGAATTCAAACACGTGCGTAAGGCGCAAAAATACAACTGTCTCGAGACTAGATTCTATCGCACCTTTCGTTTTCTGCATGCCCGCTTCGTAAGAAATTTGTCTATACGTCCTAGCACGCTGCGCTCTCTCTGCGCAAAATTCCCTCGGCCGTACAGAGGCCTCTTAAGCTATGTGTTCCGGATTTTGGCGCTGTATTTGAATCACTCCTTCTTATTCTGAGACAGGGTATAGTTTAATATCAACTGTAAGGTTGTCAATTTTGATAGATAACCAAATTTTGACAAGTAACTTTGAAGCCGTTATTACACTAATCATTTGGAGAAAGTCTATGACAGAAACCTGTATTTTTGTCTACTTTTTTTTTGCTTTCGATTGTACATTTTTTTCAGAGATTTTATAAGAATAGCGAAAAATAAGATAATAATGAATGAGAAAAGTAGAATATTTATTGTAGGAAACCTCATGTAAATCTATGCCGTACCATGGTTTAAAATCATCATATTTATGTCACGCGATGTTTAATCTCAAACAACAGACTGATATGACACGCCATAAATTGGAAATAAATTGCTTCAGAGCACGCATTACACAAGCATTAATGTAATTCGGAGGTACCTACTTTTACTTTCTTTTTCATTTTCTTTTCGATTACGAATGGAAATATTTTTAAGTAGCGTAAAACGAGATCTTATCAAACATGATTGACATGTCACCAAGCATGTCATACTAAATACTAATCTGCACGTAAATGAAAAATTACCGGAAACACGCACCGTGCGGTGTAGGAAGTTCTGAAAGCAGTCAGTTTTCGGGAACGACGTTCATTCTACTCGTTCAATGAAAAGTGGGCCGAGAAAATTTAACGGCAAACACGCGAACATGGAAAATATGACGTTTCGTTGTATCGATTGCAAAATGTCAAGTTACAGCTGGTAGAATTACAATCGCGCCAGTTTACAAATTTGTAGTCCATCAGGTAGCATATATGTGCGAAGATGTTACCATCGGCACCAAACACAAAGCTTCTACAAAATATGTCGTGAAATGGACAAGTGTTCTTGTTTGTAAGTACCTAATCATCATCGCGTAATTAAAATAAGAACGCATCTTGTACGAGGATTCTTTACCACGTGTTCCACTGTTAAAACTAACGTTTTTCCGTTCTTTTAGAAATGCAGAAACTACAGCTGGTGTCTTGAAAACTGTTTATCTAGTAAGTACTGAAGTATGTATATTAATGCATAACTTTTGTAAATTCTAGTAATTATGACTGCTTTCATATAATTTTACGCTCAATTTAATACATTTTATAAACGTGATATTGTTATTTGCCACATTATTTGCACGTGCCTTACTTGCGTGACTTATTATGTTAATACGTAATATGTGGATGTGAAAATTATTCTTATCAAAAACAATATTTCATTTTCCAAATAGCGAAATAAGTTAGAAATAGCTTTTCTGTGTTCTATTTGGATAATTATTCGTTTAGCAAATTACAGGTATACCTATATTTGCATTTATATGATTATTATATCTTATTTTTTCCATAAATTATTCTCGACACATATGCGACAGTTTTTTGTAACTCGAGAATATTTGGCTAAAAACATATTTTTTTTATTTTTATTTGTAAGAGCTAAATTATAGAACAGAAATTAGGGAACAAAGAAAGTAGCATAGAAGGGGACACTAAATCCTCAATGCAAAAGTTTTCGTTTCTTCATGAAAATATTCACCTTGTATGTTAACACGCTTTCAGCCTGATTTATAAATTTGACGTTGTCTTAGCTATAGAGCCATTTATAAACTCCGTTACCATTGCAGTTCAACATTAAACTTTTGTTAATAATAACGTATATTTATTATAATAAAAATTAAAACAATGGTCAATATATAATAAAATATTCAAGTAATAATATAACACAGACGTATATTACATCATAAGGCAGTCCATAAATTTCTTTACGCTATAAAAGGCGTCATCCACTAGATGATTTTTTTCAGCGAATTTCTTGGTTGCCAGGCATTTCATAATTTCTGGTTCCCTAGACTATGAAGACCTACGAGGAAAGAATAGAACAGGGGAGAGTCTCCTTAATAATAATATTTGTCCAAAGTGGTAACTCAATATCGCCGTCGCAATGCATAGGCGTGCATAAATATTTTGTATAGGGTATATGTACACGTCGTATGTTATCGAAAATCATTTAAAATAGGTTCTTAGTCCAATAATAATTAAAGAAATATCGTGAGTGCATTATTTTCTCAATCCTTTTATTCTTTTTAATATAGTCACATTTATTCTAACTGTATTAAAAAAAACATGCCTAGAATATGTATGTTACGCCACTGAAAACATAATCAAACATACCGCATATACATATATAACAAGTTATTCAAAATACTCATTTTATAAATTATGATTGGTCAATATTGCCATAACTGACCTGCCTTAAAGTAGTAACTTCCGTCTAAATAATACCTATTCCCCCACCAGTTTATTATTTCTCCTGTTCTATTCTTTCCTCGTAGATCATAGGTTCCCAAAGTGGGCGATAACGCCCCCTTGTGGGCGCTGCAGGTCTAAAGGGGGGCGGTAAGAGACCCAGAAAAAAAATGGGGGCGTTGTGTAAAGGCTTAGGGGGCGATTTGTAATTTCATCTAGAATCTAGGAGGACTCTTAGACACCGACTGAGCTCTCGACTCTCGACTAGGGATGGGCGATAAACATCGATGTTCATTGAACATCGATATTTTAGGATCGATGTTCGATGTTTTTGCATCGATGTTTGCAATTTAGATTTATCGTTAAACTATCGATGTTAGAAGAAATATAGTGAACATCGAACTTTTAAGCTTGACAAAATGTATTTGCACTAATCACAAAATAAAACAGCGTCCTCTGTTGACAAATACAAAAATGTTTCCAAATTAACAGCTCACATACAGGCTACGAGGATGTAAAATTGTCTACGAATAAAAGAAGTATTTAAATTACACAGTGCTATATCATATAAATTCGAATATTTCATTTTAGGCTCTTTTAAATATTACTCAGTATAAATATTTAAATAATATATAATTAAATACATAAATTTATAGTACTTTTAATGTGCAGAATAAAAGTTAAATTATGTATGCATGCAGAATAAGTGAAGGAGGTAAACGTATTTTCATAGAAAAAGAAGGGAGATAGACATTACCGATGTATACTTCTTCGGGAAATTCCCTAGTGCGTACAATCATACACGACGATACACGTATTAAATGCAAGATGACACATCAGAAATATAAAACCATATCCATATGTATCTCGGTATTTGCCAGCGTAGTCAAAAAAAAAATGCAAGACTATAAAATCCCAAATAAAAATCGTTCTCTTAAAAAGCTTTGATACACGTAAATGTATATATTTTTTAAGTATCAGACGATTTAAGTCATGTGGTTGTTTCATGCGTAATTGCATAATATTGTTTTTTTATATAGTTTTTTTTGAGTAGTTTCTAAAGTTAACTACATATTATAAATGTATATATTTCTTTTATTATTTTTTTTGAATAGTGATATCTTTTATATCATTTTGTTAAGGACGTAAATTAATTAAGTTATAATAAAGTTTTTGTTAAACTGCCAAAAAATAAATCTATAAATATAATTATCGATGTTTAAAAACATCGATGTTTGGTAGTCGATATTTTGCAACCATCGATGTTGATCAACGATGTTAACATCGTTGTTTGATATCGATGTTTACCCACCGATGTCCCATCCCTACTCTCGACTACAGCTTGTGAACATCAACTAATATTAATTAAGAGATTGCTCAAACCAACTCGGTTCGATATTTCTCTCCGAGTAGTTCATATATCTGTCCTGTTTTATTGAATAAATAAAATAAAAAACATATCAATCGGTCGCTCCGTTTCGAAACGAAAAGAGACACAAACAAACAAATAAAAAGGCAACTGTATCAATCGGCTGGTTCATAGAATACTTGTTCTTACTTGTTGAGTACGATTGAGCGTCGAATGAGATAAACGAGTTTATGCATGTTTGTCTTATTCCTGTCGGTGCGTGCTGCTTATGCAATCCTATATAAACAACGTAATATTTATTTTATTTTCATTTGCGGTTTCGCGCGTAATAGATAAGCAGTACTTAAGTTCAACACTTATACTTACGTATTTCTCAAAACAAAACAATGTCGGAAGTAAAAAAGAAGAGACGGCAATACTGTGCGGAATATATTAAATTCGGATTCATTGAAAATCCTACAAACCCATCGTCGCCTTTGTGCCTTCTATGCCTAAAAACATTTTCGAATGAAGCAATGAAGCCTTCAAGACTTCAAGATCATTTGAATAAAATGCATCCAGATAAGAAAGACAAGAATGTAGCATATTTTCAAGACCTAGAGAAGAAGCATAATACTCGGCCAAGTGTAGCAAAACGCTTTTCGGCGGCTGCTAAGCAAGATGACGACGGACTTCGAGCTTCGTACAACATCTCTTTGTTAATTGCTCAAAAAGGCAAACCACACAACATCGGAGAAGTGTTAATTTTGCCAGCAATAAAGGAAGTAATAACTACTGTGCTTCATAAACCGGCCGCAGATATTATCGGAAAAATTCCTTTGAGTAATAATTCTGTGCAAAGACGAATTGATGAAATGGCCGGAAACATAGAAGAATCATTGTGCAATCATCTGAGGACTAGTCAATTCTCAATTCAGCTCGATGAGTCCACTTTACCAACTAATGAAGCATTGTTGCTGTCTTACGTGAGGTTTATTAAAGATGAGAAAATATGTGAAGAACTATTGTTTGCTAGAAATTTAGAGACCGATACAAAAGGCGAAACCATATTCAATACATTGGAAAAGTTTTGTGATGAGAAAGAGATTCCCTTGAAAAATATTATATCAGTTGCTACGGATGGCGCTCCGGCTATGACAGGGTGCCATAAAGGCTTCATAGCGTACGTAAAAAATAAAATTCCAGATGTCCTTGCTGTACATTGCGTTATTCATAGACAACATTTGGTTGCTAGAAATTTAAGTGAACGACTATTTCAATCACTGCAATATGTCATCAAAGCAGTCAATAAAATCCGTAACTGCTCTTTGAATGATAGATTATTTCATCAGCTTTGTGTTACTAATGACGAAGATTTCAACCGTTTGTTGTTTCATACCGAAGTTCGTTGGCTATCAAGAGGCAATTGTCTGACTCGATTTTACAACCTGTTTGACTCTGTGATAGAGTTTTTGGAAACTAAAGATACAGAATTGCGCAACAAGCTCATTACATCAAAAAATGATATAGCTTACATGACAGACCTGTATAAATTGTTCAACAACATGAATCTCCAACTGCAAGGCGATGAACTAAATTTAATTAAAACAAAAAATGTCGTTGCTGCTTTCGCAGCCAAACTGCTTCTACACAAAAAGAATATGGGCAGACGTGAGTTTCATAATTTTCCGAATTTATCAGTATCCTGCAGTAACGACGACTTGTTTGCCTACTGCCATCATTTGGAAAAGCTCCACATTGACTTCACCGAACGATACCAGGATATTTTGAACTTGGAAATACCAGACTGGGTGTTGGATCCGTTTTCAAATGTCAACACAGCAATATCACCACATCTGGAAGAAGAACTTATAGAATTGACAACGAACGAGGAAATAAAAATCAAGTTCAAAAATGGCTACCAAGAATTTTGGCTACAAAAACCGATCCCGCAATTGTACCCTGGATTGTGGTCAATCATTCAACGATTCTTGATAGCATTCCCATCGTCATATTTGTGTGAACGTGGATTTAGTGCTGTAGCAACGCTGCTTACTAAAAAGAGAAATCGTTTGCATGTTACCGAACGTGGTGACTTGCGGCTGTTCTTGAGTAAATTGGAACCTGATATCAACAAACTTATTAAACAGCATCAGATTCATCCTTCACATTAGTTTTTATATTAGAATCGATTATGTTTGTTTTATTTTGAATTTTGAATAAAAGATACTTTGTCTGAATACTATAAAGTTGCGTTTCAATAATCATTCTCATTGGCAGGTGTAGCCCGTAAAAGTTAACTTGAGACCTGAGCGCCGTTGTGTACTACCTACTACGCTCAGGTCTCAAGTTAACTCATTCATTCTAAACGAGACTTTTACTATAACCCATAGTAAAAGTCTCGTTTAGAATGAATGTTTAATCTCCGCTAATATAGCTCACAATAATTAATTTAATTTGAAGTTATAGTGGTTTTTGAGTAGGTGAAAAAATGGGGGCGCTAAAAAATAATTTATTCTCAAAGTGGGCAGTAGGCAAAATAAGTTTGGGAACCACTGTCGTAGATGGAGACCTTACACCATTTAAACATAAGATAAGACAGAGCGTGTGACGGCCTTAAAGGGCCCTACACACGCTCCGTCTTACCTTGATACTTGAACTGCGCAGTTCTATGTCTCAATATAAATCCTACCGCGTGGATGCAAAATCTTAAGACTTTTCTGTGTAAACGTTTTCAAACTTCTGTTGAAACTAGAACTGTGCAGTCAAGTATCAAGATAAGAAGGAGCGTGTGGAGGGCCCTTTAAGGCCGTCACACGCTCCGTCTTACCTTGATACTTGACTGCGCAGTTCTATGTCTCAATGTAAAACCTGACATGTCACATGATAGTACACAGCTGATCATAACAAAGATGAAAACACACAGAAAACAACAGTCACGTATGTAATGCTGTAAACCTCATATTATCTTCTATCAATTATTCCATTTTTGAAGTCTTTTAAATTAAATATAAAATCCTGAAAGATACATATTCGCATATTTAATTGTCAATCTTTTCATTTGCAATTTGCACAAATGAAAAGTTTATAAATGTTATTTCCGAAAAAAAATAACAGAACGTTACAAATGCTAGCGTTAACTGTAACGACGTCACGTTTATAAATCAGGCTTCAAGCTAAAAATGTTATGAATTTTAGGCATATTCTCCAATACAATTCAATAATAAAACTGTAATGGGCGATTACTGACTCTATGAAACATAGTAGATGCGACTAGAAATCTATGTCCGTTTCTATTCAATTCTGCATCTTACAAAAACTGACCACAATTTCCTTAGTAACCCGAACTGCAAATCTGATCATTTTAAACAAGCAGATTTCCCAAATTTATACAGAGCTCTTAGTTTATTACATTCGTAATTCTTAAAGAATCTTACTGATGTAAACACTGCGTATAATCTGTTTTATGATAACTTGTTTGCTATTGTCCATATTGCCAATATCCGATGTGGTATATCCCGGAAATTATTCGAAACGTCAAATCAAAAGCTTACTACTTCAGGCAATACAAACGAACTAGTAGCGCCAACTTCTTGGTGCATTGCATGCAATTAAGACCTCTGATCAGACCAAATTAGAGTTGTATATCTAGGCCATATCTTTAATGCTGAAGCCTCCATATATTCTGATCCTCAAAAGCTCTGTAAATGTATTCACAGTAAAAAGGTAAATCTCGTATATTCATAGCTTCACTGCTTGCTTGAAACGATTTGATGGCATCTATTACAAGTCTTACTTCTGCTACACTTTCTTTTGCTTTTATTGTATATTGCTGTGTTAAAGTATTATATGTAACGATTCATGTATCTTGTCCCTTGTACGAATAACTCACAATAAAATGTATTATTATAACACGATAACGGCCACAGCGCACAGTGAACAAATTTCAGGAAAAACTGGTCATAAGTCCAAAAGAGGCTAGATTGAAGTGAAATTTTGTCTACTTAAGTTTATTAAATCGCTTCTAGGATGACTTCTCTAAACGCTCCAATTTAAAAGGAGCTCTGGTTTACATTTTTGTGCAATCAAATGAGTACTGATTAACGCAGTTCTCCAGATAAATTCTATAGCAAACTTTCTACACCATTTCATTTTTTTTCTTAGAGCCTTGCTATATCTTGCCACTTAATCTGAGAGGTCAATTACTCATTTGGATTTATTGCAAGGACTGCTAGCAATTTTTCTTTTTTTTTTTTAGGTAGTGAACACGTTGACAGAGAAACGTCAGTGAACTAACTAAACTTGTATTCTTATTTATATAACACAACACAACATAAACATAACTGAGCTACTGACCTTGATTTTACATTGACATGTTATTACTTATTACTAAGAGTACTGCCAACCTCTTATACAGTGTGATCAATCTAAGTAAAGGTTGCGTGGGCTTCATTTCAAGTTGGTAACATTGACTAGTTGATAATATTGAGAAACACAGAAATTGTATTCATTTTAAGTACATATTAAACAGGTTTGTAAAAGAAAATACACATATAAGCAAATATATTTCAGATATATGTATGTGTTCATTTAGGATGTATTGTGTGATAACATTGATTCGTCTACTTTATTAGAAATTTCTTTTTGTACTCACCGCCTGTAAAGTGACATTTGGCGCATGTATCGCTCGACCAGCAAAGAGTATTCCCGGTCGAGGAGACTGTAAAAATTGAAAAATACACTGGCTCTTTGGGACTTTTAAAAAAAAATCGAACTTGATCTATTTGACTATTTCTCAAGTAACATTGAAATTGACAGTTAATTGTAATCAACCCAAAAAGCGATGAATTCACTATAAATATAAGAATAAAAACGTCATAAGCAAGAATATAATAACTTAAACTAAATTTAATGTGAGTAATAGGTACGTACAAGAAATGCTTAAATTAATTAGGTAATCTATTTTAGGTTAGGTATGATACTAATCAATTTAATCAATAATATTTTTTTAATTTATGCTGTACAAAAAATATTGTACAAACCACTTGCATGAAGACATCTTCCACGCATTCGCGCAATTAAAAGCACTCGCTTTCCTTCGGTTGCTCGTGCTTTCAAAGTGCGCTCATGCGGGAATATAGTCTTCCCGCATTTGGTTCGTAAATAACTATTTTGCTGTTAATATTTTTTTTCGCTTTCAAAATGTATTTTTTCTACTCCCATTCTTTAATTGTATTATTAGATATGCTGAACCTGTACTTTAATGATGTCCATTAAGATACAGCTTTTTCATTAAGATAGAAGTTTACAACCAATAGGAATGCGGCATTCCAATATTCAATCAATATTCAATATGGCCATGACTACATATCTCACAGATATAAAAATTACTTTAACTTGACAGTTCTCTGCAATTTACTATACTCTGTTTTTTAACTCCGCGGACAACTTTTAAATGCGCTAAAAGTGGGCAATTCGATTGGTTCTTTTCGTGCCCAAATGACACTCATATGTTCAAAAAATAATGTTTTATTATGGGGTCGTAGAAAAAATAGTGTATGCAACTCGTATTCATTACGATACGAGCCGAAGGCGAGTGTCGTAATTTTCATACCCGTGTCTTAATAGCCATCATTAAATGCTCATTGCATAATATACTATTATTCTTCAACAAGGAGAATGAAGGTTTTATTAAGATTTACGCTTTATGGAATTTGTAATTATTTTAATATTTGATGGAATTAATTAGATATTAAGTTTTCTTCCGCAATAGACATATAGTATTGTTACTATTATTATTATAATTATTATTTTGTACGATTTCTTACTTATTATTTATCACCATGACAACAACAACATCACGTGTTGAAGGTTTACAATAATATGAACATGGTTTGTTGACAAAAACAATTTTGAGTTGTAATAACAGTGCCTGTTGCTCGTATAAAATGAAACATATTCATATCCTCCAATTAGCTCATGTTTTAAATTATATTCTCTACAGTCGACATTGATTAGTGAAGAAGGAAAATTAATGTTTAATTCATGTTGCAATTATTAAAATAATTGCAACATAAGCCGATATCTTAATAAAACATTATTTTACTTGATAAAAATACATTCTGAATGCCAAAAGGATAAGAACCGAAAAATGTTTTTTTTGTAATAAATCATTGTTTTCAGGCTATCATAAATAAACACAAAATTTAAAATATTTTTGCTTGAATATGCTCGATGTATTTTCTTTTATAAACCAGTTCAATATATACTCACACTTTAAAATTTAATATAACTTACCTTTGTGTGTTCAAACTACAGTTGACCAGGCATACCTTCCATACTGTAGGTCTTAGTTAGGACACGACAAACCTGCAAATAGATTACTTGAATTGTGTGTTGCCTATCTACTATTTCATCAGTGTTCAATTTGTGATCAGTCTCATTGGTTTTAAAGTAGATTTTTAAGAGTAGGATTACTTTGAAAATAAAGTAAATACATTGGCGTGTACAGAATGAAAATATCCACGGTTTAGAAAAGCACAGTAAACTTTACATCACTTAAAAAACGAAAAAATTTCAAAGTGCTGTATTTTAACAATTTTTATATACAATTACAAATTTGAACCGTGAGTCACTAGAACAAATATTGTTTATTTAGTCCATATAGTGCTAATTTTTCCAAATGACTTCATTTTTCTGATCTTTTGCGTGGAAATTGACCATTTGGCGCATACGCCGATCAAGTAAAACGCGTTAAATTAACTCAGCATCAATATTTTCAGTTTCTAGAGGCACAAAATTTTCGTCAAACATGCGACACCTTCTTGAGCGAGAGCCAGGTCATGGGGTACGCCGAATTCAAAAAAGCAATAGCGCGCATTCTGGTGTTGAAGCCCTCCTTCACCGAAGTGGTCAAAGTATCGCACGCCGATCCGGCAAAGAGCGAACATCAGATTCAGCCAGATCTGCCGATCTTTATGGACTCAACGGCCCGTGGCTCATCGTCGAAAAATATGTGCGTCTATTACGGCGAGCCGTTGTGCATTGAACGACCGGAATGCTCGACATCGGCTCCGGAATTAGTTCGCGGACCGTGTCCATGCAAGTCCAAACAAGAATGCAGAAAAGGTGGTGTAAACATAGTGCAGACGATAGATAACACTCAAAATGACAGGGAAACTGAAAGGATTTTGAAGAAGGCTATTCAGGATGAAGTGAAAGTCGCTCCGCCACCATTACCGGAACCGGAACAGACGGTTCAATCTAAGGACAAGAAGATTAATTTTAAACAGTCAGCTCAAGTTTACATTCAACCCCAAAACATAGTACCAATCATGCACCAGAGTACAATACTTGAGTCGCATAGTACAACGTTTCCGGCGGAGTCTTTATTAGGTAATACTGAGAATTTCGAAACAAAAGGAAATGTTTTCGATATGCCAACTGATCATCAGCAATCACAAAGTGGGTATATATATATTAAACTAAACTGTTAATATTGACGTAGTGGCTTCATTGAAAAATAATAGTAAACCAATATCAAAATAACAATAAGGAAAAAGCAAACTACTGTTATGTGCACTTTCATTGGAAGATCCTTGACTTCTGAATAACGAAATTCTGCTTTACTGCATGAGAGACAATGCAGACCTACGCTAAGGTGACCAGATTTTAACATTGGTAAAGCGTGACACTATTGACCGGGGGGGGGGGGGGGATTAAAAATTTAGTCTATATGGAGCAACAAAAATTTTCATAGAACGCAAAAATAGTATTGTAATACATCTTTTCAAATTTCAACATCAGTAAAATTTACAAATACATTAAAAAGATAGGTATAGTTATTATTTAATTCTTTGATATTCAGTGATTTTTTTTAGTAGATTGCTGCCGTTTAAAAGGTTATGAAAATTTTCACATGAATTTGTTAAATTATATTTCACACATAAAATGTCTTTCAAAGTCTCTACACTTAATTGTGATTTTTCTGATGTCTACACTTTATTTATCGTGGAAAAAACGCGTTCAGTCGCAGCATTAGTTCCTGGTAAGGACAGCGCATATTCCACAATTTTTAGTGCATTATTATATAAAACATGGTTTGTTTCAAAATGATGAAATATTTCTAACTATTTGTGAGATTTTTGCTGATGCCCAAGATTTAACCTTTTCTTTACCAATATATTTTTTTTATTAAGAGGGATCTCTACTGAACGGGCCAGTCGATTTGACAATGTATAAAAATCATGAACGTTATCACTGCAGAGGTTACGATTTCCCCTTAAAATTAATTTGTAGAGAAATCTCAAATTTACGTACGCTTAGTAGTAAAATTTTGAATTTCTTTTTATTTATTTCAAAATAAATTAGACAAAATGTCTAATATTGAACTTCTGCTGCTAGTTATGACAATTTCTAAAATATTTTTAGAAAAAAATATTACTGGGCGTACATAGATATTCGAATTCTCTTTCATTTGGTATAAAAAAAATTAAAAAACGATTAATATTTACGGTTAATTTTATGGAGAAATCAAACTGTCTACAGTGGCCTCAGCGACTGGGAGTAGAGATCCCTCTTAATGATACTTCATTAAAAAGATCATGTTCGGAAATATTCTATATGGGAAATTTTGAGTGATATGATCGAGTGATTTTTGCATATCATTCCGATTCAGTTCTTGTTTTAACGTAACCCAATGAACATGTTCTACACCATTATAATGTACCGCCCACTCTTCTAAATAATTTATGCAGTTACTATAGAACTTTTTGATGTGATTCATGATATCTGCACGATTTATTGCGACTTGTTCTTCTAGCTGGCTTATACTATTACGGATAGTTAGTGGAAGAAAATTATTTTCTAACCTCTCTTATCACTGAAATTTTAAATTATTAACTTCATTTGCTACTTTGATTACCGAAACTTTGTCACCTTCAATAAGTTTTATAGCATTTTGAAAAACAGGTGCTTGATTGTGTACAAACTAGTGAAACTTTTGAAGATTCTTTTAAAAAAAAATCTTCTAAAATTCTAGGACATTTATCGTATATTTTCAAAATTCTTTCGACAGCAAAAGAGCTAACCAGCGCGTTTTACTGTATCCAAGTATTTTCTCATATTCGCAGTTTCACAAAATTCTTTAAGCATTTCAACGCGCACAGTGTATATATACTGTAACGAACTTGCTTCGTTATTGCAAAAGAAAATGCCTGAAACTAATTAATTTCAAATGTAAATATTCTCATTATTTAGTAGGACATTTTCTTTTCTGTAACATTTTTCATTTCCGTAAATTTGTAAATTGTTTAAATTCGTTTCTCTCTAAATTATTCCGTAAATTTTGAAAGTTGTTTTAAAATTTCTGTTTAAAATCTGTATGTATTATATGGAAAATTTCCGGGCCATTCGTCACAATATGTGTACGTGAGCAATGCCTGGTATACGTCGGCGAATATATCGAATGGTCACGTGATCCGGGGGTGATGTATGTATTTTTTGGTCTCTGAGTAATTAAAGAATCCCGCATCTCGACGTCTCGTCACCTTAGACGTACGCGTCTAAATGACCCACTAGTGACAAAATATAAAAAGTTGATAACGCAAAAATGTGTAAACTAACTCTTGCAAGTGAAATGGTTTCATAGCGAAACCACATTCTAAAACATGATGGGATACTTGTACAGTGGTTTTAGCACAAACCCACACGTAGTATGTAAGTATAGTGGCGTTATCTATCCATTTTTGTTAGTTTGAAGCACAGATGTAAAAAATTTCAAACGTCCATTTCGCTAATGTAAGCCGTCAACAGTGCCTTTTATGGGCAAAAGATCCACTTGCGTGAGTGTTCCTGGATGAATCGATTCTTTATGTGCCTAGATGTAGAGTTGATGATAAAGTTTAAAAAAATATATCACAAGTTTTTGTGTTATTACTACGATGCCACTATACGAAATTGGCGTTAAATTATTTTGACAATACAATTTACTTATAGCATGGCCAGACGAAACAATTTTGGCGATTTATCATCTTGTTAGGCCCTCGACTTGTTGGATGAAATTCCAGAGGATGGTGAGTTCGATTTAGAGGGTGACGATGACGACGACGAATTTTTATTAGAGTCAAAACTAGTACCGGAACTGATGGAAGAATCGGTATTATTGTTTGAAAACGATGCTGCATCGGAAGATTCTACCAGTGATCTAGAACAAAATTTGCCCCTGCGTAATTTTATATGGAGGAAAAAAGACTTCATCCCAAATTTTATCCGCTTTTATGAAAGAATTGCTCCAATCCAGTACCTGACCTAGTCCAAACCCTAAATTATTTTTTGGCTTGTTATTTAATAATGATTTATTGGAACACCTTGTTGATGAATAGTATATTATACACCTAGGGAGTGAAATGATGTTTTTTTCCGAGGTGCAGTTTGTAGCCCGAGGGCGAAGCCCGAGGGCTCTACAAAGCACCGAGGAGAAATTCATTCACTCCCGAGGTGTATATACTATTTTTTGCACGACCCAAACGATTTTAATTGAAGAAATCTAACTTTTTTTAAAAATTGTCAACATGACGTTTCCAGTTGTCGAACGCAAAAATCATGCTGGTTCTGATGGAAACCCTTGACGACCGATAAATAAGGGTAGCCATATTGGTTTTTTGTGAATATCGAGAAACTGCCCGTATTTTCTTCGCTTCGTTAAATAAGCATTGGAAAAATGTGTGACGAAACTATTGAAGAAACGGCTTCAAAAATAGTTGTGAATTTATTGCCAGAAAAATCTAGGAAGATCTACGAAAAGTGCTTCAAGGAATTTTGTGATTGGTGTCTGGTAAAAGAAGTAGATGAAATTCATAGCGAGAGTGTGCTCCTGGTATATTTTGCCGAAAAGGCGAAGCATTTTAAGGCTTCAACACTGTGGTCACATTATTCAATGATAAAAGCTACTCTTAGCGTGAAAAATAATGTCGACATCAGCAAGTACTCACGATTAGTAGCATTCCTTAAAAGACAAAATACTGGATACCAGGCAAAAAAATCAAAAATTCTTACTAAGGAGCAAGTTCATCAATTTCTAATAGACGCTCCAGAAGAAAAGTACTTGATGGTTAAGGTAAACTAAAAAAGTTAATGTTTCTAATTTAAGATAATTATACACTATGATTTCAGGTAGCAATGATTATGGGAATTGCTGGGGCTTTAAGATCGGATGAACTGGTAAAATTGACAGTAGATGATGTCCAAGACTTGGGATCAACTATTTTGGTATCTGTAAACAATACCAAAAATCATGTAAATAGAGCATTTACGATAGTCTCCAAAGAAAACTGTGCAATTGATTTTGTTGTTATTTGTAAAAAATATATGGTTCTGCGGAAAGAAAACACAGATCATAGACGGTTTTTTGTATGTTACAGAAATAACAAATGTTCCACACAACCCGTAGGTAAGAATACTTTTGGAGGATTGCCTAAGCAAATAGCTTCATACCTCAATTTACCCAATCCATCTTCCTACACCGGCCACTGCTTTCGGCGCTCATCAACATCTTTTCTGGCCGATTCAGGTGTTGAAATTGGAGTTATAAAACGTCATGGCGGATGGAAATCTGATACTGTCGCAGAGGGATATATTGAAAATTCATTAGTTAATAAGAATTTGATTTCCGAAAAAATTCTAATCGGAAAAGACTCGGAAAAGGAAAATCGACCGTCAACTTCCAGTGGGTCAAATCAAGTGGATATTAATGTAAAAGAAAATCGACTGTCCAATTCTAGCGGCTTTAAGCAACGTGTGATTAGTCCATTAACATCTTTGTTCACTATTAATGGTGGTACTAACATTAATGTCAATATTAATATTAAATAAACGATTAAATTCATAAATTGAGTTGGCTATGTTTTTTATACCAAGGGAGCAAAAGAGTCACTTCACTCCCTCATTTAAGGGAGTGAACGTGCCTATTATGCAAGGGTCGTGCAAAAACTAATTTTTTGCACGACCCTTGCATAATAGGCACGTTCACTCCCTTAAATGAGGGAGTGAAGTGACTCTTTTGCTCCCTTGGTATAAAAAACATAGCCAACTCAATTTATGAATTTAATCGTTTATTTAATATTAATATTGACATTAATGTTAGTACCACCATTAATAGTGAACAAAGATGTTAATGGACTAATCACACGTTGCTTAAAGCCGCTAGAATTGGACAGTCGATTTTCTTTTACATTAATATCCACTTGATTTGACCCACTGGAAGTTGACGGTCGATTTTCCTTTTCCGAGTCTTTTCCGATTAGAATTTTTTCGGAAATCAAATTCTTATTAACTAATGAATTTTCAATATATCCCTCTGCGACAGTATCAGATTTCCATCCGCCATGACGTTTTATAACTCCAATTTCAACACCTGAATCGGCCAGAAAAGATGTTGATGAGCGCCGAAAGCAGTGGCCGGTGTAGGAAGATGGATTGGGTAAATTGAGGTATGAAGCTATTTGCTTAGGCAATCCTCCAAAAGTATTCTTACCTACGGGTTGTGTGGAACATTTGTTATTTCTGTAACATACAAAAAACCGTCTATGATCTGTGTTTTCTTTCCGCAGAACCATATATTTTTTACAAATAACAACAAAATCAATTGCACAGTTTTCTTTGGAGACTATCGTAAATGCTCTATTTACATGATTTTTGGTATTGTTTACAGATACCAAAATAGTTGATCCCAAGTCTTGGACATCATCTACTGTCAATTTTACCAGTTCATCCGATCTTAAAGCCCCAGCAATTCCCATAATCATTGCTACCTGAAATCATAGTGTATAATTATCTTAAATTAGAAACATTAACTTTTTTAGTTTACCTTAACCATCAAGTACTTTTCTTCTGGAGCGTCTATTAGAAATTGATGAACTTGCTCCTTAGTAAGAATTTTTGATTTTTTTGCCTGGTATCCAGTATTTTGTCTTTTAAGGAATGCTACTAATCGTGAGTACTTGCTGATGTCGACATTATTTTTCACGCTAAGAGTAGCTTTTATCATTGAATAATGTGACCACAGTGTTGAAGCCTTAAAATGCTTCGCCTTTTCGGCAAAATATACCAGGAGCACACTCTCGCTATGAATTTCATCTACTTCTTTTACCAGACACCAATCACAAAATTCCTTGAAGCACTTTTCGTAGATCTTCCTAGATTTTTCTGGCAATAAATTCACAACTATTTTTGAAGCCGTTTCTTCAATAGTTTCGTCACACATTTTTCCAATGCTTATTTAACGAAGCGAAGAAAATACGGGCAGTTTCTCGATATTCACAAAAAACCAATATGGCTACCCTTATTTATCGGTCGTCAAGGGTTTCCATCAGAACCAGCATGATTTTTGCGTTCGACAACTGGAAACGTCATGTTGACAATTTTTAAAAAAAGTTAGATTTCTTCAATTAAAATCGTTTGGGTCGTGCAAAAAATAGTATATACACCTCGGGAGTGAATGAATTTCTCCTCGGTGCTTTGTAGAGCCCTCGGGCTTCGCCCTCGGGCTACAAACTGCACCTCGGAAAAAAAAATCATTTCACTCCCTAGGTGTATAATATACTATGTTTGCTACTCAGAATGGCAACAATTTTCCGCCAACTTGTGCATAAAAATTTAACATTATCATTGGTATAAATTTGCTCATGGGTATGAAAGCGTCTTCTTGGTACAGAGACTATTGGTCTTCGCGGCCGGCACTAAGAGATACTTTTATCGTTTCTAAAATATCCAATATGCATCTGAACCACAACGTATAAATACTAAAAAATGGAGAACCCGGATTTGAAAAATTATATAAAATTCGCCCCTATATTGAAAAGTTGTGTTACCAACTAACTAAAGTTCAAGCTGCAGATGAAAGTATCACCACTATCACGGCAAATTGCCCCATAATTTTCGAAGAATATTGAAAAAATCTGGGTTGTATAGACAAAGCAGACATGATGAAATGATACTATCAAATAGATCATAAAGGAAGAAAGTGGTACCATCGTCTTTCCTGACATTTTTTGCATACAACTTTGATAAACACTTTTATCATATTCAGGAGTAAAACAAGTAGCAAAATGTCGCGCTGAGTAGAGCATATAGGTAGGAATGTACCAGGAATCACTTGAGGCACACCTTCTCCGGTGATGTCGCCAAGAAAGATCGTCAGGATCAATTCAAACACCTGTCAGTGCATGGTACCTCATGGAGCTCCCTGTGCTGTACTGCTAAGGCACCTCGCCGTACAAAATGGGCTTGTTCACAATGCAAAGTGGGGTTATGCCTTTCAGTAGAATATTGTTTTTTGATTTTCACACGAAGTGATTTGATTTAGCTAAGTACTTGTTGCTTCCATAGTATCTGAGGTAATAGTTAATAAAAAGTAATAATTTGTAATAGATTGATCAACTTAAGAGGGGCGTTTACCAACAAATAGAAACTGTATTACTCGCGGGACGGGTAGGCGCGAAGGGGTGTGAGTAGGTGGAGCTAGACGATATTCGGTTTCGTCACAGCGCATCGGTTTTATTCACAGATTCTGTCATAGATAAAGGAATACTATAGATGGGAGACATAATGTATAAAGAATGAGTACTAACGGAACTGTTGATGTTGTTGATGTTTTATAATAAGCCAATTTTCGCTTGCCCATAACTGTTATATTATTATACACTCGAATATTATAGGTATATATGACATTTCTTTTTAATTACAAACTGTCACTTGGATTTAAGTCTGGAATGGCCGACCGATTCTGATAGATTTGCGTCTTGGCTAGGACCGGTAGAGATACCGTAAAGTGGGGATAGACGACGCAATAGCTTCAAAAACACTCGTGTGAAATGTGTGTGACAATGTTTACTATTTAATGTTTTTTATCTTCAAAAATAATTACATGAAGTTTTTTTTTATATCGTTCATCAAATGTGCAGCTGGCGCGTAGAGGTTGTTTTTTTTTCTTTTGTGTACCAGCCTTAGTTAGCAGACATTCATCAAATTCACGCATTTTGGTGGTTATTTCTAAAACGCAACTTTTTAAGAAAATAAATTACTACAAAAACTATAGTCTTGACATTATAAATTTATGCCTTTTTCATCACTAACCCAAATTTGAGATTCTAAAATTACAAAATAAATGTAAAAAACGCAAAACGGCGATGCCTTAGATTTCGATAGGTAAACGCTCCTCTTAAGTTACCACTATTTGGTAATGCATTGTGGTTTCATTGTATAACCAAACTTTTTAGGATTTTGTTTTAAGTATAATTGAGTTTTGTTTACACTATTTCACGAAGTTCTGTTGAGTTTCACTTTTCTCTGCTTCAAAAAGTTATGGAAGACTGAAAATAAAGAGTTTGAAATATAGTTGTGACTACAGCTGCCATCTACGATTATACTTATCATCTTTCTATATATTGCCATTCGTGCGTCGCATTTAATGCATATGTCTGCAATGTGGTGAAGTTGAATGTTGATAAATCAAGGATCTTCACATGAAACTGCACATAATAGTAGTTTCCTTATTATTATTTTGTTACTAATTTACTATAGTTTTCAATTAAGCCACTACTTCAAGATTGACAGCTTAGTTTAGTTTCTTAGATTTCTTTAATATATTGGCTACGAATAATCTAATGTTTTAAATATATACGGGGTGAGTCATTAGTAGCAGTTTCTTCGATTCTCTTTTTTGTTATAATAAAAGAAAAACAATCAGTGGAAATATTCTAAAGTTACTTTAAGCTCTGATTCACTTCCGGTTTCACGGAAATGCGTGATTTTTTTAATAAAATATATATGTTTTAGATATCCTAAATTATCTCTTCAACTGCTTTTTCTTTTTCAAAATTGAGCCCAAAGTTTTTGAGTTTTGATCAAAACACGTGTTCCGAAAAAAAAAACATATTCGCATTGTTTTTAAAAGTAAAAGTATTAGGTTTGGTAGTGTGTGTAGTCAAGAGAATTTGCATAAATTGGTATAAGTTGCACTTGACAATATCTCAAAATACTTTGGTCAAAGTCTACTTTTCGAAATTTTCACATACCAAAAGCCTATTTTTTTAAAAATAGAACACTCGGTATTTTATGGTGGCTTTTATTTTATTTTTCATTCCCTTTCATTTTCATTAACAATGGCCCTGTATTTATTTTTTGTTATTTCTGAGATAATCACTATAGGAGTAATCAGCGGTGCAATAAAGAACTGCGAGTGCTGTTGTTCTATGCAGCCAAATATTTGGTCAACCAATTGAAAGGCTGGATCGAGGCCCTGACTTAACTGTCAAACAAAATCTGTAAACATTTATATCAGATTACTATCAAAATGAATTATTCTTATGAAGTATTAAGGCTGATCATAAGGTCGAATTCGTGAAGGCGCGCAAGACTTGTGTTGTCAATTTATTGTGCCATTACTGCAGGATCGATTTTGACGAAAATTTGCCTATAATAAAAGAAAAGTTAGTCATATGCTTCTATAACATTAGATATTCAATAACTTTGCTCACTTAAGTAAGAGAAATTCTATTGCGAAAATGGGGTAAAATGTCCGAATTGTAACGTGTCTTTAAGAAAAAAATTAACGTTTGCAAATACCCTACAGAACTCGGGAATAAAATACTTCCCTCAATAAGTGAGTAATCAATTGGAACCGTAAATCTCACATACATCAATTGTGCTTTATTTAACACAAGATTTTGCGGGTTGTCCATTAGCTGAGCGATCCGCCTCAATAGATATTTATGTTCTGGGTGAATCTGAAAGAAACTTCTTGCTAGAACTGGAAGTATTAAATATGAAAAAATAGCAGACAAAATAAATAACTGCTGAGGACAATTAGTTTATGGTACTTGCGAGTATAGTCGAGGCCCTCATATAAGTACTGGGCAAATTAGTGGTCATTTAATGCAAGTCACGCAACATTTGTATAGAATTTGTCTTGGAGATCATGTTCTTATAATGAACGGATGAAAATGCTCTTTGCAAAAAGCACCCAAACACTGTCATACATTTTCATAATTATTAAAATTTAAATTATGTGTATTAGCGTTATGTCAATAGAGAGGTTGCGGTGTGTCTTTTTTTGTTATAAAAATTACCCTTATAACTTATAACTACAGAGCGGACGTCCCAGGTTTAAACTACGACGGAGCAAAGAAATAATGTAAACAGCACGCTGTTACTGAATAGCACTATTCATATGGTGAACTGCGACATCTGTTTACGCCCGAGAATGAGAGCAATAAAAGTCCATTTAACTCGTAAATTTCCTATCTTCATCGGCGTAAAATTTATTATATTTGCTAAGATAAATAAAGTACGGTAAGTTTACTCGATTTGAACTACAAAATAAACAAATAATAATGTATTTTGTATTATATAGATCACCAGCCACTTGTTATCCAATTATATAAATAAAATTAAACACTTTTTAAAAATACAAAATTTCAATAGTGTGCGATGAGTCATCAACCTGTCTTGTCCGCTCTGTATAGTTATAACATTGAATTTTATAAAATTTTATACCGTATAAACGAGTTTTTACACGTTATTTCTAGAAGTATCGGAACCAATCAGAAAATAGTAGGTATAAAGGCGCATGTCTATTAATGCACCGACCAGCTGTTTTGTTGTAGTGATAAGTATGAAGCGTGCCAACGAAACGGTTATTTTGTATTGGAAGGTGTGAAAAATGACGAATTCGTTGGAAAAATTTACGAAAATGACATTATACGATCCAGAATCTGACCACTGCTACAATCTTTTTGTAAATAAAGACGATACTCTGCGATGTGAAACAGGTAGGAACAGAAATACAATAAAATTCTGATAGTGCACTTGTAGACGGCTTGTATTGTATAGTATACAGATGCAACATTCGCTTAATGATTGCTATTTCATGCAAGCTGCTACTCCTACTACTAATGCGATAACCGCTAACGTAAATAGTACTTAATAATGAGGAAATTGCACAAGAAAGCCAGAGTTGTGAACAAGGGAACATAGCAAGTGAGAGTTCCTGTATGATGAATCTCAAAAGAAAAAACGATTCCGATTTTTCGAAACAAAAACAGTAAAGTGCATTAGAGCGCTACATGGCATTTTGGCAGAAGATGACTTGCAAAATGAAGAAAATGTGTGGTCTCGACTCCATGCACTCGTGTATGACAATCCGGACCGATTCAATGCATAATTATGCATGCAGTCAAGGACTATTAAAAGACCATATGCTCGAGTAGGTTTTAAAATTTCGAAAATATAACTCAGAGGAAGCAACAGACTCCAGCTATAAAATGTTGATCTCTCGTTTCGACTCTATTGGGCAGCCGCAAAACTTCATAAAGTCTAATGATGTCGTGCTTGTTCAAACGAAATATAAATTGCATTTCTCTGATGGTACAGATTGCAAATTAAAGCTTACAACGGAATACATTGTTTTTCGTCCTTTAACTGCCTTCTACAATAAAGTCGTCCACACTGTTTATATCGAAGGAAATTAAATATTGCAGATCCTCAGTGTAGAGTGTCATGTTGTTTATCTCACTTGTCAACATAACCTACATCTGTCAAATTAAACTTAACGTGCACCAACAATCCGCAAGCGCAATTTCGGTAATTTACGTTATGTTATATTGTAAGTATAAAATGACCGTCTAACGTAACAAAAAATACACACCGCAACCTCTCTATTATCATCAGATATTAGTTCTGCCATCTGAAAGTGAGGTTAGAATGTTTAGAATACAATCACAATTAAAAATTCTTCTACTAACACCTTTCTAATATTTTCAATCGACTAACAAAACTCTAGTATGATGAATACTTAATTCACATAACATAAGACTAGAACTATTTTAACCTAAATCAATCTTATCAAGAATTCTGCACAACACTCAGCCACTATCAGTGGTGGGAAAGTAACGCTCAGTCTAAAGTTAACTAAAACTGCGAATAATTTTTATTAGAATGTAATAATAATTGCTTATATGTGTTAAAGTAGGGAGAGGGAGGCACGTAGGGACATGGGCCACAATGGAACATTTCAAATTGTGACGCCATTACTTGCTCTTTTTACTTTTAATGGTAAGTACAAGATGGCAGCACGATGCTTCATGTTTTCCAAGTGTTTCGCGCCTTTTTGTGATGTATGCAAGTTTTTTTTTAATTTTACCTAGTTTCTGGTAGTTCCTATAAAAAGTTGGTTGAAATTTGGTAAGTGGATATTTTATATATAGCATGCAAATCGTTTAAAAGTAGTTGACTACTACGAATCACAATATTTAGCTTTATGTTCATAGTTTTATTTATTTTATAAACCTAACCAATTTTTTTGCAAACGATCTTATGCTGATTAAAGTCACTGGGGCCCTTGGTAACTTGGTACAAACAGTAAGGAACACATGGCGACCATCCCAATGTGCCCCCGCTTAATAAAATCTGTTGATATAATATAAAAAAATGTTTCAGGACATAAAAAACGTCCGTACGTGCAAGAGAAAAAAGATTATGTTTTCATACCTGAGGAAGACGTTGTCGCTGCAGTTAAAAACGTCTTTGATGGAAGGTTATCAATAAAGAAATGCTGCAATAAACCAAATATCAAGAAATCAACCTTGGCAAACAGGTTGATTAGATCAGAAAGTGGAAAACAGAATCTCTTGCCGTGTAACCGACTGAAGAACATGAATTAGTAGCGAAGGAGAATGAAACTAACAACCTGCCGCCTGAGATCATGAATCTTGCCACGGTAGGAAGGGTTTCAAGGATAGTATTTCAGTATCCATTTCAGTCCATATATATCAGGCCAAAAGTAAAGAATAAAAACAATAATGCGAGTATCTAATGCAAAGTTAAAAAATAAATTACCAGCTGACGAATTTGCAAGGACAGGAACAAGCTTTTGAGCTTGCTTAACAAAAAATATCCAATGAACAGGGCTAGAAACAGAGCGTGCATGGATTGGATAAAATCTTTCTTGAACTTGCTGCCTGAGATCATGGATCTTGCCACGGTAGGAAGGTAGAAGAATTTTATTGTATTTCAGTTGCTATTTCAGTCCAAATATAGCACCCAAAAGTAAAGAGGAAAAAAATAACGCGAGTATCTAATGCAAAGTTAAAAAATAAATTACAAGCTGACGTATTTGCAAAGACGGGAACTAGCATGAAACAATTTTTCGAACTGTAAATTGCTTTAGAAAAATATAATAGTACCAGAAAATATGTATAACCTTTACGAAATAGGAGTCACTACAGTCTCTCAGACCTCAAAATTTATTGCTATTACGGAAGTTAAGCGGGTGGAGCAAGTGGTTTCGGCAGAGAGAGGAAACTGCTAACTTTTTGTGCGATCATTAATGCTGCAGGAAATGCAATTCCGCCGGTGTATGTATTTCCAAGGGCTAGGAACAAGCCTGTATTTATGAAAGATACACGAAATGGTAGCTTGGGATTATCAAAGAAATCAGGATCGGTTGGATAATGGCATCTTTATTTCTAGAAATGTTGGAACACATTAAAAAATTTACTAGACAACCACGAATCAAACACCAGTTTGGAGACAATACTTTTCTCTAGGGACAATGGTATAATATTTGTAACATTTTTGCCCTTGCTCTCGATGTACGTCTATATGGACCTTTTAAAATTTACTTTAAATCTTTCTTGGCTCATTTCCAATCCTGACAAACGGGTATCCTTTATAAAATTGCAGAATTAGACGCTCAAGGCTATTATTAAGCTTTTACTTTGGATAATATTTGCTTCGGGTTTAGGAAATGAGGCATTGTGCCATATAATAGAAATATTTTTACGGGAGATGATTTTGCGGCTGAGAATGTGCCCTTAACAAGTCAAGAAGTGCTTGCAAATACACCCAGTCAAGAAATGGAAAAAAACATCATGTCAGCCAGCACGTCAGCGGAGGTTTTTCGCTTGGTTTCAACGAACACAGCATTTAAAAGCAGCCGCCCTAGCTTGATAAAAGGGGTGATAATTCCTGAAAGTATACGACCATTTTTTAAGGAACAAAGGAAACATTCTACGAAGGGAAACAAGCAGGTAGATCTAGAATCCTTACAGAAACCCCGGAGAAAGGACTTGCTAGAATTTGAGCAAGTCGAAATGAAACTCCCAAAGCTCAAGTCGTGAGCTTAAAAGTTTCCAAAAGATTTTAGTTTTGTTAATATATTTTGAGACTATTATTTTGTTGTATTGAAAAATAAAGATAGCATTTTTTACTTGCTTGAGAATTGTACGAGGGCGACCCTTTTTATAGCAACTGTCAAACTTTCAGACGCCTACTGTCAATAGTTGTTATTTAAGAATGTGTTTTGTGTAGTAAGTCAGGCGGTTTCGCAAAAATGGATAACATCGAATTTCGTGCAGTGATAAAACACTGGATGGCTAGGAAAACGGCTACGGAAATTCGAAATATTTTGCAAGAGGTTCATGCCGGATCTATTCCGTCATTTTCGACCATCAGCTTCTGGGTGAGCGAGTTCAAACGTGGCCACACAAGCACAAGTGATGAACCACGCACTGGACGCCCAAAAAGCGCTACCAACGATGAAATGGTCGACAAGATCCATGATGTCGTGTTAGCCGATCGCCGATTGAATCTGAAAGAGATAGAAGAACGCGTTGGCCATATCCTACACGAAAGTTTGGGAATGAAAAAGCTTTCGGCGCGATGGGTACCGCGTTTGCTCACACCAGAGCAAAAACGAAATCGGGTGACCGATTCGGAGGAGTGTTTGACCAGGATTCAACGCAATCCAAGAGATTTTTTCATGCGCTTCGTAACCATGGATGAGACTTGCGTCCACCACTACATACCGGAGACCAAGGAACAATCGAAGCAGTGGACTTTTCCGGGCGAATCAGCTCCGAGGAAAGCAAAGACCGTTGCATCGGCCGGAAAGGTCATGGCGACCATTTTTTGGGATTCCCAAGGTGTGATTCTCATCGACTATCTGCAGAAGGGAAAGACGACCACGGGGCAATACTACAGCGATTTATTGACCCAATTCGATGCAGTATTGAAGGAGAAACGGCCTCGTTTGCAGCGGAAAAAACTGCTTTTTCACCACGACAATGCACCGGCTCATTCATCCCGCATTGTCTTGTCCAACTTGAATGAGTTACGCTACGAATTAGTTTCTCATCCTCCATATTCACCGGACCTAGCCCCCAGCGACTTTTTCCTATTCCCAAACCTGAAAAAATTGCTGGCAGGAAAAAGATTTGCCTCAAATGAGAAGGTCATCGCTGCTACAGATGGCTATTTTGCAGAACTCGAAACATCCTGCTATTCCGACGGATTTAAGAGACTGGAGCACCGTTTGAAAAAGTGTATTGACCTTCGAGGAGACTACATCGAAAAATAAAAAACCAAACCAATACCGTGTTTTTCTTGTCGATTCCGGAAACATTTCAGGTCGCCCTCGTATATGTGATCTACCTGTGTGTCCACATGTGCAATTGCATTCACTTTTTGAAAAACGAGAACAATTAAATATGTATGTACATGTTTTCCAAAAATAAAATTATTTTTGAACGAAATAAAGACTTTAGATTCGAAAATGTTTCAAATATTCCAATGTGTTCCTCCTCACTCTTACTTATATTTTTTGCAGAAACTTAATGCTTAAGATAAACTTGTATAACGTATACATGTCGTTTGTGTTAATAGTCAATTGGATATACATGCAGCATGTATACAGCCACAACCATAAAACATTTTAGATGTCGAACCGGAAGTATTCGCTAAGAGCGTTCCTAAATTAGACAAATCTAATGAGATGACAGATAACGTCAGTAATCGAAGTCAGAGAAGTGGTACCCCGGAAGATGTAAGACCATCGCCCACTGTCAGCGTTCAATCACAGCACCAGGGTGCTATTTCCCCTGTACAAAAATCAAGTCCCGTGCGTCAGAAAGGAATCATAGCTGAAAAGAATTTGGATGTTTTGGAAGAAATCGAATCGCGTCCACTTGGTTCCCCTGTTCAAACTACTCGTGCAACAGACCACAGCATTACTTGTAACGTGCCGAACGTTCAGCCTTCAGCAGCTACTCTATGCCCAGGTAGCTGTACTTCTATGCAAAAGGATGAAACGACCACTGAAACTTCTGATTTTAATCGCGTCGACTTCAGCGAATTAGACGAATGCCCTTTCACGAGCACAGTTTGTCCTAGTCGGACCGGTGTTTCTGCAGAACCAAGGAAATCTATTATATCCCAACGAATGAGCGCTGTTAGTATAAAGCCCAGTATAAGATTCATTGCACCTACCGTTTCCACACCTCCGCAGTCCGTGGAGAAAGGCATTATGAATATTGCATATTGTCTGCCAGAATATACTCCTGTACAATCACAAAACACGGTCACATCTGCAACTAAGATCAAAAGCGTGGAATCGGCCACGGAAGCAGTGCGAACCATTTGCAAAAGCATTTCTTGTGCACCTAATTTAGTTGAACGTGCAGCCTCTACTCGCGGCTTAAGTACAAAACTGGATTATATTAAGGTGAAAAAGGAACTAAGATCTGGTTGTCCATCTGTTAGGATAGTACTATTACAAGCTCTAAGATGGGTATGATCTCGAAACTGAAGTGCCTCTAAACTCCATTCAACAGATATGATTATATAATTTTCAGAGAATAACTGGAAGTACAAACGATGGTAATAGAAATGATATTGTTTCTGATTATACAAGGCATGATCTTCTAAGTCTTCACGGCAGCCCATCTGGGAATCACAAATCGGTAGTGGAAGACTTTTTATGTGCTACTTGTGAAAAAACCGCTGTCAATCAGGAGGTAAAATTAGTGCACATTAATTATTTTTCTATTTAATTGTGTCGTTATCTTCAGGAAGGAATGGCTAGAATGCTGAACGTAATGGCTTCGTTAGCATTAGGAAGAGATTATCTATGCCAAGACGAAAGTTTGTTAACTAGATTGATCATTCCATTGGTAATGGATGTTTGCCCTTACAAAGATAAGATTACTGATGTAACTAAAGAGCACCTTTTGGTGGCGTTGCAGAAGCTAAGCTTGAGAAATCATATGAGAATAGTAATGATTCAATCAGGTTAGTATATCATATATCTAGTAAGTATAAGTGTATATTTTAGTCTTTCTCATAAAATAGCCTCAAGAGTTCGTTCTCATGCTTATGTCATTTATAGACCTCTTTAAATACTTAAGTAATTAAAGTAATACACCCATTCTTAATTTGAAGATTATCAAAATATTAATCTTTTGGTAACAGTTGTGGAGCTTTTCATGCTGTACGGCAGTGTTCATTTTTCTGGTTGGACTTCTCTTGTTATTGTAGAACAGTGGTTCCTAACTACGACTTCCAGTCTCGATTCGATATTATCAGAGATCGATCTTTTTAAGCCTGATCTTCGTTCTTTACATTCGATGTTTTGCCAGCTAGATCGGTCAAAAATCGCCACCAAATGAAGAGATCGAATTCCGATATTTGCTAATATTTCTGCAACCATTCAGTTTCTTTTCATTTTTGTAAGAACGTTCACTATCTTTATGTCCAATTTCATTCTATTTGACAAGTCTTCAGGCAATGTTTATGATGATAATACTTACCGATGAATGATACAGTGTATGGTCACTGTCGAGGGGTCTTCTCTTTCACTAACATTGCTAAGCCTGAACGTGATAGTAGTTAAATCCAGTCAGGCTCTTTTACTCAATGCCATGTCTCTCAGAATAATCACAGATAATTTTCATGACGTCAACTGTTAGGATATTATCAGTTGTGTTATTTAATACAGAATGACCTGTCATGATCACGTGACTTGTTGGCTTTACATTATTGCCAACTTACAAGACATTATCACACATCAGTTCTTCCTTGATATTGTTGTTTCCTAAATACCGAACAAAAACTTGCAACTGGCAGCATTGAGCAACGTCGGTACTTTCATCACACTGCAGCAGAAATATGGAGAATTTTTAATTTTATAAACCAGTTTATCTTCAATATTGGATATCGTATCGATCCGTGCCTTCACAGCATTGTTCGACAAGGGGATTTCTTGAATTTTCTTAGAAGCTTCAACTCCTAAAACTTGTTTGACTGCTTTAATTAAGAGAGGATTTACTATTGTTTCACCAATTGTATGCGGTTTCTTCGCCTTGGTGATTAACTGAAGAACTTCAAATGAAGCTAAGAGATCTTTGTTTTCTAATTATCCAGCATAGAATTCAGGTGTCCGGTCACTAAATTTAGGATAAACTGTCTTCAAATGACGATCTAGCTTTGTTGGTTTTAAGGCTGTATTGATGAGGACAGCAGCTCAAATTAGGCACTGGGGTTTTATCTCCTTTCGTCAGTAAAAAGTACCAACAAAAACTCACAGTAATATCAGTAAACACAGTAAAAGCTACAGACATTAATCGCACTGCTTTCTAAGACTCACTGCTAGAGACTGAGCAATTGGAGTGGGGATGGGGAGGTGTGACTGACGATCACACTCACACATTTATTGCAGGCAGCTAGTAAGGATTACGTGTTTGTCAGGCAGAACCACGAAGTGTTCACATAATAGAGCTCATATAGAGCCTTGTGCTTTTTGGGTAGTTTATTATTGGTGAAAGTTCATTTGCCAGATTTAAACATACATGGGTAATGAAAATTATTTTGTATGATATTCTAATAATTAAGCCTCGTTCACATCCACTTAACTTAACTTAAACCTTAATTAACGCACCGTAAAATTAACACAAAATGTATGAAGTCGTTCACATTGCCTTAATTTACGTTAAGTGCGCAGGCTGGAGGCAATCAGATAGGTTCTAACACGGCTTTTTGTCATATAAATGGGGATAGCTATGCACCAGATCAATTAAAACGCCGTCGTGCATGATAATATAAAACAGCAACGTACAAAACAATAAAATAACTGTGGCAAATTGTGCAACATATTTTGTTAATTTGCTACTACCTTAATTTATGTTACGTGGATTTGAACAACACTTAATGCTGAATTGTGAACGACTTCACTGCATATACTTTATACAAGTTCAAGGAGGACTGTAAATAACAGGTGACGTATAGTAAATAGTAAACTATTGTGAATCAATATTTTTTTGCCCAGGTTTACCAGACTATTTGGTGTTTTACTTGTCTGCTCGTCACAATCTAATGTCCGACTATTGCTTGGAATACTGCCTCGCCTTGTTCATGAATTTATGTTTACATACCGAGACTCATATGAGATTAAAAAAGAAATCGAAAGATATTGTGCGATTCATAACGGATTTTCTTTCTGCCGGCCACGATTCATGTTTATCCTACCTTAATAGTGCAATGTACAATCTATTTATGGATCCCGATATTAGGAAAGAAGCGAAACACGAGCATCTGGATAAGACAATCTCTGACAAATCAAAGGTACGTAAGTATATTTAACTTGAAATTGAGTGAATCTATTATGCATCTGCTATGCTGGCCTCACTTTATTTTGAAAAATAGGAAAAACTTAGGGTAAAGCATTGAGAAAGAATAGTTAGGGAGACGACGTCACGTGATCAAACCGGGTACAGGTCCGCCATATTGATACTACACTTACGTCAAACAGGTAGTGTTGGTAAAAAGTAGAGTGTTTGTTAAGTGCATCGTGTATTAGAGTTATATAATAAGCTAAATATTAAAATATATTATGGTTTCTTGTGCTCTATGTACCTGCAACAGCAGAGACTGCGTTGATAAGCAGAATTCGTCTGGTATAACATTTCATAGGTTAGTGTAGGCATGACAGGTGTGGGATGACAGATTATAATTTTGAGTAGTCCGGACTAGGTGAGGTAGCCATATTGGTCCCACACTTAGCTCCGCCCAATGCTCCCGTTTTGAGAGTACAGCAAAGATGCTTTACAGCGTCTCCATAGTATTTTTCCTCAATGGGGTAAAGGGAGGAGAGTTGGCCCACCTTTTAAAAATAGTTATATAAACTTTTTATTTTGCACTATAACATTATTAAAACATAACAAGAACGTAAGGTTACATTTTTATCATAAATTACTAGTAGGTAATACTTGACATTTAACGCTATGGTAATATGTAAAAAAATTAAACAGTTAAACGATGCAATGGTCCAACTATTCTCTATATTGGAGGAGAGTTAGGCCACCGTAACCACCACACGTTACACACTGAATCTAATCATCTATTTTCTTCGTTGTGCGTTTTTCTTTGTCTTCTGTAAGATCCAGAATCACTTCTTTAACTTCTGATAAAGAAAAGACGGTTCTTTCGTTGTAGTAGGGCTTTTTATTGCTAAGCTTCTTGATGGTACTACTCCTATTTTCATTGTTGCACTGAGTTGAATAACTGGCATTGGTGAAATCAAATCTAGAGCTTTTCCTGGCGTAAGATCGGATGTAGATTTTCCTGGTGTTCTTTTCTATACAAATTGAAACCCAGTGTCTGAGCCTGGTGCCGGTAGATCTTCTCGTTGTACAGATGGTTGCAGTGCTGGTTATTGTTAAGCTAAATGTCGTTCAGTGTCTGCTTCAATATAACCGCTTAAATCTTGTACCAAGGATGCATGGTCAGCAATTGCATTAACATTAAATGGCATTATTTCAATAGACCTGAACCCTGACTGTGAATTGCAGCAGCTTTTCAAACTGCTGTTTATTAAACTTTTATTGCGACGAATTTTATACGAAGGCCTAACGTCTAAAATCGTAGGGCCTTCCTAGTAGCATATGAGGTAGCTTTTGGGCGTTGTTTGATCACAATAGAAGATAAATAAAAAAAACTGACAGTTTCCTTAAGAGTGAGATCTACCAAAATTTTTATTTAACCCACCTACTTTGATTCAGTCCGCCTCCAGCTCAGTTGGAGATGGTCGAGGTCAAAACATTAGTCCAGAAGTTGTCAAGTTAACTCTCAAAATCGCAAAAAAAGCTCGTAAAGAGTGACATAAATATAAATAACTTAAAAGTTTAACAACAGCAAAAATTTCGATTTATTGTTTTAACAGTCCAATTGTCAAAATGAATGGTTGGATCATCGAGTATAATGAATCAATAGCCAAACAGATAACAGAAAAACTCAGAATTAAAATTTATCAGTTTAACTGCAAAATGATTCATTTAACTGGTGAATGTAACTGTTCAAAAATCACAGGCTTAATTATTTCTATTTTTAATTAACAATTATGGCTATTCTTAGTTAATTAGTACTATTTTGATTCGTTTTAAAAATTAGTAATAATATCTTTGTATATTTTGGTATATTAGCATCATCTATCTATGAATCACTTAACTTAAGTTCGTTCGCTATTAGGTCGGCTAGTTGTTACTGTAGATATCTGTTGTAATTTAGATGTTTAAATGGAATAAATTTGATATTATTTTAAGTTACTTGTTATTTTCTTTCATAATCATTTAGTAACATTTTAAATTGAAATTTTAATTTAATTAATTCCGCTTTATTAATATTTTCTTAAGTTGATTTGTTCTTCCTTATCGCCCCCCCCCCCCGAAGTTTCAGTTGTCACTTGGTGGGAATTAAAATGTCATTCATTCTGTTTCGAATTGTCGGCTTTGTAACCAACATCGTGTGATTAATTTTTGCATTTTCATTCTATTATTTGGGATAGTTGTTAAATATATCATCATCGTCATATCGACGGAGATTAATGAATGGAATTCTGTTTCTGGAAATTTTGCATTTGTTTTGGATTTGTGGGAAAGCGCAATTTCCTGTATCGGATATGCTGAAATAGATTTGGTTAATCTGTATGTGACTTCGTTGTAAATTTACGAATGCTTTGGTATTGACGATTATTTGTATGAACTTGGAAGAATATAAGAACATATAGTCAGCGAACTTGTGTGACGTTTAACTTGTGTGACGTTAAAATTGTGTGACGTAATTGTGGTCGAAATCTTGAGACGAAATTGCGAGACGATGTAATTAGTAATAGCTTTGAGCAATTGGAATTTTAACCATACTTTCCGGTTCATTCTTGGAAATCAGCTGTGATTACCTTTTGCATAGCTGTTGAAACCAGTTAGTGGAGACCCAGATAAGTGCCACAATTGTAACGAAATCCCTTCGTTAATTGTAATAAAATACCATTTTTCAATTCATATCTAATTTATCTGTAAATATTAAATTATATATGAATGATATTTTATTCAAACGTTAATGTTTCATAATGAACAATGAACTTTCCTGTGTATATTGCCGTATTATTCTTAGTAATTCATATAATTATTTCTTAGCAGATTATTATTTGTATGCGGAAAAATACCAGCTGTCTACGTCATGATCATTTTTCGCGCGATTTTTCAATTTCGAGTCTCGTGTGCAAATTCAATGTATTGAACTCGTTTTGTTTGTATACGTACGTGCTACGGATAATATAAAAGGCCGACTTTCAGCACTGAAAAGAGCATTCCCGTCCCGGTTTCAGGTCGTTTGTATCGTGGAACTTCCTTTTCTTCCGCTTAACCTCACTCAGACATTAAACGTCGTGGGGAGGTTAAAAATATTCCGCTTAACCTCACTCAGACATTAAACGTTGTGGGGAGGTTAAAAATATTCCGCTTAATCTCACTCAGGCATAAAGCCTCGTGGGGAGGTTTTAAACTAAACCACTTAATCCCATTCAGGCAATTAAAACGCCGTGGAGGGGTTAATTTCCGCTTAATCTTTCTGGTCAGACTGATTCCTGCCTAAAATCTAATATTAATATCCGTTTTATTTCAGGGTAACGCAACAAACGCTAATCATCGCATATTTAGAATTATCCAAAATCACCGTACGAGCCTCAGACCGCGTATTTAAATAAAGTCTTCCCTTGACGTAGATATCTGAAGTAAATTTCCGCAATAATTATTTTATCCTCGGAAAATACTTACTTACTTCTGTAACTTGTGTTTTCTCAATAACTGTCGATGACGGTACCGCAAGATAGACACTAATTTAAGTCAATTATTGCTTAAATCGTATGTAAAAGTTCAAATTTTAGGAAAATACGTCTTTTATTTACAGACCGCAATGTATCAAATTTGTTTGTTTTTCTAGGTTATGTGCCTAAGTGACAGACCGTTCTTTCACGCTTAGAAACTTAAATTCTTTTATTTACACTGACGTTGTTACGTTATAATATGCTAATAAAGATGATTTTAATTACCTAGATTATGTATGTGTGAATATGTATATATATACCGTTTGACTGAAATAAAAGTAGATATAGGGAAACACAAACACGCACACAAGTGCATGCAAACATGAAATGGAGGGGTACGATAGTAGGGGAGTACAGATGAGTTCATATCGGGCGTGATATCGGGACACCGGGGTACCGAGGCTTTAGTGCACAACGTGTCTTTTAGTATGCAGTGAATTAACACAACCTTCTGTACGAAATTGTTTCACAATCTTATGGATAGCTGGCACAGAGGGAGGTGGACGATTTTCATACGCCGCAACAAATAAATTTTGCACGTCTTTGTACGAATTATCCTTGGCATACCATAACACAATCTGTATTTTTTCCTCGACAGTTAAGGGCATTTTATTTTAATATTTGCGAGTCTGCTCAGATACAATGTAACGTTCACGCTCTAAAGTTACGGAACGAATGTGTTGTCCCCGCTTTCGATCTCCCCACTATCTCCCCACACCACCGGTCTTATACATAGGTACATGTTTATGTGTGTGTATTTGAAGATGCATATTAACTTTTAACTACGACAATCTGTATATGTGTATCTTTGAATTTGTTTGTCGCAAAGAATAAATATTATTTTGAAATGAGTTACCGTATATCTTTTCGATATTTTACTTCACGCAAACCTGTCCGTAGGTGTTTCTCCTAGTGTACAATTACTTCATTATAACCAAAGAAAGATAAACAAAGTACTCACCCCGTTAATATGCTTAGCCGATGTGTTTCATATTCACTAACTTTAAACAACACCACGAGGTCGTGTATTCATAATTGTATCTCACATTAAGCGAACTTAGCGCCAGTATTAACTGTCACCGAAGGAATAGTTCAAAGGTTCGCGCCGTTGGTGCAAGTGGGTATAGGCAGCCCAAGACACACGCAGATGTTGAAGTAATAGTTTTACTTAAAATGAGAATTAGTGAATATTAGTCTTATAACAATAGGCCCGGTTAATTATGATAATTAATTACCGAGCCACGTTGCAAGTGGCGCCCAAATGTTTAGGCCTTGTTTTTAATGAATTTAAAAGTTAAATTAAATAAAAATTAAATAGTTTAAAATTATACATTAAACTCCGTTGTATTTCAAAGCCAAGTTGTCCAGGTTTGCTTTAAAATATATTTGTTCTAAAGATTAGTAGAATTGACACATATTGTATACATGTACACATAGATGCATATTCTTTTATTAAGGAGTAGGGAATAAAAGGCAATAAATAAATAAAAACCGGAATACAATTTTTTTTAGTAAACAGTTTTATACATTATAATTTAAATCATGTCGGAGCCGGATAAAGGTGAAACTTCAACCTCTACTGGGTGGATATACTCCCTTAAAAAAGAGGATTTAAATGCAATAACGAAAGCCCTAGGGGTAGACGCTTCTAGTACGGTGGAAGATGTACGTAGGCGCCTCAGCGCATTTTTCAAAGATTTTAAGCATAGTTCCTCGAGTAAAGGAAACATTCCTGTTGTATCACCGCCTGTAGGCGCTAACGTCGAAATTTCTTCGGCCGTAATCTGCGAGAAAATTCGGAAATGGGGACTACATTTTAATGGCAGTTCGGACGCTGTATTTTTCTTGAAGAGAATTAACGAGTTACAAGTTTGTTACGATATTAAAGACGAACATATGTTGCTCGCGCTGCCTGAGCTCTTCAGGGAAAAGGCGCTTCTTTGACTCCTATGATAATTAATTACCGAGCCACGTTGTACAATTAGTTCAATATCGTTAATTTTGTAATAATAATTAGTAATTGTAGGAATAAGGTCTGCCGATCCTATTGATCGGAGGACTATTGAATAGTATTTATTTCATTTTGTAATTACACGTTTTGTAATTATATATCATAACAGCCCATCCTAAGGGTGTATTTCATTAGTTGAGTAACTTCGAGATGTATTTTATAAATTATCTTACATAAGAGCCCATTATGCAGGCTGAACTTAAATAATCTTTGCACTTGTAATACGTTTAGTAATTTTGTATAAGAGATAAGCAAGAATAGCTTGCTGTAATTTTGATTTTATGTACTAGGTTAATATTTTTAATTATTTTAGTGGTCGGTTGACCTACGACATAACCTTAATTGTAAACGTTCAATTTGCAAGTTCTTTAAGACCTACAGTAATATTTCACCGAATGTGTATTCTTTAAATTTAGGAGTGCTCTGCTTATATGTAACTGTTAACTTAATCATTTCTGCTTATCATTTAGTATTATTCTTTGTTTTTTATTGCATTTCAAATTTAGTATATTTAATATCTTTCTTTTTACATACAGTGTGAGTTGATGGGTCCACCGTTGTTGTTTTTTTTAAATCCTTATGGATTGTTGCTTATGTTAATGTTTTATATACAGGGTGTACCATCACGATCAGCTGTAGGCATTAGAGGCCTGATTTAAATTTTGTTTTATTTTTCCCTTTACATTTCACATTATTAATATTCCTTCATTACATATTTGACTTTTTTTTATATATACATATTGCAGTGATCTTGAGTTTGGTGGTAAATTATAAACAGGCATAATCAAGATCACTTCGAGATTTAATTTAATTAATTATTATTTTATTTATTTCATTATGATGTGTATATACCGGGTGTCCACACGAAAACTTTATATTGAATTATTTCTGGTGTTTTTGAAGACAAAAACTTGAAATTTTGGGTGGTTGTTCAGGATATAGGGGGACAATGAATAGTGTATTTCATACCGCCCCATCGGGTCACCCGCCGCCGCCGGCCACCCCCACTCCAATATTTTAAATGACACCCTGTATTTTTTTTTGGTGGTTTTGAAAGAACACAATTTTCTTGATATTCCTTGTGAAAAAACTAGTAACACACATTATGACATTTATGAGATATTTAAATTTAAAAGTTTCAGATATCAGAAATTATTAACTCCGAAAAATCATAAGTTAGTCATGGAAATACTTAAAACAAGATTTATTCACAACATTTTAGTTAAATTAAATGCTCAAATTGTTCACCGTTTACATTTAAACATAAATAAAGTCTATTTTCAAAAGCATTTCTAACATTTTCGAACACTTGTGGCGTTAAATTTCGACATTCCTCTGTTATTCTATTACGTAAATCAGCTATTGATTGTGGCGGTGTCTTATAAACAACAGACTTCAAATGTCCCCACAAAAAGAAATCTAGGGGAGTTAAATCGGGGGAGCGAGCTGGCCATTCAATAGAGCCCCTACGTCCAATCCAATGTCCTGGGAAAATATTATCCAAATAATTCCTAACGTCTAAACAGTAATGTGGCCCAGCTCAATCTTGTTGAAAATATAATTGCTCCTCCTCTATTTCATTCAAGTTTTCTTCTAGACACTGTATGATAAGAGGATGTATTAGCTCTTCCAAAAATTGTAAGTACGTAGGTCCATTTAAATTTTCCTGGAAGAATATCGGGCCAATTACTTGGTTATTAAGAATTCCAGCCCATACATTAATTTTTTGGGGATATTGTGTGTTGCCTTCTCGGAAAAAATGGGGTTTTACGTCGCTCCAATATCGACAGTTGTGTCTATTCACAAGACCATTTAAGTAAAAGCAACTTTCATCACTAAAGCAAATACTTCGCAAAACATTTCCATTTTGCCAAATCATATCTGTCATTATTTCACAAAATTCGACTCTTCTGTCGAAATCACCGTCACCCAACTCTTGGTGAAGTTGAATTTTATAAGGGTGCATTTTGTTTAATTTTAATATCTTATGGCAGGTTGATTTTGGCACTCCCGAAACTTCGGATAATTTTCTCAACGAAAGCTCTGGGTCTAAATTAATATGCCCAAGAACTGCTAGTTGCATAGCTTCATTTAGTACACCACAATTATTCGTATTCCGTTTTTTATTATTTACAGATCCAGTTTGCAAAAATTTTTCTATTAGCGTTCTGACATAAGCAACAGATACGTTTCTGTTTGGATGGTTTTCATTGAATAACGTCGCCGCTTGGGAATAATTTTTGTTTGCAATCCCATACAAAATCACTATTTCAGTTCTCTCTTCAAGAGTATAAACCATTTCAGCGAAAAAGCCGAAACTTTAAGAACAATTTTACAAGTATTAATATTAATGAAACACAAAAGTCACAATTTTGACAATTCTAATTTAAAGCAAACTATTTCCATGACTAACTTATGATTTTTCGGAGTTAATAATTTCTGATATCTGAAACTTTTAAATTTAAATATCTCATAAATGTCATAATGTGTGTTACTAGTTTTTTCACATAGGAATATCAAGAAAATTGTGTTCTTTCAAAACCACCAAAAAAAAAATACAGGGTGTCATTTAAAATATTGGACTGGAGGTGGCCGGCGGCGGCGGGTGACCCGATGGGGCGGTATGAAATACACTATTCATTGTCCCCCTATATCCTGAACAACCACCCAAAATTTCAAGTTTTTGTCTTCAAAAACACCAGAAATAATTCAATATAAAGTTTTCGTGTGGACACCCGGTAGATATTTATTAAGTCAATATTTTGGCAAATTTAATTTTTATTTACGTAAAATAATATAAGAATGTTAGTATAATTTTTATAAAAGTTATAATATTAGAATAAGCATAAAATATTAAGTGAATTATAACGAGAAAGTGTTTCCCGCACGAAGAATACTGTAACCGGGAGAAATCGACAGATTGGCTCGGCGAAAACAATATTCTTTGCTAAATGCATTGGACAAATCATGAATGTGTAAACAAGTTTATATTTACATATTTGTTTACCTTTTTGAAAGATTAGTAATGCGCTGCTTTCCCGGGTGATGCAGCACTGCAGCTATGTATTTCTGGAGGTGGAATCAATATCGTACCGAAGATAACCGTACGTTTTTGTGAAGAAAAATATGCATATAAGTCGACACACGATCAGAAAACGTTAGATGCTTGGTGAAAATCAGCTCTCTCAAAAGAAAAACAAGAAGTAGGTGGAAACCTCTTCTTCCTCTTAAAATAAAAATGTTATTTTAACTTAGAAGTTTATTCATGAATCGGAATAATTTTTCAAAAAGATTTTACGACACATAAAAATTTTTAACAAAAATTAGGACTTGTAATATTTTATAGATTAAACGTTATTCTAACATAGAAATTTGTGCACGCATTGGAACTTATAATATTTTCGTAATAATTTTACTGTATTTATGAATTTTAAGACTGAAGTGGGACTTTAATATTTTTATGAATTAGATATCATTTTAATTCGGGAGTTTGGTTTACATTGGGACTTGTAATTATTTTCGGAAATAATTATTTATGTTCGGAACAGTTTTATTTAATTAGGAATTTGAATTTTTTTTTCTAGAATGTTTTATTTTTATATGCAGGGTTATTACACCGTGTGTTATGGTAAAGCATTTTAGTGGTTGTTTCGATAAATTGAATAGCCTGCTAATAATAATTTTTTTTATTTTTTTTTTTAATTACATATAACACTACGTTTTTAATTAAATTTTCTTTATTATTTTATTTACAAGATTAGAAGATTCGTAGTTCAATAATTTTGTTTTATGTACATATAGGATAATTAGACTGTGACAAAGTTTTTAAAAATATATTTGAGATGGATGAGTTTGAGATGCTGTACGAAGAGTTAAGGTGATTTAATAATGTTTATTATTAGTGTATATATATAGTGTTGTAAAATTTTTCTTGAGTGGTGTTTTGTATTGGAATCTTAGAGCGAGGTAAAAGTTTTATTATTTTTTTCATGTATATATATATTTTCTTTGTATTAATTATATTTTATTGTTTGTGTATTTGATATTGACGTGTTGGGTAATAGATCAGGGATGTGTGCGATGAATTAAGTAGATGTTTAATTCATAGCATGGAGTCTTGGTAAATCCTTAAAGCACGAATTGGTCTTAGTGGTACTGTTTTGGGTGCGAGCAAAGGCGCCAGGCAGAACTAATCAGGGCTGAGTCAATTAGTTGAATGCACAAAGACATTTTTTTGTATTACACTTAAATTTATATATATACCTTAAGGGGTGAGCACATAGTAGTGTATGTTAGGGTTGTGTCCAACGAGTTGAAAAGCATACTCGTAGGGTGGAACTTTGGGGTACCTACCAGTGTGAATTTGCTTTCTGATGGTACTGTCTTGGGAGCGAGCAAAGGCGCCAGGCAGAACTAATTAGGGCAGAGCCAATTCCTTAATGTTTATATTCTTGCGAATGATAAGTCACATAATTTTGTTATTTATATTCCAGTACAATTCACGATATACAACAATTTTTTTTCTTTGTATTTGAAATGTTGATTGTTTACATGTATCTTTGACAAATAAAGAAACTGATAATCATATTCATTTTAAAATTATAAATTTGTATTCGATGTTGTTCTTTTATTAATTATAATTTGTTTATTGTTTTGACCATTTGATCATGACATGCATAATTTTATGTAATGTTTAAGATATTTAGTTTTGTAAATATATTTGTATAATTTTAAAATTTTCTTTAATATCCTTAATAAACTATATTATAAGGTTTATTTTGCATTTTATTACCTGACTTGGTAATAACTGAAGAGCAGTCAATTTGATTGGAGAGTTTTTTAGACTTTCTGCCCCTGAGAGAAAATTTTTCTTTAGTCATTTTAAACTGAGCTAGTTATATGTAAAATTGCCTAACCTACTATTTTGCAGAAAATGTATTAAATCTTGGTCTAGCATAAGGTCTAGCACTAAGATGTATGCTTGATTCTTACTTCCTTACTGATTTGAACGATACAATATTTTACATAAACCTCAATTTTGCAAGAGTCACGGCAATATATAAATATTCTATTTCCACTTGTTGGGAATTAAATTTAGAACTTGTGGTTTGGATTTGTTTTGTTTTATTGTTGAGTTGCTTTTACCTATTTCCACCTGATTTTTCTTACCATCTACGATCCGCGTTCGTTAACTTCGCGGTGGCGCCCCATTAAAATTAGCTTCACGTCGTTTCGACCCATACCATCTTCACTGAGTAAGCGGCAACCTAAGTGACAAGAATAGCAGGTAGGTGGGCATGGAGGTTGCGACTCATTTGGAATCATTATTTGCCTATTTCTTGTAATTTGAATTTACCCAGCGCCATATTATTATTGCCACAGGCCTTTTCACGTTTTATTCGTGGCATGAATACCAAATTATTAAGACATAATAAAATGTTATTTTTTATTGTCTAATTTTTCTCTATAGTCTGTTGACGAGGAAACTAGACAACAAATGGAAGTTGTACTGGATTTGTTGAATATGAATAAACAATCGACGCCTTGCTCTGAATGCGGTTGCACAGATCAGGATGAGGAAATTGATCATCTAGAAGCTGAATTGGAGTCTGGCGACCAAATTAAAGGAGCTCCCAATGGCGAGGACTTATTGAGTCTATATCAATTAAAAACCATATATCCAGGTATCGTCACAGCTTGTTCCTTTTATAATCCGCCAAACTGCATAGAAATGATTTGCATTTCATCTACTTTTATTATTCTGTTGTAGGACCTAATGCCGTACCATTGACCTGCACCTGTCGTCCCATAACACCACTCATGAAAATATCTGTGTCTGAAAGATGTCCAACTCCAGATACTCCACTTTCTGCGACACCCTCGTCTGTAGCTGCCGTCGAACCAGATAAGAAGTCTAAAAAGCATAAGTTCTGCTTTGGCATATGCAGTAAGAAGAAAGAGGATAAAAACAAAACGGCAGCACAAAGTGCACTCCAAGATGATGAATATGTATTGGCAAGCGAAGAATGCCCTAAAACAGATAATTTATGCTGCCCTAGTGATGGTACGATATATAAAAAATTTGATAAACTTTTAGATATAGATAAAGACTGTTGTGCATGGTGTGTACGTAATAAATATATCAATTGTTTTTTATGGTGCCATAGGTATATCCACTTCCGTAATTATAAGTTTATGCTTGGCATTGATAATTTGATTGGTCAAATTTAATTGCAGATTTGCTTCTGGGTGAGAGTCTTTATTTATCACATAGCCAATGATATTCTGTTCGTCCACATATTCTTTACTATTAATTGCTAGTAAATTGTCTGTATCAATATAGCCATTCATGATTATGTTTTGAAAAAAATGAATTTTTTAATTGCTGAAATTCACGATGCCTTTGTTTGTCTTTTTGTGACTAATCATTTAATGGGAAGTTATCATCAGATCCAACATCTGATACGGTGTCATCATCAAAACGAAATCCGTCTTTTTGGAAACGGTTGACTATTGTCTTTTGTATAACTATTCACCAAGATTTATCAGTTTAATTGGTGGTTTGATGGAGATCAACTGAAAAACGTTTGCCCTCATCAATGTTATGTACAATGTCTAGCAAAAGCATCTGGTGATAGTTGGCTTTCAAATAGTGATCCAAAGGCTGTAGCTTGATGCTGTGTTTGGTGATAAAAATACCAGTTTGATGGACAATTCTCGATCCCATTCACATAGGTCCGCATTACTAATTTCGCCCGTCTATGCTTTTTGGTTGGCTTTGTATTTAACGGGTAAAATATTAACATTCGAGGAATGTGCAGTTCCTAAGGTACATTTGTGAATTACAGACAGATTACTTTAGCGTGAACTGGTAGCTACTATTCAACATAATCGCCACCGATGTTAAGGCACTTTTCCCAGCGAGCCACAAGGTTCTGTATACCCTCTTCGTAAAAAGTGCGATCCAATATTCTTGAAGTTCGTTGTCGTCTTCAAATCTTTTACCCGACAAATGAGCTTTCAACGGCCCAAACAAATGAAAATCAAAAAGAGCCTGAACTATCGTGCGGATGGACAATAACGTCCCAATTGTGTTTCTGAAGCCAGGCTTTTGTTTGATTTGAGGTGTGCGGTCTTGCATTGTCATGCAAAAACCCTATTCCTTTCGTCAACCTTCTTCTTCGTTGCTGTCCAATGGCTTGGTGTAGTTTTTCGACAGATTCACAATAAATTGTAACGTATGTAGAACAAGTAAGATTACAAAATTAATAGAACGTGATCACACAAGGTCTCGGTATATAGACAAGGTCTATGTACATATACAAACTACATGAACAAGTTCATTAAAAGCATATAACATACGTCCCTTTGTTAGAGGTTTGGACGTTTGATCAAAACACATATGGATGTTGTGATGTGTTTTATTCGTAGTGGACAACTACATTATCTACATATAGTAATTACATTACTATACCACTAACACTATACAGGTGGTTGGTTTTTCATTGTCCAGCCTATATCAGCTTCATTATCAAAAATTCAAAAAAATGTTAGAGGAAAATGTTTTTTATCTCGAAATGGTCTATCATATTGCATCATTAGAAATCTTTCATAGCCTACTGATTTTTAGCAGCGATAATCAACTTTAATTTCTTAAATGGAATACCCTGTATATTTTTACGGGATATGATTCTAAATACATTTCTATAACAAGTAGGGAACTGGAAAATAACTAGAAAATAAAACTGGGAAATATTCAAATCCTCCCGCAATTCAGATATTATATTGCTTAACGATCAGACTGATTTGATATAACACCTCTGTTTACCTGTTGTACATAGGTTATTTCATTTTACCATTTTACTGTAGTCAAATTTCTATTTTCTGGTTTTCCCTATAATTAACTAATAGTTATTACAATGTATTATATATTATTCCTTGTATCCCCCCTACTTTATAATTACCGCCTAACACCAAATTTTTAGCATACATTTTGTGTGTCTTCGTTAATGGCCATGTTGGTCGAAACCGCGGTCACACATTTGGATTAATATAGTGATATAACAAAGTATAAGTGTTTTGTTATTTTGAAATTATAGTAGTCGACTGTGATATTCTGTTGTTTATACCTGTTAATATTTGACATAAGTCAGTTAGAAGTGACAAAGGTATTGCGGTTCTTATTTAACTAAGAAAACGTTAGTGCTTTGTATAAGAAAAATGAACATGGGCTTCACAAACAGTAAAAAAGTTGATATGCTGTGCTGTTTTCACAGATCAAATAACAATTAACGTCAGGCTGCTATCTTGTATCAAAATTTATATCCTGACAGAAGACAACCTCACGTAAATACTTTTCAAAATTTAGAAAATTCTCTGCGGTTAACTGGCACCTTTTCAAGGCGTATAAATAGTATTCAAAATGGACGAGGAAACAACCACGGTAATGAAGTTGTTATTTTAGCTTACTTTAGAGCAAATCCAAGAACTTCTACAAGACAAGCAGCGTTTGATTTGAATACTCAAAGACACGAAATTATGAATGTTTTAAAATTGCACAAACTAAAGCCTTTTAAATTAAATTTAGTCCAAACACTACATGCTAATGATCCCAACAACAGAATTATATTTTGTGAATGGCTCGTGAATGTGGGAAGACATTATTTAAATAATATCATTTGGACAGACGAATCTAATTTTCACAGAAATGGAATTTTTAATAAAAAGAATACACATTACTGGGACGATGTAAACCCTCGCGTAATTGTTGAAGCTCGTGCGCAGGTGCGATTTTCAATTAATGTATGGGTAGGGATAGTCGACAAAGAAATTTTGGGGCCATATTTTTACGATGGAACATTGACTCAGAACCGATATTTATTATTTTTACAAAATGAATTTCAAGACTACATAGACAATCTCCCATTAGCTTTAAGACGAAACTTATGGTTCCAACATGACGGCGCCCCACCTCACAATGGAGCTGCAGTAACAAATTATCTACAAAATGAATTTGGTCAAAACTGGATCGGCAACCGAGGACCAATTTTGTGGCCTGCCAGATCGCCTGATTTATCAATTCTTGATTTTTTTGTATGGGGTTTTTTGAAAAACCAAGTTTATAATACTCCTTCTCAAAATCTTCACGAACTGAAGAATAAAATTACCACGGCTTGCTTGCTAATTACACCTGCAATGCTGCAAAACGCCAGGAGGAACATAATTACGCGAGCCGACAAATGTTTAGAATGTAATGGTGGACAATTTCAACAATTATTATAAGACACATTACTTACTATTTAGTATTTAATTTTTTTTAATTTATAATAGAAATAGCAAATTTTAGTTTTCCATACTTTTTCTTATTATTTCGTTTCTGTAGACAATTGCTACACATATGCCAACTTGTGACGTATCATAATAAACAGAATTTAATGAGGATTCATTTTTATAGAAAATATGCAGGGTGTTCCATTTAAGAAATTAAAGTTGATTAACGCTGCTAAAAATCAGTAGGCTATGAAAGATTACTAATGATGCAATATGATAGACCATTTCGAGATAAAAAACATTTTCCTCTAACATTTTCTTGAATTTTTGATAATAAAGCTGATATAGGCTGGACAATGAAAAACCAACCACCCTGTATACATATCTAACTACTTAATACGGACTACTCAATACTGCATCATACTGATACATACTAACTACTTACTTATTACTATACTATATCTAATGTTCCTAATATTACTCTTTTATACTAAGTATAATTATATTAACCTAATTCAGCGAAGGATTGTTCATCTAAAAGAAGTAGTTTGTATATCTACATAGACCTTGTCTATATACCGAGACCTTGTGTGATCACTTTCTATTAATTTTGTAATCTTACTTGTTCTACATACGTTACAAAATATCGCTGTTGGTGATTGTCGTTTTCGGTGGTAAAAACTGTATGAGTAAAATGCGTTGCATATCACAGAACACGGTTACCATTGTCTTCTTTGCAGAATTTTGAATTTTTTGGATGTTGGTGAATTTGGATGGCTTCCACGTCATCAAGTCTTTTTTTGGTTCGGGGGTATGTGGAGTACTCACGTTTCGTCTCCTGTAACTATAGACTCTAGAAATCCGTTTTCCTGACCATAGCGCGTTAAAAGTTCCATTGCCGACGCCATTTGTTGCATTTTGTGTTGGCCGGTAAACAATTTTGGTACCCATCTTGCGGACACTTTTCGATAGCCTAATTCAGATACGATTTCATCAACCGAGCTTTTAGGAATGCCTGTCAGTAGAGCAATTTCCCGTATTTTCAAACGACGATCTTCTCGAATCAGCTTATCGACCTATAATTGATTCCCATCTGTTTTCGTTGTTGATGGTTTTTTTAGTACACCTTCGGGATCATCGTTCAGAGCTGTGCGTCCACTTTTGAACTGTTTTCACCAAACACTAACTTGTTTTCGACTCATAAGGCCTTCTCCTTAAGTCTTCAGTATTTTTTTATGAATTTTGGTAGGTGCTCGCATTTCAAACTTGGGAGTATGTTTAGATCGGAACAGACATTGTGCGGCTGTCACTACACACGTTGCGCGTTGTACAGTGGTGGGAAGTTTAAATGAAACACTTCACGATGCGTTTCCTTTTCTAGGGCATCGAGCTAGATTGGTCGACTATAGTAGATTATAAACGCTTGTGTAAATAAAATAAAAAGGGAAGAGCAGGTAACCGAGATCTAAAAGAGGTCTTATTTTTTGTTTACAAAATATTTAAAAATGAATAAGACATACACATATTTATATATACGACCACGCCAATGAAAATATGTATGTTTATGTATTTTTTTTTTGGAAGGATCACACTCCATATAACATTTCTGAGAAGAACGTCATTTATTCATTGGTGTCTTTAAAATTTTATTTTTCTATAAATATACCCAGAAGCATTTTAAGTAATTTTACATTATGTTACAGCTCTATTTGTTACATTTATAATAAACACTTGACAATTTCAAAATAAGTCAAAAACAATCGTACCAAGCAATAAATCCATAATATGAAAAAAATTGTCCGGTGATTTATGTATTCATTTAATATGATTTTAACAAACAAAGAATAGGTTTAGTATTTCTGTTAATGAATTAATAATTGCATTGAAACTTTTTGTCTCTTTTGGCTTCTAACGGACGTAAATTTAATCTCGTCTCTTCCTCTACTTACAAATTTTTGTTACACCCCCTTCCTTTTAGGAATATATCTGAAATTTATCCCAAAACTATAATATTTTTATTTCTCTTATGAACGTTATATTTGTTATTTTACAAAAAACATCTGTGTGAGCAGGTTGCACGATTTTCATGCGTGTGCAGGTGGTCATTAGTAGCCGCTTAATACATTGGTCTTTTGTGTTTTAAACAAAAGAAAAAACAATTAGTGAGAGGTTCATGGTTGCTTGTGGCGCATATTCTAAAAATACTTTAAGCTCTGACGCACTTCCGGTTTCACCGGAAATACACGGAACTTTTTGGATTTTCTAGTACTGTTTTAAATTGTCTATTCAACTGTTTTTTCTTTTTCTAAATTAAGCCAATAGTTTTGGTGTTATTGATTTTTTTTTCAATATTTGACCAAAACACGTGTTCAGAAAAAATCATTTTGACATTGTTTTTAAAAGTAAAAACATTAACTTTGGTGGTGCTTGTAGCCAAGAAAATTCTGCATCATTTGGTATAAGTTGCACTCGACAATATCTCAAAAAACTTTGTTTTTTCAAAGCCTACTTCCTGAAATTTTCGGATACCCAACACTCTCTTTTTTTAATGGAACACGCAGTATTTTATTGAGGCATTTTGTTCCTTTTTTTATTCTCTTCCATTTTTGTTAACAATGTCCTATACCTATCTTTTGTAATTTCTGAGATAATCACTATAGGACCAATTAGCGGTCAATTAATGAACTACGAGCGCTGTTGTTCTACGCGCCAAAATATTCGTTCATTCGTTCATATTTGGGTGCATAGAACAACAGCGCTCGTAGTTCTTCAATTGACCGCTAATTGCTTCTATACTGATCATCTCAGAAATTACAAAAGATAGGTATAGAACACTGTTAAAAAAAACGAAAGAGAATAAAAGAGGGAACAAAATGCCACAGTAAAATACTGGGTTTTCATTAAAAACAAAAAAATTGGTATGTGAAAATTTCAGGAAGTAGGCTTTGAAAATACAAAGTTTTTTGAGATATTGTTGAGTGCAATTTATACCAAATGATGCAGAATTTTCTTGGCTACAAGCATCACCAAAGTTAATGTTTTTACTTTTAAAAACAATGAAAAAATGTTGTTGTCAAAAATTTCAAAAAAAAAATAGTAACTCAACAACTAATAGCCCAATTTTGAAAAACAGAAAGCAGATAAAAAGACAATTTAAAACAGTACTAGAAAATCCAAAAATATATAGAGTGAGTCGTTAAAAAAAAAGAAATTTCATGCATTTCAGTTGAAACCGGAAGTGCGTCAGAGCTTAAAGTATTTTTAGAATATGCGCCACAAGTGTCCATGAATCTTCCACTAATTGTTTTTTTTCCCTTTTATTTAAAACACAATAGAGCAATCAAAGAAGCGGCTACTAATGACTCACCCTGTATATGTGTGACACATTATATTAAAAATAATTTCATGGAAGTTCTTATCTTTACACAATAAATGTTTAAACATTTGTCAATGCTCAAAATTGTATTCAAACAGAAACGCAAGTGTAACAATACGAGAAAGGATAAATTTAGGATACCTATAATATTGGTTTTGTATTACGCAGATCCATACTTCTACTAAATTATAATTATAATACGAAAAAATAAGATTGTGTATTGAGAACGGTTAATTAAAAGAAAACAAAAATTATTAATTTCAGTTAAATTTTAATAAGCCAATAATAAATTTATCAGTGACATTTAATAATTTGTTTTAGGCTAGAAAAGAAATAGATGGAAATTACGAGTTTGTGGTAAAATTCAGATATCTATGGTAAAATTCAGATATCTATCTGTATATATATATCTGTATTTAAGCAAAATAGTTTTTATATCCATAAAGAAAGATTATTTTCGTTGGCATGGATCTGAATGAATTACCTATTCATTCGAATTTCTGGTATATTATCGAGTGTGTGAAGTTAGCCCCCCTTTTTTCGAATATCGGAAATCTGACGGTTGTTCCAGGTTGTTCTAGGTTTGTTCTAAATTGTTCCAAAGTATTTCAAAAAAAAAGTCAAAATTGGCCGAGATAATTGAAAAAAACGACTTTTTCACCCAGCCCCCCTTTTTTCGAAAATTGAAATTCTGAAGGTTGTTCCAGGTTGTTCTAGTTGTTCTAAACATTGTTCCAAAGAATCTCGAAAAAAAAATCAAAATTGGCCGAGATAATCGGAAAAAACGAGTTTTTGCCAGCCCCCCTTTTCTTGAAAATTGTAATTCTGATGATTGTTCTAGGTTGCTCTAGGTTTGTTCTAAATTGTTCCAAAGTATTTCATAGAAAAAATCAAAATCAGACGAGAAAATGGGAAAAAACCAAAGCCAAAAGTATGAAGTCGGACCCAGTTTTTGCAAAAATTAAAATTTTGACGGTTGTTCTAGGTTGTTCTAGGTTTGTTCTAAACATTGTTCGAATACGTCAAAACCGTATCTCTTATATATCAAAAGATATGGCAAAAAAACCAAATCCAAAAGTGTGAAGTTAGCCCCCCTTTTATCGAAAATCTAACTTCTGACGGTTGTTCCAGGTTGCTCTAAGGGTGTTCTCAATTGTTCCAAAGTATTTCAAAAAATAAATCATAATTGGCCGAAAAAACGGCAAAAAACTTTTTTTTTCTGGCGGCCCATTTTTCGAAAATCGAAATTCTGACGGTTGTTCTGGGTTGTTCTAAGTTTGTTTTAAATTGTTCCAAAGGATTTCAAAGAAAAAATCATAATTGGCCGAGATAATAGAAAAAAACCATTTTCCCACGGACCCCCTTTTTGCGAAAATTCAAATTCTGAGGGTTGTTCCAGGTTGTTCTAGATTTGTTCTAAACATTATTCTTATACATCAGAACCGTATCTCTTATATTTCAAAAGATATTGCAAAAAAACGTTTTTAAAAAAAGTGTGAAGTTAGCCCCCCTTTTTTCGAAAATCTAACTTCTGACGGTTGTTCCAGGTTGCTCTAGGTGTGTTCTCAATTGTTCCAAAGTATTTCAAAAAATAAATCATAATTGGCCGAAAAAACGGCAAAAAACTTTTTTTTTCTGGCGGCCCATTTTTCGAAAATCGAAATTCTGACGGTTGTTCTGGGTTGTTCTAAGTTTGTTTTAAATTGTTCCAAAGGATCTAAAAGAAAAAATCATAATTGGCCGAGATAATAGAAAAAAACGATTTTCCCACGGACCCCCTTTTTGCGAAAATTCAAATTCTGAGGGTTGTTCCAGGTTGTTCTAGATTTGTTCTAAACATTATTCTTATACATCAGAACCGTATCTCTTATATTTCAAAAGATATTGCAAAAAAACGTTTTTAAAAAAAGTGTGAAGTTAGCCCCCCTTTTTTCGAAAATCTAACTTCTGACGGTTGTTCCAGGTTGCTCTAGGTGTGTTCTCAATTGTTCCAAAGTATTTCAAAAAATAAATCATAATTGGCCGAAAAAACGGCAAAAAACTTTTTTTTTCTGGCGGCCCATTTTTCGAAAATCGAAATTCTGACGGTTGTTCTGGGTTGTTCTAAGTTTGTTTTAAATTGTTCCAAAGGATTTCAAAAAATAAATCATAATTGGCCGAAAAAACGGCAAAAAACAATTTTTTTCTGGCGCCCCTTTTTTCGAAAATCGAAATTTTGACGGTTGTTCTAGGTTGTTCTAAATTGTTCCAAAGGATTACAAAGAAAAAATCGAAATTGCCCAAGATAATAGGTAAATCGATTTTACCTATTATCTATATTTTAAAATGAATAATAATACTCATTTGTGATTCAGAATAAAGCAGAAGCAGTAAATATACATATATTTTCCCAAGTAATATAATTCATTTGTTTGAAAACAATATTGTTACTAAATGCTGATGCTCCTAACATAAAATAATATTAGAACAGTGACGTTAGTTACATTATTAATGTAGATTAAAAACTACCTCATAAACATATTGAGAATGATTATACCTTGCTCATAAAAAGATTAGTGTTTTTCTCATGAGCTGCTAGGTTGATGTTTCTTTGTTTATTTTTATTAGAGTTCATGCTTTAGTTTATCCCTAAAATCTAAAATATATATTTTTTCTGTAAAATTTATTTATTGATATTATTATATTATTTGATAACATTGACATAAATAATATATTTTTTTATCAATTTGGTATTGTAAAACAGCCTTTCCCAAATCGGCTACTCTTTGACGGATATACTATCTTATATTATCTAAATAGGTACCTATATAATATTTTTTCCAAATAAAGTAATAGTAGCCTTTGAATCGTTTTAGTGAGAAAATTAGACAGCATATTTCAACATGTTTACGAAGAGGGGCTACAAAAAATAAGCATACTTGATAGGAATGTCTACACGTGCTTGCATTCCCGGAGCAAAAACCATGAAAAAAAGTGGCCAGACCACGGCTAGACAAAATAACGTTGTAGTGGTTTACTATAATTAAAATTTTCAAACTTCAAAATCAGTATTTTATTTTTATTATTACTAGACAAAATAAAATAACAAAGGGAGCCTGATAGACTTCCCCATTTTGTTTGATTTTAGTTGGGTACCCATATCCAGCGCTTTTTTTTTTTGAAATACTTTGAAACTGTAAGAATTTCGATTTTTAAGAAATAGGGACTGGGGAAAAATATCGTTTTTTCATAACCGGTTTTGATTTTTTCTTTGAAATAGTTCATCAGCATTTGGTAACAATATCGTTTTGTAATAAATGAACATTATATTTCTTGCGAAAATATATATTTATTGCTATATTAGATGTTTATTTCTTTAAATAGAACTGCATCATACAAAAACTTCCTTCAACACAGTAATGTTCGGAAAGTGCATTCCGCCCATTGTAAAATCGTTTTTTCCTATTATCTCAGCCAATTATGATTTATTTTTTGAAATACTTTGGAACAATTGAGAACACACTTAGAGCAACCTGGAAAAACCGTCAGAAGTTAGATTTTCGAAAAAAGGGGGGATAACTTCACACTTTTTGAAAATCTAACTTCTGACGGTTTTTCCAGGTTGCTCTAAGTGTGTTCTCAATTGTTCCAAAGTATTTCAAAAAATAAATCATAATTGGCGGAGATAATAGGAAAAAACGATTTTACAATGGGCGGAATGCACTTTCCGAACATTACTGTGTTGAAGGAAGTTTTTGTATGATGCAGTTCTATTTAAAGAAATAAACATCTAATATAGCAATAAATATATATTTTCGCAAGAAATATAATGTTCATTTATTACAAAACGATATTGTTACCAAATGCTGATGAACTATTTCAAAGAAAAAATCAAAACCGGTTATGAAAAAACGATATTTTTCCCCAGTCCCTATTTCTTAAAAATCGAAATTCTTACAGTTTCAAAGTATTTCAAAAAAAAAAAGCGCTGGATATGGGTACCCAACTAAAATCAAACAAAATGGGGAAGTCTATCAGGCTCCCTTTGTTATTTTATTTTGTCTAGTAATAATAAAAATAAAATACTGATTTTGAAGTTTGAAAATTTTATTTATAGTAAACCACTACAACGTTATTTTGTCTAGCCGTGGTCTGGCCACTTTTTTTCATGGTTTTTGCTCCGGGAATGCAAGCACGTGTAGACATTCCTATCAAGTATGCTTATTTTTTGTAGCCCCTCTTCGTAAACATGTTGAAATATGCTGTCTAATTTTCTCACTAAAACGATTCAAAGGCTACTGTTACTTTATTTGGAAAAAATATTATATAGGTACCTATTTAGATAATATAAGATAGTATATCCGTCAAAGAGTAGCCGATTTGGGAAAGGCTACTGTTTTACAATACCAAATTGATAAAAAAATATCAAATAATATAATAATATCAATAAATAAATTTTACAGAAAAAATATATATTTTAGATTTTAGGGATAAACTAAAGCATGAACTCTAATAAAAATAAACAAAGAAACATCAACCTAGCAGCTCATGAGAAAAACACTAATCTTTTTATGAGCAAGGTATAATCATTCTCAATATGTTTATGAGGTAGTTTTTAATCTACATTAATAATGTAACTAACGTCACTGTTCTAATATTATTTTATGTTAGGAGCATCAGCATTTAGTAAGAATATTGTTTTCAAACAACTGAATTATATTACTTGGGAAAATATATGTATATTTACTGCTTCTGCTTTATTCTGAATCACAAATGAGTATTATTATTCATTTTAAAATATAGATAATAGGTAAAATCGATTTACCTATTATCTTGGGCAATTTCGATTTTTTCTTTGTAATCCTTTGGAACAATTTAGAACAACCTAGAACAACCGTCAAAATTTCGATTTTCGAAAAAAGGGGCGCCAGAAAAAAATTGTTTTTTGCCGTTTTTTCGGCCAATTATGATTTATTTTTTGAAATCCTTTGGAACAATTTAAAACAAACTTAGAACAACCCAGAACAACCGTCAGAATTTCGATTTTCGAAAAATGGGCCGCCAGAAAAAAAAAGTTTTTTGCCGTTTTTTCGGCCAATTATGATTTATTTTTTGAAATACTTTGGAACAATTGAGAACACACCTAGAGCAACCTGGAACAACCGTCAGAAGTTAGATTTTCGAAAAAAGGGGGGCTAACTTCACACTTTTTTTAAAAACGTTTTTTTGCAATATCTTTTGAAATATAAGAGATACGGTTCTGATGTATAAGAATAATGTTTAGAACAAATCTAGAACAACCTGGAACAACCCTCAGAATTTGAATTTTCGCAAAAAGGGGGTCCGTGGGAAAATCGTTTTTTTCTATTATCTCGACCAATTATGATTTTTTCTTTGAGATCCTTTGGAACAATTTAAAACAAACTTAGAACAACCCAGAACAACCGTCAGAATTTCGATTTTCGAAAAATGGGCCGCCAGAAAAAAAAAGTTTTTTGCCGTTTTTTCGGCCAATTATGATTTATTTTTTGAAATACTTTGGAACAATTGAGAACACACCTAGAGCAACCTGGAACAACCGTCAGAAGTTAGATTTTCGAAAAAAGGGGGGCTAACTTCACACTTTTTTTAAAAACGTTTTTTTGCAATATCTTTTGAAATATAAGAGATACGGTTCTGATGTATAAGAATAATGTTTAGAACAAATCTAGAACAACCTGGAACAACCCTCAGAATTTGAATTTTCGCAAAAAGGGGGTCCGTGGGAAAATGGTTTTTTTCTATTATCTCGGCCAATTATGATTTTTTCTTTGAAATCCTTTGGAACAATTTAAAACAAACTTAGAACAACCCAGAACAACCGTCAGAATTTCGATTTTCGAAAAATGGGCCGCCAGAAAAAAAAAGTTTTTTGCCGTTTTTTCGGCCAATTATGATTTATTTTTTGAAATACTTTGGAACAATTGAGAACACCCTTAGAGCAACCTGGAACAACCGTCAGAAGTTAGATTTTCGATAAAAGGGGGGCTAACTTCACACTTTTGGATTTGGTTTTTTTGCCATATCTTTTGATATATAAGAGATACGGTTTTAACGTATTCGAACAATGTTTAGAACAAACCTAGAACAACCTAGAACAACCGTCAAAATTTTAATTTTTGCAAAAACTGGGTCCGACTTCATACTTTTGGCTTCGGTTTTTTCCCATTTTCTCGTCTGATTTTGATTTTTTCTATGAAATACTTTGGAACAATTTAGAACAAACCTAGAGCAACCTAGAACAATCATCAGAATTACAATTTTCAAGAAAAGGGGGGCTGGCAAAAACTCGTTTTTTCCGATTATCTCGGCCAATTTTGATTTTTTTTTCGAGATTCTTTGGAACAATGTTTAGAACAACTAGAACAACCTGGAACAACCTTCAGAATTTCAATTTTCGAAAAAAGGGGGGCTGGGTGAAAAAGTCGTTTTTTTCAATTATCTCGGCCAATTTTGACTTTTTTTTTGAAATACTTTGGAACAATTTAGAACAAACCTAGAACAACCTGGAACAACCGTCAGATTTCCGATATTCGAAAAAAGGGGGGCTAACTTCACACACTCTATATTATCTGATTTGTATAATGTTGTATTTTAAAACCCTTATTTTCCCATTTATAAATAACTGTAGTCGACCAGTTCAGCGATGAACGCTAGACAAGGAAACGCATCGTGAAGTGTTTCATTTAAACTTCCCACCACTGTACATACTGAACGTAAGGCAATGACAGCAGTCGCCTATGCAGTACATACGTGCATCTAAAATGCGTGCAAGTTTCAACCTGATCGAAGCGACGTAGGCGGTGTGCCGCGCAAACATACTTTTGGCTAAAAGAGTGGATTTTGCGACTTTTCATTGTTTCCGAAGTTTTCTTTTCTATGTACTGAACAAATTTACACAAATCAGCACAGTTATTCTGTCTGTCGATAACTTTCCTCCTTTGCACTGTTCTCCCTTGAATTTTAGCGTCTTATTCGGGGTTAATTTGTGGAACAAATTAGTCTCGTCCGCGTTAAAGATCTAATAACCATTAAACTGTCTGCGATATTCTGGCTACACTCTATTTAACCAATTGTCAACTACATTGTTATCTATTACCGCTGCTTACCAGAAATTGTGCCGCGACAAGTGTTTTGACGTTTTTTCCATCGGTCTATCTAGCTATCACTTCACGTCATTTTTCTGAGTAAGTATTTGCCGGAGTACTTAGCTTTTGTGTTTCTAACAGTACCATTGATCGTTATCTTTTTTAGACTACGTTGTATAACCAATGTTTAAGAGATTGGTCGACGCTTCGTTTGAAGTGTTTGTAATTTTTTAGCAATTAATATTTTTACTTTCAAATGTTAAAAGTAGGTCGTTTCTCTTCTTCCAAATTGTTCCGTCGGTAGATTTACTGATATTCCTTACATGACAGCTTTCATGTTGTGATTTTCCATCTTCTATCTCACTTTATTATTTCACACCTTTTTTAGAAAGTTTAGCCAATTGTACGACTATATAATAGAAATTTCACAGTCTACTGCTGTCCTTGTATTAACACTGTGGCAACGCTCTCACGACTAACGCAATACGAAAGACACAAAACATAGAACGGGGGAACACCGACCAAGGTTATTGCGTTATCATGCAAAGTTTGTTATAGCAGATGGATTTTGCATTAACTGCGGTTCTTTCAGATTCGATATATCCGATGGTTCGTTATATCCGAGTTCGTTATAACCGACGAATTTTAACATTGTTATATAAGGAAAAATATCGTGAATTGGAATAAAGCTCGATATAATCGACGATTTACTGTAACCGAGTCAACTATAATTTTATAAAGTTGTGAGGCTGAGATTATTGGACTATTATTATTTGTACTATTTGTAATGCATATGATAGATACATTACGTTATGATTTGTGATTGCAATACCGGAACAATGGTATAAAGAATAGCGCTATTTTGTGTTATTTTGCAATTTCGTGTAACCGGTATTTTAGGTATATATATTTTGTTATTAAAATGTTTAATTTAACTTATTCGCTGTTATTTGAAATACGTATTTTTTCATTGATGTGGTAGCACTTCAATAATTTGCTGTCACTTCGGAATCGATCTCATATCTTTGTATGCATAATGTCAAGAGTAATGTCAAGTATGAAGCGTGTATGAAACTTAACCTCGCATTAAATGTTTCAAATTTTAGATTGTTATGCTTATTTTTGTTATCTCATATGATATTAAAGCTATTCTAAGTTTTGCTATTTATTTTCTTTTTTAACCTTCTCACACAAAGTTTGATGGATCAAAAACAGTTGGTGTAATTCCAAAACTATTTAGATTTTTTTTCACAGTTTACTGCTAATAATGCTCAATTCAGAAAATAATGATTAATATCTCTAAAACTGTGAGAGATAGGCATAGGGAAACTGTATCGGAACCACTATTTTAATGATTTAAAATAACTATTAAAATGAATAAATTACTATTTAATTTTGCCGACTAACTCATTTGCCCTCAGGGTCGTGTAAGTTTGTAAGAAATAATTTATTAATTCAATAATAGGGTTCCTCCACAATATTTATATTTTGGTAAAATAATACGAGTGCAAATTTAAATTAATTTGTATATTTAAATCCAATGAATCGCATACATATGTACATATAACAAAAGAAATGAAACATATAACAACAATTTTTCTATTATATTTATACAAATAATTAGTGGCGATGGCTGTAGATATATATATATATATATATATTTTTCTTCTAATTTATAATATATTTTATATTATAAACGCCGCCTATGAGAAAAGTTACAACATATGCATTTTACGCATCATATGAATACACAGCTAAGCGAATACATTTTAAATTTCATATTCATAAATAGACGAGATTTATGTTATTAACTTTAGGTATTATTTGCGTTTCTATATATATAACATTTAGTCTACAATTCTTTATTCGCGTACTACACACGAATATATTTCTTTTAGAACAATTGTTTATAGAAAATACCTTGTGATGACAGCTATGTTTTTCTATTTTTTCCTTTGCTCTTCGGCACTTTTGCTTCTCAGGGAACACGGTCCTTGTCTTGCGCTATCTTTTTCACGGATTTGCTTTGTCGTCACTATCTTGAAGTAACGAATCTATTTGCACAATTTATTTTCTACACCTAACACATTGCACATTTACTTTATGTGCCACTCTTTTAATTATATGTTTAACTTTAACATTTCTTTATCTCGTTATGTGATCCGTTTTAGGAATTTTTTAATACAACTTTTAATGAATATTACTTTTTTTTACTGCTAGTCGTAATTCGATGACTTCTTTAAAATACTAAGAAGCCAGCCAGCCGAATTTGTAACGACTTTTTGAGTTTTTCTTTCAACACCCTCGGTCTGACTGCTCTAGCCTTCGACTCTCTCTTCTTTTTACGCGTCTTTCGTTTTTATCTCCGGGCACCGGTGGTTCCCCGTTCTTTCTTTAGTTCAGTGGTTCCCATTTAACATTTCCCCCACGCGCACTCTTTTGCTTAGTCGACTGTTTATCACACGTAGCGTTTATTGCCCAAATAAAATACTGGCGTCGCAGTTCTTATATCTAACTGAATAACAAACTTATGACTAATCTTATACTACGGTATATTCATTGGATTTATATACTTCATGTTAAAATATTAATAATAATAAAATATAACTATATAACTTCTTAACATATAAAATCTATACATATATAAAAATAGTCTGTACCGTTACAAAACCTATATCTGTATGATGCAAGATATTCATCTACTTACTAGGGCGTGCTCATCTACAGGCTATTCCATTAAAAAAAAAGATTTTTCTTAAATTTAAGATTACATAAATAATCGATAAATTTCGAACACCCTGTATTAGATTTATTAAATATTTAGACATTACTCATAATCTTATACCTTTTCCTGTTTGCAGTAGAAATATGACGTAATTCTATTCAAATACGCCTTAGATGTGTTTTTTTTATTTATCTATAATGAATAATAATCACTTCAAAGAATATAAAAATCTGCTGATAATCCTTCGGCTTGGTTTTACTATTATTTATATGATGAAAAAACTATGTTAACAAGCTGCAAAACATTTTCAAGGATTATTAAAGCTTTTGGAAAAAGTGCAACCGTAGTACACACACATTTAAAAGCAGAATATAATATTATTTTATTGAAAAGAAAAGAATTCTGAACAAATTCTAACTTACCTAAAACTGATATCACTTAACTAAAAACATCACAAATTAGAGATTCCTTAACAGAATCAATGATTGTTTCGATGAAGTTTTGTCTAAAATGACAGCGTTAGATGGTTTATCTTTCAGAGTGTTTTGTACTTCAATTGAATTGAGAGTCATTAATTCCGGGAGATTTTAATAATATACCTCACAAAATCTATTAATACTATAAGAACTCTCAAAAACTATACTAACAGTGCTGACACATTTGATGAATGGATAATTGGACCAAGTAGACTTTATTTAAATATAAGTATTACAGATTCTAATATACGCTGGAACAGTTTGCTCTTTTTGATAGAACGATCTTAATGAATTAAAATATCCAATTCATTAACTTAAATTTACAAATTCTTGCGATAGTGAGTTCGATTTGGTATCTAAAGCTGTATTATCTCTGCTTCCAATAAAGCTGGCTGAGGAAGCATTCCAACTTATTAACAGTAAATGCAACAATAAATTTTTTGTTGCAATCACTTAAAGATCATGACACCCCACTATCTGAGGAATTATACATTAGGTACATTGAAAATTCGTATAGAGGAAAGGCATAGTGAAGTAGAAAATATTTTAAGGTATTTACATAATTATAACGACATTCAAAACGAACACGAAAAGGAAGAAAACAAGCTAACAGACATTTAAGGAAAGGAAACACTAACCTATCCAGAAAAATTCGTTAAAGATATTTATGCTAATAAAAAAGTAAAGAATTGTCTCTAGAGAAGAAACTATAATTAACTATAAATAAAAAAATTGCCGCTAACAATAATAATAAATCGCGCCTGTTACTCAGTTTCGTTTGATAAAGAATTACTTTATTGACTTGATACATAAATAACTATTGTTTCTAATGTTATAAATTATTATTCTACTGCTCTTAGTAATAATACTTGATTATAACATTTGTTCCTTGCGTGTGAGATATTCCGTAATTTCGAAAAATCTTTAATTACACATATTTTCACTTCTCTCATACCATCACTTCGTATATACAGGGTGTTTAAAAAAGATGCGGCAATATTAAAGGGGTTGATTGTCCAGGCCATTTTATACAAAAAAGTTTATAATAAACAAGGTCCGCAAACGCTTCGTTACCGATCTACAGCGTGTTGAAGTTTAATTAAAAGAAACAGTAAAAATTAGATTTCTCCAAGACGGCATTAAAGATCATAATGAAATTTTAGGCGTGTTATTTTTCAAGCAAAAAATAGGACGCCGCTGATTTCTCTAAAAATAAAAATATGTTTCTATTCTTTGTTTAATTGTGAAGAAAAAGGCTCTCTTAACTTTTTATCGTACGACGTAACGTTTTTTAGTAAAAAAAAAAACACATTTTAGTGCATGTACATTTATCATGCTTACAAAAATATTTTTAAACAGTCCTGTTTTATTCACTGACATATTGAATGACATATGGTTAATAATTTTGTATGTGTCGGATTTGTTGAATTTCCTTATCATGAATCGCTATACAAATGCAGAGATGACCGACATGCACTACATTTATGGACTTGTTGATGGAAATGCATTAGAAGCTAGGCGGTTGTATACTGAAAGATTTCCTGACCGTATTGCTCCTGATAGAAAAACTTTCGAAAGTATTCATCGGCGTCTTTATGAAACAGGCACATTAAGACGAAATGGAGGAGCAGGAAGGCCAAGGACAGCAAGAACGGTAGAGCTGGAAGAGGATGTGCTAGACATGATTGAAGAAGATCGAGGTACTTCTACTCGAAAAATTGCTGACGCTTTGGATGTAAGTAATGGGACTATTTGGCACATTCTGAAGGAAAATTTGTTGTACCCATTCCATATACAACGCGTTCAAGCATTACTTCCTGCTGATTTTCCTCCTCGCATTGCATTCTGTCAATGGCTTTTGCAGAAAATGGTTCAAATCCCTCAATTCCTGATGTTGATTCTGTTCACCGATGAAGCGAATTTTTCAAGAAATGCAATACGCAATTTCCATAATAACCATGTATGGTGTGACGAAAATCCACATGAAATTGTTGAAAATCGTTTTCAACATCAGTTTTCTTTGAACGTTTGACTTGGGATTGTGGGTGACTACCTAATTGGACCGGCATTTTGACCAAGGAGACTAACCGGAGAGGTGTATCGCAACTTTTTGGAAAACACGCTCCCTGGATTTCTGGAGGACGTACCATTAGCAATTAGAGATGCAATGTGGTATATGCACGATGGCGCACCAGCCCACTTTAGTCAAGTGACTCGTGATTTCTTAACACAAGCATACGGAAATCGCTGGATTGGCCGAGGTGGACCACACTTATGGCCTGCACGATCCCCGGACTTAAATCCCCTGGATTTTTTCCTGTGGGGCCATTTGAAGTCATTGGTGTACGCTACTCCATTGGAAAACGTAGAAGACTTAAGGAATGGAATCATTGCTGGGTGCAACTCAATTGAAACCGATCCTGTTGTTTTTGAGAGAGTTCGCCAGTCGATGAGGAGAAGATTGGATTCTTGCATCCGAGCTCGAGGTGGTCACTTTGTACAGTTATTGTAATTTTTGCTTGCTAAAATTGTTGGTATGGTAAAATATTTGTTTTTGCCCTTAAATAAAACCCGTTATTTAAAAAAAAAATTGTAATAAATGTACATGCACTAAAATGTGATTTTTTTACTAAAAAACGGTACGTCGTATGATAGAAAGTTAAGAGAGCGTTTTTCTTCACAATTAAACAAAGAATAGAAACATATTTTTATTTTTAGAGAAATCAGCGGCGTCCTATTTTTTTTCTTGAAAAATAACACGCCTAAAATTTCATTATGATCTTTAATGTCGTCTTGGAGAAATCTAATTTTTACTGTTTCTTTTAATTAAACTTCAACACGCTGTAGATCGGTAACGAAGCGTTTGCGGACCTTGTTTATTATAAACTTTTTTGTATAAAATGACCTGGACAATCAACCCCTTTAATATTGCCGCATCTTTTTTAAACACCCTGTATATACGATAAGATACGAAATTACCATTGCAAAAAGCTGGATAGACTCAAGTAAGTCAAAACGCTTCCACGTCTGGATAATTAGTAATGGCAATATATTTTTCAAATTTGGTCTTTTATTTTATATTTGTAAACTCGCTTTTACTTATAGTTTTTGTCTTTTTGTATAAAACTGATAAATAATGAAACAACTGTGTTTTCGTACCTTTTTTAAAAACACCGCATTTTTGGTCCGATATTGCAATCATTAGTTATGATATTGTTATGGAATTTAGTGTTCTGTATTTTGTTGATATTACCTGCTGGAATAAATTAAATATTGTTATTATTATTATTTTTATATTCATATTCCCATAGATGAAGATATTCCAACAAAAGAAACGAATTTTCCTCAGTCCGGAACAAGTCGTGTCAGCATACGTGAAAGTGTCCTTGAAATCAATCCCACTCTAGATCTCCAAGAAAGCAGGAGTATTCGCTCGCGTGCAGGAAGCGGAATACTTCAACGTTCCATTTCACGTCAAGGCGCAATAGGAGAATCATCTAGAATTGCTATGGCCGATGAAGAAAGAATTGAAACATACTTAGGAGAAAGAGATTCAAACGTACTAGGTGCTTACAGCAGACAGGGTGCAAGTAGGCATTCTATGGGCAGTATGGTCTTGGGTTCGACGGTGGTATGTTCTGAGAAGGAAGATGATCCATGTATAGAGGAATGTACTGGAAGTCAGCAACATGTTATAAGCAAACAAAGCCAGAGTGCCGTGAACAAACGGCCTAGTATAGTAAAGTTTCCTAGCAGACAGCGCCTTGCTAGTTGCATGCAACAGCGGGATATGATAGCGGAAGAACCTAGCATGCCAACGTCATGTCAAGCCTGTATAGCCAAGTCTGTTTCATGTAGTAGTATTTGTCTTAATAAGGATCCAAGTACGACTGGTGTGAAACCTTCACATACCAAACTATCGCCAAAGAAGGAGTTAAGTTTTATGCAGCCAGTGCCTAGTGAAAGCATATTAACACGTAATTCCGAAATGGATTTAGTGCCGACGGAAGATAGCGTTCAAAGAAAGAAAGGGAAGGGTCAAGAGTCATGCGACAAGTGTTGCGGAGGCGCCAATTTGGATTCGGAGGATGTAGATGATCAGGAAACGGTGATCGAGAAAACCGTGACCACAGCCAGTAAAGGTGTATTGGCCAAGGAACCGTCATGTCTGCCACCATCGTACACCAGATCCGTTATAAATAATCAACCCAGACAGAGACCACGCACGCAGGATACGTATTATTACTGCAGTAATATACAACAACAACAACAACAACAACAGCAGCAGCAGCCGCCTAGCAGGTGCTACGCATATCCGACATGCTACAAGGGGCCATTGCAACAATGTAGTTATAACAACAGAACAATGTCTTGTGCCTACACATGTCCACAGATGCAACAAAACACATGTCCACAGATGCAACAAAGAAATAGATATAGTTGCGAATGTTACAACAACGTTAAGCAATTCGTTCAAAATGCCGATGTCGGGGATGCCAAGACTACAACACCTCAACAGTTACCAAGACGAACTAACTGCAGAAGGTAAGCTCTCATTTTTATAACTAATGTTCGAATTTTTATGCACAAGAATGCTTCAAATATACGCATAAATTTGTCACGTTCTCCCAAACGGTAAAAGCCCCATTGATTGGCATTTAGAGAGACTTCTGATTCAAAAATTCAGTAATTAATTAATATTAGCTATACAAAATGTCGATTTTTTTCTTTTCTATAATGTTTTACCAACAAGATTTGTTAGTAACTTCATGAAACAATGTATCTAATTGACTGAAAATGAATTAAAACCAAACCAGGGCATCATTTCGCCAATGAATGGCATGTGTAAGTGAGCCATTGATTTATCATTACTGGCACGTGGTGTCTGCGTCATAGGAGTGTGTGAAGTTAGCCCCCCTTTTTTTGAATATCGGAAGTCTGACGGTTGTTCCAGGTTGTTCTAGTTGTTCCAAAGAATCTCGGGAAAAAATCAAAATTGACCGAGATAATCGGAAAAAACGAGTTTTTGCCAACCCCACTTTTCTTGAAAATTGTAATTCTGACGATTATTCTAGGTTGCTCTAGTTTTGTTCTAAATTGTTCCAAAGTATTTCATAGAAAAAATCAAAATCAGACGAGAAAATGGGGAAAACCAAAGCCAAAAGTATGAAGTCAGACCCAATTTTTGCAAAAATTAAAATTTTGATGATTGTTCTAGGTTTGTTCTAAACATTGTTCGAATACGTCAGAACCGTATCTCTTATATACCAAAAGATATTGCAAAAAACTGTATCCAAAAGTGTGAAGTAGCCCCCTTTTTTCGAAAATCTAAATTCTGACGGTTGTTCCAGGTTGCTCTGAGTTTGTTCTCAATTGTTTCAAAGTATTTCAAAAATTAATCATAATTGGCCGAAAAAATGGCAAAAAAACAATTTTTCGCCAACTCCCCTATTTTCGAAAATAGAAATTTTGACGGTTGTTCTAGGTTTGTTTTAAATTGTTCCAGTTTGTCCACGTTAATGTAGCAACAGGTAGCAACAGCAAAATAATGTTATTATATCTATTAAATGTTGCAACAGATTGATTTTATATACAGTAGTGCTCACAAGGCTACGTTAATATAGAGAGAGGAGAATATAAGTGGGGGGTGTAATCAGACAGCGACGAACCTAAGACCCTAAGAGGAATCAGTTGCATATAACCTGTGGGAGAGCGCAGAACAGGATGGAGTATTCATTAGCGGAAAAAGTACAAATCGTAAAGTGGTATCATCAAGGTCACTCGACTCTATCCATTGGAGGCCTTTTTAGAAATAATTTTGAAAATCGGCCTGTTCCTTGTATTGATACAATTCGCCGCTTTGCAAATAATTTTGATAAATTCGGATGTGTTTCACCTTCTAAACATAAGAAACCAAAAGAAAATGCGAACGAAGAAAATATTCGTTTCATTTAAAATATCCTATTTACATTGTATTTTATTTACTTTGATGTTAGGAAATAGGGACAAATAAAAATAACATTGAAGAATTCACATGACAAATGTTTTGCGTTGTATGTGAATACGTTCACCGCACTTTCTCGCTAGCCAGGGTGTTATAGTATGCGGCTACGCTAGGCATACCCCACCCATATTCCCCATTCCGTATATTAACGTAGCAGTGTGCGCATTACTGTATAGGAAAATGGCAAGAAAATTGAAACTATTATAACATTTAAGAGCCGTCTGACACGACACTGATTTTAGTACTAATTTCAGTACTTAAATTGTGCGCGCAATTTTAGTTTGCGTTTTGCTACAAGAAAATATAACATATGCTATTTTCTTGATGAAAGCTTATTGAATTGACGCAGTAGATATGCTCGTATACTCATTTTAATGCTTGCGTGTCAGACAGAAGTTCTGTAATATCAACTAAATACTGAAATTAGTACTAAAATCAGTGTCGTGTCAGACGGAGGAATAATTTATAAAGAAATTGCGAACTATTTTCTGGGCCTTAAATCCAACATTAACAATTTAATTAATTTATATTCTTAACACTACATTAGATATGTAGGTACACTAATTTTAAATATATTAAAGGTAGAGTGTTCGATTCTCAGACATCAAGCAAAAATTCCTCTAAATTATATTAATTTTTTGCTATACAGAGTATATGTTTGTATGGCTTGGTGTATATTTGTTTCATAGCATTAATTATAAATGCCATATGAACATATTAAATGTTGCATTAGTATATCATGCTTGTTAGAAATTTATGAGGACCGTCAGAATTTCGATTTGATGCTTTAATTATTTACCTACCTAATGTCTTTTGCAACATTTAATAGATATAATAACATTATTTTGTTGTTGCTGCCTGTTGCTACGTTAACGTGGACAAAATGGAACAATTTAAAATAAACCTAGAACAACCGTCAAAATTTCTATTTTCGAAAAATTGTTTTTTTGCCATTTTCTCGGCCAATTATGATTTATTTTTTGAAATACTTTGGAAAAATTGAGAACAAACCTAGAACAACCTGGAACAACCGTGAGAATTTAGATTTTCGAAAAAAGGGGGGCTAACTTTACACTTTTGGATTTGTTTTTTTTGCAATATTTTTTGATATATAAGAGATACGGTTTTGACGTATTCGAACAATGTTTAGAACAAACCTAGAACAACCGTCAAAATTTTACTTTTTGCAAAAACTGGGTCTGACTTCTTACTTTTGGCTTTTGTTTTTCCCCATTTTCTCGTTCGATTTGGACTTTTTTTATGAAATACTTTGGAACAACTTAGAACAAACCTAGAGCAACCGTCAGATTTCCGATATTCGAAAAAAGGGGGGCTAACTTCACACACTCGCTTCATAGGCATTATTGCGCGTAGGGCAATATCGCGCGTTCATCCGATTCAAATTTCTCTTGATTGGCTTAAACTTGAACAAAACTTAGAAACACACCTGAGTATCTAGGTACTTAAGTACTTAGGTACCTAACTTTAAGAGTAAGAACCTACCTTACCTAGATTTCAGGCAAGTAATATGATATGTTCTCACACATGCTTGACATTTATTCCTAAATTTGAAAAATAAATTTTATTTACCCAAATGTAACACAGTCTCCTATACGCAGTACTATTATTTTGTATTTCATCAATAATATATTCCCTTCATTAGAAAAATCTTCATCTTCTAATTTAAATAAATCTTGTCGCGATTTTTATTTGATTCTGTCTTCGATCACCCTTTTTTTATCTTAGTGTTTTATTTGCTACAGTCTTTTCACAGTTTTTTTTTATCCGTCACAGTCTTTTTATTACTCTTATTTATTAATTTGCGTGCTGCTTTTTCTCAATTTGAAATACTTTCGTTCTTTTTCTTCAAAAATCTGCTTAACCAGGACGACGTTATGACACAAAGGACGTAAGGGTTACTGTCTTTCTTTTCTTTTCTCTCGGGAGTTTTTGGGCAGAATAGTAAATCCCATAGGTTCATATTTTCAGTTTGCTGTTTGTTCAGTAGTCACCTTCAAGTGCCAAAGGTGTCGAAGATTTACTTAGATAAATCTTACACGTCAATCGGTTGTCTTTCGGCACTACTTCACGTCTTAGCTGGAGTAATCATTTCCGGACAATTTTTGTATTTTAAGCTGGCTGACTTCAGAGTTAACGATTCATTTAACTTTTATTATGGTGTTTGGATTTCAATAACGGATTATTATGTTGACGTCGGTACATTATATTTTTTGAACGTGCCTTTAATGGATCTCCATTTTTAATTTCGCCGATATAACCTGCTCTTCCGTGTAGTTTTTTGGTATAGATGTGAGGTTTCCCAAGGAAGAGACGGTACGAAATGTGTCTTTATTTGCTTGTAAAAGGCAGGATTTAATTAATTTAAAAAATGTAGAATGTGACGGTTTGTCGTCTTCCAACTGTACTAAATTGCTTAATAGAAATTGCTCATAAGCTTGTCCGCCTCTGCTTCATTATGCTCTACCTATGCTGACGATCTATTTATTAGTGAAGTATGGGTTTTCATTTGAATCATAATGATATTTTCTTTAACCATTACGTTACATATGGGTAGCAGCATCATCCGTAAATAATACTTTATCAAAAAGAATGGCTTGGGAATTAATTTTAGTTATTGCTCATTGGCAGAACACTCTTCTAGCTTTAAAATTATATATTTAAATGTATTCATTACGAATGAATTATTTTATTTTCAGGTCCTTGCAAGGATGGTTTAGCTAATATCCATCAAACGACTTATTTCACTGGTATTGGCGTATGGGGATTTTCTGTTGTTGCCCTAAGAATTCATAATTGATTTTCATTATTTACCACATATTTAAGTTTCCGTGGTTTTGAATAAGCAAAACTATGAGTAGTAATGAAAGTATCCATTACTCTTCTAAAGAAATATCTTCTGGGACATCTTCTAATGGTAAATTCTGAGCTAATCGATAGTTTCTCTGTTTCATTCCTTCAGAAAAAAAAACACCGTAGTCAAATAAAAAGTATAAAGTTGCCAAAATTATATCCAAAAATGACAACAGCTTAGTAAAGGTCACTTTTAAAAGTAATAATGCGAAAAACAGTTTGGAAATATCCTTTCTCATAAAGCCACAATCCGCCTACCCCAGGGAGATGACTCACCCTGTATATATATCATTTTTTAATTATTCATAGCATAGCCGAGATATTTGCTGTGACACATAAAATCGAACAGACTGTATATGTACTTGTTTATTGAAAAGTACTTTGAAGTAGATGTAATAACAAACAATAATTAAATAATGTGAAACAGCACTCTGCCTTCTGATCTTATCATTGTAAAACTTAATTTAATAAAAAATGTTAACATCTGCTTTTGAAACTTAAGAGCTATACACGCAGTAATATTCGTTTATGGGCATTGTATTCTTTGAATGTTTTCATGTGTTAATTTATAATAGTAGTTTATACAACGAATCAATAAAGACAGTTATTATTCTCGAGAGCGGAATTTACGAACCGAGCCGCGTAAGCGGCGAGGGAGTAACTCGGCTCGAGGGAATAATAGTCATTATTGCGAGTTAGTATACACTACTTTCTCTACGACTAACTTAAAAAAATCAAAATAATTAAACGAAAATGTCAGATTACTGTGTCAATATGACGTTTGATGGTTAGACAGTTAGTAAAATGGCCGGACTTGTCTATCGTTACTATAACAACGTTGGTATCATTATGTTCTTATTGGCGGAGTGCAGGGAATAATGGTAACGTTATGTCTCATTATTCCCCGGTCGCATTTTATTATTCCCTCCGGGTATTATGAGTGTTATTATTAACCAATAGTGATTAATATAATACCTACTTTATTGTTTAGTCGTCGATAAAATGTATTATTAATATTTATTTTTTTAACTGTTTACCTATGTATATGTAGTGAGTGGTCAACTAAGAATGGCCAGCGGCTGTATCTCAGAAACTAGTAATTTTTTCAAGTAGAAGTGCCCAAGAGAAAATGCAGGAAATTATTTTTGAAAGTATCTGCGTTTTATTTCTTACACATTTTTAATACTTTTTATCTTACACATTATTTATATCTCGTAAACTAAACTGGTACGGTTAATTCAAAGGTTTCTTTAAATAAACTAGGATTACTCTGGCAAACTGTGCTCCTTTTTGTATCCCCGAGTTTGCTATCGCCGCTATTATGGAGTTAACGGAAATGTAGACAAATATTAATAATATTTTTTTATCAGAAAAGTTAAGTGCAATATGTTTCTTTTTATATGACATAATGAAGAATCAAAGCCTCGATATTTCGGTAAAAAGTCATGTTTTTATCGCTTTTAGAGCAGGAGATATTAAACCAAAATAAATGGAATTGCATTAATTCTTCTTTTTTTTACTGGCTAGAACAATCATAGACATGCATTTGATTCCACTATACAAATAATGTCGACGCAAATTGTATAATTAAGTAAATGTAAAAAAAAATAGGAATAGAGCTGTCTTATACCATTCATGTGGATCAATTAGAGGGACTAGATCAATCTTAAACGAACATCTATACTGACTTTAGTCTGTATAAGTAAAGTGTATTAATGTTAAAGTCGTTTGTGGTTAGAAGGTAAGAGTTTTAGACTAGGGCGTGAAAATTAGGTTGACATTATGTATTGACCTATACAGTAATAACAACATTAACGTAACTGTCACAGATAGTGACTTCTAAGGTAGAAATCTTTCTATTTGTCATACCTAACTCATTTGATATGTGTACTTCATCACAATTATCACAATAATATTTTCGTTGACACTTTTTATGCCGATTATTTTATAATTGAACTATTTCTAATTTATTGTATTTATTGTACATATAGTTTCTCACATTCTTCTTTTGTTTTTATTAGTTACAAGTAAGCTGCACTCGCACTGTTTATATGGAATGGTGAAATATAAGTATCTGAAAAGATCACAAATTCGCAGTGTATATTATTCCCTATTCATATGGTAATAAGTTCAGCAGAGACTTATTTTTTTTTATTATAATACTGCTGTCGTTTTTAGTCCAAACATGACACGAGAAAACAAGGAAGTTAACGAAGTCAACGATATACCAACGCCAGAAGAAGAATTTAAAGAATTGGAGTCTGCTGTCGGGGAGTTGGACTTTTTTTGTGAACCAGGTAAGTAGTTCTCTAGTATAGAGCTTATTTCTTCAGATCAGCACCCGCTTCTTTCTTAATACGATTTGAGACGTTAAAAATGATACGTACTTACACCTCCGCTGTTGAGCACCGGGAAACTTCATTTCGAATTTTACCGGCGACGTTAATTAATAATATCAATGTCGCTTGGGACGAATTTTCAATAATTCCTAGGCACTGCGACAAATATATTTTATTTGAGGATGTTTAAAATGTTTTTTTATAGTATTTCAACATTAACAGAATTACAAAAAGGAGGAAAAGAGATGATGTTTAAAAAAAATTGAGTACACCTTTGAATCATGATCAAGCTATTTTTTATATTATACAGGTGTGAATCGCTCCTTTTTTGCATTGTCAACGTTTATTTTTTCAATAGGTTATGTTTAGAGAAAGAGAAATATTACTACGCACCACAAACACGTTGATTTTGATTAGAAATTAAAACGGAATATATTCTTATAAACAACAAATTGTAATAATTCTGCAACTGCCTAGTATTTAGTTAGTGTCCCTGAGCTTCCAGCACTTTGTTCGGTCTTCTAGGCATAGACGAAAGTAGATTTTGCCAAGAGTTCTGATCATGAATTAACTTTTCCCAACAATCTTCATTTGTTGCCCAGTTATTGGCGTTTTGAGGGCTGAAATTTGTTTGGTAATTAATAAGTAAACTCCAGACGTTCTCTATATGATTTAAGTCAGGGCTGTGTGATGGTCGCGGTAACAGTTCTATATTATTGCCTGAAACCATTTCCTTAATAATACCTGCCGTGTACACAGGGCTATTAATTTGTGTATACAATTTACCGACGGAAGCATGATATTATCCAAAATATTTATACATTTTTCTGAGTTAAAGCGACCTTGAATGTACCCCAAAACATCTGGACCGTTGACGCTTATCCATCCCTGAACATTAACAGAAAACTGTCCAGCTTTCTTTCGAGAAGTTACGTATCTTACTTCATGCCTACAACTTCTTGGCCGATAGACTTGTATGTGGCCAAATTTGCATTTTTTGTTACAAAACAACATTATTCCAAAAATTTGGTGGTCGGTTATATAATTAAGGGCCGGTTTTTTCAGCTACTAATAAAGTGCCCGATAACTATTTGACAAATAATTTTATAAGGTACTTTTATTAGTCAGTTTGTCCGAGTGCGTCTTTTCAACATTTCCGAACTTGCTAATAGCTATTAGGCAAATAATGTTCAATGAAAACTATTTCTTATGTTGGTATCTGAAACTTGGTAAAGTAGCCCGAAACAACTTCAAATGGATTTTGATAGAGAAGATAAACTGCTGTATACCTCCAATAAGTAATAGAGTGATGAGTGATAAAACGTGATTATTTTATTTTGGAAATTCAGTGTCAGTGTTTACTGCATTGAGGAAAAATACTATGGAGATGCTGTAAAGCATCTTTGCTGTACTCTCAAAGCGGAAGCATTGGGCGGAGCTAAGTGTGGGACCAATATGGCTGTCATCTGTCATCCCACAACTGTCAGGCCTACACTAACCTATGAAATGTTATTCCAGACGAATTCTTCTTATCAACGCCGTCTCTGCTATTGCAGCTACGTAGAGCACAAGAAACCATAATGTCTTTTAATATTTAACTTATTATATAACTCTAATACACGATGATCACGTGACGTCGTCTCCCTACCTATTCTTTCTCAATGGTTTACTGTTTACTATAACCTATACATTTGCTGGAATATTAACCAACAAAAATGACAGAAAATATATATTAACGGTCAGCTGATCACTAGGAGACGTCCACGCCGGCGTAATAAGCACCTAATAAATTAAAATAGTAGGTTCAAGTAGCTTATAAGTTATTTGCCAAATAAGCGTTGTTATTAGGAGAATACTACTTATTAGGAAGTGGAAACACGGTAAATTAAATTATTTGCTAAATAAAGTTATTAGGAGGTTTAATGGCAGATAGAAAGACCGGCTCTTAGGAGAATACTACTTATTAGGAAGTGGAAACACGCTAAATTAAATTATTTGCTAAATAAAGTTATTTGGAGGTTCAATAATAATAATAATAATGATGGAAAGATCGGCCCTTAACCCGTAACTGCTACTACCGGGTCCCACTGATCTGTATAATATAAATGGATAAGCAATAGCATGTTAAAAATTGTGATCAATTACGAACTGCGCACGGGGCTGACGAACATGCGCAATAACATAAAATAAAGGCGCTAATTTGAAATCCCTAAAATCTTTGAAAAGTGTGTAACAGAACATGAACTTTCAAATTAAAATCTGCATCTGAGGATATTGAAATGTTTATTTATTAAGGGAAATTTATAAAAAATACTCAAAAAAACAATACATTCCTTTTGAAATATTTATTGGTTATAAAAAAGCATTCATTTGGAGAGCTTTTTTCTTACAAGTTCCCCACGTTCTACATCTGTTTGTTTCTCTGCAATGCTATAGCAACGGATTTTCGTATAACATCGCACAACATGCTTAATTAAAAGATATGTTAAAAGTATAAAAAGAGTAACGTGACTTTCATGTAAAATAGATGAATCAAGCGTATGTGTATCTAAGGGTACAAAGTACTTATTTTCTACTAACGGGGTATTAGAAATTGAACGTACAAATAGTTCAAAAAATACTGCCTCTGCAGGAAGTTTATTGTTGTTTTGTACAAGAATATGGCGTACTTGGACTTTTTTTACATACCTTGATGACATCTTGTGAAGGACGTATTAAAGCACCACAACTTTTTCTATTCAAAAGATGAAAACTAGCATTATCGACAGATGTTTGAGATTTCTTCTAGTACGGACACACATTTAGCACACTTAACAATGCTCTTCAATTGTTAGACAACAACACCAGAAATAACGACATTTTGGGATAACAATGGTATGTCGGGAATTATATAATTATAGTCCTTTTCAATGTCTAATACTCCAAAAATATAAACAAAAAGCTAGTACCCCTAGTAGCAAAATCACTATATGCACACTTGTTCTACATTAGGAAATATATATTTTCATCCTTCTCTAAAATTGTGATTTTGCTACTTGGGACGTCTATTGAAATCGGCGTTCGGAACTTTAGTGATTTCACACTGTGATTTCACATTCGAATGTCAAAAGACTAATGACTGCGCATACTCGTAGGCCCCGCGTTGAGTATTCAATTTGGCATAAAAATTCCACGCGCATCCTATTGCATTGCTTATCCATTTATATTATACAGATCAGTGCCGGGTCCCCGAGACCCAGACGTAGGTTTGACCACCCCTCCCTTTCGCTTTAGACGGCGATGATTATTTTCTCTGACTTCTTATATATTTGAGTACTGTTTCGATTGCGAGAGAGATTGTATCGGTTATTCTCAGTTTGAACGAGTTACGTTGCCTTTAGGGTCCAGGGGACCCGGTAGTAGTTATAAAGTAATTTTATTGGTGTTGCGATTTTGTAAATATATTATATTAATTCTTCTATACATCTAATACAAATAATTGGTTTTCGCAAATTCAAACCCCACAGGGCAGATTTTCGGTATATATTTCTAATTACTTGTTTTTTGTTTTTATCAGAGATTTCACCAAGATACAGGCTGTTCATTTTCTCAAACCATAAAAATGTATATATTTATAACTTTGGAACCACCTAAGATTTTCGTGTACCTAAAATTGCATAAATTTTATATATGTACATGGCTTGTGTGGCACGAATTTCCGAACACCTAGTACGTAAACTATAAAATATTATTTACTTACAGTAACTATGGCGAACAGAAAATCGCTAACCGAACAGCAGCTTGCTGATATATTGAACAGTGAAGATTTTTGGGCAGATGACGATACTCCATTTGAGAATACACTAACACCGGCCACTCAACCTTTTCCAGCTAGTGACCTATCCGAAGCTGCACGTAATATCCTCGAAGATGGCGATCAAAGTGAGCAGGAAGAATCTGATCATGAATTATATAGTGACCATGACACAGATTCTGAAGATGAATGGGTACCTTCAGATGAAGAGGGTTCAGAGTCAGATAACGAAGAGAACGAATACACTGAGAACCAAGATGGGCAAAATAATACGGATAATGGCAATTCCGATACGGAGAATGATGAGGTAGAGGATAATTCGAGCAAAAACTCTTTTTATGGGAGAACTAATAAGAAGACAGGAAGGCCTTCTATGAAATGGGCAAACCAGGCTCCAACCAGAGGACGTGAGCGAGCAGAAAATATTCATACCGTTTTACCTGGTTTAAAAGGTCCTGCACGGGAGAATCCTCCCTCTGATTCTCCATTACACGCTTGGAGACTTTTGATTACTGACGACATATTAGAAGAAATTGTCACCAACACTAATAAGAAAATCGATATGATGAAACTTAACTACGGCTCATGTAAACCCAAACGTAATTCACGATGTAAATTTCTTCCTCGTGTTATACAACAAACAAATAAGGTGGAATTTGAAGCTTTCATCGGATTGCTATATTTGCAAGGTCTGGCCATGAAGATCTCAGATCTCTTTGGGCGACAGATGGGACAGGCAGAGATATTTTTCGATGCACCATGACTTTAGCAAGATTTCTCTTCCTCTTAGCTGCTGTACGATTTGACGACCAAGAAACAAGGGCCGAAAGATGTGAAACAGATAAACTTGCTTCTATCTCTAGTATTTTTAACAGATTTGTTCACAATTATAAAATTAATTACACTCCAGGAATTTGCCTAACTTTGGATGAAATGTTAGTTCCGTTTAGGGGAAGATGTGCATTTCGAATGTACATCCCCAATAAGCCGGCAAAGTACGGAATCAAAATTCAAATCTTGGCAGATTCAAAAACACACTATATGTGTAATGCCGAAATATATTCCGGAAAAGAAATCGTTCGGCAAGGCTGCAATACAGAGTCGAAAAAAAAACACAACTTTCTAATCCTAGCAAGGTAGTTATGAGAACAGAACCTTTTTATCATTCAAAAAGAAATATAACGGTAGACAACTGGTATAGTTCAATTGAGGCAGCTCGTGAGTTACAAGGAAAAGGTCTTACGTATGTAGGAACTATGAAAAAAAAATAACAAAGAAATTCGAAATCAGTTTTTACCCAATAAAGCTAGAGAAGTAGGTTCCTCACATTTTGGTTTTACATCAGATCTAACTCTCGTCAGCTATGTGCCAAAACAAAATAAAAGTGTCGTTTTGATATCGTCTATGCACCACGATAATAAAGTTGATATTACTACAAACAAACCTGATATTATACTATTTTACAACACTACCAAAGCAGGGGTTGATGCACTTGACGAAAAGTGTGCCAATTATTCTGTATCTCGGCGTTCGAGAAGATGGCCTGCAACATTATTTTTTAGCATTCTAAATATATCAGGAGGCAATAGTCGGGTCTTGTATCAATTTGCAAAAAATGGAGAAGAAATATCCCGTTACGAGATGCTTAAGGCACTTGGAATAGCACTTTGCTTTCATCACATCGACGTAAGAATTCACAATAATTTTATTCCGCGCAAAATTCGCGATTTAGCGGCGGATATTTTTAAGAAAAAAATTACATATCCCCAAGAGCCCAATGAACATCAGGAAAGAACAAAAAGAAAAAGATGTGCCCTTTGTCCTACGAAAAAAGACAGAAAAACAGCTCACAGCTGCAAAGTGTGTAAAAATCCCATATGTTTAAAATGCTGCTGTGTTGTGTGCCCCAATTGCATAAAATAATTTTTTTTATATATTATACAGTTTTAAACACTTCATTTGTTATGTTCGACTCAATAAAGAAATTTAAATTAAGTATTCCATGTTTTAATTAATTTCTTTAAAAGTGGGTCTCCTGGACCCACTAGTAGCATGAGTGTTACAAAAAGAGGGTAGGTAGTAGTAGTTACGGGTTAAACAAAGAATAATTCGAGACTATTTCTGTTCAATAGCTGCATTTTAGCATTAGCACAGTTTCTTAACTCCATATTTTTAATCTGCATGCCTTGTCGTCTGAAATGGATTTTGCCTTAAATAATTGACTATGGTTGCATCTTGTTCAGCTGTATTCTTCCACCTTTTTTCAACACTCTGCACAGTGCTTTTGACAATGATATAACGTTGAATTACAGCTATTGACCAATCATCTTCCAATTTTGAAAGGATTAGAACTTTGTTGCTTTCTTGTAACTTTGGCTTTCTATTTGTCACAATATACTATAAAAGTGACATTGACAAGAGCGATTTACAGCTAAGGAAATTATTTGTACTCGATTTTATTGAAATCAACTAGACATAGTTTTGCATTTTCTTCGACCATCTTTTTATAATTAGTACAAAGCAAAAGCAACAGTAATAAACCTATTGCTGTGAATGCTACTAAATTGAATTGTATACATTTAGCCGTATGCTAAATTAGATTAAATTACTTTATGCACAAATAACACTCGGTTGAGTATATTTCTTCAACAGTCTGTAATTTAAAAAAAAATTGGATGTCTGCATTTATAGACGTGTCTCTACTGATCGCAGTTTTTCTACTGGGCAAGACTGTAAAATCAGAAATAGTTAAATTGAAATATAAACTTCATTCATATAAATGTAATACATGAAATAACAATTCTGACCTATAAAAAAAAGGAACACACAAATAATAATTTACAGCGCATTTGAATAAAAGTTTTCGAAATTTTCCTTGACAGAAGGGTGGTTTCGTAAAGCATCCCCGATAACGCCATAGAGTTAGACATCTCTTCTTTCAATCACTGACGACACCTCAAAAAATAACTTTTTCTGGAGTAGTACATCTTCGAATGTTGTTATGGATGGTGGTGGTCATGGTGCTGCCGTGGAAGCAGTTCCTGATGCCGAATTGTCAAAGCTTTCAGATTATCTGTCCATTCTTTCGAATCGGTTGCATTCTGCCGAGTTACACTTGGGTTATTATGCGGGCAAGCCGACGAATTACTTCCATTACTACCCTCAAATCCCCTGCCGTTTTCACTATTGCTTCTTGTGTCCCTGGATTTGAATTTTGTTTCAAAAAGTTTGCATTATCAGCATCTGAGGACTCGCAATCATTGCCTTCTGAACCACCATAAGAATCTTTAGGCTCAGAGTTATCGGAAGGTTCTACCTTGAAAAGACGTAGAAGACGTCGGGTTTCGTTATCGTCCATTATAACATACGTCACCTAATAACTACGTTTTACTTACCACAGTTTGCAGAGGATTGTTTAGTTTATATACTCACTCATAATAAAATTTGACAACAGCGGGACAGACATGCGTTTGTATATGGAATCGCAGTAGCAGAATATGCAGTGGTGGAGTTCAAAATAACAGTTACTAGTTTAGAGATGCGGAGAAGAATAAGGTACTAGTGGGACATTTCGCGCAATAATAGGGACACAAGGAACTAAGCTCCATAAGAATACATGCAGTTTGCATCTTCAAATGAAGTCAAGAAAATCTACTTGTCTGTAATTGCAGTCTAGCCCCGCCAGTGGAAATTTCCGTTGTCTGCAAATGCAGTCTTGTCCTCTAATGTGTTAATCTCATACAAATGCATTCATACGCTTCTGGATGGTATTCTCAACATCAATTCATGTATAAAGCTCAATCAGGGCTCCATTTCATGTATTATTTAAGAGGAATTTATTAAACACATTCCTGATTCATACTATTACATGTCTAAGTTAACTAATTAAATAACAACAACAAAATTATAAATGTGTTAACCTTTAATGCACTTATGTGAATTATTACCCAAAGAAGAAGAATTATTTCATACACAAACGAATAATGAATTACTATTCAAGTTGCCAAATTTTTCTGTACCTTTAAATTAAAACTTGAAAAATCGTAAAAACATTCTCCCATTATCTAAAATGATTTTCCCGAGATTACTGCAAGTTCAATAAGGGATTTTTATTCCCGGACACATATAACAATTTACCGTTCAGTTTACTGCTTGATTGTTACCTAAGCAGAAGTTCTTAGTTTTGAAGCTTGCAGCTACTTTTATAATTCAAAATGTTAACAAAAAAGGCAAATTTTAAATTAACTCCTTCTTAATCATTGAAACACAGTCCTAACATTAATTATAAATTATATACAGAGTCGAGGCCACAGCAATTAATTATTGCAAATTTAACAATGATAAAATGATAATTTCATGAAAACTGCTATTTTACAATTCATTATTCAAATGTGGCGCCGTATTTCTACTATAGATTTAGAAGCAAGGACTCTATTTAAGACTTCTTAGTAAATCATCTAATGTTATTTCTTTAGAATAGCACAATATGTTACTTTTGAGCACCTTTTGAGTTACTTTTTTTTTCCAGGTGGAAATGAACTCCCGAACATCGATTGTGAATGTTACAAATCAGTCTTCCAATCACGTCCAAAATTAACAAGAACACCGTGATTTGTTTGGCCAAACTACTTATACAAATAATTACATCGAAGACAAAACATTTCGAAGAATACCATCTGTTTCATTTAAAGACTGTAAAAGCAGTAAACGTCTTATAATAATGCTTGTGTTTTATTTTGATTGTTCAAAAATATTCTAAAAACTGTCAAAGGATAATGAGGTTTTTGTTTTCCAGAAAAGTTGTACACGTATATGAACTTATATCTCCTTGATATTTAATCGAACCTCGATAGTAACAGGAATACCAAAGATAAATCGCTCTAGACCAGCGGTCCGCCGCATAAACAAGAAATAATTATTTTAAGAATATGCTAAGCTAAATTATAATGGTTTGCAAAATGCAAATGTAATGTGTTGACTAACTGACAACTATTTTGAAAATATATTATTTATTGTAGGTTTAACTTTGTTTACTATAGAGCGTCTCAACCTTAGTATTCAGTACAGTCTCTTATGGGATATATACCTCTTTTACAACCGTAAGCAATTTGTAATAAACTGTCTTTTTTTTATTTCAAGACACTGTTGTCAGTTCGATTTATTATGTTGATGGTTGGTATCAGGCCCGGGTCAGACGGAACATCTCGACACAAAGCGCAGTCTTTAGGCACGAAACTAAAATCGTTTAAATTTGTATGCACCATTGTCATTTGGTATGATATATTAAGTAACGTGAGTGTAGTAAGCAAAATGTTGCAAAACCCAGAATTGAATTTAAAAACATGCATTGATCAATTAAAAAATTTAACTGATTATTTAAAGATAGACGTTCAGATACTGACTTCACGAATGAACCCAACCCAACCCAGAATTGAATTTAAAAACATGCATTAATCAATTAAAAAATTTAACCGATTATTTCAAAATAGACGTTCAGATACTGACTTCACGAATTGTATTAATGAATCAACAAAACTTGCTGAAATAGTCGAAACTGACACTACCTTTCCTAATATTTTAGGTATACGACACAGAAAAACGAAAGCGCAATTCCTATATGAACATCCTGAGGAAAGTATTATTGATCCAAAATTAAATTTTAAAATTAATTTTTATTTCGCTATATGTTGTCTGTCTCCATAAGACACATATTGAATACTAAGGTTGAGACGGTCTATAGTTATAGGACACTTAATAGTTTAGTCTTGGCGAATTAATTTTCTTTACTTTTTTATAGAAACAATGTCTTTATCTGTTTCCAAAGAGGAATGGGTTATTTTTGACGAGGAATAATGTTTACTCATTTTAGCCATTTACTAATTATTCCTTCTGGTTCTAAAACTAATAATCCAAAGCAGAAATGTCGCAAATATAATAGTGACTACTTATTAATGGGCTTAGATTAAGCTCATGCACAAGAGCCGCAATGCATTTTATGTTACGAGGTTTTGTCTAGACATTTTGAAAAAAAACATAGATTTTAAAAAAATAAAGAAAACGAACTGCAAGCCAGTAAAAAATATACAAGAAACGCTGCAGCTGCTTGAAATAATGAAAATGCAGTGAAAGCATCATTTGAATTAGCTTTGTTCATAACGAAAACGCCATACAATTGCTGAAGAATTGATATTACCTCTCTACGGCTCTCTACGTTAAGGTCTTCTATTGAAAGTTTTCGGATCATGTGCTCGCATCGCCAGCTACTCACAGTGGTTCAGGGCCGGCAATAAATCGATTCTGAATAGCCGTGAATTTCACTATGTATTTGTAGCAAATAATTATTTAAATAATTAAGCATTATAAAAAGAGAGTATTCTATATGAAGAAATTATAATAACGCTTTAAATGTCATTACTATTTTGTGATTACCACAATCATGCATATATAAAAATTAGGGTATGCTTTTAGTATCCATTACCATGTTAAGTTCGTACTTGGCATATGATACCTACAATCTAAATCTTTCGCATGTGAGTATAAAGTTTCCGCAAACCATTTTACGTCTTACGCAGAAAAATTTGTCGCGAATGTGCAAGTGTGACAGAGGTAATATTAAATATTTTTATATTTGTATATTATTATTAGTTTTGTGAATAATCATTATATACTCAATGACATTAGAAGTGTTACATCTAGAAGGAATAATTTGTTCAACTTTATTTTTTGCCATCAGAATGATCTATATTTAAAGCATGCTATGGTAACAATGTGAACTGTTTATCTCTGATAATTTATTGCGATAAAAGAATTTTATCTCTTATTTTTTTCCAAAAAACCTGTATATGCGAGCTGACTAGTACAGAAATGTTTAGTTATTGCGACTACGTTTACTAGTGTTAACTAACTGGTCAACCGGGGCGTACCACACAGGATAGGCGCTTCAGACAACTAGCTTTACGAGACCGTTTTATTATTACGCGTCAAATCGCTAACCAAAGGTTTGGAGAAGAACGTAGACCTACGTACACTATATCGCCGCATCCGAGCCTTTGGACTTTTTTCATACCGTCCACGATTAGTGCTTCCTTTGACTGCTGACCACTGTCGTCAACGTTTGAACTGGTGCAGAGAACGGCAGCATTGGGAGGCAGAATGGCATAATGTCGTCTTCAGCGACGAATCCTGATTCAGGCTAGGTATGCACGATGGCCGTAGAAGGGTAAGACGTCGGCGTGGAAAGCGACGTGATATTGGATTTGCTGTTGAGAAGCATGTACACAGGACTGTTGGAGTAATAGTTTGGGGTGGCTATTGCCTATGGTAGCTGATCACCACTTCTCTTTATTCGAGGCAGTATGACAGCTGCGCGTTATATTGATGTCGTCATACTAACCACTTTACTACCTTATCTAGATGGCCGTCCACACGTCCTTTTTCAGCAAGACGACGCACGTCCCCATATTGCTTGTCGAACTATAGACTTCCTCCAAGAAGCCGGCGTTAATGTTTTGCGGTGGCCACCCCGTTCACCAGATTTAAACCCCATCGAACACCATGGGGAGGAGACTGTCCATTTTGCACCATCCTTCACAGACTCTGGCACAGATAATTCACGAAGTTCAAGTAGCTTGGAACCGAGTGCAACAAGCAGATATCGACCAACTCATTTTGTCAATGCCTAGACGTGTATAGGAGTGTACTCAGCTACGGGGTCGCCCAACACATTATTCATTTTATTCCGTATTACATGCTAATACAATTTCTTGCAAATGTTGTCGTTTCATTTATGATGTAAACGATCACATTGCCAAAACTTAAAGTTAAACAAATTATTCCTTCTAGGTGTAACACTTCTAATGTCACTGAGTATATTTTAAACGGGAATTTAAAAGTCTACCATTGCAATATTCCTGTTTTACGATTGGGAACTGTTGTCTTAATACGTAATATGTCTTTTGTACTCACCGCCTGTAAAGTGATATTTGGCGCATGTGTAGCTCGACTGGGAAATACGTTTTCCCGGTTGAGGCGACTGTAAAAATTCAAAAAGACACTGGCACTTTGAGACATTTAAAAAAAAATCTAACTTGGTAGTAATAAAATTTGGTCTATAAAATACTACTTCCCCCCACTATTCTTCACTAAAAGTTGGGTAAATAGGAGTAATAATTAAAAATTCTTCCAAAAAAATTATGCCGCCATCAATTTGACGATATTTTAAGCGACATATTAAGCAAGATTCAAGCGCCATCTATTTGAAGCACATCGACATTCATATTGGCAGTTCGGAATTGTTTGTATTTAAACCAAAAAACGCAATAAATGTACTATAAATTTATAAATATAAGAATAAATACCTCATGTTTGCCATGTGTAAGAATATAATAACTTAATTTTAGGGAAAGGTGAGTAATAGTTACATACATGAAATGCTTAAATTAATTAGGTAATCTATCTTAGGTTAGGTATGATACCAATGACATTAATCAATAATATTTTTTTAATTTAATGTTCGTACAAAAAATATTGTTCAAACCACTTGCGTGAAGACATCTTCCACGCATTCGCGCAATTAAAAGCACTCGCTTCATGCGGTCGCTCGTGCTTTCAATGTGCGCTCATGCGGGAAAATAGTCTTCCCGCACTTGGTTCGTAAATAACTATATAAAGATTGTTTGGACCCTTTGTCGATGTGAAAGTGCTTCAAATGGATGCATATATGGCTTACCTCATTGGATAATTGCTAAAAATGACAAAAATATCAATAAAAACACATACTTTCATTATAATGTTTTATTATAACAATTGTAAATCTATAAAAAACAAAAAACTTCTAAAATATATACAAATAATTTAATATTAATTAAAGAGGACAAGCACGGATATATCACGTAGAATAAAATATATTATACAATAAAATATACAGTCTTTGCAGGTAAGTACTTAAAAACAAATTATTGTTTTATATAGGTGCAGTTTTGTTCAACTAATATTACAGAAAAAATGTCTTTTTTAAGTCTTAGAGTTCGTTTAATTTTTCGCCAACGCCATTCGCATCTTATATCTTCTTATGAATTCTTTGGCTTGTTTATCGCCTTGTCTGTATTCAAGGGCCTTCAAAGCATCAGTTTCTAAAAAAAAACAAAACGTCGAATTAAGTAGGTAATTATAATAATGGAAGTATTCAATTGAAAAAGATCTATTAACGAAAGTAAATGCTATTTACAAAGAAATATTCACTGTGAATCACAAGAATATTTTAAAATGTCCAGGGATTATAGATGATGTTTATGTAAACATTTTTACATATAAATTAATCTTCGATAGTAGGTACTTCTTTCTTACATGATATGAAGAATAATCACAGTTTTGCCGTAAAATGGAAGCAATCAGTTTTCCTCTAGCACTAATCTAGTGATGCTTCTTTTTACTTTCCTATACGTAGTATGAGTAAGTATTGTGATACAAGTTTTCGACCTTTGCATATGTCCAAGTTTTGAAGTCCTCTGATATCGAAAAAGTTTTTGTTGAAACACGTCTCTCTCACTCTCTCTCCCCCTTCTCCCTCTGTGGTCACGATAGCGGTCAAGCGGCTGAAGCTATCAATTCCAAATTTTATATTTACGAGTATAATCTCCCCTTTAGATTGGAAGCAGTAGTTTAGTTCAGTGAAAAAATCTAATTTTTCCAATATTTCGTCAACTACTAAGCTTAAATAAAGAATTCAAACGTACTACAAAGTGAATTTGAGACTTTTTTGAAATTTCTACTTTCTTTTACTCTTATTGAAAATCAGTTTTTTGCGAATATCTCACAAGTCATGCTTTCTAGGCAGATACATTATGAGTACCTATAAAAGCATTTATAGCTTGATTTTCAATATCTTTTGTATAAAAATTTCAAAATTCGGACCGGAAGTAACACTTTTACCCTTAACGAGTAGTACTTTTTTTCGAATACCTCGCAAAGTATGCACTCGATAGAGATTTATTACGAGAATAGAATTACTTAGAATAGGATTTTGAATAATTATTGTATAAAAAAAATCTTAAAATTTGGACTTGAAGTAACACACAGGTTTATTTTTTTAAGACGATAAAATTATTTAAAACTTGGAACGCTCATACATACAGTATGTCCCCGGATCGACTTTAAAAGTGGACAAATTATTTTATTTTAGATTTCTCAGAAAATTTCACTCTCGATGATTTACTCTGCTTGTTTTCAAACCTCCAAAACACAAATAACTGTTTATTTAACTCGAACGGTTCTCGAGATATCATTATTCTTCAAAATTTGGACTCAAAAGTTTTTGTTCGTAATTTTTAGAAGTAACTCTAGTAGGCGGATTTCATTGACTGACAGACAGCAGTTGACAAATCTAATAAGTTAGTATAACTGCAAATTAAATCTTCGCTAATTTGTGTAGAATTTATGCTATAATGTTGACTTTACAACAAAGAATTTATCTAATTCAATGTTACGGAACTGGGGAAGAGTGCTACCGAGTTGTTATTAGAAAATTCAACCAAAATACCCGGAAGTTACCATTTCAAATTCCGGAGCAAAAAACATGGTGACCAAATTCCTTAAAACAGGCTCGGTTTTAAATATTAAGAAGGTAAAGAAAATGTTCGATGAAGACGATGCTGCTTCAGTTTTCGCCGTTCATTCCGCAAGAGAAGCTCCAAGGTTGTCTTTAAGAAGGAGACAATAATAACAGGGATAAGTAAATCTCCTTTACAAAGAATATTTAAGGAGAACAAAATTTTACCATTTAAACCGCAATTTAGGCAAACTTTGGAAAATGGTGATGAAGCCAAACGTATGGATTTTTGTTTAGAAATGGGCTACAGAGTTTTGGAAGATTCAAATTTTCATAAACAAATTATGTTCTCCGATGAATCAGCCTTTTCAACTAACGGAGTCGTTTCGTCTCACCATTGCTGGTACTGAGACGAATCCAAACTTTAGAATTACTTGTCGCAGACAATATTTTAAAACAGTTAATGTGTGGTGTGCGGTTTTGTACCATGGCATTATTGGCCCATATTTTTTTGATCAAATATTAAACCGTAATTCATATTTGGAAATGTTGCAACACTTTTTAACTAATTAACTGGATGAATTGCCGTTAAACTACCGAAGGAAATGTTTTACCAGCACGATAGGTGCCCTGCTCATTATGCCGGCATTGTTCGCCAGTGGCTCAATACAGAATTCCATGATAACTGGATAGGAAGAGATGGTCCCATTTTACGACCACCGAGAAGTCTTGATCTTACAATAATGGACTTTTATCTGTGGGGTGGTTTAAAACAAATTGTGTACAGTGAGCCACTAGACAATGAAGGGCAATTAAAAAATAGGATACAAAATTCAGTCCAGTCCTTATCAATGTTAGAAATAAGATGAAGTTTCAATGAATTTAGAGCTCGCATTGAAATCTGTGCAGAAAAAGGAGGAGCATTGTTTGAATAGAAAATTAATAATTGATTGCAGACGGAGATACGTGTTGACACTCCATAATTTACAAGTAAAAATTGAAATAAATTCAAATTGAGTTCAAAACAGTTTTATTCAATTCACAACAATTGTTTCACCCTACTAGGGCTTCATCAGGTGATGAATATTATAATACAAAATATTTGTAGACGTTCTTATTTATGTCTTTTCCTAAATGAAGAGGGGGAGTTTGTGACATTAGGTTAAGAGCGGGAGTAACTTATATATTTAATGTAATATTTAATATATATATATATACATAACAATATGATTAATAATATTAAAAATTTTTGAAAACTGATTGTTTACTGTTATTATAAAATTAAACAATTTATAAATATATATATAACTATAAGAATTATTAAGTTGATTTTAAATATTTAAATATTTAAAATAGAAGTGAATAATTCACCGTTGTTAAATTTAAATATTTAAAATCAACTTAATAATTCTTATAGTTATATATATATTTATAAATTGTTTAATTTTATAATAACAGTAAACAATCAGTTTTCAAAAATGTTTAATATTATTAATCATATTGTTATGTATATATATATTAAATATTACATTAAATATATAAGTTACTCCCGCTCTTAACCTAATGTCACAAACTCCCCCCTCTTCATTTAGGAAAAGACATAAATAAGAACGTCTACAAATATTTTGTATTATAATATTCATCACCTGATGAAGCCCTAGTAGGGTGAAACAATTGTTGTGAATTGAATAAAACTGTTTTGAACTCAATTTGAATTTATTTCAATTTTTACTTGTAGAAAATTAATAGTTCAGTTATTTGAGAATTTTATTTTATTTTATCATTATTTGTTAAATTTATTAAATAAAACTTGAGTCCAATTTGTAAGATATTTTCTAGCAATAAAATGATATTATTTCGAGAACCGTTCTAGTTAAATTAAAAGTAATTTGTGTTTTGGGGGTTTGAAAACAAGCAGAGTAAATCATCAAGAGTGAAATTTTCTGAGCAAAACAAAAATAATTTTTTTCCTCTTTTAAAGTCGATCCGGGGACATACTGTATAAGAAAGTCGTGTGGTGGCCACACCTCATTTTACAAAGTAATATCGACGAGTATGCATCTTGTCCATGGTCTTCATATTTCATGATTAATCCGGTTCCGTCCATGAGTCAAATAAGAAGGAATGTTAAACACCGGATGTCCCAGTGCAGTGCTAAGTTTATTATTGGTATCTAATAATTATGAAGAATGGAAGAGAAAGTGTTTAAATTTTAAAATTGTTGCCTCGTTAAAAGTTAGGAATATTAAATAAATATATAAAATCTAACACACCTGTGCACTTATCTCTTTCTTATATGTAAACATTGTGATATTCAATGAAATAACTTCCATAACCTATACCTACATAGAACTTCAGTAAGTACAGTTGCAATTAAGAACACAATTCGTAATGCTTTCAATGTTATTATCAGTAAAATGAATCTAATTCATGACAAGAAAGTAGATAACCACATGAGGAAATTTGTAGGAATTGTAAAATGAATACTTGCTTCAATTATTTGAAAAAAATGTACGTCACGTTGAACTTTCATCATTCAGTTGGTCTCTTGTTGTTAGCGACAGAGTTTTTTGGGTTTCAGAAGTTTGAAGATAATTTCATGGTAAGAAAACGTACAGCTGCTATTCATTGCAATTCTAAATTAACTATATACTTTGTTGACAAAGAATTTCCTCTAGGAAAACTTATTTAGTTGTCATATGTTGATAAAATATAACAATAACAATCATTATAAATATCTGCTGATAATAATGCTGAAATGTTTTCAGGCATAGACTCACGACTGACACGGGCTTCACAATTTGTATTGTTTTTCAATATTTTTAATTCCAGCATAATTGTCGAAATGCCTTAAAAGCCTAATGCAGGGCTAGCACATTATTGATTATTTATTCCCAAATTATTCTGTTCTTTCGCAATGAATCAAACAATTGTTGAAATAAAAAATATTGCAAAAAGAAAACAGTTAACGAGGAAAATTGTTCAATTAAAAAATATATATATTTTCTTTTTTTTTATAATTTGGTCGGAAGACATGGAAGATAAATAAGCTGCTTGAAGGAAATCTTATCACATATCTTATCAACACTTGTGCTCTAAAATAATCCTATTTAAATATTATAAGAGACATTTCCATGATATTTAGTCTCTCTGTTTCATGTGGTATTGAATTTAATGTACTGAAATTTTATGTGCTTGCTATACGACGTGTCCCAAAATTCGCGGAACACCTGGATGGTACGTTATTATGTGAGGACCAAGCATCATGAGAAAAATATTGAAAAAATCCATCGCTGTTAATTTCAAAGAAATTAATATTCAAAGTTAACACTTTAGATGTCGTTTGTCTAAATTACTATAAAACATTTTAAAGATTGGTTTTTATATGGTCAATGGGATAACAATCTTGAACAACTAAAACCAGATTTGTAATTAATTTCTCTTCTAATTATACTATTTCCAGAAAATAATTTTACGCTAATTTTACATGAAAAAACATATGGTAGCGGTCTCCTGAATTTACACATTATTCTCTCTTACTCCCATGGATACGGGCAACTATATTACATGATACATTATTAGGATAAATCAAACGTGTTGCCAAATTTACATTTACAAGAAGGTCAATCTACTAGAAAGAACAATGTGGAATTTTTTCCGTGTTCCTTTATCCCTGCTTCAAACCGTAGTTTGGAGCTGCTCCGCGAATTTTGGAACACGTTGTATACAGGCTGGGGAAAAAGTATGGATACAGCTAAATATTTTGAAAGCGTTTTAACGGAACTCGCTCATATTTGGCACATTGTTACAAGGAATTAGACTCTATCATTTGAGATTTTATTTGGTTCTACACCGTCATTTGTTTTCGAGATACAAGGCTAACTTGATGTTGTAGACATAATTTTTTACGAATTCAATTTTGAAGAAACGTAAAATTAAGTTAACTTTTGAAATGATGTTTCTGTCGTCAACTGTTTGACAACCTCACTTCGACCAAAAATAATAAAAATAAAGCTTTTTATTAAAATTAAACTCTTATACATTTTAAGAGCAATGAAAAAAATGTTTAAGTTGTATAAATATTTTTTATATTACAAAATATGCTCCTTTAACTTCTTGACAGTAGTGAATACGTTGAACAAAATTCTGCAAGGAGTCAATAAAAGTATGAGGAGAAATCATGGCAATCTCATTTCCTAATCGTTCTTGCAAATCTTCGATATTTAATGGTCTGTTTAAATAAATTCGATTTTTTAAATGACTCCACAGGAAAAAATCAAGTGGGTCTAATCAAGTGACCTATCTGGCGATTCAATTTTTCTCCTCCGTCCTATCCAATCATCAGGAAACGTTTGGTTTAAATATTGGCGTACTACACTACCAAAATGGGGTAGTGCTTCGTCTTGTTGAAACTATATGGTTTCTGCTAGTATATTTTGGTTATTGTAGCTTGGAAAGATTTCTCTGAGACGGGGAACAATATTTTGTTGTAAAAGTTGTATCTTTTAGAAGTTAAATTACTATTAATCAATTAATTAATGAAAAAAGGACCAATAATATTCCGACCAATGATTCCACACCAAACATTAATTTTTTAGCCATACTAAGTATGCCTAAAAAATTGTTCCATCCAGTGCGGATTGCTGTCATATCAATACCTACAGTTATGGTGGTTAACATTCCCATTTCAACAAAAAGTTGATTCATCAGAGAAGTTTTTGGATTTGTTCCATGTCTAATATGACATACTGTGACGGCTAGGGGAATACCCCGCCCTGCTGGAAGCCGCCGATGGCCGGAAATGACCCGATCTCAGGAAAGGTGGATCCTTAATGATGGTAATTTGCGCCACTCTATTTAATCATAACGGCGACTTCCCCTTTAATCGTTGTTAATTTTCCTTCTCGACAGGGAAAAGGAAAATTAACAAAGGCGGTAAATAAGGAACACGCAAGTTGTCTTCCTCGTTGCAGGACGTTCGTAGAAGGAGATAATAATAACCCAAAAGAAATAAGCAATACCTGCTTTATTCAATACCACAAATTTCTGAGGCAGAACAACAAAACAACAACGAGTATCACACTATATATCACGCTTTGGTTAGTCTTTGTAGGCCTACAGGGACAATACATTTTGTATATATTATAGTTGAACGCAGATCAACCGTAATTTGGTTAATGTGGAACTTAATAGTAAAACTCTATTTTCTAACCACGTACTGGCAAATATTATTAACACAATAAAGTAATCGTAACGTCACTAGTCATAGAAAAAAAAGGTAATCCAAATTATTATAATTTATAGCGTACTGGCAAATGTTATTAACAAAATAAAGTAATCGTAACGTCACTACTCATAGGAAAAAAAGATAATCCAAATTACTATAATTTATATCGTACTGGCAAATATTATTAACAAAATACAGTAATCGTAACGTTACTAATCATAAAAAAAAGGTAAAGTGAGAATGCAATAATGAGCGATTCTAATCAAATAAGATCACCAACATTTCCAATTTTTGCGAATCCACGTGGGAAGTATGGCGGAAGTAGATCGTGCGTCGGACTAGCACGTGGTCAGTTGTACACCTTGGCTGCTCCGTCAATCTCATGGGAATTTTACAGTCGACATTACGTGCTAACCAAAGAAGTGGAATCGTCAACTGTCGCAAATGTTAGCGTTTTATTAATTAACTAATGACGATGGCATAGCTTGTCGTCACAATACGTAGCTTTGGTGTTAATAACATCCACAAGATCGACGGGACAAAATCAATTATTTACTCTGACCTTAATGCACAATGTCGATATCGTTCTTGGCGCCTCCCTGCAGTGGAAGCAACTTCTTCGGTGCGAGGAACGGTACCTTCGACTTCGTCGCTTATATTCCCCAATACGGGACTCCTTTTCATTGAAACGGCAACTTTGCACAATTACACAAGCTCGAGGAGCATTTAGATTAGGGCTTATATCTCCCCAACTAGTGGATGGCTTTTTCCTACCATATAACAAAGCCGTAAGTCTTGCGACTGAAGAAAATGGGTGTTTGAGACTGTTTCGCACTTGAACTTCGACCGTTCGGTCAATGTTTACCTCCTACCTTCGACTCCTCGTGGTCACCGATTTTCGCGCGAACCTACCTTGCGCGGAATCTCGGGACCCCCGGAAGATATTACCCTTTAAGAAAAGTCACTGGCAAGGTAAACAAATTCCCTATAATTGGGGACACGGAAGAATATTCTTTGTTTGTAACAGCTTTTGGTCGTCCGGGATTTACACGATTTATGGTGCTACCAGTTTCATTAAATCTTCTTTATATTTTTGAAAGCGTTGTTCTGGATACTGACTATCGATTCCGATGTATTTAACTAAAAACCGATACGCAAGTTTGTCTTCAATCGCGATATCCAACTGTCGCGTTATCAGGATTTCACCTTTTTATTTTATTTAAATGCACCATTTTTAAAATAATTATTTCACTTAAGATTCATTTTTGTATAATATGCAAATGACATAAAACTGATTGTAGCATTTTCAAAACTAATTTTGAAGAAAAGTATAAGGAATGTGTTACATCATGAATAGAGAAAAAAACACCCCGTGCTATTAGAAAGAACATCAAGTTAGCCTTGTATCATGTATGATGGATGTTGCGTGCTTTTGGCACTTCTGACTAATTTCATTTCAAAATATTAAATAATATCTGTTTACTTAACCTAGCAATTATTAAATTACTTAAGAATTCCAAATTAATTGTAATGTCATTCTTTTGGCTGATACTGTATACTATTTATTATTTTCAATACCTAAAATATATTCAAAACTTAAATATGTATTGCAATTCTACAGCTAAGCTTGTTTAACCTTCTTGAATAAACAGTTCTTTATATTTTTCAACTACGTATCAATTTCTGTTAAAATAACTTCTACATCTAACATTTCTGAAAAATAACATCTGAATAACAACATTTATAATCTAAAGTAAAATTCTTCTTATAAAGCAAATATTAGAGTCACGTACAACAATTTTTCTGAAATACCCTTTTGTATGACAACGATAACTAAAAGGTTCGGCGTCACGAATATGCATGTGTTTAACAATAGCCCTTTATTTAACAATACTCTGGGAACCGAGCCATTAAATCTATTACATCGTATGCGTCGTGTGCAAAAATTCCTTCTTGGAAAAGTCGAGAACCTTCTAGAATCCAAAAACAGGCGTGTTTCACCCCTCTCCAACAGTACGAATAAAAAGGCAAGATCGCTTAAAGATTATTATTAATGATTGTTATCCGCCAAGTGACTGTAGACACATCGAAGTAATTTTATATAGACCCTTGCTGGTCGATGGCTATCTAATGGTTGACGCATGATCTGGCAGTAATTTTAAATGTTAAGATTGTTATCACAGTGTACGTAAAATAGCCGTGTCAAAAGCTAGTCGAGTGACGATTTAACGTACGTAGTGAGTGCAAAATTATCTAACGATCGTTAGTCCAACCTGAAAGAAGTCTTGGCAGATCCAGATGATGTACCTTATGGGGATTTGAAACGGTCTTAACACTGAACCCTTGCCGTCGGATACCGACTTTCGTCAAACTAAGAGGGAAAACATCTACCCCCGCAGAAGTCATCGACCGTCGCATCGTGTCTGCACACATCAAGGTAAATTACCGTATTAATTAGGTCTCAGAGCGGCTTGGAAATTATTGTACCGTCGCTATAATAAATCTACGGCCATTGCTTCTAGTTTTGTAACAATAAAACTGTAATATTTAGTCCGTCGGATAACTTTTAAGATAGGATTAATCTGTATCTTTCTGTTCACGTTGTTGTTTGAATCATTACACTACTGTAAACAATAGTATTAATCTGAAATTTCGAGTTCATTGTTAGAATCTTTGTACTATTGCCTATGTTATCGTAACATTAAGTTAATCTTTTAAAAGTTCCAGTACGAATTATTCACTTTGTCAAATTCATACATACATTAGTTGTTGCATTTTGTTCAAAAGTTAATATCCGATTTTAATTTACCATTTGTATTTGCAACCAAGATATTGTCATATGTTATTTGTGTTCATCTTTGTGTAACCACAATTTATTTTATCTGGCCAGAGTATTAAGTTAGGGATTGTTTAATCTAATGTAAAATGTGGAAGTGAAACATCAATGTATTGGTGTTAAATGTTTATTGTACTTTGCTTTAAATTGTCTTAGGTAATAAATATTGTTAAGTTTACGACACTTGTGTTTTAAATCAATTACTCCTCGTTCCTTGTGGTAATTCATAAGCTTAGTGAAAATTTCTTACTTTCTTTCACTGACATATCTAGAGCCACGATATGCTAATTCTAGTGATAATAAAATTTGAATCATGTTTATCAAAGTAAGTGGCGCTCATTAATTCCTTCGTAAAAAATCACAAGATCATTCAGGAAAGTAATTAGCTATCGAAAAGAATCAACACCGGTTACCTGAGGAACTTCTTTACAAAATTACAACTTATAAGATTAAGGTAGGTGAGTTTTGTCATTAAATTAAATATACGCATTTATTCACTCTTTGTTAATTCAATTATTAGTGGTATAAATTCAATTACAATAATAAATATTGAACGACCCTGGGATTACTGGATGCGGACTGTGCTACCGGGCGAATTACTCTGTTCTTGCATCCAGTACAGTTGCTAATTGCTAAACGTTTAATTAATCAAATCCTTTACCTAGTTATCATATGAAACAATTCGGTATAGCAATTAATTAGCAACATGGAGTCTAAATCATTCGAATAGTGTGCCAAATTTCAGCGAGTTCCAACAAACCGTTTTCAGAATATTTAACTGTATCCATACTTTTTCACCCCTGTATGTAATAGTTCATCTTTTCAAAATTAAAATCTTACCTAGTGTTCTCGGCCTGCGTAATTCTAAAGTCATTTGTGGCAAGGAATCAATGGAACCAATTCCATTTGGTATGTCTTTAAAATGGACAATTGCTTCTCCAATGTACTGGTTATTATAGCCTAGCATGTCGTAGTCTTTACAACTGAAGAGAACCAACCCATCAGGCAGATTTCTTTGTTCAGGAGATAATTTTCTAAAAGGATATAAGTCAATAGAGTTTCGTAAACATACTTGAAATAAATACGTACATAGTAAAACTTTCGTCATATAATGGAAAGAGAGTTTTGTTTTGCGTTTGTGTCTTTGGTTTTGTAACGTTTGTAAATTTTTCTTCTGGCAACAGATGAACTCTTATGAAGGAATCACTCGAACCTATAACGTAATTTACATTTAGATACTAAAGCAAGGTTTTTATTGTAAGTGTCTACCATTGGAGTCCATAGCTATCAAATTTTTGGCGTTCAAAATTTCAACCCGCAAATCATTTTCTTGGAATTTCAGTCTAACAGTTAACTGGCCAAATGAATTATCATTTGTTTTACCTTCTTGCCATAGATCAAGGTGAGCCTAGAAATATAAATATATTTTTAATAAATATTATAAATTAATATTATTATTTTAGACATTACTTGGTGGATGAGGTCTGGTGTTTCTAAGCCATTTAAGTGGAGTAGTCTTTCTGTGTTTTTCAGCTCCTCACATTCAGAATTGTGATTCAGATTGAAGGATGACTTCATAAGTTTCAGGGTTTCCAAAAGATTAGCGAAAAATGAGGGCGGTCTTCTTTTCTAAATATGATTTTATTAGAACATGTTTAAGGTAATTGTAAAATCTAAATACAGTAAAACGCTTATTTAAAAGTTAAGAAATACTTTTAAATAAATATGTAATCTCGCTTGATTGCCAGATGTTGTATATGTTGCTAATATATTTATATTTATTATGGATTTTCATCAAGTAAAGGCCGAATATATAAACTATTTAAGATTTAATTGTTTAGTACTTAAACTTACTTCAAGATTGGCTCGGATCAGGTCTAATAGGATATCATTCACATATGACCAAATTATGTCCAAAATTCTATTGAAATTTTCTCTATTCAATTGATCGTGCAAAGTGTGCAGGTTACTGTCCAAATACATCATAAGTCTATCTATGCTATTACAGTCTTGGTGGAACAGTTCTGCACCTTCAACGAGAAGCCTCTTCATAGACGGGCACATCTAAAATAAAAATATAATTTTTGTACAGTAACTGCGTTATTAAATAGAGTATTTGTTGTATTATTAATATCAAATTATTTGGAATGTGTAGAGGTTGATTGAGTTCGGAAAGTTTCTGAGATATAATATCTAATTTCAATTTCCAAGTAGATCAAATTAAAAGGAGCATATTTAATATATAAACTATTACTCACTTTAGTAGCAACTACATCTAATAAATTGAAAATTTCATTTCTGACGGTATCTACTGAGTTATCTATGACTGTTTCCAAGGTTTGCTTGCATCTTTGTGCTTCTAATGGACTGTTCAAATCTGACAATCTATTGACGATATCGTCCATACCCAATTCTTGGGTGAACGGTATCAAAGATTGCAGAACGTAGTCTATGTTGTTAATAGCTAAACACCACTCTTGCGTTACTTCGAATTTCTTTTCGTAGACGTCCTCTCTGTCTCCCATACCTTCTACAGCTTTTGCCATTTGCGTGGCGTAGTGAACCAGACAACGGCATATGTCCTTAAGAGTTAAAAGTTAGTTTGGTTCTCGAAAAATTGTTGTTTGTACTTACGTCAATAATTTTTGCAATGAAAGTATAACATCCTTCGACATCGGGCCAATTTAGCTCTTTCCAAAATATTTTTATCTGAAATAAGGAACAGTTTCAAGTATATGCGTTGTAGCAATAGGGTTATATTTTGCTTATAACATATTTTCAGCGCGATTTGGTGTCAAATTTAGTTTGCATAAAAAATCCTAGTGTACACTTTTTGATTAACGCATTTAACATTTTACAAGTTCTATTATTTTAACAGCATGCACCATACATCAGGTGTGTTTATACGGTCTTAAAAAATCTCTTAATTTGAAATCTATGGTACGGTTGGAACATAATTATTGCGCGATGAGAGTTCATATTACATCGATGCAATTGTGGTACAGTGTACTTGAAGTGACGAAATCGTGTGCATTCTTTTAATTGAATTGAGTATGTCCTTCCATTGTTTGTATCTTAACAAGTGCACGTACATACATGTACGAAATTGATGAAACCGGACATTAAATAATATGTTACTTTGTATTTATTATTCATGCGATTACGATTAATGGTTTTTATCATTCCAGATGAATATCATGTAGTATAAGGCAAAGCGTTTTTAAGTTCGCGGAAAGGACAGCTCGTAACTTGTTCAGTGACACATTACTAGTGTAAATATGAAGTTTTAATACAATCGCGTCTGTAGTCTTTAAACTATCGTCGGCCAAGCAACTTAATGGGGAAGAAGGTGTGAAATATGGAAAAACTCGAGTTCTTTACAAAACAACGAAAGTTTGTTCATACCATACTGGAAGATATGTCATCGGTTTATGGAGATTCTTGCCCTAAGTGGCACAGTCGCTTTAGTCAAGGTAGGGAATCACTTAAAGACGACCTACGACCGAGCGGCCTATCAAAATTACAATTCTAGAACTTGTGGGGTCATAAAAAGGTTAAAAAATCAATAATGGAAGATGTATGGTAGTGGGACAGCTCGTAACTTGTTCAGTGATTCTATATAAATATGAAGTTTTAACACAATCGCGTCAGTAGTCTCTAAACTATCGTCGACTAAGTAATTTAGTCGGAAAGAAAGTGTGAAATATGGAAAAAGTCGAGTTTCTTACAAAACAACGAAAGTTTGTTCATACCATTCTGGAAGATATGTCATCGGTTTACGGAGATTCTTGCCCTAACTGGCACAGTCACTTTAATCAAGGCAGGGAATCACCAGAAGACGACCTACGCGCCTGTCGACCTGCGCGGCCTATCGAAGTTACCATTCCACAACTTGTGATCAGAAAATCAATAATGTAAGATGTATGGTAGTGGGACAGCTCGTAACTTGTTCAGTGACTCATTTTTAGTGTAAATATGAAGTTTAAAGACAATCGCGTCAGTAGTCTCTAAACTATTGTCAACTAAGCAACTTAATCGGAAACAAAGTGTGAAATATGGAAAAAATCGAGTTTCTTACAAAACAACGAAAGTTTATTCCATACCATTCTGGAAGATATGTCATCGGTTTCCGTAGATTCTTGCCCTAAGTGGCACAGTTGCTTTAATCAAGGTAGGGAATCACTTGAAGACGACCTACGGCCGGGCGGCCTATCGAAGTTACCATTCCAGAACTTGTGATCAAGGTCAAAAAATCAATATTGGAAGATGTATGGTAGTGGGACAGCTAGTAACTTGTTCAGTGACTCATTTTTACTGTAAATATGAAGTTTTAAAAAATCGCGTCAGTAGTCTCTAAACTATCGTCAACACCAAGCAACTTAATCGGAAAGAAAGGGTGAAATATAGAAATAATTGAGTTTCTTACAACACAACGAAAGTCTGTTTATACCATACTGGAAGACATGTCATCGGATTATGGAGATTCTTGTTCTAAGTGGCACAGTCCCTTTGATCAAGTTAGGGAATCACTTAAAGACGACTTACGTCCGGGGCGGCCTATTGAAGGAACCATTCCGGATTTGTTATAAAAACCAAAAAATCAATAATGGAAGATGTTCAGCTGAAGAAGATAAAAGTCGCAGCGATGACTAGAGTATCTGACACAACCATTTTTAAAATTCTTGATAGCGAGATGGGTGCCGAGAAGGCTCAAGTCGCTGCGAAAACAACAGCTCGTGGAATGGTCCCGTGCGTTTTTGGTTCTCTGTAATGAAAGCAAGGATGGTGTATTGAATCGTTACTGGCCATGAAACTGGGGTTCATCATTATGAATCTGAGTCGAAACAAGACTCCATGCAGTGGCATAAAAGAGGCAGACCACAATGAAAGAAGTTTAAGGTGTCACAGTGGGCCGGAAAACTCATCGCTAATGTTTCTTGGAACTCAGAAGGAATCCTATTAATTGATTAGAAAGATAAGGCTTTGGAGAATACTCCGTTTATATAATGGAACTGTTACAACAAGTCATTACAGAAAAAAGAAGGGAAAATGACGGAAGGTGTCGCTACTACACGACAATGCTCCCATCCACAAGAGTCGTGATGTGCTAGCTGCCCTGCAAAAAGTGATACCTAGCACCTAGCGATTTTTACCTCTTTGAAAAATGTATATAAGTGTTGCAAGCCAATATATTGAAACAGAACAAATAATTTTATATTTTTATTTTCTCTTCTGTCCCACCATTCCACAAACTTAAAAACGCTCATCGTAAGTGTGATTATTCTCTTTTCTATTTTGATATAGCGAAACATGATTATCTAAACTACCCTAAAATTAATCACAATAGAAACTGCATGCTTTATTAACATTTATGATTTTTTTAGTTTCTATATTTCCTTTGATGAGTTGAAAGCCTAGGTTATTAGAGTACTTCTTACCTGATAGAAGATGCTTATGGAATCAATAGCTGATGAGCTGTATTTAACTGTATTATCAACTGGTATTAACTGATCTAAAGACACGGCTTTATCTATTCTCTGCAGTGCCTTATAGAAAGCTATATTTAGCCACTGGGCAACACCACCATAGAACCAAGTGTAAAATTCCTTAATTTCGAAGCATTCGTATTCCGTTGGGCAAAGACCGCTTCCAAGACTAAAATTTAAAATTTTTCCCAATCAATATTCGAACATTCAAGTATATGGTAAACTCCTTACACAACGAAGCGTTGAATATATAAATAAAGTTCAAAGAGTGTTGTTCCAATAGTGAGAGGTTGAGTGGTGTCAACTTGGCTATAATTTTGATATCCAATGTGTGGCATTTTGGCCATTGTATTACACACTTGTACCACATCGGGTTTAACTAACTCCGCAAGCTTCTGTTGATAAATGCCATACAGACTTCTTGCATAATGGAAATTAATTTGCCTGAAAATTTAAAAAATATATATGAAAGAAAACTAGGGTAGTAATAGTCTTACTCTTGGAAAATTTTGTCGTAATATTCTATAGCTTTTTGTAAATCAGTCCTCACTAGTTGCACTATTTTCACTAAACATTTCAATTTTGCGTCGTCGCTATCATCATGCACTGAATTATTTTCTAAAAGGTGATTAAACCAATCCTTGGCACCCTTTTCAACTGCGTCTTGTAAGTCCTTATGTATTGATTCTGCAGAATCCAATACGCCAATAGTACTAAGGAGGCTCAGTACGCGAGATATTTGCTTCATAGAATTCTTCTCTTTGAAATTTGTCTTTCTAATCTTACGAATCATGGTGAAGCAAGACGGCAGAAGCTTGCTGGTGGCGCTCCAAAATAATTTCTGGTCTTCTTCAGATAACGTTCCTGTTTGTATTGGTTTCACTAATTTTTCTAGAACATTTGCAAACAAATCGAAACTTAGCGGATGAGTTTTGTGTATGTTTATATAAACTATCCACTGGGCTAAGGCCGTGTCATTTGGAGATAATCCCGATTGGGCTATATGCTGGACGATGAGAGATTCTGCTTGTGGACTAAAGTTGCCACACCACCAAAATGGTGCAACCTATTTAAGCATAAATTTAAGCATTAGTATTGAAGTTAGCAAAATCAAATCAAAATTATGCTTACTTTCGATTTCTCCAGTTCATGCAGTAATAAAATCCTCAGTAAGTGTTTGTGTTCTTGCGCAGCGACCTGGTAATTTTTTTCAGAACTGAATCCCAATCTTAATTTTATAACGCCTCGTCTAGCATCTCTATTCTTCTTGTCTAAACTATACCACATTTTCATGCCAGTTGCTGGAATAGCCTGAAAAGGATTTTTTATGTCAGAATTAAAGATAACACAACAACAGGTATTACATTTAAAGGAATTAGCGCCTTTCCAATGAATTCATTATTGTGCTGTCCTGTTGTAGCTGTTACTGCAATTTCTTTTACAAGTCTCCTAATGCCTTTCACACCTTTAACTTCGAAGAATTTACCAAATTTTTCTCCCACTGTTTCTGCTGGATCAAAATCCCACACTTCTATGCACAGTGTGTCATCAGTATGGTTTTCTGATATTGGTCTAGAAAGAAATATAATACCTTTATTAAAATATCATATATTAATTAAAATTTTCGTCAACTTACAAGGCGAAATGCTCTTCCCAGAGCGGGCTTAACGTTGTAGGTTTAACTGAAGAATTGTATCTCTGCGAGGAATTCGATGCTAAATAAAGTGTTACGAAGGGATCAGCCAGGCCATTGGGATCCTTTGGTACTAAATCTTTGGCTTCAATTACCTCGACATTTAAGAGCATGTCTGGTGGTTCTTTTCGTACTGCCAGTTCATATAATTCCTGGTGTTTTTCGTTGCTTATTTTGAAGGCATCTTGTATGTATGAAAATAGTGCCGTCTCGCCAATTTCGAAATTCACATCGCTGTGGCCCACGTTATGCATAATAACGTACAATAATTCAATATACAATTCCTCGATCTACAACAAATCAAACAGAATTATTTCATCGAATAATAACATTTCGATATAGAGGTCAGCACTACAACGGTTAATAGTCGCAAACTCAAGTAATATATTTCACAGAATTTTTAGAAAAATTCTCTATTCTGCCCCCTAAGCATAAAATACTTATTTCATGTTTTTTTTCATTTTTACGGTTTCCTTACTTAATAATATATGTGAATTACCTGATATTATTCCTAAGAAAAAAGCCGTCTCTTATTAATAAATAGTAAAAATCATTAAAGAAAGAAGACGTATCTCAAGAAACTGCAGAAATCTTGTAGGAAATTGGCCGTATCTCAGCTTCCTTAGCCAAACAATCAGAACTCAGAGATACGCCTTTTTTGCTCACCAACAAAAGCTTAGAAGGGCAGTCTATTTCCAAGCAAACTGGCCGTAACTATGAATAAGGCTATTCTTCTAAGGACAACTAGCTGTTACAGACAGTTGAGGCTGAGGTTTTGTTGTTATTGTAACAGGTGATTCCTTATGGAAAGTTATATTTTCAACTATTTAATCTTAATATTCAACTGACGAAACTTATAACAGGTAAAAATACAAGTTTACTTATTAAATAACAATAATTACTAATTTAGTAGTTACTAGTTGATCAATCAGTAGTAGTTATGTATGGTAACTGAAATAAACAAACCCAATAAAAGTAAGATAAATCTTGATATAATAATTTTTATATAAGTCTTTACTAGTTGAAACATCCAAAACTGCACATTATCTCTGTTAAAAGAAAAGGGACACAAAAAGGTTCGAGAACATCATGGAATTGTATCGTGGTAAACAACTGGATTTTTACCAGCAACCCAGCAGAAGACCCTTGTTGAGAGATAGCAATGTTGATAATGTTGACCCTGACTACATTCCAGATGCAAAAAGTGATAGTATGTCAGATTTAGAGGAAATAAAGGTAGTATTCACTGTAATCATTTTGACGATATTCAAGAAGGACAACTTTGGAATGTAACTGGACACTTCTTTACTCCCACACAAATGAATTTTAATGAAAATGATTTAGCCCAACATTTGACAAAAGTAAATAATGGTCAGCCATCCAATGAAAACCACGTCTTTTATGAATTACATCTAGTTAGAGTGGACTTGACAGAATCCTAGCAATGCTAGAGAATTGAATATTGCAGAACCAAGAAATAATGAGACATATATTGATACTAGTAGTTATCAGAATGATACTGAATATTCTAAAAAAGGTACCACCATTAAGAAAAAAAAAAGTAAATTTGACTCGGTTGTAAAAATCATAATGTAAAAGTTGGTTGTGATGATTCATGAGCGCAAAAGTGTGCAACAAAACAATCACTAGAAAGATAAATGCAGAATTAGGAAAATTGTTGACTCGACTGAGAGAAAATCACTGAATCAAGTTTGTAAAATGTCTAACAAGCAAAAAACTGCAAAATGTTGAAAAATTTATAAGAAATTAATAATTCCAGTATTCCTTAAAAGATCATAATGGTAAAACCCAGATTGTTTGCAAAACTTTTTTACTCACAATATTGGGGTACGATCAAACAAATGACAAGTTATTACGCACTGTTCTAAGCTACTCAGAAAATTCAGTAGTTGTAAGAAAAAATAAAAGGGGTTCAAAGAGCCGCATGAAGAATGTGAATCATGCGAAGAGTTCAAGATGCACAACAAGATTCGTTTAAAAGATAATATTGATGATGAAAAGTTGAGTTGATAAGCACTTTTGACTAGTTTTTGTTATCGAAGCGAGACACAAAGCAAATTACTCTGTGGCTCGACAATTGTTCCATTGGAAAATAAGAATTGGTTACTATTTTTTTCCTTTATATAATATATTCAGTAGATATTGTTGCTTCGGAAGTAGTAATACAATATTTTGAACCAGGCCCCACGTTTATGGCTCTTGTTTCGTTTCACCATAGAGTTGAAAGAAATTATCACTACAGTAAAAAATGTGTTCCCAAGAACAGAGGGGTTTCCCATGGACTTGAAACACTTTTTTTTGTGGGAAGATTTTTCGTTAACTTAAGTTTAGCCGCACAAGCCCGAGGTCGTACCTACCAAGCATGGTGGAAGTTGTATTTACAAGAGGCTTAAAAATCGTCAAGTACAAAAACGACTTTAATGATCTGAGTTCATCGAGCTAAATTTTTTAAACGCCAAAGTGAGCAACAAAATCAATCTACCATGTCTTAGAAGCCAAGAAAAGTGTAATGGAATTTGTGCGCATAAAAAAAAGAAAATCTCAAAAACCTAAGCGGTCTCTGATTATTATGTTATTCCCAAAACTGATTACAGTTTTGGGAATAACTTCCAGAATGTTGAAAACAAAACGAAACTCTGTTCTTTATAATAATTATCTCTGTATCACCGTTATTTGTTACTATATATCTTTGTTTTGTAATAAAAACTAATATTTAATAATGTTTTTCAACTTTTTCCAAATCAGTAATGCATTTTTACAAATTTATGTTATTAATGGGTTTTAATTACATGAATTACATATCAAAATGTTTTACTTATTTTAACATAAAATTGATCTGTGCGGTATAAACATTGTTGAAATAAGGTCTTTTGCCAACTGGTGTTTAGTGACTTTTGCTAGGCCAAAAGGGCGTATTTCGGTTAAATATAAAATTAAAAATAATTTTGCTGAGAAAACTTTAAATTAAAAAAGATTAATTAAACAATGAAGGAAACCTAATAAAATATTAAATCTTAAAATATTCAGCAGTTGCGGGATGTACATTTACAAAAAATGCTATACCCATAAGTTTTAGTTTTCTTTAGGTACGCCTCTTATACTTAGGACGGCAGCATAGTTCTCTACTCCTTTCTGAGATGAATCAACCATTTGAATGTGATAAAATAATAACTATTATCTGTTGATTTAAACCAAGATGCTAATAATCTAATTTCAAACAGTCCTTTTTATTTTTTACAACAGTATAAGTCGTAGGAGTATCATGAACTAATGAAAATTTAAAACTGTTGTCAAATTCACATATTCGCAACTGTTTATATGGCATTGCAAATTGTTTACTACATTTATAAGCTGTGTGTTGAAAGTTTTGGCGGAATATTTGAATCACTCCTTATTCTGAGCAAGGTATAATATCTCTACTGTGAATTATGAAACAACCTGTATATATTAAAAATTTAAATGTATATAAATTTCTTTTATCGCCAACCGTCAGTAAAGTGATGCGTTACCATAGCGTTTTACGGAGGTAAAGAAACACTTTATCGTACTGTACAATAAAGTACTTTACCTGCCGCTAATATCTGTCAGCGTAGCCATGACTGATGACTTTAAAAATAAATCGTTTGTCACTGTCATAAACTGTCATAAGTTATTATATCTTTATTTCTTAAATTAACAATTTTCACGGTTGGCGATAAAATTTTGTATGCACCACGTCAGTAAAGTACCTTTACCGAACTCGTCTGTTACTCGCCGCGCTCGCTTCACTCGCTTGGCTCGTAAATCAGACTCGTTCGATAAAGTATCACTTTACTGACTTGTTACATAAATAACTATTTTTCTGTGACGGGAAAAAAAGTTGACATTTTATCCTTCTTGACAGGTAATAAAATGTCACTTTATTAACCCGGGAAAAAAGTACTCACTTTTTTCCCGAGGAAAAAAGTGCTCACTTTTTTCCCGCTTAAATTGACAGATATTTGATTATTTTACAGGTTTCCATTAGCAACGCAGGTGTAATGTCACTTGAAATGTCACATCGATTGATTTTCTGACTTCAATATATAGTATTTACGTGATTTTTTGAATATTAAATCGTCGTTTTTCCCATCACAGAAAAAAATAGTGTATTATACACGGGAAAAAAATTAGATTTTAGCTCTCGGTAATTTATCTCACTCCGCTTCGCGTCGTGAGATAAACCTTACCTCGAGCTAAAATCTAATACTTTTTTCCCTTGTATAATAAATAACTATTAATCTATATCCATTCATACAAGCATTATAATTAAATGGAAATGATATTTATTAAAAGAAATAATACCGAATATCAGCTGATCTTTAGATGTGTAATAAATTTACACAACAAGGTGGTCGTCACATCCTAGAGCTATAATTCATCATATCATACACAAACAAAAACTTACTGTCATGTTAATCAAGTTCAGGTAATTCCTTCGTTGTAACTCTTCCTTTTTGATGCCGCGAAAGTTCAATTGAGACATTGATTTTGGCCGAAGCATTTTCATGGGGAAGCCTTTATTCAAACTTAAATCAGAAGCACTGTGTTTTTGCATTTTTCTGAACATTGTTCTATGATCATTTGCTCGTTTCAAAATAAAATGTCTTTTTTGTGTTCTAATTCACTAACACGCGAAATGGAATGTGTTTTCTTTCTCTTTATTATGTTTCTTTCAATTTATTTTTAAGTGTGTGAATGAAATGGAAGAAGAAAAAGCGTGCAGTTAAAAAATGTGTCCGCTCTAAGAAGCGGCAAGGTTGAAACTGATGAGTTGTTTGGTGTATCTGCCAAAAAGCTATTTTGGTAATATATTGAGTGTTCTAGTATATAGTTGTTAACCTAGTCAAGGGAATATTTCGCACCTTGTTACGAAAGCTCGACGATGCGAAAGATTGCCGAAATATTTGGGGCAAACGTGACAGAAAACTAACGGTCTTCCTTCTATTGCCTTTCTTCTATTTAAAGAAAAAACAAAGGCGTCTCTCCAGGATGAGGTGCATCGTCACACAAAGGCATTTCTATCTCTCATACGTGTATCTATTCTATATATACTCGGTGATATTTACAATTAGGTGCTTGCAATTGATTACTTTTATTTTGAATGGATCAGAAAGATGAACGCCAGAAATAGGAACTACTGGCGAACACGAGGTATCCGAGTTTATTTTCGACGACACTTACTCTTTGAACGTTGATATTTTTAAAAGAAAATAGATCTCAGAGATCGGTTTTCGATAGTCTAGTAAAACTATTTTAAGGTGTGGAATGATAATTAGAGATGATTGCCAAAACATGCTTACATTAATTATTAATTATTTTTATGCTTAAGATCAAAGCAGGTGTTGATTTTAAAACGGATACTTAGCAAGGTTTAATAATATTACGAGCACAAGAACCTAACATTTAGATAATCAGGTCGCACGTAAGTGGCGTCAGAATGAGCTTCTTGGTCAAATAATATTTGCGGAAGCCAGTATAAAGAGGGGTTTTCACACTGATGCGGTTTTATACACGAAAATTCGCGTTCATACTATGCAATTTGTTGCAACAATTTATCGCATGTGAAAAGTTGCACATATTAGAGCGTGTTCTATTTTCTGAAGAAATTGCATGCGATTTTTTAGTAACTTTTACGCTGCCAACCTGTCTTATGAAATGTACCAAAGTACATGTTTTATTATTCATCACTAAAAGTAATGATGACATAATTATTTCATGTTGGTAGTACCACAAAAACAAATTGCTTTTGTGAAAAATTGCTTCCTGATCAGTGTGAACCAGCCGTGCAACTCTTAAATATTGCAACGTTCATGCAACTTTTCACATTTGATAAATCGCTGCAAGAAATTGCATCACTGTGAACCCCTCTTAAGGAAATGAAAATTATTTACGCTCCCCTCTTGAAAGAAAAACAATAGATAACTTTACGTTCCAGCGAGAGTAGAAATACAATTCGTTTATTTAAAACATTATCAACATTTTATGTTATCCACCTAGGTATGATTGAAACGAGTTAGAAAACGAGCAAAATTTATTTTTCAACGTAAGAACCATTAACATTACCACACTTATTCCAACGGTTCTTATAAACGCTATGCTGAAAAAGAATTCTTTTCGTAATTCCGCAAAATACGATGCCACCTTTTCCTACGTTTTTCATATCTTCTTTCCATAAAAATTGCCGCCCTCTCAAGTATTTTTTGAGTTTTGGAAAAAGATAATAATCATGGGGGGCGATGTCGGGACTGTAGGGTGGATATTGCAATTCCTTAAGGCCGTATTCATTGATTAGTGCTTGAACAATTCGTGCCTTATGCACTCTGCAGTTGTCGTGCAGAAGCAGAGTTTTCTGAGCAAAATTGTGGGGATCCTTTTTTGCGTATTACTGTGTCCAGTTTTTTTTATTGTGTCTTGGTAGATATTTCCCGTTATCGTAGTCCCTTTTTGGCATATACTGAATTACGACAATGACATCCGCAACAATGTTTGTTCGGGACTGAGCATACTGGGAGAGTCCATCGTGTCGACATTTTGCTCATCCCCAAATCTTCGTGTAGAATTTTAAAAACACTCGTTTCTAATATTTCTATTTCTCTAGCAATAACTGAAACTTTTACTCGGCGGTCAGTTAACACCAAACCTTCAACTTTGTTGATGATGCCTTCAGTTCGTGCTTCTAGAGGTCTTTCACACTTTGGGCCATCATGATCCATCTGTCCCATTTGAACTGCTTACACCAAAATTTGACGTCGAAATAGGACGAGCTATTTTCTCCATACTCTTACTATTCTCTCATGGATATTATTGTCATCATCACAATACTTCCATATACTAAGGCATAAGAAGGTAAAATGTCTCAAAAAGGAAAACAGACACAATATTAGGTGTGGGAACCCCAAAACTTTCTTATACGTATGTGCTTTTCGAATATTTTATATAAAAGTTGTTTCAAATACTATTTATTATTATTTTCTTAATAAACCTATGAATAAAAGTGTTATACAAAATTTTTTCTAAATCTAACTCACGGCAATTTGTTTCTTACAGTTACGCAGCAACTAAAATGTTCGTGAAAAGCTGAAAATTTATCGCGAAAAAAGAAAGCTCTCGTGTGATTGTAAAGGTGCTAATCCACAATGAGAATGCTTCATGAGATTTTTGTCTCATGCAATAAAAATCGCAAGATAACTTCAATTTCATGATGATTTCCACCAATGAAATTGAAGTTATCCTGCCATGAGACAAAAATCTCATGAGATATTTTCGTTGTGGATTCACACCTTAAGTGAAAATCTAATCAGAACTCAACAGGAAGATTATAATCGTAATGTAAACTTCGATATCGATAACTTTAGCAGTTTGGCCGCCTCGTGGTCACACATAGAGAGAGAGGCACAAAGAGAGAGAGAGAGAGAGAGTGAGAGAGAGAGAGAGAGAGAGAGAGAGAGAGGGGGGGAGGGAGAGGGAGTGAGGGAGGGAGAGAGAGGCAGGGAGGGAAGAAGACATTTTTGTAAACCACATTTTCGGTGTCAGAAACTTCAAAACGTGGAAATTTGCAAAAATCTCCAGATCGAAAACTTCCGTCAACACAATACTTCCTTTTATTAGGTACATATGAGAAAATAAAAATAATGAATGTTACGTGAAGTATTTGAGATTAAGTTTGTTTTATCTATACGAGTCACAAATGATTATAATTAAATGTAAAAGATATTACAGAATATATTGTTTTTGTTATTGACTTCTCCTTGCTCATTGACCTTTATCCAGGGAAAACCAATTTATAGAACCTGGCATAAAGTTTCAAGGTATTAGACAAGAGTTTTCTGGCAACGCAAATAATACAGCACGTGACGTTTAGTTCAAAAAATATTTTCTTCCAATGTTTGAATACTATTTCTTTTTCGATTTTCATTATTTATTTTCCATGAAAGTATGTTATGGACATAATATATTCATTGAATAATTATTAAACTCTTAATTATCTTCAGTATTTTAGGTTAAAAATAAGAGGAATAAATAATTTATTCATCATATACAATTCATTCGATTTATACTGATACGTCATGAGTATTCGATACAATCAACGATTATGTTTATTATACGGAAAATGTTGGGTTAGGTAAGAACAGATGATTAAGTTCTTGTCATTCGAGGTATCGACGTGATAATTTTACTTTAGTTATTAACAGTTTGTATGTTATTATTATTTATAACAATAATAGAGTTCGCTTAGTTTTTGTAGATTGTATTTTAAATTTCGCTTAGCAGCATTTTCTTATTTAGAATATCAATATTTACAATGCCCAGAACACATCTAAATGCAAAAGCTCATGAACTTGTATACCTTTTGACATATTTAGAAGACAAGAATCAAAATCAAGGTTCTTTGTTAGGTATTACAGCAGTGCATGAGATAAAACAATGTAGATATATTATTTGCATTTGAATGTACAATAGTATTGGATAAAAACAAAATTTCATTAAGTTTGGGATGCAAGTGTAAACAAAGCAGAGACATAAATTCTCAGTTAAATAATGTATAAGAAGTAGTTTGGAAATATCGATATGAGCGAAAAATCTATAAGGAATAAAGTTTCACAGTTCAGTATTATCGGGTGATTATGTGTAAAGGTTTTTGCTTTTTACAACTATGAGTGTGATCATCGATAGGAATTTTTCTGGCAGCACTAATGTACGTATGTGCCACAGGGCTCTGTCCTGGGGCCAAAGCTATTTTTTATTTTCCTCAATGATTTCACTAACTGCCTAGTTGAAACTGCTAAGGCGATGCTATATGCAGATAGCTTATATATATAGTAATTTCATCGAAAAATGTTGGCAATGTTATTAGTGATGTTTAACGTGAACAAGTGGGTAAACTTAAATAAGATCGTCGTGAATATCGAGAAAGCAAAATCTGTACTTTGGACAGTTCTGGACCCTCCTCCTCCCACCACTGCCTCCCCCCACCACTGCCTGGTTCGAACGGCTTTCAAACAGTTTTGAAGTGCTTCGAACAGCTTCTGAAGAGTTTTTGAACAGCTTCTGAAGAGCTTTGAACGGCTTCTGAAGAGACAGTGGTGGGGGGAGGCAGTGGTGGGAGGAGGAGGGTCCAGAACTGTCCAAAGTACACTACTTCTATGCTTTTTTTAACAAACGAAATTTTAACATCTCATGCTTTACCATGTCTAACTCATAAACTGATCTAGTGAGCAGTTGTAGGTGGCTAGGTATAATTGTCGATGAGGCAAATTTTATTATTTGTTCACACTAACATGTTATGGGTTTACCGAAGGTGTGTGATGGCAGTTTTCGGTTGTAAAGATTTGGTTAGAATTGCAATATCGTCTGCATAGGTGGCAAAGATGCAGTTGTTCGTTTTAGGGATGTGATTCGGATGAGGTGTTGAGGATAGTTAAAAAAGAGTACATTTTATAAGAGTCCTTGATGCCTTACTCTGTCGTATGCACAGGAGATGTTAAGGAAGATTGCTGTGATTTTCCTATTTTTATTGAAACCATCTAGGATTGGAGAATTGAGAGTTCATTTCTGAAACCATGTTGTTCATATAGGGATAATGTTGTTGTCGTTTGAGTATTTGTCGATTAGCTGAAGGATAATTTTGTCAAATACTTTATTTAACGAGGATAGGAGGTTGATGGGGCGGTAACTGCCTGGGAGTGAGTGGTTTTTACTTGGTATGAGAACATAATTATAGAAGCAGATTTCCAGATTTTGGGGTAGGTTTGAAGCCGGAGGATGCAATTTATGTTTGGCAAGGAGGAACATGATTGCTTTGAAAGGAAGCTTTTTGTTCTTTTGCTTGGTTATGTGGTCTGACCCTGGTGCTTTTCTGAGTTTGTGGGAAGAAATAAGTTAGTGAAGCGGTTAACTGTCTTCTGAACGTGTGCTATGTGATGAATATTGTCAAAAACATTGCATTTTTCCAGTTTGGGAGCATTGCTTCTCGATTTGCAAAGCCAGATTTTAACTGCTGATTGCTGTTTTGTTGTTATCTGACAAAAGGAGAACTAGAGAGTGTAGATTATGATTATCCTTTGATTTTATTTTGAATTTTCATAAATTAAACTAAAAATAATTAATCATGGTATTTTTATATTTGAAATTATCAATTTTTGATATTTGGAGGAACCTTTTCTTAATAATAATTTTCTCTGTAATGATAAATAATGACACTCTCTCTTTAAGTATTTTAATGTTTAATAAATTAATTAGTCATAGATTTCGAGAAGTTTACTCTTTAGAAACAATGAATCGTCGTAACAATGTAACATAAAGATACATGTATGTATATGTCTTCAAATATTATTCCTCAATCTAATTCCTTTGTTGCACATCCGGTATATACAAACGTTAATTTTATTTATTTACAATAGTTTTAATAACCGTTGCACTCTGGACCAACACAAACACTAAGTGTTTTATTGGGCACTTATCGTCAACTATCTTAATTTAAGCTACGGACTTATATAAGCGTTCAAGAGTTAATTTTACAACACGAACGTCATCACTTTCAATGCTCTTGCATCTTACGGCGGAGACTAAAAATAATTCGTTCGCGTTTGTTTTGAATTTTCGCCCATTCACTGCATTTTTTCATAAAACGCCACCGGATATGTGAGGTGTGCCTTGCAATATTCAAATAAAACTGGACTTGAGTGTATTATACATACGATGTGAAGGTTTGTACTCCTAAATAAAACGTACAGATAAATTATTAAACAGTGTGATTTTTAAAGTATGAAGTACGAAGTGAATTTACCACCAGAGAAAATTGTTCAAACAAAAACATTTACTATCTATTTTGATTCCAAACGTCCTATATAGACTAATTTATTATTAAATAGAAACATGTTTTTGATGATTCTGAAAGAATAATAATAATAATAATAAATTTATTTCCATTAATATTACACGCAAAAACAAACAAAAAAGAAACTTACAGTACAGTAAGTACAAAAATAAACATTGATGGCAAAGGGATACAATTCAAGCTATGCTTGTTCTACCATTGCATCCCTCACCAAATGAGCAAACCACACACAATACAAACTTTTCAAAAAATCACAGATCAATGAGTGTATATACGAGGTGGGTGCCATAATTTCTCGGCTTGATATACAAAAAAGAAACTTGGAACAATATAAGAATTTTTATTTTTCAATGTAATCTCCGCTAACTTCTATACATTTATTACAACGATTAATTAATAATTCGATACCCTTGTAAAAATAATCTGAAGTTTTTCCGTCAAAATGTTCTATAACAGCTGCTTAAAACTCTCTGTCGTCCTTAAAACTACGTCGCCTAAGGTCTCTTTTTAAATTAGAAAACAAAGAAAAATCACAAGGAGCCATATCCGGACTATACGGTGGATGTTCCAATTCTTGAAAGCCGCATTAGCGGATGCCACCTTGTGAAATGGCGGCAGTATGGACGGGAGCATTGTCGTGCAATAATCGCACACCTTTTCTCAATTTTCCACGACGTTTTGCACGAATACTGTCCTTTAATTTATGCAATAAAGACGCATAATATGTGCCGATCACACTTCTATTGCGCTCTTTAAAGTCAATTAGCAAAATGCCCTCACAATCCCAGAATATTGTGGCCATCACCTTTTTCTTTGATTGAACGACTTTTGCCTTTCTGGGACGAGGGATCGTAAAACAGAACCATTCTTTCATCCCCGGTGACAATGAACTCCAAAATAGGTTTTGGGTCGTCTCCACACATGTTTAAAAACGACTGCGCACATTCGACACGACGTTCACGTTGGAGAGCAGAAAGAAGTCGCGGTACCCATCTAGCACTAATTTTATTCATACCCAAATGGTCATGGCGAATTCGGCGAACACTTGTTTCGGAAATGTTTGTTATCACAAACAGCGATCTTCTAGCGCTAAATGTTCAATAATTGAATTTTGTTGAGGAGTTATCACTTCAATTGGTCGACCCGACCGATCAGCTTCTTCCAGGAATTCTTGTCCCAAACGGAAACATTTTGCCCATTCGTTTACAGTTGAATACGAAGGAGATGAATCACCGTAAACGACGTCTAAACGTTGTTTAATGCGATAAGGTGTATGCCCTTCTTTTTTTAAAAAATTAATGACCGCGCGGTGCTCAATTTTCGTTACTTCAGACATCTTCGTGCGCTAGTCATGTTGGTTGGCTGGCTACTAAAAACTACTAGGCTTTGAACCGTCACATTTATAGTGTACACCTCGCGTATGTGCATGCATGATCTGACGGAGTTTGAACACGTTTGAACCTGTATAAGCCTGTCAGGCCGAGAATTTAAGGCGCCTACCTCGTATTGTAATCTATATATGAAACCAAATCTATAAACCAAATTATAAAGGTGTATTTAGGTGTCGGCAAGACTTAGAATATTATGCAAATATAAAAAATTAAATGAAAATATAAAAGTAAAACAGTGCTCATGCATTTGAATGAAGTTCCATGACTAAGGAAAGTCAACTTATAATCTGTCTTGAATATAAATACTTAAACATGTTTCTTCTAAAGACAGGGATGGGCAGAAACTCACCAGGAATGGAGTTATACAGCTCACTAATCGTGTAAGATAAACTTCTTTCAAAGTAACCGGTTCTACGAGGTGGGATGGAAATAATGCTTTAAATCTGATACTATTGTGAATATCATATCATATATATATTTAATTTTGAATGTTAAGTATGTCGGCCTATTCAAAGCAATAATCTTATGGCTAAAAACACTAGCAATGAACTTATATCTATTTTCCATGTTTAGCTACCCCACACATTAGACAACTTATGCGATATGTGCGAAAACTCTCGAATTCCGAATATGAAACGCAGACAGGAATTCTGTACTCTTTGGACTCGCCTCTCGTAAAAATATCCAAGCACGGGCAAACTATTGAAAAACAGGAACAAAACAGAGACAAAACCAAGACTGAGCGAGGTCTTAATACTATAGCTCAAGTATGATCTATAATTAAATTAAAATTACTATTAATTTAATTATATTAGTTATTAAATCAATTTGAATAGATTGATACATATCATCACATCATTGCATTTTAAGATGAAATGCAAGAAAACGTAATTGTTTATCTGGTATATTCGCGAATAATATAATTTGAAACCAATAGAAATATACAAGGCGTGGTCTACAATGAAAAATTCATTCCAGAACGTTCTTGTCAAAGCCCTCGGGGGAATTTTCGAAACCAATGGGCTAAATTTAAGCTTACACAAAGGGTAAATGGAATGCTATGATAATAAATCATAGCATCTACATGTCTATTATTAAACAAATTGCTAGTCTTCTAAATATTATTTTATCACATTCTCTAACTATAAAAAATAACTTCTATTTATTTTAGAAACAGAACCAAGTTTTCACATCAAAACTTTGTGAACCATATTCCACTATCGTAAAAATTTAATGTCCTTAATAAAAGTTTAAAATTCGGAAGGTTCTATTTAAATGTTCAGTTCTTTTTATATTAGTGTTTATAAGTACTTACATTTAAGGCAGACGAAATCAATTCTGTCTTAATATCCTGTTCTGTATCTGATGATAGTGGAGATTCTGATAGAATTTGTTCGCTTTCTTCATCGTCCATAGTTTTAATTTCATCTTCATCGTCTTTATTGGCGGCCGCTTTGGCTTGTTCCTCTATCACTTTCAGAGCTTCTTCAGCTTCTTTTTTTTCTTGCTCCTTAGCAGCTTCTGTCTGTTCGCGAAACAGAGAACCGAATTTTTCAAAAAATCCTCCATCGATCTCCTGCACTCTGGAAAAAAAAAGTGCTGAATAAGAAATATATAAATATTTAGATACATATTTATTTAAGTTGTCTTTGTTCGTACAGCAATATAATAATAGAATCTATAATCAACAGAAATAATATTCATAATTGTTTTGGTATATTCTAAGACCCGTAGAGACATCAGTTGCCGTAGGAGGTTAGCACGACGTCTCTGTTGAGCTAGTAGAACTCTACCAAGAGCGGGTGTCTACTGGATGAGTTAAAGTGGTCAAACAGAGAACTAACCATCAATGACTTTAATCGTTGTCCTTCTTTTCCAGTGTGACCTTGAAGGCTAACAACAGATCCTGTTGCGTTTTGGTTGACATAGATTCTGCTATTTGATATTATTTGTTTGACGTTGGAGACATATTTAGTTGACAACCTCGATTAGCGCCACTATACTTGTCTTAGAATGAGTCCTATTTACCCCTCACAAATAATTTAGAAAATTAGAAAAGGTTAGAGACTCGTTTGCTGAATGAAAACGTTGGTTTTGATTAAACAATAATTTTTACAAATTACAAGAATGCGTACAAAGTTACAACTAATATTCAGTATAAAAATTAAAATAAAATGAAAGTCATAAGTTCTAGCGATCGGCAGTCAGGGGTACGTTGCAGGACTGGACTTAAGTGAATAATGTAATTTGAAATTGGGTACAGTCATAGCAGTGATACAATAAGACGTAACAAGCTGTACATTATGTAATATTCTCATGTACATATACGAATTTCTTCAATTCGGCTTCGTCTTCGCTACGCAGCTGGCTGCCCCCTCTTTGTCTTCAGTTACCATGTTTACAAGTTACGATGTATATGTAATATTCTCATGTACATATACGAATCTGTCGCGAGATACTCTTAAAAGGTGGACAAGATATTTTCATGATACACGCTATTAAGCGGAATTAATTAGCCAATATCTTTATTTTTTTCGGAGTTTTATTGCGTTTATGAGGAGTACGTTTATTTGTACGATTTTGTTAGTTTAACTGTCAACCATGTGGACCATCGGCTACTAGTCTTACACCCTTAGGATCTCATTAACTTAATAGTTAAAAGGTACGCTCCATTATCTGTTAGCAATGACATCGATAGTAACACCATTTTGTAAAAAAATGAATAAACTCAGAATGATTTACCGTATGCTATGGAATATTACCCGCTACTAGCAGTAGATCCGAGTTAAATGCTTTCTGGCGTTTATAAGCAGTTGTACAGTCAGCAATACGTGCTGTATGTGCCCTCAACAACACATGTTTTGCTACGCAGATTTTCACTTGCCACGACAGCAACACGTTGCAAATTTTGCATTGAAGCTGAAGACCGTTGAATTTTAGCGCAGGAAAATCTCTTATCCACATATTGCGTATCTACGCAATAGAATACATGTAACTAATAAAAGTAACAGGACGGCCCGCTACACACGATTTAACTAAAATTCTTCCGTCGTAAAAGTCTTTCATCGTCACCTATATTCGAAACGATAGATGCTTTTTTTTACATAAATTCGTAAATTCGTAATTTCATTTTATTTTAATTTTTATACTGAATATTAGTTAGTAAGTTCTTAACTTTGAACGCATTCTTGGAAATGAAATTTGTTGAAATTATTGTTTATCCAAAACCAGCGTTTTCATTCAGCAAACGAGTCTCCAACCTTTCCTAATTTTCTGAATTATTTGTATATTTAGTGGCGCTAGTCGGGCTTGTTAATTAAATATGTCTCTAAACTTAATATGCGGAGTGCGGATATACTAAAAGCGGCGGTGATAAGATTCCAGTGACAAACCCCAATTTTTTTTGTGTGTGTGTGCTAATTATCAAATAGCTGAAGTGCCTGTTGCAGATAATGCTGTAGCAATGTGATAAGCATCGCTAATTTTCTTTTCTTCAATATTAACATAGTGCGCTAAATTAATTTGCAATAATTTATTTACCATTCGAGGGCTGCGGGTAAGTACAGCATTGTATGCGATGCACACAATTGCTAAATAGTAATATTTTTTTATTAATTAAGTACGTACATATATCCAAATTAAATGATTCTACTTTTTTGTAGTACCCTTTAATTAATAATTAATATATTTCGTATTTGCATTGTCCATATTCATTCGATACCACTAACTGTCTCTGATACAAATATCTATTTATTAACAGAGCACATGTGATTGTTCAGATATTATTTCATTCTTATTCCCTAAGTAGGTAGGCATTTTAACACAACGATGTGAAGTTAATGCATATCATATAAAACAACGTAAAAGATACAACTTGTTATGTAATTGAATCATAAATATACTAGGTAGACTATATGTGCCTTTCATAGAAGGTTAATCCTTATCGGTGCAAAGTTATTAAAATATAGTTGAATCCATATTACTTAATTTTATTTTTTAACAATTATTCACTCTATGTTATATAACACAGTAGGAGTTCGTTTGTACTGAATAAAGACCTAAATTTCCTGGTACAATCAAATACATAAGATTACATCTTGAAAAATATGAAATGTTTTTAAAATAAATACTTAATAGTATCTTAGGTGTTGTTTTATTTATAGCTTTTTAAATGCTATCTCGTCCAGGTGTGAAAAATTACATTTATTACTAAACTTAAAGAAAACAAAATCTATATCAATTGTATAAAAAGCCAGAAGATAATTATAATACTAGAATTAAAAAATACACAAACTTGCAAAACACAAATAGTATATTTATATACAAAAAATACGATGAATTTGTCATTAAAGTCCTATGCAAATATATTTCATAATTGTAAAATCGTCCAAACCATGACGAGATCCTTCTTTGCCGAGACCAGATTCCTTAATTCCACCAAATGGTATTTCCGCAGGAACAAATACCATACTGTTAGCGAAAATATTACCTGCCTCTAATGCTCTACTAACTCTAAATATCTGCCCAGCATCTTGAGTATAGAAATACGACGCAAGACCTTTCTCCGTATCATTCGCCAACTGAATTGCTTCTTCTTCTGTTGAAAATTTGATAATCGAAATTACAGGTCCGAATATTTCCTCCCTGTATATTCTCATACCAGGTTTAACACCAGTCAGCAACGTTGGTTCGTAATATAACTCGCCAACTTCGCTTGCGATCCTTCCACCAACCACCACTTTGGCTCCTTCATTTCTAGCACTTTCCACGAGACCATCCACCCTCTTGATTTGCGTGCTGTTTATTAAAGCACTGAGAGAAACACCCGGCTTATATGCTTTCAATTTCTCCTTAATTTTCTCTATAAATTCTTCATATATGTCTTCCTGAATTAGATACCGGTTCGGCAAGATACAGCCTTGACCACAGATCGTGAATTTCGCCATTGTTCCCACATCCGTCGCTAGGTCCAAATCGGCGGATTTAAAGACTATGAAAGGTGAATTACCACCTAATTCTAACGCAATTCTTTTTATGTGAGGTGCACATTGTTGATACAATATTTTACCGACAGCCGTTGATCCAGTGAAGGAGATACCACGCACTATTGGACTTTCGCAAAGCATCTTTCCAACAGCAGGGGCATTTGGACGGCTACAAGTTACTACGTTGATGACACCTTTGGGGATTCCAGCTTCGTGTGCCAATGCTGCCATTGCTAATGCAATTAAAGGTGTATCTTCGGCTGGTTTTAGAACAAACGTGCATCCTGCTGCTAAGGCGGCGGCTCCTTTTCTTGTGATCATGGAATACGGAGCATTCCAAGGTGTTATTAAACCAACAACACCCAGAGGTTCCCGTTCCACTAGCAATTTTTTATTTGGCGTTGGACTAGAAATGATCTCACCTTGTATTCTTTTGGCTTCCTCAACGTACCATTCCAGAAAGTCATTTCCAAACTTCAACTCGAATTGAGCTTCCATAGGTAGTTTTCCAGTTTCCTCTATTAAGATTTTCGCAAGATTATTTGTATTTACGTTTAATAAATCTAACCATTTTCTCATAAGATCTGATCTTTCTTTTCCGGTGGTTTTCCCCCACGTTTTATAGGCCTCACTAGCAGCTTCTATTGCTTTTTGTGTATCATCAGCGTTCATATCTGGGACAGTACCAACGAGGAGTCCATTTGCAGGATTTTTAACTTCGAACGTTTTTTGACTTAGTGCAGAAATCCATTCGCCGTTAATATAACATTTATTTTTTAATAAATTATTGTTCGACATGTTGTATTGCTTGATAAACAATTTTTAAACTACAAATGAAAATATTATCTACACTCAACGCTTATATAAGTGTATATATAGTTGGTGGCCTTGAGTGACGAAGCAGATTCACTTGGTTTAATACATAGAATTAGTACAATGATACATCATAATCTAATCTAGTATGTTTCTCTAGTGAATTGCAATTTCGAACATTAATTGGATATAATCATCTACTTAAAACCAAAAATGTATTTCTGGGGTATGTGGTACTATTTAAAGTAATAAAACTAAACTTATTAAAACTATTTATATATTAAAAATATGAGCGTATTAGAGGGTTAATAATTTTTTTATTATTTCTTTTAATTTTTACTAAAACAAAAAGTATGTAGGAACGGGAAACTCACCAATAAAATTGCTCATCGTTTCCTATTATTGTCGTTTAAAATTGCAGTTTCTAAAACATCGTTTTAAACCGTTTCTGCATTGCCTTTTTTGGCAGTATTCTTAGTATCATCGTTAATTAACATACTTTACAAAGGGTATAAATGTCTCTGTGTTCAGTTAACTCAAATTAAGATGCCAAACTCTGTTCATAGATAATACATGCTTGAATATGAACTTGTGTTGCTCCACCTTACCCGATGTTATTATGTTTTTGGTGTAGCTAAAAGTGGAAAGATTTATTTGTTATTGTAAAAGTGTTGTATACAGGTTCGGTCTGTTTTTACCTTGCATGCGAGCTAAAAGTCCATGTATTGAAACGAATGTTGTTGCCAATATTTATACACATGTGGGCAAGTACTGTTCCACGCTAGACGACAGGTCGATACGATCATTACGATCATAAGATTCCAATATAATGCATGTGTGCAAGTTGCAGGGGTTTTTATCTTAAGTTAATATTATAAGAATTCCTTCAGATTTATTATTCTTATGATTGAATTTCATTTGGTTTCGCTGAAGGTCTACTTGTCGGCTCTCGTATGTATATCTGTTAGGTAGGTACGGTTTGGCAACTCCTTTCGTGTTATGTACGGGAAACCGCAGGCAAGATAATCCTAGGCCAAACGTGTATGTACAAGGTTCCATTATATGAATACGAAGAACCAGCAATTCCCTCATTAAAATCACTTGTTATTTTTGTATAATTAAGTAGTATATGATTGATAAGTTTGTATGCACGATCGTTTACAGCATGATTATAATTTTTAATATGAATCATTTCAAGTATGTGCCTAGGTTTTTGGTTTTGCCCTTTTTCCAAGATTCCAAATTTTGACCGGTAGGTACTAACTACGTTTTTTTTAACGGAGTACTGTTTTTACTATACTTACGGCCATTTACTCTGTTTTTAAGATGTTATTGTGTTTGCAAGGTATTTCGTATATTACGTGTGTGTGCTGGTCCTTAGGGATTTTTGCCTTATGTTTAGACCATAAGCATTGTAAGTTCTTTCTATTTTTATTGGTTATTATGATGTTATATGCTTTTAGAACGTTTTTAATATTTTTTGATAAATGTTGTACGTAAGGGAGGACAACATAGTTTTTTTACCTATTTGGCTGTCGCTGTTATTATTGTTGTGATGTTTGTGAAAATTATATGCTGTAAACGTGCTTCTTTTTATGATTTTATTTATAAGGTTTTCATAATAGTTGTTATTAACCAACGTTTGCTTGATTTTTTTATTGTTTCTGGTCTATAAGAAGGAGATGTCAATTTAAAACACGCTCAGCCAAGCCAATGATTACACTTTTTTTTTTATATGCAAAAGGCGCGATTGAATTAAAATTTAAGTATCTGGGTAACCAAGTTTTCTTAGTATACCATTTCGTCAGTATTTTGTTTTATGTGTGTTGTCTTATTAAGTAGTTTAGTGAATTATTGCTTTCTATTTCTGTAGTAAATTGAATTTTATTATGAAAATTATTAAAATGTTATTGTAGGATTGAATCGATTTCTCTGTAATAAAATCATCCACATACCTTTTAAAAAAGGAAGTTTTGTGTTTAATTCAGGTATTACAGTTCCTTCCAGATTTTCTAGTGCTAATTGGGCTATTGTAGCCGATATAGGAGCACTTTTTTTTATTAGTATCTTGTTAGTTTCAGCACATATAAAAGCATGTCTGTATGTTCTACATTAAAAATTTAAAAATTTAGCTATACGACACCCTTTACGTTCTTATTCACGGTATAGGCTGGCTTTTAATTACTTTCTTATTACCATTCATATATATCTTTAATATTACTTTACTATTTTTCAGCAGGCACAAAAACACTTTGTTTTAACAGATGTATTTTTTAATTACATATTTTTAACTTTGTGAGTATGTATCTGATGTAATAAATCTTATCGTCCGATCCATTTATGTTTTGTATCCCACTTTCGCCTCGTCGAATTTGAGTGATAAACAACCAAGTATATACACTACAACTAAAGTCATTGTTGGCAATGAGGACTAAACAGCTCGCCCCGCTCATAGAAAAAAAATCGGGGATACGTTTTAACGTTTGTGTTACTTCTCGTTGATAGTTGTTCACTGCTTTGGCGCTATTATTGGTATTTCTTTATTTATATTTCACTAAATAAGTTTTAAAATAATTCACAAAATAAAAGTGGTATTCCACAATCTCCGACTTTATAATTATATAAAATTCTAACAACAAATTTCCTTTCTTATTAAAATATAATTGCTCACTGTACCTAATGCCGGCGTTATATTTCAAATCAAATCAAATCAACAGTTATTTATGTAATTAATGTTTTCTTCAGTCGGTAATTAATTTAATGAAAATAATCTTATATCGGGTTGAATTTCTTTATTAAGAAATTTACGATTTAAAATTACAAAATTTTTAATTAATTCTTGTAATAAATTAAAATTGTGTTTTACATGACACAACACTTTAGGTATATCCTTCCTAGTAATGACTAAGCATTTAAGTTATTGTGACGTTCTAACTTTGTCTTTTAAATATTTTGCAGTAGTGAAATGCAGGAATGAATAAACCTAAATCAAAACGGTAAGTAAAAGTTCTAAAAAATACTAATGTTTATGATAACATTAAATAAAAATATTTTAATTTTCAATATTGTTAATGAACTTAATGAAATTTTAATTTAAATACGTACTTTCATTTTTATCAAAACAAACGATTAAATTAGATTAATATTTACTTTATAATTTGTAAATACTTTATTATCGTTTCAAGCTATCAACTTTGAGGTTAAATATTTTTTTTAATTTTGAAAGTAAATTTTTTAAATGTATTTTATAATCTAGAAATGCAATAAAGTAATTATGCATAGAAAACAATATCTACACAAACATCTTACAATCGAAATTAATATGAATTTTATATTCAACAAATTAAAATATTTTTTTTAACCCGCAATCCCTGTCTCAGAATAAGAGGAGTGATTCAAATATCGCCCCAAAACCTGGAACACTTTTTAAAAATGTAGTAGACAATTAGATATGACATGTAAACAGTTCAGAATACAGCACCTTGTCAACAATTTTAAATTTGATTTTTGTTTAAAAAAAAGTGCATATTTATATTAATAAATTGGCTATTTGGATCAGTACGTAAAATCTACTCAAAATTAGGAGCAATGCGATATTTGACATAACCTAATCTGGTAAACTCCAGCATACTAATATGAAATTTTATTTTCAACTGGCAATTGAAAGCAGTGCAGAGTAAAGTTATAAAAACAAGCAGGTACATAAATATATCCGAAAGAGTCCATCAGAAGTAATCTGTGGATGACAAAAATACATAGGTAGGGCGACCAGGCATTTGGTGGGACAAACCCGATTTTTAACAATTTGTCCCACGGCATTAAAAAAGTCCCGATTTTTGGAAAGAATACACGGCAAGCTAGGGAACGGCGGGAGAACGGAAAGGGAATATACGGTCAAAGGTGTCCCGCTTTAAATCTGGTCACCTTATACAGAGTGTACATAAAGGAACAATTTTGATTAATTTATTGAAAGATAATTACAATAAAATTTTTTGCTAATGTTGATATTTTAAATTGTTCTTAATCTTAATTTCAAATTAGATTAGCCAATGAAAATTATTACAAAAGTATTCAAGATATTTATTATTTAAAATTTTGAAAATTACATTTGTTCAAAATGCTGCCCATGTAAATTCAAACACAAACTGTCAAACACATGGTGTTAAAATTTCTGGTCTAGTCATATACAGCTTCTGAAATTGTATGTTGTAAATGAACTTTATTTTTTAAATAACCAAACATGAAGTAATCCAAAGGGGTCAAATCTGGTGACCGAGGAGGCCAGAGGACTCTACTTATCAATCTGTCCACATAAAACGGCTGCAGATAATCTAATGTTCTCTGCGCAGTATGGGCTGTAGCACCATCCTGTTGGAAATAACCGCGCTGCAACTCATCATTGTGAAGTTGTTCAATAAAAGAATTTAAAATTAGATTCTGATAGGTATTCGCATCAATATTTTGATGAAAGAAGATAGGACTGATGAGTCTTCTCCTTGATATCGCTAACCACACACCAATTTTTTGAGGATGTGATGGAGTCTCTATAAGAATATGAGGATTTTCCGCAGACCAAATTCTATTGTTCTGTGAATTTGCATATCCACTGAGATGGAACCATGCTCCATTACTGAAGAAAGTAATATCCAAGATTTGTTTAAAACATCATTGATCCATATTGTATACGACGAGGAAAATCCAGAGGTAATAATTCATGAGTTACGGTTATTTTGTATGGATGTAAATGAAGAACTTTCTTGGAGCCTTTTGACAGGTACCATGTGATAAATTTGTTTGGGCTGATAAGCACCGTAAAGATTTTTTAGGACTCACATCCATTCTTTGACTAATATCTGCAACAACTTGTTCAATTAGAACAGTAAAACAACCTATAGATTTTCCTTTCGCAACATTTCCTGTTCTGCGAAATCTGGCTATTACACGACGGACATACTGTACAAAACATTCATGTGTAAATTCTACGTCGGGAAATTTTTCTTGAAATTTCTGCTAGCAATTTTGATAGGAATAATCCCATATTCCTTGATGATTACGAATTCCTGAACGAAAATATGCCTCAACGATAAATTTGTTGTGCAGATCTGCGAAAACCATCATTAACCTAATATATATATATATATATATATATATATATAATTATATAATAATGCAAGTAATTGTCATCAATTAATTAATACGCCGCTAATTCAAGAAATTTCTCACATATTTATATATATATGTTTAAAAAAGATGCGGCAATATTAAAGGGGTGATTGTCCAGGTCATTTTATACAAAAAAGTTTATAATAAACAAGGTCCGCAAACGCTTCGTTACAGATCTACAGCGTGTTGAAGTTTAATTAAAAGAAACAGTAAAAATTAGATTTCTCCAAGAAGGCATTAAAGATCATAATGAAATTTTAGGCGTGTTATTTTTCAAGAAAAAAATAGGACGCCGCTGATTTCTCTAAAAATAAAAATATGTTTCTATTCTTTGTTTAATTGTGAAGAAAAAAGCTCTCTTAACTTTCTATCATACGACGTACCGTTTTTTAGTAAAAAAATCACATTTTAGTGCATGTACATTTATTACAGAAATTCTTTTTTAAATAAGGGTTTTATTTAAGGGCAAAAACAAATATTTTACCATACCAACAATTTTAGCAAGCAAAAATTACAATAACTGTGCAAAGTGACCACCTCGAGCTCGGATGCAAGAATTCAATCTTTTCCTCATCGACTGGCGAACTCTCTCAAAAAAAACAGGATCGGTTTCAATTGAGTTGCACCCAGCAATGATTCGATTTCTTAAGTCTTCTACGTTTTCCAATGGAGTAGCGTACACCAATGACTTCAAAAAAAAAAGATGGAAATCGAATCATTGCTGGGTGCAACTCAATTGAAACCGATCCTGTTGTTTTTGAGAGAGTTCGCCAGTCGATGAGGAGAAGATTGGATTCTTGCATCCGAGCTCGAGATGGTCACTTTGCACAGTTATTGTAATTTTTGCTTGATAAAATTGTTGGTATGGTAAAATATTTGTTTTTGCCCTTAAATAAAACCCTTGTTATTTAAAAAAAATGTCTCCCACGCCTTACATTTCATAGCAAACGTTTGTCGAGTGTGGCAGCCTCGTTTATGTTTATTTTTAGTTTATTTCGTCGCGCTCTTTTCCTCTTTCTACTTTCGTATCAGAAATTAAAATATGTCGACCCCGGTATATTCTAGAAGCATCAACTTTCTGACTTAAAAAAAAGCGCGGGCGATTCAAACGCCATTCAATCATTAATGAACACATTGTACATAGACCAAATGAAAATAATAAGACTTTGTTCTCAGCGTTTTGAGGATTGCTATTATAAATACATAACTATTATGCTTCTTAGCGAATGTGCTATAGAAATACGAAAATTGTGAATAAAATCTATACCTCCGTTATTAAATATTTTGTACCAGAGAGCGAGAAGGAATCATTTAAGAACTTGAGTAGAAGTTTATGCATATTCTTTTACATCGTAAATAATACGAATAAAGAAGTTATACAAATAAATCATTGGTGTTACTATGACAAACCTTGAGTAGGTAAATTCAAGCAACTACTTTTAGAAATGTGCCTCTATACATACAACAGTTTGAAATATAAAAATTTATAAGTTGCACTTACACTATTTGCAAAGATAATTACATAAACATATGCACATTAGTAATTATTATATTTGCTATTTACTATTCGGTAAATATTGCGAAAATGCTTTCACTGAATAATTTACAGTAACTTACTCTTAGAAAATATAACTAACTTATGTTTGGATCAAGTGTTGGAAATTAAAAAAAAATAGTGCTCTTCTCATTGCTAAAAAGATTAAATAAATCATGTATTTAATAATTTCTGGTTACTAGAAAATGTAACGCATTTCTTTAGAAATGATATTAAAATTTGTTTTTCTAAAGATTATTAATAAAGAGGTAAGTTTATTTTAAGAAAAGTACTATACGAGTTTATAATAATTTAATACATTTTATTGCCAAATGAACACAACGATATGCAGTCCAAGTGTTCAATATTTTTAATATTTCCGCATCTGACCAGGTTTTAATTTATTTGTCTACAAACTATAGTATGGCAAATATGCTCAGGTCTTGGTATATTGTTTCTCAAGTCTTGTATCGGAACTGTGATTCAATGGATACTTATGAATAGGTGTCTGTTCACAGGTAAGATTTATTTTCTCAATTATATTTGTTACTCTTCTAACGTATAAATTTCTTCTTATTTTCAAGTTTTCTTCCAAGTTATGCGAAGGTAAGTTCTGGACTCTCGAACATAATTCCTTTAATTTTGCCACTCTAAACACTGCTATACTTCAATAATCATAAAATGCAGGTATTTTAAATTTTGTTTTCATTAAGTTTATGTTCGAAACTTAATTATAATTAACTTAATGCAATTATTTTATTATAAACTTTAACTAATTTAGATATTATCTTATCTACTAATTCAATCATACTTTTTTATTTCTCAATACATTTCAAAATTGCATTCCCATTAATACATACTATAACATGATCATTATAATATATATATTCAGATCTCTAGTTAAAGAAATAATAAACGAAATCGATATGTAATGTATTTACAGTCAGTATAATACACCGACAGCAATACAATTTTATGAATTCTAATAAATAAATCATATTTTTATCAAAATTTGAACGTACTCAAACCAATCAAAAATAACATGACTTGTTTTATTACATCAATTAATAAAAATATTTTGTTAATTTTTAACTGCTGTAGCATTTATGTAATATATTATTATTGCCATAAACAACATTTAGATAGTACTATATAATGTTATCATATTTTTTCTCAAAGCAAACAAGTTATTTTTGGTAATTACCTATATAACTTCTTAACTCTTGTGTACTGCAGTACTGATTCATATAATAGCTAATTATGTATTACAGAAGCAATGCATATGTTCATTAATATTTCAGAACTTATTTGAGTACTTATGTAATGGTATAATTAGTAACACATTTATTTTTAAATTATTAATTGTGGAAACCTTGAAATGTGATAAGAACAAATTTATTTGGACAGTTGTTTAATTCTGTTTTTAATAGATAACCCACCAAATAATAATCACACTTGTACAATATGAAATTTGTTAGGTACTGATTATTATAACATATCATGTAATGATGTTTCTCAAAAATATTTTTATCACGAGAGGAAAATTATTTCGTTTAAATGATTATGTATGTTGCAGAATGAGATTTCATTTCATATTAACCGGATTACACTGGTGATGATTTAATTGAGATATGAAAATTATTTCAGTATATATATATATATATAATAAATAATTCTAAATTTTTCTTGACCTTATTCACATATTCATGTGCATATATATAATTAAATTTCTTGGACGATTTAGAGGTCAATACTAATTTCAAATTAATTAAAATTAGTTTAATTGTTAATTAGGTAATTTTTAATCTTTAAAAATTACCCAGCGGTCCAGGAATCGAACCCGAAATCTCCTGATTACTAGTCAGGTGTGTTATCCACTACACTACCACGGGCTTTCGGTCTTGACTCCTTTAATTGTACTGATATACATATACATATACATATAGCAAGTAACAGATGGAAAGTATTGCTGGTATACCAGCGTATATAAGCACCGAAACGTCCATGTGCTGTATATGATAAATAATTCTAAATTTTTCTTGACCTTATTCACATATTCATGTGCATATATATAATTAAATTTCTTGGACGATTTAGAGGTCAATACTAATTTCAAATTAATTAAAATTAGTTTAATTGTTAATTAGGTAATTTTTAATCTTTAAAAATTACCCAGCGGTCCAGGAATCGAACCCGAAATCTCCTGATTACTAGTCAGGTGTGTTATCCACTACACTACCACGGGCTTTCGGTCTTGACTCCTTTAATTGTACTGATATACATATACATATACATATAGCAAGTAACAGATGGAAAGTATTGCTGGTATACCAGCGTATATAAGCACCGAAACGTCCATGTGCTGTATATGATAAATAATTCTAAATTTTTCTTGACCTTATTCACATATTCATGTGCATATATATAATTACATGAATGAATAACATCACATGAATATGTGAATAAGGTCAAGAAAAATTTAGAATTATTTATCATATACAGCACATGGACGTTTCGGTGCTTATATACGCTGGTATACCAGCAATACTTTCCATCTGTTACTTGCTATATGTATATGTATATGTATATCAGTACAATTAAAGGAGTCAAGACCGAAAGCCCGTGGTAGTGTAGTGGATAACACACCTGACTAGTAATCAGGAGATTTCGGGTTCGATTCCTGGACCGCTGGGTAATTTTTAAAGATTAAAAATTACCTAATTAACAATTAAACTAATTTTAATTAATTTGAAATTAGTATTGACCTCTAAATCGTCCAAGAAATTTAATTATATATATGCACATGAATATGTGAATAAGGTCAAGAAAAATTTAGAATTATTTATCATATACAGCACATGGACGTTTCGGTGCTTATATACGCTGGTATACCAGCAATACTTTCCATCTGTTACTTGCTATATGTATATGTATATGTATATCAGTACAATTAAAGGAGTCAAGACCGAAAGCCCGTGGTAGTGTAGTGGATAACACACCTGACTAGTAATCAGGAGATTTCGGGTTCGATTCCTGGACCGCTGGGTAATTTTTAAAGATTAAAAATTACCTAATTAACAATTAAACTAATTTTAATTAATTTGAAATTAGTATTGACCTCTAAATCGTCCAAGAAATTTAATTATATATATATATATATATATATATATATATATATATATATATATATATAATGGAAAGGAGTCTCTGCTGTCAAAATCAAGAAAAATGTATTCTTAGGGGGGATCCAGCATCAAAAGATATAACTTTATGTGAAGTTCTTTATTTTTTGCCAATATTTCGTATTATAATCTAATACTTCTTCAGGGCCAAAAATGCGAACTTATCGAGAGAAACACGTGCACATAACTAGAAAACATCACTTTTTGTGGATGGATGAATTAAATTGACATTATTTAAGAATTCAAAAACTACAGTTAAACGTTTTACAGTCACATTACTGAAACAATAAAAACTGAAATTTTAAGGAACTTCCTAGACGGACCTCTAAAAATTTAAAAAACTACATGTTAACACTTCAAACATCTGACAGGATATGATCGTATATATATATAAATGACGTTTTCGCGGTTATGTGATGAGAAATTGATATTTTGGGTTATTTACCGCGTTAATTCAAATCAAGTGTACATATACGAAATAATTCGTATATGCATAAGTGATATGAAATGTAATGCATATCTACAATACCAATTGCTGGCATCGCAAATATCAACGTGTAGACAGCTGTTTCGATCTAACCTCGATCTCGTCAGTACACGAAGGTGATATTTGCAATGTCAGACAAACTTGGATTTCCTGCCTATATACTTGAATTGGGTACCAAATGCCTATTAGAGAGACTCCCAGCGGCATCTGTGATCCAAGATCAAGAACGTAAGGAAATGTTAACCCTCAGTAGAACATCTAGTTTATCGGGCAACTGTAGATATGATATAGGTGACTTTACCTACTTAATAAACTACCTCCCCAGAAAGGTTATGTCAAAAATGACGTTTTCGCGATTATGTGATGAGAAATTGATATTTTGGGTTATTTACCGTTTACATTTCATATCACTTATGCATATACGAATTATTTCGTATATGTACACTTGATTTGAATTAGCGCGGTAAATAACCCAAATTATCAATTTCTCATCACATAACCGCGAAAACGTCATTTTTGACATAACCTTTCTGGGGAGGTAGTTTATTATTAGGTAAAGTCACCTATATAATGCATATATATACATATATATATATATATATATATATATGTTATTTTTTCTTAGTCGTTTGTTTTTAATATATTAATTCATTTTTTCTTCGTATTAGCGACCGTTAATTTCCAGCTAATTAAATATTAATAAAAAAACATTTTTTTAGACGTTTCGACAATTTTTTTATTGTCTTCTTCAGTTTTTTTTAGATTTATAACACATACAAAGATATTAAAAATTCTTTGGAATATTAATTCAGAATCCTGCAATTAACATTTATAAATTAGAATTATATTTATTTTTCCCACGTTCTCAAAACAAAAACTTACCACACACACCAGTACTTCGTCAATACAACTTTTTTTTATTAAAAGGAATTTAAAATACTGGGTGTCAGTAACATTTTAATTTTATTTGCTTTATGTCTCCTCATTTATGTAAAAAAACGATTTTTAGTTACACTTTCAAAATAAAATCGTTTTTTTACATAAATAAGGAGACATAAAACAAATAAAATTAAAATGTTAATCACACCAAGTATTTTAAATTCCTGTTAATAAAAAAAGTTGTATTGACGAAGTACTGGTGTGTGTGGTAAGTTTTTGTTTTGAGAACGTGGGAAAAATAAATATAATTCAAATTTATAAATGTTAATTGCAGGATTATGAATTAATATTCCAAAGAATTTTTAATATGTTTGTATGTGTTATAAATCTAAAAAACTGAAGAAGACAATAAAAAAATTGTCGAAACGTCAATTTCATCCTTACATTAGGTTTGTGCTTGTGTTGCATATTAGTATAAATCAAAACTAATAAAACAAATAATTTTATTATAATAATAAGAGCCCAATAGTGTCAATTTCTTGTTGTATTTTATGTATCCGCGATATTCCTCTTTTGATTAAGTATATACATATACCGGTTGTGTCAAATACCGTTAGCCATAGGTAGTTAGTTTATACGTATGTATGTATTGTATGTAATACGTCGCAGCGCGGTGTCTATACATCGTACATACGTATACACAGATCCGCTGTGGCTAATGTTACTTGACACATGCGGTATATTCATTCATAACAATCTTAGAGGGTTGTTTAATTATTCGTGACTCTTTTAGAACCAGGATGTTATCAACCTCTTTTTTATTATTACATATGTAACGTTTGAAAACTAAAATGTTAGGTAAACCCATATAAGGTCAATCTAACTGGAAATATATTAAAATAATATTCTGGTAGCTTTATGTTTTAACATACAACTAAGCTTCTCAAATATTATACAGCAAGCGTTGAAAATATAGGTACATCCAGTAAAGCATTTCAATTTTTACAAACGTTATTATTTTGATTTATGTATTATGTCAGGTAATAGTTATACCATAGTTTCAATTATTTATTTAAACTTTACATACAGGCTTTAATCAAATTAGAATTTTAACGACAATATATATTGATTGTTTTCCCATATTTTCCTGGCTTACTTATTTTTTAACTCAAATGAGTCCATGCAATGTTTGACATCCCATTACATTTATCTTATACTTACAATTTTTAAATTTTCATTTGTTAACAGCTATTTAGTTTCATTTTATTTAATTCTAGCTAGAATGTAAATTCTTATTCTCACAACACATAAACATGAAGAAATAATATATGTATCTCTCAACGTTATTACATGTCAATATTAAAGTCTAAATTTTGTACCCATGCTCAAGTCCTTTTACTAATAAACCATCAGAATTATATTTTAATATGGGTTTGTCACTGTCTATAATGTACGATTCTTATCTTTGCCAAACTAATATTTTTTAATATTCAAAATTAATGGTATATTTGTAATTTGCTTCTTTAAGTTATGGAGAACCATTGGGATACTATTCAACAGCACACTGATATTTCTAAAAATAGCTTTTTAAAATTGATTTTATTAATTTGTGATAATTTCTATTTCGAATGTTTCATTTTTTTACAGTTACTAACTGCATGTGCAAAAAACTGGATTAAAATTACATGACACGTTTTTAAATAAAAGTATTTTTTTTCAAATGGAACACCCTGTATATTCTTTCATTTTTGAATTGCTTATTTAATTTCACGTCAAAAACAAGTAAGACGTTAATACTTTAAAATTAACGATCAAAGAGTTATTGTCGTTTTTTGTTATGCTTTTGCAAAAAAATCATTTTTTTTTTAAATGGAACAGCCTATATATTATTTCATTTTTGAATTTCTTATTAAATTTCACATGAAAACATGTAAGACGTTAATACTTCAAATGTGACTATTACCGAGCTATTGTCGCTTTTTGATATAATTTTGTCAGTTTTGTGGTTTTAATTAATGTAGTATAGTACTTACAAAATTAGTAATAAAAATAATAGTAATCAATAATAAAAATGATAATAGAAAACCAGTTTCATTACAGCAACATTAATCAAAAATAGCAAATAACAACAAAAAATGATTACTGTGAAAACAAATCAATTAAATAGAATCATTGGAAAATTTTTATTTATCAAAAACGACGTCCAATAACATTACACGACAGTAATGCCGATCTCAGTGTTTTGACTAACATAGAAAGATGCAAACGCTAAATGTGTAAGTAAAAGTGAAAATGTAAACAATTAAGCATAGAAAAGCCGCTACTACCTATACAGGGTGTTATAAATTAAGTCGGCACTCTTGCTAACTTTGTTACTAATGAAGTTACAGTATCGGTTAAATTAGCAAAGTAGTGGTATTTTTATCGTGAATAATGATGGCAGAACCGAAAAGACAGTTGAACTTCTAATTTTCGCGCTATTTACAAAAGTTACTTTGTTTTAAATGGAACACCCAGTATATTTTTGCATATATCGAAAGAAGGAATTGTTTTAAAAAAGAAAGCTTTGATACATTATTAGCCAAAAATGAAAGTTGCGGCAGTTATCAACTATTTTGTACAGCAATTCATATCAATTAGATCAAGATGGATATGATAATATAAAACAGCAAATATTAAACAAGCATTGTGAATTTTTATCGTGAACAATGATGGCAAAACCGAAAAGACAGTTGAACTTCTAATTTTCGCCCTATTTACATGAGTTACTCTTTTTTAATGGAACACCCAGAATATTTTTGCATATATTGAAAGAAGGAATTATTTTAAAAAAGAAAGCTTTCATACATTATTGGCCAAAAATGAAAGTTGCGGCAGTTATCCACTATTTTGTACAGCAATTCATATCAATAAATTCAAGATGGCTATGATAAAAAAAACAGCAAATATTAAACAAGCATTGTGTATTATGTATATATTTATTATAATAGATGTTTGAAGACATCACCGTTTTGTCCAAACACTTCCGAATTCGTTTATATACATTGCGAGTTACTTTTAAAATCAATCTTGCGTCTATGTTATTAGCAATAGTAATTATTTTATTTTGCAGCTCTACAACGTTTTCATATGAGCCGCAAAATAAAATAATTACTATTGCTAATAACACAGACGCAAGATCGATTTTAAAAGTAACTCACAATGTACATATATATAAACGAATTCGGAAGTGTATTGAACAAAACGCTGATGTCTTCGAACATCTATTATAATAAACATATGCACAATGCTTTTTAATATTTGCTGTTTTTTGTATTGGATGTATTGTATTGGACAAAACGGTGATGTATTCGAACATCTATTATAATAAATATACATAATACACAATGCTTGTTTAATATTTGCTGTTTTTTTTATCATGGCCCTCTTGATTTTATTGATATGAATTGCTGTACAAAATAGTGGATAACTGCCGCAACTTTCATTTTTTGTCAATAATGTATGAAAGATTTATTTTTTAAAACAATTCCTCCTTTCAATATATGCAAAAATATACTGGGTGTTCCATTTAAAAAAAGTAACATTTGTAAATAGCGCGAAAATTAGAAGTTCAACTGTTTTTTCTGTTCTGCCATCATTGTTCACGACAAAAATACTACTACTTTGCTAATTTAACCGATACTGTAGCTTCATAAATAACAAAGTTAGCAATAGTACCGACTTAATTTATTACACCCTGTATAGTTTCATTAAAAGATCTAGATTCAACATTCAATTCCACTACATAAATAATATCGACGCAAATTGTGTAATTAAAAGAATAATTGTAAAAATTATCAGTAGAGCTGTCATGTATGATGTTATGTACTTGTTATACTTTCAACGTATTTTTTTCAATGTATTTATATCTTATAATTGGAGATATCTCTTGGGCAAATAAATATTATTATTATTATTTTATACTCAATTAATTAATGATTTTTAAAATTATTCAAATCTTTCAAATCAAGCCTGTTACTATAATAATGGTATAATCAGTTATTAATGAGATATTTAGATTGGAAATTAAAAATCATAGTAATATAAACAGAATAAGAAAAACAATTTTTGTTTAACAATTATGTCAATTTTACATTTAATGTTTTTCTTCGGATGTACTTTTTCTACTATTAGATAAATAAATAGACGTTAAAAGTTTCATCAAAGAGTGTATTTAAAAACGTTCCTTACAAACACAGCTGCAAATAATTTATAAATAATTAATATTTCACAAGTTTCCAATACATATATATTTGAGGATAGAGTACTCATCAATACTATGGGAAGATCCTTCTTTTCCAATACCAGATTGCTTAATACCACCAAAAGGTACTACTGAAGGCAAGTACAAGCCATCGTTGGCCCAAACTACACCGGTTTCCAACAAACGACTAACTCTGAATATCTGAGCAACGTCTTGAGAGAAGAAATAGGAAGCCAAACCTCTTTCCGTATCGTTCGCCATCGCTATTGCTTCCTCTTCGGTTTTGAACTTTATAATAGACGCAACTGGACCGAAAATTTCATCTTTGTAGATTTCCATATTCTTGGTTACATCGGTTACAAGAGTCGGTTCGTAAAATAATTCACCTACGTCGCTTGCAGGTTTACCACCGATAGTGATTTTGGCACCCTTACTTCTGGCATCTTCAACTATACCGCTGACTTTCTTAAATTGTGCGATGTTTATCAGAGGTCCGACGCCTTCACCAGCTTTGAAGTTCTTCATTGCCTCTGAGAATTTACTGACGAATTGGTCGTAGACTTCTTCTTGGATTAAGAATTTGTTTGGTGATACGCATATCTGCCCGCTGTTCATGAACTTCGCCATTGTTCCCAGTTGTACGGCCAAATCAACGTTTGCAGATTTAAAAACTATGAATGGTGAATTACCTCCCAATTCCAGAGTGATCCTCTTTATATGCGAAGCACACTGTTGGTATAATATTTTTCCAACAGCTGTTGAACCAGTGAATGATAGTCCACGAATTAATGGGCTTTCACATAAGACTTTTCCAACGGCGGAGGCGTTTTCTCTAGCGCATGTTATCACGTTTAGGACTCCTTTGGGAAAACCCGCTTCATGGGCAAGTTGTACAGTAGCTAACGTAACCAGAGGAGAATCTTCGGCAGGCTTAATAACAAATGTGCACCCTGCAGCTAAAGCCACTGCCATCTTCTGAACGCTCAGCATTAAAGGGAAATTCCACGGTGAAATCAAGCCTACAACACCTAACGGCTGTCTTTCTACTAGCAACTTCTTACCTGGCACTGGACTAGAAATGATTTCACCATGTATTCTTTTAGCTTCTTCGGCATAGAACTCAACTGATGAGAGTATACCCTGCGCTTCGAAGGTAGCTACCGTGGCTGGCTTACCAGTTTCGGCCGATAGAATTTTCGCAAGTTCTTCGAGATTTGCTTGCAGTAGCTCTAACCATTTTCGCAGCAACGTTGACCTTTCCTGACCCGTGGTGTTTTGCCATGTTTGAAAAGCTGCACTGGCCGCAATAACTGCCTTTTCCGTGTCACTAGCGTCCATGTTCGGAACTGTAACGATAACTTCTCCATTTGATGGATTTCGAACTTCGAATGTTTTTTGACTTGATGCCGAAACCCATTCACCGTTTATAAAGGCTTTTTCTTTTGTAAGTCCCATGTTTCACAAAATGAAGCGACAATTTAAACTAACTGATTAATTCAAGCTGACTGTTTCACGTAAATTGCAAATATATACCATGTATGAAACAATTTTATCACTCAGATAAGAGTGAACAATGTGGTTTTAATTACTATCTTTGTAGTGATGATTTGCATTTTAAAGTGTGATATGGTAATTTTTTATATCAAGTATCGAACACGATGTCGGGAGATGGGTGTCTTAATAGATACATTTACAAACACTCACACACAAATTATTAAATAGAAATAAACAGAGTTACACGCGTTTTTAGATTTTTGACCTGAGATAGTTCAATTTTTAAACATGACAAGGATTCGTCTTGTTATCTATACAATATTTTAGATAAAATTAATTAAAATTCAGAAAAACTATATATTTTCTTAAGTGTTAGTATTGTACGCGTTCACATAAGTATAGGTCAATTTTTATGGCAGTCGACTAATGTCACTTATGACGTGAAATACGTACAAATTATATAAACAAAAATTTCAAATTATACTGATAACGGGTGATCCAATTTTGATTGCCGTCGCCGCACAGAAAAATCGATAATTTTTGATAATGCTCTAACTTATGTATTTGTTTGTACGCGTCATCAGACAACTTTTCATTGCTGTTTCATCTCTATCAGAACCAGATATATTAATTATCAAAAACTGCAAAATTAACAATATTATTATATTATATATACATATGTGTATATTATATAACTTATAACTAAAACTTTATAAGTTTTAGTTATAAGATATAGTTTAGATATAAGTATGAATAATGTGTATTTTATGTTTCATTTATTAAACAATGTTAATGAACAAGATAAATTAGTCGAAACTGCAGTCACACATTTAGTTTAATATAGTGCTATAACAATATAGTTATATAACAAAGCAGTTTTATACAGTGTGCACGCGGTCTACCTGCGGATGAATATCGACAAAACGCGAGTCAGTCTAGCCTCAGCGAAAATGTACTCGGATCCCCTCTTTTCCAACACTACACTCGACCAAAAAGCAGTTTGTATATTGATTTCTCGTACTAACTCATAGAAACTCTCAGTGTCGTCGTTTTATCACACAGTAAAATGCATCCGCAACTTGCTGGCAAGCACTTGTTATTGTCATTTATGGCATATCGCAAAGTAACTGCTTATAATATTAATATATGGTTATTGTTTACACAATATATGGAGTAGAATTGCAATTTGACAAGGGTTGAAGATACTGACAATGGTCTTGTTTTTGCTGTTAATTGACACATCTCCCTGAGGAGGCAGATTGTGACTTAAAGAGAAAAGATATTTCGAAGCGTTTTTTCCCTATGATAGTCACTCATTAAAAGCACCTTTTACATTTATTTTGTATTATACAGGTGTTCCATAACTTGGTGGCTGACCATAGATATAGTTTTTTTAAGTGGAACAGCTTGCATATTATTACATTTACCTCGTATAATTCTAACCCAAACAGTAATAATACAGTATAGGCCTAAAATTTAAAGTTTTCAATTTATTACCATTTTTCTGAAAAATTCAATGCTTTTACAAAACTATATTCCTCGAAATTGTTCATAAAAAAATGAGGTGTGGCCCCCACACGACTTTCTTATACGTATGAGCGTTTCAAACTATACAATTTTAAGAATTTTTTTATACAAAAATTATTCAAAATCCTATTCTAAGTACTTTCATTCTCTTAATAAATCGCTATAGAATGCATACTTTCCAAGATATCCGAAAGAAAAAGTGCTACTCGCTAAGAGTAAAAGTGCTACTTCCGGTCCGAATTTTGAATTTTCATGTATACAAAAAATATTGCAAATCTTACTCTAAATACTTTTGTACTCTTAATAAATATATATAGAATGCATAATTTACGACATATTTGCAAAAAATCGATATTCGGTAAGAGTGAAAGTGGTATTTCCGGTCCGAATTTTGACATTTTTTTTATACAAAAGATATTTAGAATTATCATTTAAGCACTTTTATACTGGTAATGTACCTGCCTAGAAAGCATGACTTGCGAGATATTCGCAGAAACCTCATTTTTTGTTTAACAATGAAATATTTGTTATTGTGTTTGACTACCTATTATGTTCCTCCTTAATATAAAAAACCATTATTTTTTACAAAATAAAACAATGTTTTTTATATTTCAAGATATTGCCGGCCACTACCAAAATTATATGTAGAATTACCGAACAGATGCAATAGCAAAAGCGCACGAGAAATACCTACGTCACTTGAACGTCATATATTATTTCTAATTGCAAAACACGTAATTGCCAAATTAATTTAATAATAAGTTTACCTTTGTATGGAACTAATACCTCATTATTTTTTGTTATATTATGTCCGTCCATATCTTTCACAGTAACAAATTCCATTTGTTATATCTTTTAATAACTCTTATGTATTCGACAAGGGGTAAAATAGCACCAACATAAAAAAAAATATATCGGTGTTACTTGATTTGTTGCCAGGGCGCATGTCGAGTAGCATTTACTTACCTATTATATACAAAGTACAAATAGTTACCCGGAAACTCTGACTATTTATTGAACGGTTTTTTTTTACTTTTGTCACGCGAAACAAGAAGTTTTAGAACTGCATGGTCGGAACAGTTTTTTTCAAATCACGTGTGCACTAGTTGTAGAATTGTTCAGACTGGGGGTCTGAACAAACCTTAAAATTATTAGCAAATATTTTATAGTTAAAATGGAAAAACTATTAACTAAAAAAATCAAATTGATAACATTTGAAATAATTATACTTTGTCATTACATTAATCAATAACTGTTAAATATGACAAAAAAATAGTTTTTAAGGTTTAAATATAAAAATTATAATAGCAACTACTACAGTCACATTTAAAACAATTTAACAGGATACATGTACAGAACTGACGGAACACCTGTTGAAAGTAACTAGTTTATTGAAATTCAAGAAATAAACAAATACAGAAATAAACACAATGTAATCTATATAATCCGAAAAATTAAACTACCACGTTTTCTAAACGTATTCTTAGTTATATACGCTTTTCAAATTTGTATAAAACAAATATTCAGTTGTTCAATTTACTCAATTATTGGTTAGTCCCTATAGAAAATAGTAAAGTACATAATATATTTAAGAAAGAATATATTTCAAAAAGGTCTGTTTTACAAATTTCCTATACATATGTACTTAAGGTAACTAAATTCATCGATGCCATAGTGGGAGCCTTCCTTACCAATACCAGATTCTTTAATACCACCAAATGGTGCTGTACTAGGCAAGAACAGAGTATCATTAACCCAGACCGTACCGCTCTGCAGACGTTTACTAACTCTGAATATTTGGCTGACATCTTCCGAAAAGAAATAGGCACCTAAACCTTTTTCCGTGTCGTTGGCCATAGTAACCCCTTCTTCTTCAGTTTTGAACTTTATGATGGAAGCGACGGGTCCAAAAACTTCATCAGTATAAATGTACATGTTCTTCGTCACATTCGTTATCAGTGTTGGCTGGTAGAACAATTCACCAACATCACTTGCTGGTTTTCCGCCCATGACGATTTTCGCACCCTTGGTTTTAGCGTCTTCTACCATGGTACTGACTTTCTTGAATTGTGTGGAATTTATCAGCGGACCAATAGAGACTCCTGGCTTTATATCTTCCATAGCTTTGGCGAATTTCTTCAGGAAGTCGTCATAAACGTTTTCCTGAACGAGTATTCTATTAGCGGCTATACAAGCCTGTCCGCAGTTTATGAATTTTGACTGTAAACCACATTGTACAGCTTTATCAATGTCAGCTGAATTAAAAACGATGAATGGGGAATTACCACCCAATTCCAATGTTACTCGCTTTACATACGGAGCACATTGTCCATACAAAATCTTACCGACTGCTGTTGAACCAGTAAATGATATTCCTGCCACTAATGGACTTTGGCATAACACTTTTCCGATAGCTGAAGCATTTTCACGATTGGAGGTTACTACATTTATAACTCCTTTCGGAATGCCTGCTTCGTCAGCTAATTGCACAATAGCAAGAGTAACTAATGGCGAATCTTCGGCCGGTTTTATAACGCATGTACAACCTGCAGCTAAAGCCGTGGCTATTTTTTGTGCACTCAATACTAATGGAAAATTCCATGGTGTTATCAAGCCGACTGTGCCAAGTGGCTGTCTTTCTACGAGCAATTTTTTACCTGGAACTGGGCTGGAGATAATATCACCTTGGATCCTTTTAGCTTCCTCAGAAGAATTTTCAACAGACGACGCCGTCATATTAGCTTCCATGATGGCATCAGAAGGCGGTTTACCAGTTTCAGACGACAAAATGTTCGATAGTTCTTCAGAATTTTTTTGCAAAAGTTCAAACCACTTTTTCAAAAGGGTTGATCGGTCTTGTGCTGTTGTGTTTTGCCATGTTTTAAAGGCTTCGTTGGCAGCTAACACGGCCTTTTCAGCATCAGTAGCATCCATATTCGGTACAATTCCGACGACTTCTCCATTTGCTGGATTTTTAACTTCAAACGTTTTGCCATTTGAAGCTGCAACCCATTCACCATTAATAAAAGCCTTGTCTTTTAATAACACCATGATTGTTAAGTAGTTTGTTACTTCTTCGATACTACAGCACCAACTGGCAAACTGAAATCTCTCTTACAGGAACGCCGTATTTAATATATGTATCTTATGTACATATATGAATTTATTATCTGTTTGTGTGCATATATATATTGTGTACTCCCGGAGACTAAAGAAGTTATCTATCCAAACAATTATTTGTGTATATGTAATAAATAACAAATGATAGCATTTAAACTGACTATTGTCAACGATGTTTAGCATTTTACTCGGTAAAGGTCAGTTCAAAGCCAATGTAAAAAAAAAATGGAATTTTAAACAAATTGTGTAGTACACATGTTTGTTGTTGTTTTGGATAAAGATATTGTAGAAAAAAATAACGTTTGTTGTAAATAAGATATAGTCCAGTAAAAATATCGCTTAGAAGAGGGAAATCTACAAAAAAATAGCGTAATTTTCTCGGTAGTGTAATATATTCTCGGCATAATTGTAGATTTGAGGGGTTCTCCAAGTGTCAGTGGCGCCGCTATCGCGAGTAACGCGTTTAATTCTATATCTCGAGAACAATTCGGTTTACCTTTTCTCTTATATATTGGATATATTTTGTTCTAGCATCGATATTTTCCGAGTTATTTCGTTAGAAATGCCCAAACCTTCCTACTTTCGTCTTTTTTGCCTCTAACCTTCCAACCTTCAGGACAATTAATATCAAAATATATATTGAGTTTATATATATATATATATATATATATATATATATATATAAAAAAAAAAGTAAGATGTGAATAACTATTCACTGGGATTGTTCGGTCAATGAAATACAATAATAGAGTAATCTATTTATTCATTGGTCAATATTTCGGAAACATTTTTTTCCATCTTCAGGACCTCTACAATGTTGACAATTATTTAGTGTAATAAACTGATGTTAATTAATAAATTACTTACATGAATCTAAGACATTTATATTTTGCTAACCTCTGTGACACGTGTTCATATGCAAACTCAAGCACGTTGAAATTACTAAATGCAAAAAGGATCATAATACTCACAACAACAAAATTGAAATGTAGTTAATATTAAAAACCATAATTCGGTGATAATTGTTATCATATTAAAAGTAAACATCAAAATAAAATTACAAACGTTAAACACATTAAAACCTGTCAAGTATTTCGAACTGCGGGGAGTAGAATGGGATATCAATAGCAATGTGATTGTCACATCGGACAAACAGCCGACGGGTACGCGCAACCCAAAATACACCAAACATCTACGGGGGTCGACCATTAATACTCTTACGTGTACGGGTGATGTTAAGTAAATTGGAATATATAACGCTTATGTTGTCTATGTCCTGTCTATTGTTCATAGAGTGTTCTTGTTCTCTAATATAACACATTTCCAAAAATTCACGCTTGCGGTTATTGCTTTCGGTTGCGAGGACCTCCACGGCCGACCACTCGGCATTATGATCCATCTCGTTTATATGTCCCGCCAGCGCACAATACTGAGGCTTGCACCGAACATCAGACTTGTGCTGTGTTATTCTATTTTTAAGACGCTGCCTCGTCTGGCCTACGTAGACCTGCTCGCAATCCAAACAACGCAACCGATATATGACATTCATTTTATTTACAGTCTCAGTACTATCCTTGACCTTAGTTAAAAATGTTCTACCCGTTTTTAAGTTATATTTAGCAATCGTTAAAGTAACATGGTTCGGCAACGTCTTTATAAGTTTATCTGTAAGATTGGGGATGAAAGGTAGTGATCTGTATACAGTTAATGACTGAGGGGCTTGTTCTTTAGGGGTGTATTGAGTATGGGAATAGTTGATATTGTATAAAAGCCTGTTTAAAAGGGTGGATGGATAAGAATTTTCTAACATCGTGTCATAGAGTCTCCTGATGTTCCGTTCACGAAAAGAGTGATGGCAAATGCGTATGATGCGGTTTTTTAAATTTAAAACACTGTTGATTTTCATTTTGTAGGGATGATTAGAATAGTAATGTATATAACGTCCCGACGCCATAGGCTTTATATAGTAATCAAGTATAATGGTGGTATCATTCCTGATAAGTTTTGTGTCCAGGAACGGTACTGAATTATCAGTTTCATGTTCAATAGTGAACTTTATATGGGTGTCATAGGAATTAAAAACGTCTAAAATTTCTTGGGAGCAACCTACATGTATAGCTGTGATTATATCATCAACATACTTCTTCATGAAGGGAACATCAAAAGACAACCTAGCAATACAGTCATCCAAGAGGTCATCCATGATATATTGGGCTATAATAGGGCTGATTTTGGAGCCCATAGGGCATCCTTGTATTTGAGCATAATAGTGTTTATCAAAGACAAAATAGTTTGACTGAAAAACGAACTCGATCACGTTAATGAATTCTGCTTGAGGTATGCTAGTGTGAACGCTCAACTGTTGCCAGTGTCTAACGACACTTGTCACCAACAAATCCTTAGTGATGTTGGTAAAAAGTGACACAACATCTAAACTTATGACAACATAATTATTAGGCAATTCAAACCCATTAATGAACTCGGCAAACTGAAAAGAGTCACCCGTATAGTACAGGTTATCAGAATTGTATGAGTTTGTAAGAATCTCTGTGGTGAAAATAGTCAAGCTGTCGGTAGGAGAGTTGATCATCGCTACAATAGGTCGAAGAGGCATACCCTGCTTGTGATGTTTGTACAGGGCCAAACTCACAAATATTTTAACCAATTTTTATCAGAGAGGCGTGGATGGGTGTAAAATCGTGGATCAATTTTATCGCGAATGTAGAAAGTTTTTGAGAGATCATCCAGAGCTTGTTGTTTTGAAGTCGGACAAGGGTAATGTTACCGTAGTTATGGGGAGACGTACTTATACTGACAAGATGAACGAACTATTGAGTGACAGCAGCACTTACAGTGCCCTGTCAAGAGATCCCACCAACAGTATAATCAGGAAAAATAACACCATAGTTAAACGACTGCAGAACGAACAGTTTATCACTGGTGAGTGTGCTAAAAAGCTTACTACACGTGATGGCGAGGTACCTAAAATTTATGGTGCCCCTAAACATCACAAGCAGGGTATGCCTCTTCGACCTATTGTAGCGATGATCAACTCTCCTACCGAGAGCTTGACTATTTTCACCACAGAGATTCTTACAAACTCATACAATTCTGATAACCTGTACTATACGGGTGACTCTTTTCAGTTTGCCGAGTTCATTAATGGGTTTGAATTGCCTAATAATTATGTTGTCATAAGTTTAGATGTTGTGTCACTTTTTACCAACATCACTAAGGATTTGTTGGTGACAAGTGTCGTTAGACACTGGCAACAGTTGAGCGTTCACACTAGCATACCTCAAGCAGAATTCATTAACGTGATCGAGTTCGTTTTTCAGTCAAACTATTTTGTCTTTGATAAACACTATTATGCTCAAATACAAGGATGCCCTATGGGCTCCAAAATCAGCCCTATTATAGCCCAATATATCATGGATGACCTCTTGGATGACTGTATTGCTAGGTTGTCTTTTGATGTTCCCTTCATGAAGAAGTATGTTGATGATATAATCACAGCTATACCTGTAGGTTGCTCCCAAGAAATTTTAGACGTTTTTAATTCCTATGACACCCATATAAAGTTCACTATTGAACATGAAACTGATAATTCAGTACCGTTCCTGGACACAAAACTTATCAGGAATGATACCACCATTATACTTGATTACTATATAAAGCCTATGGCGTCGGGACGTTATATACATTACTATTCTAATCATCCCTACAAAATGAAAATCAACAGTGTTTTAAATTTAAAAAACCGCATCATACGCATTTGCCATCACTCTTTTCGTGAACGGAACATCAGGAGACTCTATGACACGATGTTAGAAAATTCTTATCCATCCACCCTTTTAAACAGGCTTTTATACAATATCAACTATTCCCATACTCAATACACCCCTAAAGAACAAGCCCCTCAGTCATTAACTGTATACAGATCACTACCTTTCATCCCCAATCTTACAGATAAACTTATAAAGACGTTGCCGAACCATGTTACTTTAACGATTGCTAAATATAACTTAAAAACGGGTAGAACATTTTTAACTAAGGTCAAGGATAGTACTGAGACTGTAAATAAAATGAATGTCATATATCGGTTGCGTTGTTTGGATTGCGAGCAGGTCTACGTAGGCCAGACGAGGTCAGCGTCTTAAAAATAGAATAACACAGCACAAGTCTGATGTTCGGTGCAAGCCTCAGTATTGTGCGCTGGCGGGACATATAAACGAGATGGATCATAATGCCGAGTGGTCGGCCGTGGAGGTCCTCGCAACCGAAAGCAATAACCGCAAGCGTGAATTTTTGGAAATGTGTTATATTAGAGAACAAGAACACTCTATGAACAATAGACAGGACATAGACAACATAAGCGTTATATATTCCAATTTACTTAACATCACCCGTACACGTAAGAGTATTAATGGTCGACCCCCGTAGATGTTTGGTGTATTTTGGGTTGCGCGTACCCGTCGGCTGTTTGTCCGATGTGACAATCACATTGCTATTGATATCCCATTCTACTCCCCGCAGTTCGAAATACTTGACAGGTTTTAATGTGTTTAACGTTTGTAATTTTATTTTGATGTTTACTTTTAATATGATAACAATTATCACCGAATTATGGTTTTTAATATTAACTACATTTCAATTTTGTTGTTGTGAGTATTATGATCCTTTTTGCATTTAGTAATTTCAACGTGCTTGAGTTTGCATATGAACACGTGTCACAGAGGTTAGCAAAATATAAATGTCTTAGATTCATGTAAGTAATTTATTAATTAACATCAGTTTATTACACTAAATAATTGTCAACATTGTAGAGGTCCTGAAGATGGAAAAAAATGTTTCCGAAATATTGACCAATGAATAAATAGATTACTCTATTATTGTATTTCATTGACCGAACAATCCCAGTGAATAGTTATTCACATCTTACTTTTTAACGTAGTCGGTCGTGGATTTCCACTCAACTATCTTATATATATATATATATATATATAATATTTTTTAATTAGATTCAAAATAGAGAATTAATGTGTGCAATAATTATTTTTAATTCCACCTTATCTCTATCTTATTATCGTTTATCTATTATAAAACGATATATGATTTGGTTATTTTAAAAATAAAATCGTGATAAATGTCATTGTATTTGATATTTTTAATTTCATGTACCTAATCGGTTTTCATTAAACCGTGTAAGTCCCAATGGCGGCTTTCTTGATAAATCAAGTGAAGCACTGATTCACCTTTAATTTCTGTACAATTAGTGAATATTTTATTCCATGTTTCTTAAAATTTTCGCTCGGAAAATAAGTTAAAACTAATTTCTTTCCTATAAGAAAAAGAGTGTGATTTATATTATAATAATAATACAATAGAAAACTATTATTAATATGTTCATATTTTCATATTGTAATATTTCCGTATTTTAAATGAGAGTGGAATGCTCGTCTCTTAAGCAAAACTACGAACTCGACAAAGTGAATCAATTCATAATTTGCCGCAAATTGGTCCACCTGTTTGTCATGACAACGACGCGTAGGCCGTAAGCGAGGGGCGATCGCATTACGTCATCCTAGTGAAGCAACGTATTATTGCTTCATTCGTTCCAAGAAATTGCCGCAAAATTACACACCACGACGATGGAGTGCAAGAAAGAATGTTAATTCTTTGTTTTCAACACTCAAGCGCGAAAATAAAGAAGAGTCGATGCACAGGAATAGGTAAATTATTAATATACCTGATATTAATTTCCAACTGTTTTATGTATAAACCACCTACTGCTCGAAATTTTAGTATAAGTGTAAATCACGGCCACCATACAGAGTTATAATTGCGTCTACCACCAACGTGTTGGTCTACATTCTTTCTTTTTTAGTAAATAGTACACAACTATATACGCTGAAGTCGCAATGTCCATCTTGTTTAGAAAATATTTAAGGACTGATCATTGGAGGATAGAACGGCATTATGTTCGCGCTGATGTTACGCCACGACGTTCTGCTGCACCTCAAAACTTCATCACACTGTAACTTCGTTACGTAACACGGAATGTTACGCTGTGCTGTTACGGTACGATGTTCTGTTGCATGTGTGTAGCCACCTTATGTCGCTTCTATAGATTGAATTTAAAAACGGTGTAAAGGATACATCGGCGGCAAAAAGTAACGTTAACAACCTTGTCAGTCAGAGTTACAAGCTTTTTATATTGAGAAGTAATGCTTTCAGGAGCAGTGTTATGTGACATACAAGATATTTATTGTGGATTTCGTAGTGAATATGAATGATTGTGCTTTCATTATTTCAATATTATTAATTAAATAGTCTTAATAATTACTGATAGTAGCAGGGGAAAACTATGTGATCATCATCAGTAGCACTGATTAATAAAAACCGCGTTGTCTGTACACCGTAGCATATACAGAACAGCACTGGAGTGTTACGTTGAGCAGATAACGCGGTTTTTATTAATCAGTGCTACTGATGATGAGCACATGGTTGTTGAGATGTGTATCTAACTTTCTGTGCATTAGTGTGGTTAAGGTGACTTTTGTTTAGTATCACGCCACAGTCTTCGATTAAGTTTCTTAAATACAGAGTCATTCAGCGCGCTCTCGAAAGAGAACGAATCTACTGTGATGTGTTTCTCGAAATGACTTAAATCACTTGAAAATTGAGTGTCTACTGACTATGTAATATTAGTAATAATTATAATCTTGCACATCTTAAATTGCAACTGATTAGCGAAATTAAATTCTAAAAACTTCGCCGTCGGTAGGATTCGAACTTAGGTCTCCATGGTTTTCCGGACCTGAATGCTACCAACAGTACCACCAGGGAATGTACGAACGAATCATTTTTGACATCTATAAAAATTAATGTAATTTCGTGGCAAAAGAGAAGGTTGAAATTTGTTTGAAATTCGCAGTTGTTCAACAATTAATTTGAAGACGGTTCAACTTTCTAACAAAAAGTGTAGAAAATATAGTTATTTTAATTTTTATGTGGAGTTTGTAGATATATTTTTGTATGAAAACATTATCGCGCTTTTTATATTGTAAATAATAGGAACTTAAGTAGTGATAATATAATTAATTAATATACGTCAACAAGCTTATAAGCAAGATACACATATATTAATGTATTACGTGAGTAATATACGACTCAGGTGATGTTACTTGCATATTTCTTATCACAAAATATGCAAGTGTGGATAAGCACAATAATTGTCCCGTAAAGGACGAAATAAGATATACGTATTCAGATGGACTTACTTATTATTATGTGTTTGACTATTCTATACCTTGTCTCAGAATAAGAAGGAGTGATTCAAATATCGCGCCAAAATGGCGTATATTTTTAAAGTATTTCATTGGTTCTTGCGTAGGCAAGTTTAACATGGGAAAATAAGTTTGACATTTTATATTTATAGCCAAACCATAACCTAGTCTCTTACATTTTTACTTTGGTTTATTATACTTCATTGTGTTATTAAATAAAATCCGTACTTTTATGTACAGCATGAGTATGCGTTGATCAGACGGCTTAAGACCTAGGGAACAAGTAATCATGCATTTGAAACTTTGAATTTGATGAATCTGTCAAAAATACTGTACGTCAGTGCAAAAATCAAACATTCAACAATTAATATCATTGCAAAAATAACTATAGATGAGTTCATACCATAAATGAACTGGACAACTCACACATATTCTAGAATTGACTCATTAATTTCAAGTAAGTGTTAATTAAATACTAATTATATTACCACATGTTCATATACATGTTATATTTCAGATATGTCAAACGTAAAGAAACCTGTACTAATAGAAAAAGGTGAAAATATCTGGTGGAGAATATGGGAGAAAGTTTGGATTGCCACAAGTATAATGAGTGCACGACAAGCTTTGATGAAAACCTGTCAAACGTAAAGAAACCTGTACTAATAGAAAAAGGTGAAAACATCTGGTGTAGAATATGGGAAAAAGTTTGGATTGCCACAAGTATAATGAGTGCACGACAAGCTTTGATGAAAACCTGTAGGATTAAATAGCCATACCGATAAAGATAGGCAATTAAGAATACTTCATATAGGATCTGAATTGATACATAAGATGAAGTTGCTTCAAAAAATCCCCTTTCAGAATAGCACTTATATGAGAACTTTTGACAGAAGCAATTATAAATGTCACAATAAGTATTTGGAAAAATTGTGCCGACCATGTAAATTTTTAATCTTTTTAACATGATGTGAACACTAAATTATTGTTAATTTCCAATATACTGGGGTGTCTCTAAAAGGTGCGGAAAAAACGCTACCACACATTTCTGAGTGCAAAATATGACGATCTAACCCAACTTACCTCAGTCCAAAAGTGGATGCTTTCGGAGATACAGAGTATAAAAAGTTCAATTTGGTTTTAGTTTTTTATAAATAATTTCTGTAATAATTGGTATATTGTCACAATATTTGGGTAGGGGTGGGGGGGTTTCGTGGGGTAAAAAATTTAAATCTGCTCTCATTTTCATTGCAAAATGTAGAGGGCGCCACCTGCGGCATATTGTATCCATTTAAAACGTAATAAATTTTTTGAGACACACTGTATTTAACTTTTAAATAAAAATTCTTATTCTCCAATGTTTTTTACCTAGAAAAGGTATACCTGGTAGGAGTTGATTGGAGCAGCCGTTTATGAGTAATCTGGATATAAAAAATTCATTCCGTATATGGACACATATGCTTCTGTAATTTGGGTGTTATTCTTGTGGCAATTCAATGCAATGGTGCATCCACGTTTGGACTGAGGTAAGTTGGGTTAGATCGCCCTCAGAAATGTGTGGTAGCGTTTTTTCCGCACCTTTTAGAGACACCCTGTATATATAGTAGAAATAAATATTTGTTATACTTTATATATTTTCATAATAAATAAATTTTAATAGGGAATAATAATTAGTAATGTGTAGGTATATATGTAATTATCTTTGCAGTTTGTGTAAACAACTTCAGCCGATGTAAATTTTTCTATTTATTACTGTTGAATGTAAGATTCACATTTCCAAGACTAGTTGCTTGAATTTACCTCCTCAAAGTTTGTAGCAGTAATACGAATGATTTATCTGTATAAGTTCTTTATTGATATTTAAAATAGAAACTAATAAGCAAAACCTTTTCTGCAAGTTCTTATGGACATTTTGATAAAAGATAAAAGGTTTGATTCATTCTTGCTCTCTGATACAAATATTTAATAATAAATAGACTTGATTCACAATTTTCAAGTTGGTATAGCACATTCACTAAAATGTGCAGTAATAATATATTATAACGGCAATCCTCCTCAAAACACTCAGAACAAAGTCTATGCTTTCATTTGTAAATTGGGCCTATATCTTTATCCATAGAATCTTCTAATTTTTTTTGTAAAACTAGAATGAACAGATTTGAATGTTAAGAGATTTGTATTCATCAAATTATAGATGTATGCACCTACTTGTGTTTATAACTTTACTCTCCTGTTTCCAATTGCCGTGCACTCGTATTGCTGTTTCGACTGGTAGAATGAAAAGCGGCACATCCATCTATTTTAACGAAAGTAGTAAATGAAACACAAAACAGCTAAATCCTTGGTTAGAATTAATACAGTTCTTCTAACCTCAATTGTCATGATGTCATATCAAATTGTCTACTAAATTTTAAGCTATGTGTTCCATGTTTTGGCGGGATATTTGAATCACTCCTTCTTATTCTGAGACAGGGTATAATGAAAAAAAGTGAATTTGTTATAAACAGCAGAAATGTCTTATATACATTTATTGCTACAAAATATCAATATTATCTTCTAAAATCATTATGAACTATATGCTTGATGCTGTCTATTGATGCAACTAAAATTTTTTGAATATTGATGTGCAACTTTCAGGACAGGGGAATTTAAAAAACAAGATTTATAAAATATCTAATCAGAAGTCTCTCTTCTTATCTCTAGAAATATCTGTTCTCTCATTTCAAGAACTGGTCCTAGTGGGATTCCGAACTGTCGACACGACGCCAAATCTACACCCCTTTAGCGATTCTCGTAAAGGGACGATTGACATTCTTACAATTTCGTAGAGAACGCGAGTTCTGAATCAACGTACGCTCTAATGATGACTCCAAGCTACCTTTTTCATCAAAACTCCCATTGTAATATACTTTTTAAATCAGAGGTGACTGTATTTTTTTAATTACAAATGTGAATTAGTATAATTAGTTGTCTATAATGAATATGCAACTAATGATACTTATAAATATACATATACTGGGGTGTCTCTAAAAGGTGCGGAAAAAACGCTACCACACATTTCTGAGGGCAAAATATGACGATCTCACCTAACTTACCTCAGTCCAAAAGTGGATGCTTTCGGAGATACAGAGTGTCAAAAGTTCAATTTGGTTTTAGTTTTTTATAAATAATTTCTGTAATAATTGGTATATTGTCACAATATTTGGGTAGGGGGGGTTTCGTGGGGTAAAAAATTTAAATCTGCTCTCATTTTCATTGCAAAATGTAGAGGACGCCACCTGCGGCATATTGTATCCATTAAAAACGTAATAACTTTTTTGATACACACTGTATTTAACTATTAAATAAAAATTCTTATTCTCCAATGTTTTTTACCTAGAAAAGGTATACCTGGTAGGAGTTGATTGGAGCAGCCGTTTATGAGTAATCTGGATATAAAAAATTCATTCCGTATATGGACACATATGCTTCTGTAATTTGGGTGTTATTCCTGTGGCAATTCAATGCAATGGTGCATCCACTTTTGGACTGAGGTAAGTTGGGTTAGATCGCCCTCAGAAATGTGTGGTAGCGTTTTTTCCGCACCTTTTTGAGACACCCTGTATATATATATGTATATATATATATATATGTATTAACCGACCTTATCAAGCCTAAAACAGTATATTACACCTATGATACCAGGCCCGACACTTACTTACGAAGCCCGATTTCGGGACTATGATTTGACTAAGCTGGAAAAATTGTATTTTTTGATTCAGTTCCATAATTTAAATAAAGAAATGATTTCTACGTATTTCGTGTCTTAATTTTGTTGCTGTAATATGATTTTGGGACATTTAAATCAAGCAGGACATAATCATCAATTTTATTGTGGGGTACAAATGTATTCAGCACTGTACGATATTATTATTATATACTAACACAAGGAAAATAATTATGGGAAGTAATAATAGAATAAAATGCAGAAAATATTGAATAAGGTGAAAACACAAATTTCACAACAACTGGATGTTCAAACATACAAGAAAATTGATTTTATCTATTTTTTTTTTTGTAGACACGCTTCAAACTCTGCTTTGATGATGCAGCTTCGTCATCTTCATTTTAGTGTTCCGATTCAGAGCTACAATAAAGATCTCTGTGTAGCTCAATTTCATTTAGACTTGTTCCCTTAAACTCGTTTCCTTTACCTTTATCCATTAATAACAGTATTTTTGCAACTTTGGCTGTCTGATAAATGTCTTGTGGTAATCTTAAAAAAATCTGTATAACTCCGTATGGGTTCTTTTTGTGTGACCTATAAAGCTTGCGACTTGTTCCATTTCGCAATCTTCCATACTCATTAGCTGTAAAGTTGTTGATATGTATTTTCGTAACCTTGTAGATATTAAAAGCATTGGCTTTATAGCCCCACAATTTAAGGCTAATTTTCTAATAACATTTGTTCCGCTCATCCACCTACAAGTATCTTCTGACCCCGGGGTAACCACATTGCTGCTTTCCCTTACTTTCAACTAGCATCTTATACATTTTTCTTTCTTTCTTATTATTTTTTCATCTGTAATGAGGGATTTTAAGAACGCCTCCTAATTACAATTTATATTACCACTACTTGTATAAGCCTCTATTTTTAAATACTGAACGTCGCATATTCGTTTTCGGTTAAACATGACTGTTAAGGTCAAGACGCATTCAGTTAAAATTTTATAGTTCATTTTAATGTGCATATCTGATGGTAAATTATTTAGTGTGTTTTATGCGTTATCCTCACAGTTATATAGATATAAGTGGAATATTTTGTATATCGTTTGTTAGAGGTAATTATACTGGCCTTTGCCATTGTTTTTCTTTAAGACTCTTTAAAGCTAAACTAGCCAACTCATTGCACCAGTGACCCTGAATCAATTTCTTCAGTTCTTTTATTTCCTTCTTTCGTTCTTCTCTATCTGAACAAGTAATGTTAGGTAAATTTCGTTTTTCTATGGCAAGTTTAAATGCAACGTCGTACACTATCTTTAAGGATGTTCCCATGTGCAAAGAAAGCGAAGGAGCATTACATCAATTTGTCCCAGGGTCAAATCCACTTATTTTTTTAGCTGCTATTAGGAGATATATGTAAACATTTCTGGTTTTAAGGCGTCAAATAAGCCTACAATATCCTTATTTATCGATTTCAAAGCTCTTAATAGTCTGGCAAGTCCTCTCATCTTGTTTGAAACTACAATAACCATTTGTTCTCTTTTATGGGTATTTAATAAAAATTCTTCATATAAGCAAATTAAAGATCATTTTTTGCGGTAAAACTTATGTCATTTGCACAAATTATTTCAAACACCTCTGATTTTATACGCGAAGTCTTTAGAAAATCGTAATTTCTTGAGGTAATAGAAGCCATAAATATTTGTGAGTTTGTTAAGCATTTGTTGCTTACTTTCTCAATATCCGCTGGTTTGCTTTTACATGTTTTAACATGCTTAAATAATAATTCTCGAGAGTAATGACCCAGACAATATTTCTTACTGGATTTAAAACACCTTTCTCCACCCTTAAATGAATGTGACCTTTTTTAAAGAAGAAGCTATAGCCAAACGTTTTTTACTTCTTAGCTTATAACTCTGAAGTAACAGCGCAGTACGTAAAATATTTCATGCGATCAACATCAAAATTAATATTCAACAAGGTTTAAAATAATGTATTCCTATGATTTCTGTTTACAAAAAACAGTATTTGTGGTGAAATAACATAACAGCTAAAATGTATACAGGCTGATTCATTTTCGGTCCTCACCATGACGATCTCGCTTATTATTAGATATAGAGTATAGGTTCGAATTTGGCAAAGTTGTTAAATTTTGTGTTTGTTATGAATTCATAAAGAAAAAGGACCTGTGGCAAATGACGTTCGTTTAACAAAAAAGTGAAACCCCCATTTTGTTCTTTTACTTGTAACACTTAAATTTGGCTTTGTAGAGAAAAAGTAAAAACACATTCTTATGGCCACTTTTAAACCTCTATGCATTGGAGGACTCGAAATTTTTATATGACGTTTCGTTTCTTTCTAGCCATCATCAACTATCTAATTACTGGATTTAGACACCTTCAGAAAGAGTCTTTGTTTTCTAATTTCACCATGTACTATATGTTGACAAAAGTTTTTGATATGCTTTAATTGAAAGAGTAAATTTTAAGAATAAATTAGGTAGCCATGAAATTTCAATCCGTCAAATATATCATTTATCGTTCATTAGCAAAGGGCGGAATATATGCACGTCAATTCAGTTAAAATATGCGCATATATATGCATCGTTTTTCTCTGAAATATGCAACAATATGCATTTATTTGTCAAAATATGCAATTATATGCCTTGAATATAACATGGAAAAATGGAAATAAAGAAACGCCGACTCTTACAAAAATTATTTATTTTAAGTAAAATTAAAAGAAAAACATAATAGGTACAATTTTCAACCTGAAATAGTATAAAATGCATTTATAACGATATATTTTTCAAAATTTTCCAATAAAAATGTTTGCCTTCTGTCTGTAAAAATATGTTTGTACAAAGAAAAAGTTCTTTCAACATCTACCGATGTGATCTGGCAATATTTTAATTTGGGTAGTAAGTTATAAGGCCAAGGTACTTCGTTGGATGGTTTACTATCAAAAATATTTTTGACTTCCATTAAATACTTAAAGCCTTCATTCTTTCCCACAATAACTTCGAGTTTTCTTCTTACTTGATTTCCTACATAACCGGGAACTTTTTTGCATTTGTCGGAAAAAGTTTCAACAATATTAATTGATTCTCTTAAACTTATATTCCTACTTTCTAACGAAGTTATTATATCTGGTACAAAACTAAAATTAACCTTAATAAAAACAAGTTCCTTAGCTAAATTTACATTTTTGAATAATGCTTGACTTTGCACTACACACTGCGAATTGTCTTCTAAATCTAAAACTATGTCTTTAATGGCTTCAAAATGGTCTGCGTAGAATATCGCGGCCTTAATCCATGTTCCCCATCGAGTAATTACGGGCTCTGGAGGTAAACAAACTCCTGGCAATTTCTCTCTATAGATCTGCACTCTTAGAGGTGCTTTCAAAAACACTTTCTTTACATTTGAAATTAATTTGTTCACCAAGGGATATGCTGTTCTAATAATTTCTGCAACTCTGTTTATCCCGTGTAAAAGACAAGTGACATGTACCATATTGGGATAAAATATTTTTAAGTTTTGGCCTACTTTAACCATATACGGCGCTGCGTCAGACAAAACCACTAAAAACTTCTCTACTGGAACTGGATTTGGTAAAAAAAAATTTGATAGAGACTGCTGAATAAATCGAGTTACGGTCTCATTATTTGTTTTGTCTAACTGTTTAGAAGATATTAAATATGGTTTCCCTGGCTCATTTTCTTGAAGCCCTCCAATCATAAGATGTGCGATATATCGACCACATGAGTCTGTGCTTTCATCAACAATAATATAAAAATGTTCATCGCCCAGTGTAACTTTAATTTCTCCCATTACGGTTTCGTATACTGTTTGCACATTCTTCTTTCTAAGTGTGGATTCGTCAGGGATGTTTTGATTACAATATTTTTGCAAAAAATCTCTGAATTGTGTATTTTGCAGTTTCTTCAAAGGTATATTTGCTGCGACTAAAGCTTTGCATAAGTCTTGATGAAACACCTCCTTTTCACTCTTTGGTTTGACATTTTGAAATGCGGTTTGCACACACTGCTGAACAGGCACTGATTTATTTTTCTGCAACTTAGCTTTATGCATAGCTGTTTTCAAGTGTTGATCAATTTGGAACTTCTTTTCACAAACAATGATTTTGGCACAAACTTTGCAAAACACTTTATCCCCACTAAACTCCAACTCAGGAAAATTTTTAATCCACGAAGCGGCTTTCGGCATTTTAGGCGTTTGAAATAAAATATTTTCGAAATCACTCTTTTCACACTGGAATCTATCGACAAACTAAACTATACAATATAAATATAAAAGAATAGACCACATCTGCTCTCCATTAGGCAAGCTGATTACTTGCAAATTCCTAAACACCCAATAAATGCCGGCAATAAACCATATAATAATAAAAACTATACAATATAAATATAAAAGAATAGACCACATCTGCTCTCCATTAGGCAAGCTGATTACTTGGAAATTCCTAAACACCCAATAAATGCCGGCAATAAACCATATAATAATAAAAACTATACAATATAAATATAAAAGAATAGACCACATCTGCTCTCCATTAGGCAAGCTGATTACTTAGAAATTCCTAAACAGGGTCGCACTTAATCTTTTCATAAAACGAAAAACATAAAAATATGCACACAAATTTTATTTTTCCCGAAATATGCAATTTTTTGTGAAATTTGTTAAAATATGCAAAATATGCAAATATATGCACTTTGCATATATTCCGCCCTTTATTCATTAGTAATACAAAAGTGTCATACACCAACGAAGAGAAACGAGATATGTTAATTATTCTTTATTCTTCAAACCAAAATTCAACAGTAGCGAGTGTTGTGTAAGGGTTTTTATTATTTAAGATTGGTAGCGATTGGTAGTTTTAGACTAGAATAGGGTTTTTGTCAACGAACCAGATACAGAGATAATGGCTTCTAGTAGCGCCATACATATGTATAAGATTTAATATCTGTTACTGTAGCATTGTTAATAAAGTGTTTTAAAATGAAAAGTGTGTTAACGTTTAATTAAAACGAATCCACATAAGAAACAACAAAACATGGTGTCAGAAGTGTTAATTAAAACGTGATAACAATCCTGATAACATACTAGTTCCCGCCAATAGATAGGCAACGAAAACAAAATGGAGTGCAAACCACCAGAACAATTTTCCATGGAAGATTCAATTAGTAAATGGCCGAAATGGAAACAAAGGTTCGAGATTTTTATGCTAGCATCAGGAAAAAGTAAAGAACAGGAAGATGTAAAAATTGCCTTACTGTTACATACAATAGGAGAAACAGGTCTGGATATATACAATACCTTTCCTAAGGATAATATAAAAACACTAGAAAATGTCCTACACTGTTTTGACCAGTATTTTCTACCCAAGAAAAATATAACAATGGAAACATTTAAATTCAATAATATTATTCAAAAGGAAGATCAAACCATTGATTCGTTTATAACTGAATTAAAAAAGCAAGCTGCTAACTGCGAATTCATGTGCTCAAAGGACAACTGTAAACAGTCATATATTGACAGAATGTTAAAAGACAGAGTAATTCTAGGAATTAATGACAAACAAATACAACAAAGATTAATTAGAGAACCTGACATGAGCCTTGAAAAAATACAAGAATACTGTAAATCTGTAGAATTATCCGAGCAGCATATAAAATTATTAACTCCAGAAGAGCGAGTCAATGCAGTTTCACTAGCACTAATTAAATGCAAAAGATGTGGCTTTGAACACACCAGAGGGAAATGCCCTGCATACAACAAAACTTGTGCTGTATGTCAGAAGAAAGGACATTTTGCAAAAATGTGTCGCTCGAAAGATAAAAATCAACTATCCACATCAAATTTCAAAAATTCTAGAATGGATGCAAAAGATAAAAAAGAGAAAAATGAAAACCCAAGATACGAAGAAAAAATAGAAGAAATCCAGACATCGAATGAAGACAATTCAAATATTCTACAAAGAAAAACCGAACTAAATCAAGACAACTATGTTGAAATTTATGAACATAAAGAAAATTCTTTGAATGTATCATGTTGGTATGAATATGTTTTAATTAATAATTATAATATTAGATTTAAATTAGATTCAGGTGCAGAATCAAGTGTATTACCACTAAAAATTCTCAGCAAATTAAATATTCAGAAATCCTCTATTATTCCAACTAAAAGTATTATTCTTTCTTATGGAAATTTCAAAACTAATGTACTAGGTGAATTAATTTTAAAATGTAGCTATAAAGATAAATCTTGCAATTTGAAATTTCTAATTGTAGATCTTGATTCTGAACCGATATTAGGATTAACAGACTGTATAAAATTCAAATTAATATGTCGCTTAAACGCAATTGAGAATAATTTACTTGATAAGTTTACGTTATTACCAAATAACAAAAATGACCTTTATGAACAATTTATGGAAATATTTAATGGTCTTGGCTGTATACCAGGATTCGTAGATATAAAATTAAAAGAAAATGCAATTCCAGTCATTCAGACTCAGAGAAAAGTACCATTATCACTACATAAAAAACTTAAAGAAACTCTAGATGAATTAGAAGAAAAAAGTATAATTTCAAAAGTAAATTATCCTACTGAATGGGTAAATTCTTTAATGATAGTAGAAAAACCCAATGGTTCCCTTCGCTTATGTCTTGATCCCAAACCACTAAATAAATTTATTTGCAGAGAACATTTTATAATACCCAAATGTGATGATATTTTAAACAATTTGGTAGGTAAGACCATGTTTTCGGTCATAGATATGAAAGATGGGTTTTGGCAGATCCAACTTAATGAAAGCAGTTCTAACTTATGTACTTTTAATTCCCCCTTTGGTAGATATAAATTTAATCGAGTACCCTTTGGCCTAAATTCAATACCTGAAATATTCCAAAGAAAAAATATGGAAATATTTGGTGATATACCTGGTGTAAGTATATATTTTGACGATTTAATCGTTACAGGTTCTAATGAAATAGAACATGATAAAGCATTCAAAACTGTCCTAGAAAGAGCTTTAAAATACGGAATTAAATTTAACTTTAGTAAATTACAATATAAACTAGAAGAAGTAAATTTTTTGGGCCAAGATATCTCAAAAAAAGGTGTTCAACCCTCAAATAAAAATATTAATGCTGTCTTAGCTCTAGAAATACCAGAAAATAAGAAAGATTTACTTAGAATTTTAGGACTATTTAAATTTTTTTCTAAGTTTATACCGAACTTAACGCAATTAACTTTTCATATGAGAAATTTAAGTAGAAATGATATCAAATTTATTTGGACAGATGCTCATCAATCCGAACTAGATACTTTAAAAACTTTGATCACAAACAAACCAATATTAAAGTTATTTGATGAAAATAAAAAAATTACTATTCAAACTGATGCTTCTAGTAAGGGCATGGGTTGTGTTCTGTTACAAGACGGATATCCCGTATCATTTGCATCTCGATCTTTGAATCACGCAGAAGTCAAATACGCTCAAATTGAAAAAGAACTCCTCAGCATAACGTTTGCTTGTGAAAAATTTAAATTTCTAATTTATGGCAGAGAGATAACTATACAGACTGACCATAAACCATTAATCCCGATATTTAATAAGAGTTTGGATAATGTTAGTGCTCGTTTACAACGAATGTTGTTAAAGTTATTAAAATATAAGTTAAATGTTGAATATCTCCCCGGATCGAAAATGTACGTAGCTGATACTTTAAGTAGATCCTACATTAAGACAAATACACCAGTAGATGAAGAATTGGAGTATATGGTGCATTCACTTTCCTTAAATGTCCCTATGACTCCAGAAAAGAGAGTAACTTTTCAAAATGCTATTGATAAGGACATAATTCTGTCAAGAGTTAAACATTTTTGTTCTACAGGCTGGCCTAAGTCCAATAGAGCTCTAGATGGAGAATTAAAATATTATTTTGCTTTAAGGGATGATATATTTCTCTCAGATAATCTATTGTTTTATAATACTAAAATTATTGTACCTTCACAATTAAGAAAGGAAATGTTAAAATTAATTCATGAGGCCCACTTTGGAATACAAAAATCTAAATTACGCGCTAGACTAGTAATGTTTTGGCCAAAAATGTCAGCTGATATTGAAAATTTTATAAATGAATGTGAAATATGTCAAGTAAATAAACCAGCTAATAAAAGAGAGAATCTTATAACACACGAAATTCCAAATCGACCCTGGCAATACTTGTATTCTGATTTTTTTGAGTATAAAAATCAAAACTATTTATTAATCGTAGATTCTTATTCACATTGGATGGAAGTGGTTCCTACTTCTGGCAAAGCGGCAGAAACTGTTGTTAAAGTTTGTAAAGAAATATTTTCAAAATTTGGTGTACCGGATAAATTCTTTGGAGATAACAATCCGTACAATAGCATATGTTTCCGGGATTTTGCGAGAAACTGGAACTTTGAAGTTGAATTTTCTAGTCCGCATCACCACCAATCGAATGGTTTAGCCGAAAAATACGTGGACATAGCAAAAAGAATGTTAAAGAAAATGAAAAATTATGATGATTTGCCTAACTTTTTATTAGAGTATAGAAATACCCCATTACCAAGCATAGGTTATTCTCCTTCTCAACTACTTTTAAATAAATTGGTAAAAACAAAAATTCCTACAGCTATAGAAAATTTAATGCCTAAAATTATAGAAAGCCCTACTGTTACAGATAAATTAAGGAGTAATTCTAAAAAAAAAAAAAAACACTATGACAAATCAGCAAAAGATTTACCTCCTTTGAATATAAACGAAAATATTTTATTTCAAAAAAATAAAAGATGGGAAAAAGGTAAAGTGGTGGAAAAGTATAATGATCGTTCCTATATTGTTAAAGATTTGAATAATAATAAATTTAGGCGTAATCGGAAGCTAATTAACAAAACAAAAATAAGCTTCAATAAAAGTAATTTTTGCCCTAACTTGCATTATGTTTACGAAGACCTTCTGGTTAGTGAAACAGATATTAACGATGTTAACCCTGATAATGTTGTAGTGCCTGTTGAAACTATTATTAATCTTGATGATACTATAATAAATAGTGTAATTGATAATGATGTAAATCCTAATCGTAGTGACAGTGATGTATCTATAGATAATGGTATTATGAATGTAAATGATAATGACTTATCTATAAGAAATCAAAATAGACCTGTAAATGCAAGAAGTATGAGAACTTCTCGGCCGCCTCAAACCTTAAGTGACTATGTCTTATATTAATGTATTAACTTAAAAAAAAAAAAAAAAAAAAAAAAAAAAAAAAAAAGAAAAAGCGTGTTGTGTAAGGGTTTTTATTATTTAAGATTGGTAGCGATTGGTAGTTTTAGACTAGAATAGGGTTTTTGTCAACGAACCAGATACAGAGATAATGGCTTCTAGTAGCGCCATACATATGTATAAGATTTAATATCTGTTACTGTAGCATTGTTAATAAAGTGTTTTAAAATGAAAAGTGTGTTAACGTTTAATTAAAACGAACCCACATAAGAAACAACAAAACAGCGAGTACAAGATATTTACAATTGTTTCCAGAACGACAACAGTCTCATTGTACCATTTTTGTAGATTTTGATGGAGATTTGGTCGCGTAATGATCATGTCAACAGGAATTTGAATGAAAATCGACAGGATATTTTACAAATGGTAAATTTAAGGCGCGTTTTTACAAAGTTCATGTTAATGTTGAATTATTTGGATAAATATATTCTATATCCAATAATAAGCGAGATCCTCATGATGAGGGCTGAAAATGAATCAGCCTGTATAATCGCTGTAACTCATAATTATCAAGAGAAAGATTCTGTATAGTTTATCAAAATCTTAATAAAATGTAGCATAAATTTATAGACCTATCTTGCTTCTTGTTTAACTAACTATAAACTTGGTGCGATCCATTTTAGTGCCATATACACATTGACACTGATTCTGTATACGTTTCGTATTTTCTACGTTACTCAGGTTACTTGACTATAAAAACGGCAACATTGCTGGGCTTCGTATTATGCTTGGAGTATATAAATTATATACACCCGGGCTCGTTAGAGCATTCAGAATATAGAGGGCTTTGTACAACCAGTTAAAATAGTTTTTTCTGTGCATGTTAGCAAACCTTACCCCTCTCAGTATGCCTCTGTTGTCTTCATTATTTTAAAGCGATATATTCAATCTTCATTCCGTAAAAGTAAGCAGAAAGGCCGGGCTTCTGAGAGTCTGCGGTATGTAGCGGGCCTGGTATCAATAGTTGGGTACGTATATATATATATATATATATATATATATATACAGGCTGTCCCAGAAATAAAATGACGGAGTAGCAGGTATGTAAAGTCCGAACAGAAACAGGCCCAAATATATCGCAATAACGAAGAAATTAAAAATTTAATTTTCTATGTTGTTTTTTAGATAAAAAAATTACATTACGGACCTGGCACAGAATGTATGTTTATAAATACACGTAAGAATGCTCATTTGTAAATAGAAACGAACACGCATTCATAGAAAAATACGCTTTCATTTGTATGAAACGGGAAAAAACGTTAAATCGTACTCATTCATATTTTTTGCCAGATGGGCCACCCACTTTATTGCAGACAATAAAAGATTGTTTTAATTTTTAAAATAGGAAGGTTGTTGCTCTTTAATGTGTTTGTAGTCGGAAACAGCTGATTATTATTATTTTAGAATATTCAATAAATCGTAGTTTTTCTAGATTACAGTAAATATCAAGAATGTAATTATTTTTTTCTAGCAGGTGTAAAATTAAAGTAATTAATGGTTTGATATTTATTATGAAGTATCTATTTCTCCTCCTTTTTTTTTAACACAAGTAATATGGTAGTCCTAAAATGGACCGATCGTGAAAGTGAAGCAGGTGGATATTTAGTCCAGGGTCGGCGTAAGGCCAATTGAATTCTTTATTATTTTTTTTTGTCGTCTGCGCACGAATAAAGACTTGATATTTTGAGGGTACGTTTTTACACAATCTAGCTTCCGATTTCTGCTACTCCGTCTTTTTATTTCTGGGACACCTGTATATATAACATACATATATTCATTTTAACTGTTAAGTGTTTTATATTCTTATTTATTAATTATATAATTAATTTTGATTCTAATTTTTACAAATTTTCTTTCATTATGGTTGATATTCTTTTAATAATTCTAATCAAACAAAAATATCATTATCATTTTTCTTAATGATTTTAGTAGATTGTATACGACTATTAGACAATATACATAAGGTCCCACAAAAACAATACGAACTAATAGCGCTCTTATTTACTGGAAAATTTTAATGAGCGATACGTCAACTTATGGTTGTAAATAAAAAAATAAAACGCGCCAATGAAATGGTTTTTGGCCCAACGGATTTTAAGCCCTTGCTGCTTACTTTCTCTTTTCAAATTAGTAATACGTAGTACGAGTGATTCTGGTAGTTTTTTTTTCTGAATACGAAAATATATCACATCATAAAATTCCCAAAAAAAAAATAAAATTTTAGTTCTTGAAAGACCTATGCGTTCGCACATTGTCTACCATTCTCCGAAATTTTGGGTGATTCCTATTCGGATATCGTTGCTGAAAAAGCCTTTCTGCTTGATATTTATTTTCACGGCACACAAAATAAAGGCGAAGCATATCAAAATGTTCTTCATTATCCGTTTTGTAAACTCTTTCACATACTATGATTTCAATTTGACAGATTGTTTCCAAGGAAAACTGGATCTCATTAATTGTTTGAGCACTAATGTGATTTTCCCAAAAACTTGCGCTTACGTTTGTACGCACATAGCACAGATCTCATTGTCATAGTAACGAGAAGGCAATTTGTCGTTGCGTAAGCGCAAGTTTTTGGGGAAATCACATTAGTTCTGAAATAATTAATGAGATCCAGTTTTCCTATGAAACAAAAAATGACGAGTGATAACCGATATAATTTTTTTCATATAAATAATTTTAATTTTTTTTTTTGGAAATTTTGTATAAAGGTATACTTGTGATATATTTTGGTGTTCAGAAACACTCAAAAAAAACTACGTAGTCTAATTTAAAAAAATTCTTCATAAAAATCTTTTTTATATTTTCTTAGGTTCCTTGTAAATAACTTTGAAAACACGGCCAGAACGATCACAGGCAGTTGATATACAGGGTCCAATTGTTTCGTTTTTAAAATTATATAATTAAGTTGGCTTTCTATTTAAATTTGGTATAGGTACATGTTTTCATTTATTAAACATGTTTGATTTTGAAGTATTTCATTAAATTACCTACTCTATATATTGCTTCACATGAAGTAGGAATGATTAAATGTCCGAACGCTACAGAGATTAAAGTTTGTTTTATTTTCACAATTTAAAAAAAAACAAACAAAAAAAACAAATACGGTCTACTATAAATAGTAACATACCAATAATTGTCAAAATTTGAAGACGTCAGTGAAAGTGGCTATTTGTTTGCCTTCAACGTGAGAAAAGTATCTACACATGTATCATTTATTTCTAGAAGAAATAGAAGAACTTACATTTAAAGTCCCATTAAATAAAACACTAAGTATACGTATTGGTCTCAATATAATATAATTGAATTTCAAAATGTATAAAATTACTTCTTCACAAGAAATTGTCTTTACAAATTTCCAATACATATGTATTTCATATAACTAAATTCATCGATGCTATGACGAGACCCTTCCTTGCCAATTCCAGATTCTTTAATACCACCAAATGGGGAGTCCGCAGTCATCGTGAGATCATTGCAAGCAACAACACCGGCCTCAAGCAACCTTTGGACTCTAAATATTTGCGCGATGTCCTGTGAGAAGAAATACGCGGCCAAACCTTTCTCGGTATCATTTGCGAGTGTAACACCTTCTTCTTCTGTTTTAAATGTCATAATAGAAACAACCGGTCCAAAAATTTCTTCCTTATAAACTCTCATTTCTTTTGTAACGTTGGTTATCAATGTGGGTTCATAATGTAATTTCCCAGCACCACTAGCTGGTTTTCCTCCAATGACGATATTAGCGCCTTTACTTCTAGCATCCTCTACGAGGCTGTCGACTCTATTAAATTGAGTGGAATTTATTATTGATCCAAGACTTACACCTGGTTTAATATTTTTGATGCCTTCAGAGATCTTCTTGAGAAACTCTTTGTAAACACCTTCTTGAATTAGGAATCTATTTGGCGATATGCATATTTGACCGGCATTCGTGAATTTCATTCGTAAAGCGAACTGAACAGCTTTATCAATATCGGCAGATTCGAACACAAGGAAAGGTGAATTACCACCCAACTCTAAACATACTCTCTTGACGAACGGCGCACATTGTGCGTACAATATTTTACCCACAACTGTTGATCCAGTGAATGATATACCAGCTACTAACGAACTTTCACAGAGAACTTTTCCGATAGCTGGAGCATTTTTTCTATCGCATGTCACAACATTTATCACACCTTTGGGAATACCTGCTTCGTGAGCAAAATGTACTGCTGCCAGAGTAGCTAAAGGTGCGTCTTCGCATGGTTTTAGAACACAAGTGCATCCAGCGGCTACAGCCGTAGCAACCTTTCGGATGCTCAAAGATAAAGGAAAGTTCCATGGTGATATTAATCCGACCACACCCAAAGGTTGTCTTTCGACAAATAATTTTTTACCTGGCGTAGGACTGGAAATTATTTCTCCGTGTATTCTCTTAGTTTGTTCTGAATAATACTCGATACTTGAGGGCAAGCCTTTTGCTTCCATGATAGCTTCCATTGGTATCTTACCAGTTTCAGACGCTAGAATTTTTCCGAGCTCTTCTGCATTTTTCGTCAGTAAATCGGCCCATTTCCTCAAAAGCGTCGATCTTTCCTGCCCCGTGACTGACTGCCATGTTTTAAATGCATCACTGGCTGCTTTTACAGCCTTTACGGCGTCAGTTGCGTCCATATCAGGAACTTTAGCGACAACTTCTCCATTGGTTGGGTTATTTATGTTAAAAGTCGAATTGTTTGAGGCACTAACCCATTCTCCATTAATGAAAGCCTTGTCTTTCAGTAAACTCATCTTGTTACAATAAGCGCGCACAAATCTTGATAGCAACTGCAGTCAGCGATAAATGTTTTACATATATAGGTACATGTTTTTCAGGATGAGATTGCTAATCCTCGAAAAGATAGCGGTAGGTATGTGAATTTATTTATAAACGATGACTTGCGTTTTCAATTAGAAATAAACTTTAAGAGATACATGATTGTTTGCATTTTATATGAAAAACAACCTTCAAAAGATAGACGTATCTAATACGATGAATAATACAAGTATGCACAGCGTAATAATGATCTTAGACAAGATTACATCTTAATCGTTCTTTTCTATAATTTATCTAGGTTCCTTAAATTGCAAAAATATATGTACTTACATGATACTTACTATATATTTTGATTTTGTACCCACAACTCACCTAGTGGTGCAGCTGACACCGCATCTGGCTAGTAATCAAACGCGCCAATTACAGTTTCGTCCATTAGCAGATTTCCATATATTATACTATACATTTTCGGCCGGTCTTTAAGACAGACTCAAATTTGAGATATACACTTTTGTCCGGCAGGTAAATGGATACACACGAGCTGCATAAAAAATGCAATCCGTATGTAAACCAAGAGATGAACTCCACAACAAAATTTTTGGGTAATGCATCGATTCTTAATCCCTAACACGAACTGCACAACTGTCGAATTCAGGTAGAGATAAAAGAAGAAAATAACGCAATATGAAAGCACAATACGAAAGCATGACAGAAAAGAAAAATAGATAAAATTAGTTTATTCCCAGAAAAATCGGCGTAAATGAAAAACATAACTGATACTTATAACTTAAAAATAAGTAAAGTCAAAGTAAAATATAAAAGTTACATATTCAAGGAATTTAAATTGTGAGATACACATTTTACAAAATTATATCTACAAATATTGCAATGTTATTTTTTATCTGCGCAATTTTTTCGTGAATGTATAAGTTTTCCTTAAAATATTTTTTTATACGACAAAGATTTGATAATTATGCAGATTGCATTTTTGTTCATTGCTGCAAACGGTAAAGTTGTTTCATGTAGCAGTTAACAAAAAAACAGTTTCTGGGCGTAATACCAAGTTTTTTGATTTTCATAAATTACGCAGAAGTTATCGCTAATCTCCGTTTGAATTCACCGCTAAATTATATAACGTGTTCTATCAAACACTAGAGGCGCTCAAGTTTTTCAGTATAAGCCGAATATACATGCGTCAACTATCTACAGCGTTAGTAATTTATTAGAAATTGGCTGTTTAGTGTTTAACAATTTTGTAAAAAAAAACGGAAATTTAAATGAAGATTTTCGTTGGATTATTTTACTAAAGCCCCAACTCACTTTGTTCAACAACCTTGAAGATATACTTTAGAATAGTGAACAACACGGTGACAGCAGAAGACAAAACTATACATGGGCGAGATAGGGAATACGGTTCAGTTTCATCAGACTAGGCCGACTCGTGTTTTGTCGGCTCTCGAGGAAACCGGTAGGTAATACGGTGCCCGAGAGCCGACAAAACACGAGCCGGTGTAGTCTGAGTGAAACTGAATCGTATTCCCCTATCTCGCCCATGTATAAAAACAACATGGCTTCAACCTCGCAATCAAAAAAAAATGAGGTGTGGCCACCACACGACTTTCTTATACGTATGAAAGTGTTACTTCCGGTCCGAATTTTGAAATTTCATTTATACAAAAAATATTCCATATCCAACTCTAAATACTTTTGTACTCTTGATAAATATATATAGAATGCATAACTTACGACATATTCGCAAAAAATCGCTATTCGATAGGAGTAAAAGTGGTACTTCCGGTCTGAATTTTGAAATTTTTTTTATATAAAAGATATTGAAAATTATGTTTTAAATACTTTTATACTCCTAACGTACTTGTCTTAAAAGCATGACTTGCGAGATATTCGCAAAAAACTGATTTTCGATAAGAGTAAAAGACCTACTTCCGGTAGGAATTTCGAAAAACTTCTTTAAGATAATTTGTTCCAAACTTAATTCTAAGTACATATGAATTCTTTATTAATTTGTTTAAACTTAGTAATTGACGAAATATTTGCAAATTTCGATTTCTTCACTGAAGTAAACTACTACTTCCGGTCTGCCGATTTTGCTCAAAATCTAATCAGTTCTCAAGAGGCAGATTACACACGTAAATACAAAATTTCGAATTGATATCTACAGCGGTTTGACCGCTATCGTGGTCACACACACACACACACACAGACACACACACAGACACACAGACATTTTTTAAAAACCACTTTTTTGGTATCAGGGGACCTCAAAACGTGGACATCTGCAAAAATCTCGAGGTCGAAAATTTTCATCATCACAATACTTCCTTATACTACGTATAAGAAAGTAAAAAATGAGGTGTGGCCACCACACGACTTTCTTATACGTATGAAAGTGTTACTTCCGGTCCGAATTTTGAAATTTCATTTATACAAAAAATATTCCAAATCCAACTCTAAATACTTTTGTACTCTTCATAAATATATATAGAATGCATAATTTACGACATATTTGCAAAAAATCGCTATTCGATAAGAGTAAAAGTGGTACTTCCGGTCTGAATTTTGAAATTTTTTTTATACAAAAGATATTTAGAAGTATATTCTAAATACTTTTATACTCGTAATGTACCTGCCTAGAAAGCATAACTTACGAGATATTCGCAAAAAACTGATTTTCGATAAGAGTAAAAGACCTACTTCCGGTAGGAATTTCGAAAAACTTTATTAAAACAATTTTTCTCAAATTTAATTTTGAGTACATTTGAATTCTTTATAAATTTGTTTAAACTTAGTAATTGACGAAATATTTGCAAAATTCGATTTTTTCACTGAAGTAAACTACTACTTCCGGTCTGCCGATTTTGCTCAAAATCTAATCAGTTCTCAAGAGGGAGATTATATTCGTAAATACAACATTTGGAATTGATATCTACAGCGGTTTGACCGGTATCGTGGTCACACACAGACACACACACACACACACACACACACACACAGATACACAGACACACAGACATTTTCTAAAAACCACTTTTTTGGTATCAGGGGACCTCAAAACGTGGACATCTGCAAAAATCTCGAGGTCGAAAATTTTCATCATCACAATACTTCCTTATACTACGTATAAGAAAGTAATACTAAACTACAGTGATGGTAGCCTACAATTTAGATATATTGCAGAACTTTGCCATTTAAAAACTGGCCGTAGATTTAGTGTTTTATTTTTAATCTAAAACGTGAAGCAATTAGTTTCATAAATTACTTATCTGGAAAAAAACGTATTAGATAATATTCCCACTGACAGTTAACTTCAATTAAAATTTATTAAATAACTTTTTTATTAGACACTAATGAATAGGGAACGGCAGTCAGATTCACATTGCAGGTTTGGACTTTTCGACAATGTAATAGTAATATTATAACTATTGCTGTTATTTCGAATTATATTATTCATGTAAGTCCTGTCCTACAATGTAAACCTGATTGTCGATACCTGATAGTTTAATATGTAGGCATTATTTGCATAGGTAGGCAAATTATTTTAAATAAATGACTAGAACTCAAGTATGAAGAAAACAAATACCTAGTCTGTGGCAGTGGCGGCTTTCTTAATGAATCATGTGAAGTACTGACTCGGCTTAAGTTTTTGTGCAATACTTTATTCCTTGTTTCTGAAAATTTTCCCTCGGAAATTAAGTTATAACATTTTTTCGCCTAAGAAAAATAGTATTATTTATACTTATATTACGATAAAAAACTATTATTATGTTCATATTTTCACATTTTAAACGAGAGTCGAACGCTCCTACTTTAAGCAAAATGATAAACTCGACAACGTGAATCCATTCACATTTCGCCGCAATTTGATTCCTGTGTTTATGCGGTTGCCATGACGACACGTAGGCTGTAAGCGCGAGGGGATCGCGTTACGTCATCCCAGTGAAGCAACACAGTACGTTGCTTCACTCGTTCAGTCTGCTTCTGACACTCGTTCGGTTCTGTCTGTTTGTATTTCTAGGCGTGTTTTGCATTGTTGTGTAAAATGTCATTACCACTGTACGATACCATCCGTGTATTATTGGAAAACCAATGGTAAGTTTTAACCGTAATCACTATTTTTTTTAAACTTGACTATTAATTTTTCTAAGAAGGAGATGGATTTTGCCGACATTGCTTCACCTGTTATTGAACTCACAAGCCGCCACTGGTCTGTGGTATTATGGAAATCTTGACAATTGCGGAATCAACATACATACGTTACAGAATTATCTTCACATTCCAGAACATTTTAAATAGACTAAGTGGTGTTGGAAAACAGATATTATTTTAAAAGAAAACCCTCCGTGGCTTGATATAATATATATATTTTTCACAATATAAAGTAAATAACCTAAAAACTAAGTAATATGTATGTATAAGTCCTAAATTAAATAATATACAAAATATATGTAGGTATGTACTTACAAAGGTATACAGTGTGACCAGTGAAGTCCGCATCATATGGGATTTTTTTTTATTAATAGATTTATTCTAAATTTGAGTTTGGCATCAATTTCTGGTTCGATCAAGATGAAAATTAACAAAAAAATAATAGTCACGTGATTTGCATTATCTGTCAAATTTAAATTTTTTCCAAAAAAAATTCAAAAGTGGGGTTATTTCTCAAAATATCGAAAAAAGTTATTAGAAAAAGTTTTTCTAAAAACAATTTTTAGCCCTTATGCAAAATTTCAGCTGCATAAGAAAATTTAGATTTTTTGCCAATTTTTTGTAAATTGCACCACTGTTGCGAAATAAGACAACGCAACCTACATAAAACTTCTTAGTTTTAACAATGCTTTATTCCAGACACATTTTCTTTAAGGCAGCGCCATATTCAATGTGTGTTTTTCTACAAAATTCAAATAGGGCTATTAAAATTTGGTCACATGTGATGCAAAGTTCATTTGTTTTTGACCCTGTATAAGGTAACTTCATAGAATAACTATTTTTGAAAATGTAGTTTGTGTCTAACGTAATGCACATTAATATTAATACAGACAAGTACACAGCGTCACAAGTAAAGTCTGCATTAAGTGGAAAATAAATTTTCGTTTAACTTTACGTAAGTTTAACTAGTTTCAATGATTTAATTTAATACCCCTTTATTAAAATTTGTTATGGAGCTATGTTATAAAAAGTAAAAATAGTCTTTTATTATTTAAGTTCAGTTTCCAAAAAATTAACTAGTTTTGTACCTTACGATGATGCACCAAACAGTTGGCCGCAAAACAAATGATAAAAAAGATCAACAAGCCCTTGCTTTATTAATGACAGTCAAATCGCTTTCTGTTTGTCATAGTGGCTTTTAATTAATATTGCGTATTAAATAAAAAAATGTTAACTGTACAGGAAAGAATTGAAATTGTATTCGATGTAAATGTGGTGAAAACACAAGTCATCGTGTAGCGGCCAACATTTTTAATGAAAGGCATCCAGGCAAAAATGTGCAACAATCTACTGTGAGTAGGATTATGGTGAAATTTAAATCAACACTCCTATAAAACATAGTGAAGAAGTCCAATTAAATGTTTGCCTAGATATTGTGGAACATGGTCAAACTAGTATTAGACATGTTTCTTGCAGAACTGACGTTCAAAGAGAGAGTGTAAGGAATATTTTGCACAAAAATAAATTTAAGCCGTATAAACCTAAATTTATAAATACTCTTAAGGAACAAGATTTTGACATACGTTTAGGATTCTCTTTTTGGTACCAGGGGGAAAAAGAAGAAAATGTGTCCTTTCCGTTTCACGTTTTATGGGCCGACGAGGCCACTTTCACTTCAAACGGCGTTGTTAGCTCTCAAAATTGTAGATGGTGGGCTCAAGAAAATCCAAATTTTATAATAGAATGCAAGGACCAGTATTTCTTTAAAACTAATGTGTGGTGCGGTATTTTAAACGATCAAGTTGTTGGGCCTTATTTTTTTAAAGGCAATTTAAATTCTGAAGAATACCTACGCTTCCTTAACACCGAGGTCATTGAAGTTTTGGACAATATGCCTATTGAAATAAGGCATAATTTGTGGTACCAGTGTGACGGTGCTCCCATCCATACTACAAGACGGGTTCAAGAACGCCTCTTGGAAATATTTAGGGGCAAAGTAATTGGGCGTAATATGGAGCAATACTGGCCGGCTAGGTCTCCGGATTTAACCCCACTTGATTTTTTCTTGTGGGGTTACCTAAAACAAAAAGTTTACAAAGAAAAACCTTTCCGTAATGTTGATCATTTGGAAACGGTGATTCGAAACTGTATTTTAGAAATAAGGCCCCTTGGTATCAGAAACTCCATTAAAGATGTATCAAGAAGAACAATTGTTTGTATTGAACGCAATGGGTGGCACACAGAAATGTAATTCTAATTTTTAGGTTTTTCAAATTATGTTTAGTTTAATATTCAAATACCAAAAATACATATTGTTATTAATTGAAAAGGTGGAATTTTAAATGCGTTTCATTTTTATAATGTATTATAATTATTTTATTAGAAAATTTGACTTTTCAATTAAACTATTTTCTTAATATTAATGTGTATTACTTTTAGACACAAACTACATTTTGAAAAATAGTTATTTTATGAAGTTACCTTATACAGGGTCAAAAACAAATAAACTTTGCATCACATGTGACCAAATTTTAATAGCCCTATATGGATTTTGTAGAAAAACACACATTGAATATGGCGCTGCCTTAAAGAAAATGTGTCTGGAATAAAGCATTGTTAAAACTAAGAAGTTTTATGTAGGTTGCGTTGTCTTATTTCGCAACAGTGGTGCAATTTACAAAAAAATTGGCAAAAAATCTAAATTATCTTATGCAGCTGAAATTTTGCATATGGGCTAAAAATTGTTTTTAGAAAAACTTTTTCTAATAACTTTTTTCGATATTTTGAGAAATAACCCCACTTTTGAATTTTTTTTGGAAAAAAAATTAAATTTGACAGATAATGCGAATCACGTGACTATTATTTTTTTGGTTAATTTTCATCTTGATCGAAGCAGAAATTGATGCCAAACTCAAATTTAGAATAAATCTATTAATAAAAAAAAATCCCATATGATGCGGACTTCACTGGTCACACTGTAGATGCCTTATGCAAAAGAAATCCTACATTTCGACGAGCATATTTATCAACATCTCCGACATCTCCTATTTTAACATAATTTAAAATAACAGCATTTTGAAGAAATATGTATACGTATATTAACACTAACAATGACGCTTATTTGCGTAAAAATAGATGGTTTTATTATTAATCTAAACTGTTATATTTGTTACAATCATGGAAGACTAGATATCACATATAAGTGTCCAGAGAGTATTATTACAATATAATGATTTTAAATTTTTACATTTGGATAGCTATAAATACAGTGGCGTAACAATTTAATAGTGTGGCAAGACTGGTAAAATGCCAGAGGCCCCGAGTGCTCTCCCATGGTAGGACTTCCTTTTCTTATTTTTTAATAAATTAGTAGGTAAGCATCAAAGATTTAATTCTTTCAATTTCGTATGCAATTGACTAAAAAGCCTGTCTACTGAATAAAAATCCTATGGCCGCCACTGATCTACTAAAAGTTAAACTACATTATTAAAACTAGCAAGTACATGATACTTGAACGTATTCGTAAGAAACAGTCTCGTCTCCGGTTAGCAGCCAGGATCTGGCATAGGAACACACCCAGCACTTATACTTGGTTAGTTAGAGACGGTAAAACATGTCCATACACTATTACGCGAAGCAAGATGCAAGTCGCAAATTAAACTGAATATCTTTTGAAATTGGTTCTATTATATCTTGTAAAAAGTAGGTTTTATTTATTTTCTTCCGTATATTTAACGCTTTGCTGTGATGTTTCAGACCGTTGTTTGTGGTATAGTTGACTGCAAAACTTTTGTAATTTTACCCTAAAGAAATCTCGAAAACTCGATGCTCAATTAAAGCTTTCTGTACAAAAAAGTGTTAATTCACTTTATTCGGTAGTGATAATTTGTATGCAAGATGTTGACTCGTCCTCAGTCTGATAGTAAAATCTTCCGAGGTTAGACGACATTAATAGCACCGGTATTAGAAAATAAATAATGATCATGTGTTGATAATCTAAGTTATTCGGGCAAAAACGTATTACCCCCCCCCCCCCCCACCCACTTGGCAAACTCACTATATGCTCACTTGTTCTACATTAGCAAATATGTATTTTCATCCTTCTCTAGAATTGTGATTTTGCCAAGTGGGCCAATTTTAAAAGCTATTTCACGTATACAAAAGTTAATTATGTTCTTGATTTCTGTACAGAAACCATATTGTCGTCTCTACTTCTGCTGCTGACGTTTCGTCCACTATCTTAAGGGATATCTTTAGGGAAAATGAGTCTATTGCGATTATTTGAAATCCCAGAACCCAGAAGCGAAGTATATTATAAAAGAGCCAGTTTATGTATTGTGAATTAAAAGCTTGATTAGCAATAAATCTTAATTGCAATTAAATTTCAACCTGTAAAGCCGACACTAGCATTTCTTGAGATTTATTAGAGAACGTGCAAAACTTGTGATCTAAATGCATAGGCTGATTCAGCTGCATGCCAAAATATTTTTTTTATATTATATGACTATGACACTATTTGTTAAAGATCGGCATTTTTTAAGAAAATCGACCACAAACTCTATAAAGTGCGCCATTCTTTCATGGACTCCGGCAGATTTCGCAGCAGTGGAATGGATTATCACAAAATAACAGAATATTTATACGGTGGATCGGTTAATTCAATCATGATCGAAGCTAGAAAAAAAACATCATTCAACATAATAAGAATAGTTGAGAAATTTCTACACACAAAAGTGTTGGAAATCGTGGTCACTCGACAGAAAAACACAAGACACTTTCGTTCAGATATTTGATGAGAAACAAGAATGGATTGTTGTTGATATTAAAAAGAAAAGAAATATGGATAGGACTGATAATAATACAAAAAACAGAATTTTACGGGATGGGACAACTTGGCACGTCCGACTTGGCACGGCCAACTTGGCGCGAGACAGCTTGGCGACGAGACAACTTGGCGCTGGGACAACTCGGAGCCACTGCGAAATGCGTAGACAATTTAATTTTTAAATGTGATGACTTCTTTGTGGATGGTACATTTAAAATAACATCACATTTGTTTTACCAAGTATACGTCTTGCTTGCAAAGAAACACGCGGAGGAGTGCATCCTGTTTTTTATTGCCTTTTACCAAATAAATCTAGAGCGACATATGATCGTTTATTTGATATAATTAAAACATTAAAGCCGACATTTGATCCAAAATCTTTCACGTGCGATTATGAAATGGCTGCTTTTGAAAGTTTACGGCAAGCTTTTCCACGGGCAGAAATTCGAGGATGCTTTTTCCACCTGGCACAAAATATGAAAAAACACTTACGCCAAGCAGATCTACTCAACCGCTACAATAACGAACTAGTATTTAGTTTGCAAGCCAAAATCATTATTGCACTGGCGTTTGCTCCGATGAAAAATATGCAAAATGCATTGAATGGACTTTCTGATAATTTGGCGGAAGAATTACAACCGATACTAGATTGGTTTGAACACAATTATATTGGTCGGCTAAACAGACGAGGAAATGGACGACGCCAACCTATATTTCCACATGATATGTGGAATATGTATGATAGGGTCCTGAATTTACAAGATCGTATACAAATAACCATGCCGAAGCCGCGCATCGACGTTTACAAATAGAACTTAGTGCAGATCATCCAACAATATGAAAATTTATTGAATGTTTAAGAAAAATCCAGGCTAATCGCGACCCCTACTATGAGCAGCTGGTTGCAGGACATCCTCCACCACCACTAAAATTAAAAAAATATAGAGATTGACGAGCGCATTTTAAGATTCGTGAGGGATTACCAGAATAGAGACTCAGTGGAATATTTACGAGGTATTGCTCACAATTACCAGATAGATCCATGAATTTGTAGTATTAAGTGTTAGTGTTAAATGTAGGTGTTAAGTGCAAATGAATGCAGATGTAAATAAATAAATAAATAATAAAATAAATATGAAAGGGCTCGTATTGCTAATACAGCCGCTTTCTAAACTCATTTTGAATTGACTTGAATGTGAATAGTCGATTTATGATGTGTTTAAAGAGGTCTGTATTAAATCGTCTACATGTTTCACAGCGTCGCCGAGATGTCTCGTCGCCAAGTTGTCTCGCGCCAAGTCGGCCGCGCCAAGTTGGCTGCGCCTAGTTGTCCTAGACCCGAATTTTAACTACATTCGATATAAATGGGGCATTGTGGCCAAAATCTTCCGCTAAAAAGCGTTTAGTTCAATTAACACTTTTTTGATTGTCTGTGATATGCCTCAGTTCGTTGTAATAATTTTGGGAACTTTTTCCGTATTTTTTGGGTGATGGGGAATATATTCAACTGTCAAATCAGCTACAAAAATAAGTAAAATATTATTAGAAAAGTAGTCATTTATCCTAACTTTATAATCTTGAGTTAACACCTTTTTGCACCAAAGGTATTAATTGTCTTTGCATTCTTCAATTTTAATGAGCGTTAAAAATACTACTAGTTTAGTAATTCAAACAATTGAGTATCTCCAGTTATAATAATAACTTATCAATGGTGGATACTTCTTCTGGATCAGGCTATATACAATTTTTCTACTTAATTCTGAAAAACAATTTCATATCAGTTTTATTAAATGCTTCTTTTATCCTGTTTTATATGACCTTCATGTGATAATAAAGGCGATTGGATATTATTTAGAAAAAATCACTGAATAAACTAAATCCTTACAAAAGCAGAATTAAATTTATTTCAAACACTGTTAGGAATTAATTTTTTGTTTATGTATGAAAAGTGGTAGGTACATGCAGTCACCCATTATTGTAAATTATTGTCAACCACTTTCTAACCTAATGCATTTGATCAACATAGTCAAATATGTGTCTACCATTGACATACTGATCATTTGTATTTTAGCGAATTCTATATTTAACAATTTCTACTCCTGCCTAAATTGAAATTTTACTCCATAATCCCTCCATTTAAAAGTTTTTTTAGCAGTAATTTGGAAGTTAACGACATAAACTTTAACAGAAAATGAATTCCAAATTATTGGATATTAATGCTATTTTAGCAAATTGGCAATGTTATAGTTGTATGTAAACATGATCATAAAATATTTATTTTGTAAATTAAATACTGAAGTACAACTTTTCCAGTAGAACAAATGAAGGTAAACATATCCAAATTGCTAATTTGATAATATTATTATATCTAAATTTTTATGTGTGTGTTAATTACAGACATTTTTATTACGTTGCCCCCCTCCCCAATTTGCATTTTAAGACTGTATTACACTTATCAAGTTCTTGACCAAGTTACTGAACAAGAACTTGATCAAGTTAAAATTGACGACAAGTCGTGTATTACACTTGTCAAGTTGACTTGATCAATTTCTTGACCAAGAACTTGTGTGAACATGTTCTATTTTTCTTCTCAACTTGATCAAGTTTTTAGTGATTTCTAGTAAAATTTATATTATAAAGTTTTTTGCCAACTGTGTAAAATACAAACACAAATTCCATTTTGGAATATCGGTAAAAATGACATGTTAATTTGATACTTCTTGAAAGAATTGTGTGCGTAAATTATTTACTTTCTTTTTCATCTCTTGTGCAGTTATTTTTACATTCAATATCAAACACAAATCTTCGGTAAATTTTTAATTTTTTATTTCGTACTGTTGCACTATTGGTACTATTAATTAACCTAAAACTTAGTCAAGAAATGTGATAAGTGTAAAACAGGCAAGGTCAACAATAACTTGACCAAGAACTTGACGACAATTTCTTGATCAATAACTTGGTCAAGAAATTGATAAGTGTAATACAGCCTTTAGCGATTTTTACGTTGTTCAATTATAACCAATGCTTGTATTCAGCTTGTCAAGTTTAAAGAGTATTTTAACAGTGATTTTGAAAATTACTGAAATAATCAACTTTATGAATTTGAAATTACAGGTCACCCATACTTTTTCAAGATATTAGCAATATTATAGTTACATATAAGCATGGATCATATGTATTATAAAATTATGTTTATTGTAGTAAAATAAAATATTTGGGTGCAACACTGGCGGTAGAAGAAATGAGGGAAGACATTCCTTTTTACTTAAATTTTAAATTTTCAATTTATGTTACTCTTGTAAAAAGAAGATAAATATACAATTTAAAAATTACCTGTAAGCTGTATGTGATCATTCCGTTGGAATTAAATATATTTATATATGTGTTCCGTAATGTGTATATTAACATATCTCTACATTATCACATTTAGTGTTATAGTTTTCTAATTAAATCGATTTCTCAATATATCATGTAAGTTTAGTCAATTTTTACAGATTTCCAACACATACATATTTCATGTAAGTATACTCATCTATACCATGATGAGAACCTTCTCTACCAATACCAGATTCTTTTATGCCACCAAATGGAGCTTCTGCAGTAGATACCATACCGTCATTCACACCTAACATACCTACTTCCAATAGTTTGCTAACTCTAAATATTTGAGATACATCTTCGGAATAGAAATATCCAGCCAGCCCTCTCTCTGTGTTATTTGCAATCTCAATAGCCTCATTTTCAGTTTTAAACTTAATTATTGCAGCTACTGGACCAAATATTTCTTCTTTATAAATTAACATATTATCTTTGATGTTTGTCATCAACGTAGGCTCATAAAATAATTCACCTAATTGGCTTGAAGGTTGTCCACCTACCATAATATTTGCTCCTTTATTTTTTGCATCTTCTACAATTTCAGACACTTTTTTGAATTGTGCTATATTTATTAGCGGACCTGTTGTTACTCCAGGACTGAAGCCATCACCTTGCTTGATGTTTCTTATTTGTTCTGCAAATTTCTCCACGAAACTATTAAACACATCCTCTTGAACTAAAAATCTGTTTGCCGATACACAAGTTTGGCCGCAATTTCTGAATTTAGATGCCATTGCACCACGAACAGCATTATCTATATTAGCAGAATTAAATACTATAAATGGAGCATTACCGCCCAATTCCAGGCCAATTCTCTTAACATGACGAGAGCATTGTTCATACAGTAATTTTCCAACTTGTGTTGAACCAGTAAAGGAAATTCCAGCAATTAATGGACTTTCACAAAGTAATTTACCTACAGCTGCTGCATTTCCTCTATCACACGTTACAACATTTATCACTCCTTTAGGAATACCAGCTTCTTGGGCAAAGTGTGCTAATGTTAAAGCAGTAAATGGTGTATCTTCAGCTGGCTTTATAACACAAGTACAACCAGCAGCTAAAGCAGCAGCAGCTTTTCTTGTGATCATAGCGTGAGGAAAGTTCCAGGGTGTTATTAAGCCAACAACACCTATCGGTTGTTTTTCAACAAATAGTTTCCTATTTGATACGGGACTAGGTATAATTTCACCACGAATTCTCCTAGCTTCCTCAGAAAACCAGTCAACAAAGGAATTTCCGTAAACCACCTCACCATTAGATTCGACTAAAGGCTTGCCTGATTCAGCAGTCATAACTTTCGCAATACTTTCAGCATTCTTATTTAACAAGTCATACCATCTTCGTAAAATTTGAGACCTCTCTTTTGCTGTTGTCAATTGCCATGTTTTAAAAGCTTCACTAGCAGCTACTATTGCTTTTTGTACATCTTCAACATTCATATCAGGAACGGTACCAACAACTTGTCCATTTGCTGGATTTTTAACTTCAAATGTTTTCTGATTAGATGCAATATCCCATTCTCCATTAATAAATGCTTTTTCATTCAATAAATGCATACTTCTTGAGGTATTTTTAAGGTATGTACTAACCTGACGAATTCTTGGAAACATATAATACTTCATTTTAAAATTAAATTATTTTATAGTAACACTTGTCAAGATTAATCTAAGTTCTGAAGGTTATATTGATTAACGAACGGATAGATGTGGAACGGAGCTGCTTGAAATAACTGCATTCTGGTGTTGAAAAGTAAACATTTCTTTTAGTACTATAAAACTTAAACAATCACTGTATTTAAATATTATATCAAATATTTATACGATGTAATTATACTAAAATTATTATAAGCATTTACACGATTGATTTACACATATAAAAAAGTTAACTACCTACTTAGGCCACAACTTAGGCATATGTAAATTATGCAATCACATAATCACATACACACATGTGTATAATAAGGTTAATAAGTTGCCTATATTCAGAGGCATGATGAGAGTCTAAAAACCAAAGCGATCATCGAAATTTCTATATTGGTATTTAAATTTAAGAATCATATTTTCCCGTATCTATACAAAAGAAAAATATAGGAAACTAAAAATATTCGTATTTGTTTTATATTAAAGTAATCAACACTAATGAAACAGTACCCAGCTAATAATGTTTAAAAATAATATCCATCACCGTTTCGTTAAAGTAGTAGTCATCCTAAATTACATTTTATTTTAAAAGTATGTAACGAATTTACAGTATGCCACGAATCACAAACCGTGAATCCTGTTTCTATATTTAGTACTTTGGTATCTACCTATATTTTTCTGTGAAATATCTAAAGAAATTATAATTAAAAAATATATATTATTTCCTTTATTTTATACAATATTTAACTACTAATTGTGAATCAAAATTGATTTGTTTCAGTTAAAAAATCTTTAAAGTTTATAATTTCATTCGCGGTTATACTGACATCAGCAGTAAATTCTTCCTTGGTAAATAACAATTTATCTATTCAGATTTTGTGGTATTTCTGTGCTGATATGAGTGATATGTGGTATATAGCGCTTACACTATGTTTTTTAAGATGTCGAGGAAGTGGTTTGGTTTAGCAGATTACGCAAAGTACATAACTGGAATAACAGAAATGAAAAATACCTTATAGAGTGCACGTAAATGGATGGATTGTTCCCGGAAATAAACATTGCGTATTTGCTCTACTTCTTACAACTCTATTAATAAATATGTGACAGGTATATTTTCTTGTTTCCTGAATTTGAAATTTTAAAGATGGGAAAATAATTATTATTACAGTATCGCGATTTTTACAATGTTATATTTGTTTCAATCTCCAATTATGGTAGGACGTAAAAGCACAGTGACGCCTGTTTAGAAAGACTGGGAAGAAGGTGTAAAGAGAATGGGGAAGGCCAAAATAAACTGAATCGTAAGATCGAGTGTCCAAAGAAATATAGGATGACTAAAAAATGTGAAAAGATGAACTCATAAATCAAAAACAAAGTGCATTTTAGAGGAATATATAAATCAAAACATATTACTAGGGCGCGGACATGACCGGTTTAAACTACGACGAAGTTACAACGGAGCAAAGAAATAATGTAAACAACACACGCTTACTGAATAGCACTAATTCATATGGTGAACTGCAACATCTGTTTACGCCCGAGAAGTGCACGAGAATGAGAGCAAAAAATGCCCATAAAATAAGCAATTTATGAGTAAAATCCTTTTTTCTTTTTTCATCAGCGTAGATAGGAGCGTGAGGGGTTTTTAAAATCTAATTTATTTGCCTTATATTTCGCAAGAGAAATAATGTAAATATGCATATACTTACTGTTATTTAGTTTCAATAACATACGCGTACATTTTTAGTTATCATTTATTTAGATCTAGAACGTTGTTTATGTTATTTTTTCTGATATGAAAATGAATTGTCAGTGATTCCGAAATTTATTACAAAGTCTGTTAAATATCGTTACAGAATGCCAAAATATCGCACGCTCGTCACTTAGCTTTGCTAAAACATACACAAAAATAGTTTTTATGTGGAGAATTTCGATAGTCTACAAAATTTCGTTACATGCTTAAATGACGATGCTCGAAGTATTTCTGAGTGCAAGGAACTAACACAAATCCCAAATTTAAAAAATCAGTTGTTATTCCTTCAGGAACACTTTGGAAATTTGCCTAAACTAATCACATATTTTGAAAATCGAAATCTCAAATTTAAAGATGGATTAATCACATTAGATGTGGGCTATTAATAATTTAAAAAGTATTCCAAGTGACTTCGGATGTAGACGCAGTTTTTAATAGAAATCCAGATTTAATAACATTGCGGCAATTGTGTATGCTAAATACGCTGAAATAAAAGAATATTTCCAGTACGCACCTATAACAAGTTGCGATGTAGAAAGGACGTTTTCTATCTACAAGGATGTACTTAATTCAAAGAGAACAAGTCTGACAGAACAGAAAATGAACAAATAATAAGGTATTTTGTATTTCAATAGTGCGCCCATGGGCGATGAGTCATCAACTGTTCGTGTCCGCGCCCTACATATTATAATTTCACCCAGTGGCGGCTCGTGCTAAAAATTGTAAGGTGTTCTGCAAGTTTTACAAAAAAAATTAGGTTGTCTCCCATCGATATTATCGTGCTTTCTTGGCCTTCCGCACTGAAGTAATGGATTTCTGGAACGATTGTCAATTGTCACACAAAAAAATAAGAGTCACTAAGCACTACTTTACTAACAAATTATTTCTTCTAAATTAAATCTATTCTACGTTCTTTTCGATTTGCAAATTTTGTTATCACTTTGTCATTAAAATTGTCTATTTCGGAGATAAACTTTTTTTCGATAGATAGCATGGAAAGAGATGTTAAACGATCTTCGGTCATTGAATTTCTGAGAAACGTCTTAATTCGATTTAGTGTTGAAAAGCATCGTTCGGCCTCTGATGTTGTCATGGGAGTTGTTATTACAATTTCTAATAATTTTCTAGTCTCCTTCAACGTATCTCCCAGATTGTTTTTTATTAAAAATTTTAGAAGAGGTAGTGCGCCTTTTAAAGATCTACAATCAGTTCTTGAGTAAATAACAGACAATTCAGTTCGTAATCTTTCTTTATCAAGGGTGGGATAATAGGAGCATGCGGAAGTGAGTTTGTCCTCAGGAAATTTACTGCAATACTCTCCAAAGCATTCCGAAAAAAAAAGTGATGCCACTACTAGATGCTCTTTAAAATGAAATCGATCTTTTGCACGATTTAGAATACCATCACACACCTCTAAAGCCGAAATTCGATGATTAAATCTGCTGTTATTTGGACGTTTGCGTTTTTCTGGTGGTGGCTCATCGCTTATTAAATCTGATGCTTCACTTATGATGTTGTCAATATTATTTCGAACTTGGCCTATACTGCGTTCAAAATTTTCGATAGCGTCTTTTACTAGAGTGGGTTCAATTTTTCTTTGCTGCAATTGATTAAACAGGATATCTACATGGGGCATTACATGATGGAAAAAAGTCAGCCAAAAATTGAAGATCGGATCATTTAATGTACGGCGAATAGAGGCGGCTGCACTACAGACCCTGTTGTTGGAGAATTGTTCTTCTATTTCTTCCATACACTCAATGAGAGAGGCCCTATTTTCGTACACAACATTAATGGTCCTGATATTAAAATTCCAACGGGTTGTAGCGCCGTGGGGGATCCTTCTGTTTACAATCTTTTTTAACACTTCTACTCGTTGGGGTGAATTATTAAAAAAGCCGGGAATGTCTTGTAGATTTCCAAAAAATACACGTACTTGCGAATTTGCAGAAGCAGCTTTAGACATAATTAAATTTAATTGATGGGCATAGCAATGTACATAGTGCGCAAAAGGGTACTTTTTTTTAATCAATGCTTGAACGCCTGCGTGTTGTCCGCTCATCACAGCTGCTCCATCGTAACTCTGTGGCAGTCAGTTTGTTAGGTGAATTTTGAATTAAAGCATCTATGACACTTAAAATTGTTTTGCTAAGTGTTTCTGCATCACATTTTTCAGGAATGACGTAGTTCCAAAAACGTTCAATTGACTCACCATCACGAACATATCTAAAAATAACTACCATTTGAGTTTTTGCAGCAACATCCGTTGTTTCGTCCGCCATGATCGCCAAAAACGGAGAATTATTAATTTCCTCAATTATTTGTTCTTGACAGACTTCAAGTATGCACTGTAACAGATCATTCTGTATTTCTTTGAAAGTGCCTTTAAATACCGAACAATTTTTTAGGTGCTCACTTAGAGTTGCATCTAATTCAGCCGAAAAATTAATAAGTCCACGAAATATCCCCGGATTCTCGGAAGTATCGTTCTCATCATGTCCCCGAAGGGCCAATTCAAAAGCTCCACAAAATTTTATACAATTAATAATTTTTGATAAAATATACCGATTCTTTGACACATTTTCATTATGTCTCTGTATATTTACCCAATAAGCAGAATCTAGTTGAGCCATAATATTAGTTGACCCTAGTAACGCAAATTCCATACAATTATGAAGATGGCTTTTAGAATTCTCATGTCTTTTTATTTTCAAACTCAAGTGCTCTAGATCCGTGACCCCTCTTTCCGTCCAAGCTTTATCACCACCAAAAAGTAAACAGGGAAAACAATATAAAGCATTTTTTTGTTGCATCCACAAATCCATTCGTTTTTTGAATAAATATCGCTACTAAATTTACGTGTATAATTTTTCCCTCTACTTACACCAGTTTTTTCAATAGTGATATCTACTACTACTACTATATCTACTTTTCTTCGTATGAATATTTAAAGGATCTCTTCACATTAATTAAATTAAAGACCACCTCCATAATACACAGAGTTTATATAAATTGTCAACAATACACAAAAACAGAAGCACGCGCACTCTAATATTTGTTTTTACATGAAACACGCCGCACCGTAACAAAAGTCGCGCGTTGGCGCTGGACTCAACGCAGCGCTAAACCAATGCTTAAATCACGCAATGGTTTTAAACAGCCGGGGGCAGCGGGGTGCGTGCGGGTGTTTAAAAGGGCTCTGAGCGCACGTTCGTGTGGACCAGATTAGGAACAAGTGAGCGATCGCGCGAATTAGATTGGTTATTCCACTGGTCGCCTATTGAATATTATTTGACTTATTATTTAATTAATATCTCGGCTTCTACTGATCGGATTTTGATGATTGAGGTGTCAAATTGTAGGGTTTGATGTCCTCTACAGGATGATGTAGAAAAACATGCAAATTTTTTGATATACAGGGGGAGAATTTTCACAACAATATGTTACGCTTTTATAAACATCAGAAATGTCGGAAAAATTATGTAGAAGAAAACTAGTTATAACTAATACAGGTTCGCCCGCCCAATTTTTTGGGAGCTCTGCAGCACTGCAGCGCTTATGCGCTAGCCGCCACTGATTTCACCTGTTCAAAATAATCGTAAATGAGCTAATATATCTACACAGGTATAGTCGAGAATAATTACAAAAAGTGCAAGTCACAAATATTTCGCTATCAGATAAAAAACATTCAAACAATGAATATACCTACTCGTACTATCCAAAAACGTATTTTGTAGTAGCTAATGTTATTTGCATATATATGTACCTACTGATATACTCATCCAAAATCCCTAATATTAGACGTGGGAAACAGACGTATCTGAATGCGAAATTTCTTAGGATAGTTAATACAATTGTAATCACTGGCGCGTACGCATCAGGTTTTTCCCACATTGTACGGGACGAGGGATGCACTAAATATTTTCTTACAAGTGGGATATTCAATGAATACCAAGAAACTATGAAAATAAAGAAATGTCGGAAACTAATTTATTGGAACTTGGCAGTGTTCTTCATTCTTCCAAGGAATTATGAGTGTTAACTGGTCTTTTAAAATACAGGTAGTCACTGCAGACGAAGTGTATCGGTATCGGTGTTTTCAAGGAGTTACGACATGGACAGCGCAGACCTCTGCTAGGTTCCGCGGTGTCCTGAACGCGATAGCTAGGTGCCGGTGCTATACGTATGAGCGTTTCAAACTATACAATTTTAAGAATTTTTTTATACAAAAATAATTCAAAATCCTATTCTAAGTACTTCCGCTCTCTTAATAAATCGCTATAGAATGCATACTTCGCAAGATATTCGAAAAAAAGTGCTACTCCCTTTGAGTAAAAGTGTTACTTCCGGTCCGAATGTATACAAAAACTATTGCAAATCCAGCTCTAGATACTTTTGTACTCTTGATAATTATATATAGAATGCATAACTTACGACATATTTGTAAAAAATCGCTAATCGGTAGGAGTAAAAGCGGTACTTCCGGTCCGAATTTTGAAATTTTTTTTATAGAAAATGTGTTGAAAATTAAGTTCTAAATACTTTAATGCCTGTAACGTACCTATCCAAAAAGCATGACTTGCGAAATATTCGCAAAAAACTGATTTTCGATAGGAGTAAAAGATCTACTTCCGGTAGGAATTTCGAAAAACTTTTTAAATAAAATTGTCCTCAATTTTAATTTTAAGTACATATGAATTCTTTATAAATTTGTTCAAACTTAGTAGTTGACGAAATATTGGCAAAATTCAATTTTTTTCACTGAAGTAAACTACTACTTCCGGTCTACCGATTTTACTGGAAAGCTATTCGGATCTCAAGAGGGAGATTATACTCGTCAATACAAAATTTGTAATTGCTAGCTATAGCGGTTTGACCGCTATCGTGGTCACACACACACGGACACACGGCCACAGACTCACACATAGACATTTTTTTAAAAACCACTTTTTCGGTATCAGGGGAGTTCAAAACGTAGACATGTGCAAAAATCTCGAGTTCGAAAATTTTCATCATCACAATACTTCCTTATACTACGTATAAGAAAGTAAAACGGTTAAAATTCAAATTTGAATCATGTGTATAATACGATCAATAAAAGCTATGACATTATGTTGCACATGTCTTAAATAGTGCTTAATAATGCTTTGTTTTATATATTTATATACTCATGTATTGAAATCTCCTTTGAGTTTTTTTAAATACATATAATAATAACTAATAATTAAGTAGTGTAAACCATTATACTTCCTTCTGATTCCGATCACTGTAATACTCAAATAAATAAAAAAAAATGCTGTTACTGAAATTTAAAATATATATATGAAGGGTACAGGGGAAGAACGATCTAAGTCACATTTATATACTTTTGAGTAATTGCAGTTTTAAAATGTAAAACGATGAGCATAGTACTAGAATGAATTATCAATACGTTTTACTTGTATTTTATTTTGTATATTCTGTTGGCATAAACCTTCTAAGTCTTCACAACTAAAAAGATAACATTACACATAAACAAAAAAATGCTAAACATATTCTAGTAAAAAAATGTTTGAAAAACCGATCCAAGTCCATGTTTACACCACCTAAAAAAATAAAGTGATTTATGGTTTGTTACTGAATGTTGTCACATTACTTACGTCAAATTCGTCATCACTCCGATTAGCATCATTCTGAGGTAAGTTATCATAGTAGCTCTGAAGTTCTTCCGAAATAAAGACCTTCAAGTCTTGGAGTTGTTGGTACTTCAACTTAGGAATTGGCAATAAGGCATGATAGAGAGCGTCAGGCTCAGCATTTGGTGGGAATTTTGCATTACCAGAAGCTCTAATGACAAACTCTACAGCTGGTGCGTTATACGCTGTCTCTTTGATTGCTACTGTACGAGGGTGGTCCTTGGAACACTGCAATATTTGAATTGGTCTGGTTGGGAATGGACATGATTTTCTATAAAAGCGTGACAAAAACTTTGTCCAAGAATGGAACATTTCTTGCGTACATTCATACACATCAAATGGCTGGGGTTTGCACCGTGCTGCTTTAAAAACTGCGACCCAATGAGAGGGAACTTCTGCAGGGGACTTTTGGTTAATTAATCCGAAATCTTTGTCACTCTCCATGTACGAGTGCCCTCGCATGGGAAATATGACCTCGATGGAGTCAAACCTTTGCTTTCCATGGATTAAATAGTGTACAAAGCGTACAAGAGTAAAATTCTTGTTTTGTCCGGCACATGAGTCGCAGAAAATACGCAAATGCCTTACGTTCTGAGAAAGAACTTCAGTGCAAAAATGGTACAACAAGGACATTACTTCGTCAGCTCCCTTTTTGGCAATGGTCTGAGGGTACGTGTAAAAAACTGATTGATTTGTGGACAGCACATGGATGTTAAAACTAACAAAAGTCAGCTGCCGTTTGTAGTACACATCATTAGTGGTGATGTTTGGGGTTTGCAAATTCTTGCAGTAATCCATTGTAATGGCTTCATAGTCACTATTTTTTCTGCTCTTCTTTTTTTCAAGGCGTTTTCTTTTGTAGAAAGCTGCTGCTCTTAATTTATGCAGCTTGTCCGCGGTTTCCACTTGCTTCAACTGCTCTTTTAATGTACCTTCTTCTGCAGTGCCTGCTTGAACCACAGTCAGTTTTGATTCCAGTGATGCTACTTGTACCTTTGTTGCATCGCAACTACTACACGTGTCCGAGCGGGGGTACCCAAATCCAATATTAAAATCTCTCAGAAAAATGTTTCTGTATGTTTCATAAGCTACGGGTTTTCTCAGACGATTTTCTTCAGCATACATTCGATACATTTTTTTGACATTTAAAGTTTCTGACAAGTAGATTCTTCTAGAATCTTTTAAACTGTAATGAGATTTCCGACCTTTGAAACTCTTTATATGAGCATGTATGATCTGTAATCTTTCCTGAGAAAGTTTGTGTGGCCGATTTTGATGTGTTCCTCTCTTGTCATGGCATGAACCTCCCTGGCGTTGTAAATAGCCTTTCAGTGTTATCAGTCGTCGATTAGTAATGCCATGCAGGCTCATGAAAGCTAACTGACATACTTGAATTTCCTTAAACTGTTGAGATGCTTCCTCTAAAACCCTCACCTTGTATGTAAAAGAATTATCTCTTAAACGTGCCTCCATTTCATTATTTCTTGGTCGCCTCCTTTTTATGTTCTGCAGGCTGATAAGACCGCATAAATGATTATTTTGTTCATTTCTGTCGTGCATTGCATTAAATGCGCGAAGTATCTCCTTTTGTTGAATGTTGGTAATGTTGTTAAAACAGTTAAATCGTTTGCAGCCACAGGGTTTTCCGGTTTCGTATGTATGATTCCTGATTGCCTTTGCTGCATCTTGTACCCGACCAAACGACTTTCGCTTACGTGTTAAATTAAGTAGTGGTTCATTGTCGCTGTTATCGCTTCCTCCAGACTCAATACTGTCACCCATTCTAACTGTATGTTTGCGTTTGTCACCACACGTAACACAACACAAAAATATTCACCAAGTTAATGTTATTAATTTACGTTTGTAACGATTTTACGGCTACCCACAACCACTCAAGCATCACAATGACACTGGCTGTATGTCATATTATAAAACAGTGTGATTGGTTGCAGTGGACTTTGATCGTTTTTGCGTACAAGTGATAGACTTAGATCGCTTTTTCATAAACCCAGCGTTCTTTATGCGGGATTTAAGGTGACTTAGACCGATTTTTCATACATCGCAAGAAGCCCATTGGAAAGAGCAGGTTTGAAACTATAAGTAGACATGTCCAACTCAATTTACCCCTGTGTGTGACTTAGATCGTTCTTCCCCTGTACCCTTCATATATATACACAATAATATTTATTTATTGTAAAATACGTTAATTTTGCCTTGTTGAAACTACGTAAAGTATAGGTAGCTATATAGTCAATTAGGTAACGTAAGTTAAGATTTTAGACAAGATTTTCGAGAAACACATTTATGTGTTTGGATCATTATGCCCGTGACTTTTTGAATCTCCCGCGTTGTAGATTGAAAAGCAACAATTTGTGAATTACCATATGTGTCATTAAAAGCGAATTCGTTTTGGATTTGCGGTCATGTTCGGTATCCTGAACCGTGTTACAAGCGGTCATGATTGGTCACTGTGACGTCATTACTCTTAATTTTAAATCGAACTTGCGTCGGTGATTGCATTGGATTGGATTGCATATTTGCTGTCACTGTCACTTTGATTTCGCATATTAGGTTATCGTTAGTTATCGTGTTTTTATTATTTATATATCAATTTTATTAAGTATAGATATTTATCAGAAGTATTTTTAGGTAAGATATATCCATAAGAAATTAGTATGCATAATTATACAATGTGTTTACAGCAGGAACAATGCCTAACAAGAAACTTAAACTAGTTGCTAGTGCAATTATAAACAATGAGTTAACAACAACCTTGTTTAATTCATCATTAATGATGTGGGGTATAATGAAAATGCATAGTCTTCATTACATACCTTTGTTGTACTAGTTACCAGCTGTGGTACGTGATGTTCATTATAGGATACCCCATTTCACAGACGAGTGGATTGGACGATATATTGAAATGGACTTTTACAAGTTATCTAGAATGACATGGATAACTTGTGAAAAACTGAATGGGGAGATTGGAAAAATAAAAAGGATTGGTTATGGTCATCGCCGAACTGCTGTTCCTTTAGAGAAATGCATTCTAATGACTGGTATCTAGGAAAAGGGGATACTCTATTTTCAATTGCTGACCGTTTTAATGTATCTCCATCAACTGCCATTGATAGAATACATTTTGTTATTGATGGAATGGTTACATTATTGCCTAAATTTATTATATGGCCAACAGAAAAGGAATGTGAAGCGATATCTATTGCATTTCAAAGAAAGTGTAAATATGCAGGTGTCATTGGTGCAAATCCCGACACCCTAAATGGGCCATTTTTTTTATGTGTTATGATTGCATATTGCCTTTATGTGTATAATTCTATTGTATTGATTATAAATAAGTTCGCAGTTTGTGCTGTAATTACTTTTATTTTTACACTAACATGACTGTTTCCTGCAGATCGAAATTATTATACTTAACGTTTAATTTTTTTTAAATGAAACATACTTAATTTAAATGGTCATACATGTTTAGACCAAGTTGTTAAATGGTTATGTGTACACTCTTTATTTACTATATAATATAAATTTAAATTCCCTTTTACAAATCACTGCCTTTCTAATTAATATTTTCCTTGAAATTCTATTATTTTTTCCAGCAAGTGTACAAATTATTACTTTATACAAAACTTGACATAACAATAACATCATATGAACATTACAAGTAGCATTATTAATATTATACTATATTAATAAACTACACAAGAATAGGCAAAATAAAAGATTTTCTTAAAAGTAAGAAAAAGTGTATTTTCTTCCAATACATGTGTGGTCCTTCTCAGGTATAGGCTCACAAGTGATATACAAATACAAATTATTATATATAAGAGACGAGTAACTTTATTGAACTAAGAAAGAAATACTAATAGTAAAAGAAAGAATAAAAACATATCTTACAACATGTAATTTATATACACTACTTAAAAATAATAATCATAATAGAAACACTACTAAGTAAACTACCCAAATAAAAAAATATATTAGGTTGTCAGTCTAGAAATTAGTTAGTAAATTCAAAACTAGTAAATGAAAAAAGTGGAAAAAATAATATATACCTAAGTGTATACAATTAAATAATTTATTAATAACTATACTTCCCTTTTGATTTCGAATCGGAATCTGTTGGGCGTTTCCGTTTCTTGGTTTCAAAGAATATTTTTTTTAAAAATGTTTATTACTCTAATTATTTTGTTAAATTAAAGTGTTTTGATGATTTAAAATGTTTATAAATTGGCGGAAATGTTGTACTTTTTGGTTTATTTGATTTGCGTTTTTCATGTTTTGTATTTGTAGTATTGCTATCAAATCTTCCTGACCTATTAATTCTCATTTTCAAACAGTGTTTACGAAAAGTAAAAAAGGATGGGTATATGACCGAATGCATGACCGTGCTCACGACCACGGTCACGATAAGAAATGACCAAGAGGTACCGGGTCACCCGTGACGTCATTAATTTTATAATCGAATTCGACCGGTCACCGCTAAACAAATGACCGGACATGACCGCTACAAAACGAATTCGTCACAGTTTAGGAACACTGATGCCCGTTTGCACCGCTTTGTTAAGTCGAGATTAATTCTTAACTCGGTCTTAAAGTCTTGCACCGCTTACTAAGTCTGACTTAAATTACTTTAAGTGAGGATTAAATTAAGTCTAGATATTTCCGGACTTAAAGCAAGATTAACCTATATTTGTTTCTGAAAAGTGATTGACATCGATTGCAACTCGTTTTAAAACCCGATCGTGTTAAAATGAATGTTGAATGGGACGATTTATTCGATGATGACTTTGATATTTTGGAAATTATAGATTTTGGCTTTCCAAGACGTATCATCTATGATAGAACGGATGATTTTAATAATTTAGATATCTTTCGTTTTTTCACCGATATAGACTGACTAAGCCAACGGTATTGAATTTATTGGCATAATTAGAAAATGATTTAGAGTTTACAAACGATATACTGTGAGGACGCGCGGGTTGGAATAAATGCATTTAAAATTTTTGATTTTGTTTTATGGAAAAACGCTCGGATAGGTAGATTTTTATTTTTAGCTGCGGTTTTTCTGATGGTAAATTGATGTACAAAAGCTGGTCCAAAAATAAGTTACGACCATCAATTTTCGTTTTCAAACGGGAACATATATTTTTTATTTAATTTATTAATTCTGCATCAAATTCTAAGTATGTTTCATGTACCATGTCCTATACCCAAACTCAACAGTTATCGAGAAATTTACAATTGAACATATCAATAACTGCAGTTATTGATTATTATAAAAATCAACCTATCCGAGCGTTTTTCCATAAAACAAAACCAAAAATTTTAAATGAATTTATTCCAACCCGTGCGTCCTCACTGTATAAGTAGAAGAATAGGTAATTGTTTATTTAGATAAGACAACTTTAATTCTGTTTTAGAAATCAATGCGTCTCCCCAATAACACAACTTCTAACATGCCTTTGGTTTTATGCAAGCGGCAACTAGCCACACAACTAATGTAACTTCTTACAGATAGAAAACATGTAAAAATAAAATTTTACTAAATTTGGACATAGTTGCCATATCGATTCTAGTTTTATAGTAATCCGTGCTTAACTCTAACGATGCAAACCACCGACACTTAAGACGAGCTTAAATAATAAGTCGGGCTTAACTAATCCAGACTTAACATGACAAACGGTGCAAACGGGCATGAGTTATTTAGTTAAAGTTGGCAAGCCATTGAAAGCAGACAACCGCGTGCATTTTGGCGAAAATTGAAATAGTGAACACATCAAGCATTATATTTGAAGGAAGAAAACCATGACTCAATCCAAGGCTAAATACTATAAGGACACTGCACCAACAGAATCTTGGTAAAGAAAACAATTGAAATAATTCACTATATGGTGTTGGCCGATCCAAGATTGAAAGCGCGCGAGATTGTAGGAGTTATATATAGGCATATCAAATGGCTCAGTAGTGTTGATATTGAATGGTCACTTGTGTACGAGAAAGCATTGTGCAAAATGGGTGCCGCGTTTGCTCAAAATTGATTACAAACGCCATCTTGTGACAATTTCGAAGACGTGTTTGGCGTTATTCAGCTGTTGAAACAGCGGCTTTTTTCAAGGCGAATCGCCACCGAAGAAGGCCAAGGTGGGTATCTGTCGGTCAATATGGTGACAGCTTTTTGGAATGCAAGCTGCATTATCCACATCGATTACCTTCAGATAATAAAAATAATCAAGAGCGAATATAACGGCAACTTAATTTCATGAATTTGTCTACGAATTGCGCCCTCATCCACCATATTCTCCGGACTTAGCCCTCAAACAAACGCCTATTTTGAGAAACTCGATAAATCGCATTATTTGGAAGGGATCAAAAAATTGGAGAAACGTTGGATGAAGTGTATAGAATTCAAAGGAAAATGTTCAGAAACACGTCTTTTTTTACATTTCAAAAGTCAGGGATATAATGATTCACCTTCGTACTAATATCAGATTCCAACAGTATTACTCCTGACATGATACATAATATTTTCAACAATATGAAAAGAAAAGTAAGTTTTTGTTTGAACTTGGATAACACTTCGAGCATTTGTTATAATTTTACAACTTAAATATATATCCTAAATGTCACTGTAGTGAAATATTATATTTGAATAGGATGTTAATAAGAATAATATACTCGTAGTTTGAATAAATTATGATTGAAAAAACTAATCAAAAAATAATGTAGGTAGTGTAAGTAAATTGCTTTGACAACACCTTGACTGCACCTTGCACCGCTCATGGTAAAGTGGGTAGGCGGCAGTATGTAGCATACCAACCTTTTAAAATAATCTACTAAACGTGAATTTCAACTTTCTATCAATTATGAACACGCGGTATAATATATATATATACTTCTCTTCAGTTTACGATTTAAGAACTGTGGAAGAAAACAATTACCTAATAATACTTTTCATCAAAGCTAATTTTATATAAAATCACGTCTTTATATTTAATTATATTATAAAAAAAAATAATATTACTTAAATTTTCTTACCTCTTTCTTTCTTTTTTCTCATCTATCCCGTCATCTTCATGCACAAAAATTCCAATAAAAGTTTCTAGAAACGAATTATTGTCTGGATACATGTTCCAAATATTCACCAAACAAAATTTTATAAAACACTTTTGAATCGCATACGATACTTGTATCACTTTCTTATGCCTGTTGCTCAAGACTGAAGCCTAAAATTTTAATTTTTCAATTTATACTTAATGAGAAGTAGGTATTCACTTTAATCAACGTCAGAAGATGTTCTAGTGATAAACATTGGTTTCTCCCGAAAATATATACCACCAACTTTGGGACTGGATTATTTTATGATATTTAATGTGTAATTATTCATACTTCTTTAGAGATAATATGTAACCACAATTATAATGTTAGTGAAATGTGTACATAATTATATATTTATAACATGTTTCCGACTATTACTTCAGTACGCGATTATTTCCACGTAAATTACAAACTTTCACGTCGTTAAAATTTCGTAGATGTACATTTGTGATAAGGGTAATTGTTAATTATGATGAGTAGTATGAGTAGATTTTCAAATACAAAAGTTCATCTCGGAAGAATTTATGACAATTCTTGACACTTCTTTAATTTATTACAAAGAAACAATACATAGCATATCTTCTGTAAAAGTCGTCCTCCATCCCAAACAAAATATAAAATCTCATCAAGTATTTATTAAGTCGATGTTTCCCTAACTTTCTTACAGCGCGACATCCTTTTGGTAAGTGTTTTGTCCGCGGCTCCTTTTTTACCATATTCAATTTTATTTGTACAAAGTAAAACAATACCACACAATTAAATACAGGGTAGAAAATGTGTTTGTTACTTTCGCTACCTATGATCAAATTGCTCAAGGTCCTTGTTCCTTATTTTTCATAACTTTCAGCATAATTACTGTGACTTACATATATACATTTATACGTAAAACGTATATGCATATATGCATGTTTTTGAGATACACACATACACTAAGTGCCATTGCCGACAATCGAACGCAGACACCGGTGTTTCGACCTTTGAGGTCTCGTCAGTGTATGTGGAGACTGTCGACAATGGCTTCAAGACTTAAAACTCTGCTTGAGCCATCGCTTTTATCTGTGTCATCTTTTGGGTGTTAGATGTCGCTGTGATACTCTCATTGCATTTAACACGCAAAAATGACATAAGCAGCGTTTTAAGTCTTGAAGCCATTGTCGATAGTCTCCACGTACACTAACGAGACCTCAAGGGTCGAAACACCGGTGTCTGTGCGTTCGATTGTCGGCAATGGCACTTAATGTATGTGTGTATCTCAAACACATGCATATATGCATATACGTTTTACGTATAAATGTATATATGTAAGTCACAGTAATTATTTACTGCTTGATGTTAGTTTTAACATCCATGTGTTTACTCTTTTAATTTTCGTTTTGATTAGTGACGCCACATAAGGCTCTATTACACGAGATACACTATTAACAGACAGGCCTCTGTATAGCAGAACATGCCGTCAGAAGCCATCGCTTTTATCTGTGTCATCTTTTGGGTGTTAAATGTCGCTGTGATACTCTCACTGCATTTAACACGCAAAAATGACATAAGCAGCGTTTTAAGTCTTGAAGCCACTGTCGACAGTCTCCACGTACACTGACGAGACCTCAAAGGTCGAAACACCGGTGTCTGTGCGTTCGATTGTCGGCAATGGCACTTACTGTATGTGTGTATCTCAAACACATGCATATATGCATATACGTTTTACGTATAAATGTATATACCGTGTGGCCGCCGTTCATAGCGCGATGCATGTATTAGTAACTACTGGTCGACTATAAATGGGCGTGCCAACTTGAATTGCCACACCGACAGCGGACGTATAAGTTATACGTATAAATGTATTCGTAGGCAAATCAAGTGAAGAGCAGTGTAATAGGTAATGCGTTCCCATTGTAAGTAATTATTTGTAGTTGTTTGAAGCATCAGATAATCACTGATAATATGCCAGTGAAGTAACTCATCACAGCTTCATAAACAACATAAAAGAGCAAAAATAAATAATAAATAACTCCTAGACTTTAAAATAAAAAAAACTTCTTAACTAAAATAATATTTTTCAACAAATATTATAATCTAAAAACTCAACTATAATAAAATACTGAAACATAAAATATTTACTTCTTAAAACAGAATTGTAATTCAACATTGCAATTAACCTGTAATTAGCTAAAAAAATGTTATTCTTAAGCAATAATAAAACTCGAACTGACGCCCATGTGGAAGCGACTGCCCGACTACACCGTATAAATGTCGATTTTTTGGACAAATACGAGTGCATCATAGGCATATGCGAAATACTAGCTCTGTTGTAATCCAGTATAACACTGCGTCTACTTGTTTACCGTTCTAATACACAGGCATCTCTATCTGTTTCGCTTACTCTACAGGTATCGCGATAATGCAGACGCACGCGGTCTTATGGTATGTAAGTCACAGTAATTATTTACTGCTTGATGTTAGTTTTAACATCCATGTGTTTACTCTTTTCATTTTCGTTTTAACTTTCAGCATGTTCAAAGAAGCACATTAGAGTACTAAGTATACTTTTTCGACTTCCAATTGAGAATAAACATTCAAAACGAGAATAATCAACATCAAATTGAGTATTAATAAATTTTCAGCATGCGTTGATGTAATAAAAGAAAACCAAACGTGTGTGTTACTGAGTATCATTTAGCGTCAGTGGTTAGACATTTACTATGCCTTAAGGCTTTACACTGAGTAGTGGAAGAGAGTATTTTGCAAGATAGTAGCGTCTACACACATTCTAGTAAAAATAAAGACAGTAGAGTAGATGTTTATATTTTAAGAAACTTTGAGGTTAGAAAGCGCAAACTTTTTGTCATGTAAAATGAGATTTAATCGAAATAGTGCTTTCAAACTAAAAAAAGAGCAATAAGTTCATGTGTGGAAATATGTGACGAGATGATAGACATCTTGGAACAACAATAAAATCACCCAAAAAAGTTATGGGTAAGAAAGTGGCTAGCTAAGAGAAACACACACGGGGCTTCGAGCCTGCTTTTAAAAGAACTTGCTGTTGAAGATGTTGCAGAATATAAAAACTGCATGAGAATGTCTCCAGCATGTTTCAACATACTTCTACAAAATCTTTTAATCTTTGTCAGTTCTGGGTTGTACGTCGATCTTAAATTTTTAATTTTATTTTTTACTTCTGTGGTTTTAAAATCTGCGATATTCATTGCTTCCACAATTTTTTTTTATGGCAGATTCTCTCGCCTATTTATGTTTATATAATTGCAACTTCGCATCTCAGAGGCATTTCTGTTCCCTATACAACTCTACAAACTTAATTGTAGTGTCTTCATTCCATTGTCTCGCAATAACCTGTTATAACTCAATTTATAATTATTTACATCTGACACCTGCCGGTACTGCACTTGACTGGAATCATCACTAAAAAACCCTCTCTATATGAATTTAGTGGTCTAGAGTCTGGACAGTCGAGTAAGGGCATAGTGGGGGTAGGCACTCGCTCCAGTAAATAGGATTGCTTTCTATTCACTCCACTGGAATGAACACTGGAGCGAGTACTGGAATGAATCACTAAAACTGCTTGTTTACACGAGGAGAGTACTAAAATTCAGTACTCGGTTTTAGTAACTCGGCCGAGTTACTGGAACCGTGTAAATTAACCTACGTGGGGGACAAAAATTTGTGAAAATCACGAAGAAGCATCGTCAATTTATCGTTCAATAGATTGAAGAAGACCCAAAATTAACATTAAAAGAACTTAAACTAAAAATGGAAGTGCAACATCAGATAAAGGTATCTAAAAAAAACCTCGAAAACATTTGGACAAATTGTTGTTCACATTGACAGACATACGAAAAGAACCTGAAAGAGCAAATAGTGATGAAAATAAGATAAAACGTCGTGAGTATATTCAGCAAATTTTAATTAAAATGTGCCTATTATTTACATGGACGAAACAAATTTTAATTTACTTATATCAAGAAGACAAGGACGATCAAGAAAGAGATCTCGCTGCAGCAATATAATGGCTGGTTGCCGCGGAGCCAATATACACGTTATAGGCTATATTGGAAATATGGGAATGATTCACGAGGTCAGAAGAGGTGGCTTTAGAATGGAAGACGCAAATAAACTTATCCGTGTTTATTCTGATTTTGAAAGTGTTTATTCTCATTTTAAAAGCCTATGCTCTCAATTTGAAATTGATTATTCTCAATTTGAAGTTGAAAAGGTATAGATGGTCCTGGACATTCTGGAATACTCCGTTCGCCTTTATATAATCAGCGAAACAATCACTGAGGTGTCATTTTAAATTTGCAAATGTACCCAAACAAAAACACTAAACAAAAAATGAGGTGTGGCCACCACACGACTTTCTTATACGTATGAAAGTGTTACTTCCGGTCCGAATTTTGAAATTTCATTTATACAAAAAATATTTCAAATCCAACTCTAAATACTTTTGTACTCTTCATAAATATATATAGAATGCATAATTTACGACATATTTGCAAAAAATCGCAATTCGATAAGAGTAAAAGTGGCACTTCCGGTCTGAATTTTGAAAATTTTTTTATACAAAAGATATTTAAAAGTATGTTCTAAATACTTTTATACTCGTAATGTACCTGCCTGGAAAGCATGACTTGCGAGATATTCGCAAAAAACTGATTTTCGATAAGAGTAAAAGACCTACTTCCGGTAGGAATTTCGAAAAACTTTTTAAATAAAATTATTCTCAATTTTAATTTTAAGTACATATGAATTCTTTATAAATTTGTATAAACTTAGTATTTGACGAAATATTGGCAAAATTCGATTTTTATACTGAAGTAAACTGCTACTTCCGGTCTACCGATTTTACTGAAAAACTAATCAGATCTCAAGAGGGAGATTATACACGTAAATACAAAATTTTGAATTGATATCTCCAGCGGTTTGACCGCTATCGTGGTCACAGACAGACACACAGACAGACAGACACACAGACAGACAGACAGACACACAGACACACAGACATTTTTTTAAAAACCACTTTTTTGGTATCAGGGGACCTCAAAACGTGGACATCTGCAAAAATCTCGAGGTCGAAAATTTTCATCATCACAATACTTCCTTATACTACGTATAAGAAAGTAAAAAACAATACCTAGTTCCTTAAATGAATCCATCAAAGCTACTCCGACATAGCAAGCATCCAGAAAAAGAGACAAGCTTGTAGAATGCTTTGAAAGAAAAGTAAGCTTCCTCCACAAGCAACAAAGCACTTTCAGGTCATCAACAACCACGATTGAAAAAGCATCGAGTTATCGATGTATTTGTTGAAGATTCAATTTTACTATCAGCTATGGTGGAAATATTGATTGGTTGAAACGAAGTTACAAAATTAAAAACAAAGCTTCTCTTCGATAATACTATCCAAAGAGGAATAAGTGAAATTGCAGAAGATATTCGAGCAGTAATGACTGAAAATATCAAAATCTGGATGTACTTCTCTCTACAGATGGTCGAATCCACAAAATCTAAATGTACCCCATTTATAGAATTCGTAAGAAACAACACAAGAAATGATATCACAGAAGATATGTTATTTTGTATGCCAATAAAGAAAAAATAATGGCAAATGTTAAATGGTTGCGCTTGTTTTGTACACCGAATAGTTCTTTCCTCAAAATCTTTAGCTTGCAAAATTGATTGTGCTATGAAATGTGTCATTACAGTAGTAAATTCTATAAAAGAAAAAGCACTACAACCTTGTATTTTTTGAAGAATTTTTGAATTTATAAGTTCTTTATATGTAATATTCTTTATCACACATAAATAAGATGGGTTTCGAGGGGTAATGTTTTGAAAATGTGAAACTTACGTTTCATCTTTTTTAAGATATTTTGTCAACTTCGTCTGATTGAAAAACATCGTTTTCAGCAATACCTTTTATAAGGCGTAATTCTTTCTCATATCTATCTTTTGTAAGTGGGAACTTTAACAAGCGATGGATTAAAACAGTGAATGAAGACAATTTTTCTTGAAAACAATGATTTGAATCTGCTGTAACGAATCTGTTCAAATTTATTTCTATAAATATCTATTTCTATATTACAGCCTTCTTTAGTTACCAATGCATCTAGACAAGCTAATTGTCTATTTTTTTCCTTTTCAAGAGTGAACAGTTTCCCATGTCGTTGTTTATAGAATTTGTCTTCTATCTGAAAACAGTTATGATACATACAAAGAGATGTTAACTGCATGTATTCATCTATTATGGCCTTTGCAATATTGTTGTTATGAAGCAAACGTTCCAAATATTTCAGGGTTGCTGGAATCGGCACTGAAGGAAACAATGAACTGACATCAAACGAAATCAAAATCTCACCTTCTTGCAGCTTATAATGTTTATTTTGAAGAAACTCAATCGAGTTTTCTACTGCAAAGCTATCTTGTTGCAAAGGTAAATTTTTGAATTCATTTACTAGCCATTTAGACAATAAATAAGTCGGTGAGTTATTACCTGACACAATAGGTCTCATCGACTAACCGGGATTATCTATTTTCGGTAAGCAATACATTCTGGTATGATCGGATTAGATGATACATTTAACTGAAAGCTTATTCAATGCGCTTTTAGTTTCTCTGGTAATTTTGGTAAAGGCTTTTTGTTTAAGAGGAGCGTTTACCCATCGAAAACTAAGGCATCGCCGTTTTGCGTTTTTTAAATTTATTTTGTAATTTTAGAATCTCAAGTTTGGGTTAGTGATGCAAAAGGCATAAATTTATAATGTCAAGGCCAGTTTTGTACTAATTTATTATCTTAAAAAAGTTATGTGTTTTTGAAATAACCACAAAAATGCATGAATTTGATTAATGTCTACTAACTAAGGCTGGTACACTAAAGAAAAAAACAACCTCTACGCGCCAGCTGCACATTTGATGAACGATGTAAAAAAAAACTTCATGTAATTATTTTTGAAGATAAAAAACATTAAATAGTAAACATTGTCACACACATTTCACACGAGTGTTTTTGAAGCTATTGCGTCGTCTATCCCCACTTTACGGTATCTCTACCGGTCCTAGCCAAGACGCAAATCTATCGGAATCGGTCGGGTATTCCAGACTTAAATCCAACTGACAGTTTGTAATTAAAAAGAAATGTCATATATACATATAATATTCGAGTGTATAATAATATAACAGTTATGGGCAAGTGAAAATTGGCTTATTATAAAACATCAACAACATCAACAGTTCCGTAAGTACTCATTCTTTATACATTATGTTTCCTATCTATAGTATTCCTTTATCTATGACAGAATCTGTGAATAAAACCGAAGCGCTGTGATCGAAACAGAATATCGTCTAGCTCCACCTACTCACACCCCCTTGCGCCTACCCGTCCCGCGCGTAATATAAGTTGCATAAGTTTGTTGGTAAACGCCCCTCTTAAACACACGTACGGACCCGTACTAATAAATAGTAGAAGAAAAAACCATCCCTGTAAAATTGAAATGAGTATTGTTCTATATACGCTACGGTGTATAGAGAACGCGATTTTCAATCAGTGCTACTGAAGATGACAACATAGTTGTCGAAATACGTATTTAGTTTTTTGTGCTTTAGTATGGTTAAGGTGTTTTAGTATTTCTGTGTATTTGTTCTAGTGTTTAAATTTGTAATTATATTAAGAAAATAGTTAAAATACAGCACTTCGATAAATCTCGCTTTTTTGGTGAAGTTTACTTTGCTTATAAAGTACTCTTTGCATCCGTTAGACCCTAGATACTTTCATTCTGAACACGACATTGTATTTACTTTATTGTCAAAGTAACACATCTCCTCAAAAAATAGTTTTAAAATCAATGAAACTGATCACATCTTGATAGAATGGCATATAGGCAACATACAATGCGCAGTTTTATCGTACCCTTAGACTAGCAATTTGGAAGGTATGCTTGTTCCACTGTAGTAAGTTTGAACAAGAAATAAAGCGAGTGTATACACTCTCTTTATTTCTCTTTTTTTCAATACATAAGTGTGAAAATATATTAAACTGGTTTATAAACGGAAATACATCAGGCATATCAAGCAAATATATTTCAAATTTTGTGTTTATTTATGATTTATAGAAAAATATAAGATAACATTGATTTATTAGAAAAGAATGTTTGTTGCGGTTCATATCCTTTTGGCTTTCAAAATTTTCCAGGAAACGAATGTTTTATTAAGACATCGGCTTTATTTAGTAATTACTTTAGGAACCTTAATGAAACCTTCATTCTCGCCCTCGATAAATAAAATTAATTGAAAGCAAGAAGAGTACTGAGAAACAGCAGAAAAAATTTATAATAAAGTAATGCATCATCATGCAATAAATCATATATGAATTCGGACAAATATCGGAAATATATTTGCTTGTATATTCCACATGTATTATTTTCTTTTACAAACCTTTTTAATATACACTCAAGCTTAGGTATGAATTACGCTTCATACCGCTGGTCTGAGTGCATGGACTGTAATAAATAAGCTATATGATTTTAACTGGTCAATTATATATAACATATAGGGTCCGATAACTTTCATCAGGTAACCCCCTTCGCCCCGAAGACGTTATATTTTATTTACTATTATAATATAAAAATAAACCTCTTAGTAAATCGTTTTGTTTTATTTTGGAATAGGTACTTCTCCGATTCCCACAGCTTCACGACCCGCGTTTTGGGAACAACTGGTCTAAAACCATTGACCTCAAGCAAGAACATGTTCGTAAATAAATAAACTCCATAGCCCTGTATATTTTGCTATTTCATTAGAATAACTTTGAAATACGTCCTCATATATGTGTATATACATGGTGAGTCATTAGTAGCCGCTTCTTCGACTGCTCATTTGTGTTTTAAATAAAAGAAAAAACACTTAGTGAAGATGCATTGTTGCTTGTGGCGCATATTGTAAAAATAATGTAAGTTCGGACGCACTTCCGGTTTGACCGGAAATTCACGGAACTTAATTTTTTTAAATGACTCACCCTATATATTTTTGGATTTTCTTGTACTGCTTTAAATTGTCTGTACAACTATTTTTTCTTTTTCAAAATTTAGCCAATAGTTTTTGAGTTATTAATTTTTTTTGAAAATATTTGACCAAAACACGTGTTAAGAAAAAAAATCATTTTCACATTGTTTGTAAAAGTAAAAACAATAACTTTGGTGGTGCTTGTAGCCAAGAAAATTGTGCATCTTTTGGTAAAGTTGCACTCGACAATACCTCAAAAAACTTTGTTTTTTCAAAACCTACTTCCTGAAATTTTCACATACCAAAAACTTATTTTTTTTAAATGGAACGCCCAGTATTTTATTGCGACATTTTGTTCTTTTTTTATTCTCTTTTATTTTTGTTAACAATGTACTATTCCTATCTTTTGTAATTTTTGAGATAATCACTATAGGAACAATTAGCGGTCAATTAAAGAACTATGGGCGCTGTTCTATGCACCCAAATATTCGTTCAATAAAGTCAACTGTTAAAGAAAATCGGTATACATTTTTGTCAAACTTATAAAAGCATCGCTATTAGTTATCATCCAAATGAATTATTCTTATGAAGAGTGAATAGATATGATTGACGTTTTGAGTGAATCTGAAAGAAACTCTTTGCTAGCATCCAGACTTTATGCACAGCGATCCCTGGTAGAAGTCAACCGAAGCCAGAAACCTTCGAAAGTATAAAGGGACGGTTTGAGTGAACAGAAAGTATTGAATATGAAAGAAAGAGCGGAAAAAGCAATCAATAACTGGTGAGGATAAGACGTTTATGGTACTTGCGAGTGTAGTCGAACACCCCCATACTAGTACTACGAAAATTAGTCGTGAGTTAGATGTAAGTCAAATTTGAGAATCCAGAATAATGAGAAAATATGATATTCACCCTTAGCATATTCATACACAGGGTTAGATGAAAAAAAATTCCAGAATCGCTTACATTTTTGTCAATTGGCAGCAGATAAATTATTCTGGCTTTCTCAATTTTTTGTTGTTTACCAACGAAGCCACTTCTATTAAAGTGAATACGTTCATCGTCACAATGTCCGTTATTATAACACGTAAAACCCCCCACTTTATCACACCTGAAAACTTACAAAATCGTTGGTCATTAAAACTGTGGGGAGGAATAGTGGGTAGTTACATAATTGGACCTTATTTCTTTGATGAAAATGTTAATGGAGGAGAGTATCATCGCCATCTATGGACGGATTTTCAAAACTTTTTGAAGACACCTTCAAATATGTCAGTAAATATAACCTTTATTTTATTTCGATGTTAACCAACAGTGTCAGAAATGAAATACTGCAACTGGACATTGCCGGAATTAAAAACTAGAAATGCAATGCTCTTCATTCTGTAAAATTATTATCTTTGGGATAGTTGGATTTAAGATTTACTTTGTTTGACAGTTGACTAAGGATGTCGGGCGCCATTCCTGCCTTCCAGTGGTTGAACGAATATTTTGGTGCTTAGAACAACAGCGCTCTTCTTCTTCTTCTTCTTCTTCTTCTTCTTCTTTTATCTAGGATCATCCCCTATTTGCCTGGCCTGTTTCTATTCAGCGGATGAGCAAAACCAACTTTGTCCCCATCTCTTGGGAGGTCGTCCTTGTTGTCGCTTTCCTTTTGGTCTCTCATGTTTGCATATATATCCAAGTCTGTTGGTTTGCTTTCTCTCGACATGGTCATTCCATTCCTTCCTTCTTCGCTTACTCCACTTCACAACATCCTGCACTCCGCATCCTTCTCTTATGGAACTACTCGTCTATCTATCTCGTAACGTGACATTCGCTATTTTTCTGAGAATCTCCATTTCTACTGTTCTAATCTTTTCTTTAGTTTTCTTGGTATCTGCTCTTGTCTCCGTGGAGTATGTTAGTACTGGGCGAACCATAGCTTTGTATACTCGTACTTTACTTTCCTTAGTAAGGTATTTGTTCCGCCAGACCATTGTGTTTAGATACCCGGTTACTTGTGTCGCCTTCATTGCCTGTTGTTGAACCTCCGCCCGCAGATCTGTTTGACTCGTTACCTCGACACCAAGATACCTGAAGCTCATTACCTGTTGAACAACGGATCCGTCTATTTCTAGTTTACAACGAAGTGGCTGCTTACATAGCGCTCGTAGTTCTTTAATTGACCGCTAATTGCTCCTATAGTGATTATCTCAGAAATGACAAAAGTTAGGTATAGGACATTGTATACAAAAATGAAAGAGAATAAAAAAGGGAACAAAATGCCTCAATAAAATACCGGGTGTTCCATTAAAAAAAAATAAGTTTTTGGTATGTGAAAATTTCAGGAAGTAGGCTTTGAAAAAACAAAGTTTTTTGAGGTATTGTCGAGTGCAACTTTACCAAATGATGCAGAATTTTCTTGGCTAAAAGCACCACCTAGGTTAATGTTTTTACTTTTGAAAACAATGTGAAAATGATTTTTTCTGAATACGTGTTTTGGTCAAATATTTTCAGAAAAAATTAATAACTCAAAAACTATTCGCTCAATTTTGAAAAAGAAAAAACAGTTGAACAGACAATTTAAAACAGTACAGGAAAATCGAAAAATATATAGGGTGAGTCATTTAAAGAAATTAAGTTTCGTGCATTTCCGGTGAAACCGGAAGTGCGTCAGAGCTTATAGTATTTTTACAATATGCGCCACAAGCAACCATAGATATTCCACTAATTGGTTTTTCTTTTATTTAAAACACAAAACAGCAATCGAAGAAGCGGCTACTAATGACTCACCCTGTATATATTTGTTCGACGTTCGATAAGAAGAAACTTATATCTAAATAATAATGCAAAGAAATTCAGCAGAACTGCAGAACGAAATGGAAAATCATGCTTAACATAAACCGGAAATCGCTCAAATTTCATTCGTATTCTTCAAGCAAACCATATTATGTTATGAATGCATTTTATGAGGTGATACAAGTTACCCACTTACGTACAATGTTGCTGACTTACAAGTTCATTAATGCAGCAATTATGTGCGAATTACAAAGTAAGAATAGGAGTTCCTAAAATTTCAATTCATCATATCATAAACACATTGATGATATCATTTCGGTACGTTATAGAACATCAACGAAACGGGAACTAGAACGTTTGTGTTAAACCAATGGATATATTATTTTAAATTAATATTTTGAATCCACACGGTTTGTATATCGAAAAATCTTAATTTTGTTTTAATATATCATTATATTACACATACTCTGCATTAATTATTTATGTAGGTATATAAGTAAGTAAATATAAATCTTCTAGCCTATTGTTCTCTAAATTGATCGTGCAAGGTTGAGAGACACCTACACACAAACACACACACACACACACATCTAATTTTTAAAACGCGATAGTAATGTTAAAATAGAATCTACTTTATGATATTAACATAATTATTAAAAGCAACATTATTAATATTATACAAGTAAATAAGTATTTAAGCATTTAAATATAAAATATAACATAAAAATGTGAATGTTTTATATGGGAAAAAGAAAGAAAATGATCTAAAAAATGGTACCTTTTTTCGTGTTCCAAATGGTTTTCCGATTTTTGCATTTGGTACTTTTCAAATGCCCTAATCATAATATCCTCACTGGATTCCATGTTTCACTGTTAGTTTATAAAATCACAAAAGCAATAATTCGGTGTTCTTAACCGGAATTGAAACTATCACAGATTAATCTATTTGCGGCAACTGTACACACACTACTAGCATATACTTTTATTACTGTTGAATCACAGAATAGGTACTGGGTTTCAAGAATAGCCGGTACCACCGGTACCACCTCTGTGCTTGCTGTACAGTTATTTTTTTTAAACTGGGAACTTATTGCGGATCTTGTTAGCGAGTCTGACCACTCTCAATTTGTTTGCCGGTAATTGTATTTATGTAAATATGTAACCGCGCTAATAAACTTATTAACGCCGTCACTTGTTAATGTAATCGATATGTACTAGTACAGATCAAATAATTAAATAACTTTTTTGAACTATGACACTATATGTTTAGCATTCGCATCTGGAACTGTTCGGCATACATAATTTTATTTCAAATTTATACGTAAAGCGAAGTTTTATTAATCCTAATCTGTGATTTATTAGAAAATACACACAAAAAATTACGTCATTTTCATGATACTATTATAAATGTTGCCTGTTATCTTTAATTTATAATATTGCGAAAGTTTGATATACATGGATTAATAACAATATACCTACTTTATTTCAACAGAAGAAGCACAGTATAAAACTTACAGACAGAAATAAGTCAGAGAAAAGCAAAGAACAAAATATCTAATGAATATAATAACTATGAAGACAATATACAGGTAGGTAACAACCTAAAAAAACCTTTCCATGGCCAATTGGTTTTTGCTATAAGGCCAGCACATGACTTCGATTTACATTGTTGAAATTGATTCGGATTTGTACAGCGAAGATCTTATACCTAAAAGATTTAAAAAACACTTGTATTTCCGAAATTATGGATTGCATTTGGAAGGCACATCGATGAGTAATAATGTGACGTTAGATGAATCAAACGTACATTATGATAGCGATTCAGAATATATCAAAATTCAGTCGAAATGCGAAAGGTCTATTTTAACACAGCAACAAAAATATACTAGAGTGTTGGCCAAATGTCAGCAGATAGCAACTATAGTGTCGGAAATGAGTATGAGTGAGTTTAATAAACATTATTCTCAGTTGGAAACTTTAGTAAACATGTGGAATGAACACAAACAAACTATTATAGTTGAAGAGACGGTCATTGATGAAGAGACAGAGATGGCACCTGAAAATACATTAATTAATATTGAGCCAGATATCAGAGTTGAAGAGACATCGATTACGGAACAGCCAAATATCACAGTTGAAAAGACACTAATTACGGAAGAGCTAAATATCACAGTTGAAAAGACATCCATTACGGGAGAGCCAGGCATCACAGTTGAAAGGACATCGATTACGGAAGAGCCAAATACCACAGTTGAAAAGACAACGATTACGGAAGAGCCAAATATCACAGTGGAAAAGACATCGGTTATTGAAAAGCCAAATATAACATTTAAAAGTGCAATTGTTAACGAAGAGACAGACATAACAGCTGAAAGGACATCACTTATGGAAAACCCAAATACTCGTAGCACAGTTGGAAAGATAGGAATTAATAAAGATTCGGAAGAATTACTTTTGCTAGAAAATATTAAAATGCCCTTGAAAATGAAGAGAAGGGGGCGGCCCAAAGGTATTGATGTTACAGTGGTGGGTTTAAGAAAAAAAAAGAAATGTAATCCATTTTTAAAATAAATACGGTGCAGTTATAATAATGTCTTTATAATTTACCAGAAAATCTAAAAAATGATATGAATACATCAGTTTTTTAAGTCATCGTTAGTAATTACCTTCAGAACAATAATCACAATTACTATTTGTCCGATCATCGGAATTTTAAGACAATAATTTATTCCTCCGACAGTCGGACGAATATCTACTGCCAATAATTAATATTTATAATTTCAAAATAATGAAAGAAAACTAAATAAAATTAACAGAGTGTTGCTGAAAATTACTTCCAGGAATAACTATTTTACTTACATTTCTATTTTTTTCTAACAGTTCAAAATATAAAACTAATTGGAGATCAATTATGATGTAAAGTGTTTGTTTGAATTTTGTATACGACTTATTCTTGACTTGATTATAATAAATGTAGTTGTACTAACGTAAGCGACGCCTTCAGCTGTCTTGGACGATTTTGAAGTTTTTATTATTCCACATCGCAATATTTGCCTCATAAAGTACTCTGCCATTCTCGCATCCATAGCATCAGTTGCACCTCCTTTAAGCCTAACTTGTGGAAACGTTTCTTCTACAGAATCGGAAATAAATAGTCACTTATAATACCATGAGTAGTCAAAGTTATGTCGATTATTTTTGTGGTGGTTACACGAATGTCTTTCATGATTGCATTTAAATACTACGAGTGCGGAGCACGAGTAGTATTCGCAATTATGAAAGACATGAGTGTAAAGCACCACAAAAATAGTAGACTCAACTTTGACTACGAATCGTATTCGAGAGACTATTCAATGAACCAAATCAATTTTTCATATTAAAATGACTCAAAATTTAGTTACACATGATTACGTTTCCATGTCAACAAAAAAAACATTTATGTTTGTCATTAAAATTTTTGGAATCGTGTTCCTATTTAGTTCGTTTCGTTGAATAAAAACTGGTGTTTCTAAATAATGGGAACTGAGAAAAGATTTGGCACGAAATCTGAAGACGAAATCGATGCTGAAATTTGCGAAAATATCCCTTGGAACACGAAGAAATCCAAAGATTCAGTATGGAGACAATTTAGTACATTTTTAACAGCAAAAGGCTATAAACTGGATCAATCTACTTCTCCTGTGGACTTAAATGTCATCTTAAAGTCGTGGGCATGTAATATGAAGAAAAAAGATGGGTCCGATTATAAAGAAGGCGTCATCAAGCACATGTGGAACGTGACGGCGAAAATGGTTCAAGAAATGTTCTTCAATAAGTGGAAAATAAACGTAAACCCGTTTTCTGATGCAATATTTAAGTCAGCACGTGACGCCAGGGATGCTACAAGAAGAAAACTGCAAGCGTGTCCTGAAAAAAGAACCAGCAACGCGGCGGCACTTACAGAACCAGAATACTTAAATATGATACGCATATTAGATGAGAGTACCCCAGACGGTTTACAGAAAAAGTTTTTCTTAATAGCATCTTACGAACTAGCTTGGCGGGGAGGAGAAGGGAGCAACTGTTTCACCTATTACTTCAAGGAGGAACTCGATAACAAGGGAAGAAGAACTGGTAGAATTGAGTATAATCCAGTATTTTCGAAAACTGCGCAGGGGGAACTAAATCATTGACAGGCAGCAAGTGGTTGATAGAGAATAAAAGCAATACCGATATGTGTCCAGTTAGGTAACCTATTTATATTTAATTTCAAGACGGTATAATTAATATTCTTCTGTTATTTAGATTGTATTATCTACTGAAATCGAAGAGAGGAAAAAATGTGAAAACAGAAAGGATGTTTTTGACACCGAATCCGTTTTGGGATAAAGTTGAGAATGCGGTGTGGTATAAGAACAGTCCAGTTGGTATATGTGAGATCAGTAAATGGGTGAAGTTATTAGCTGAAAAAACTGGATTAGATGTTAAAAGAAGGAAGATATCAAATCATTCGGTACGCTCTTCAACTGTATCATCTCTGGCGAAAGCTGGAGTCGGAGAGCAACAACTGATGAAAATAACGGGACACCAAAATCTGAATTCCATAAAATCGTACTTGCAGCTTGATGATGAGCACCACGAGTCGATTATCACCAAAATGCGAAGAAATTTTACAACAACAAATGTGTCATGTACAACTTCGACATCTGTCAGTAATAGTGACGGTATTAAGCTACAAGAGAAAGGTACTCCCTCGGGTACTCCCAGTGATAGCCCTGTTCCAGAATGTCTGCTGCAGCACTGGAGTAATGTTAGTTTTTCTAATTGTAACTTCAATATTGTTAGTAAATGAGTTACATTAATAAAAACTTTCACTTGTTTAAAATATCCACTTGAATACCTTCTAGGAAGATATAATCGCTGAAATTTCCTGTTGCTATGATACGAAAGTAAATATTTGCTATTTTATTGGTTCATATTTGAACAATGACAGGTGAATTGAATAGTCTTGTTAAGACGTAATAAAACCATAACTTTGTTGTACAGTATATCCATACATTACAATAAACTGATATATTTTTTCTTTGTATTTTGGTACATATTTGATGCACTTTTTTCTAATTTGGCACTTTTACAATATGCTAATTTTGTTATTTGAAGTGACACTCTTCAGTGCTGCCTATAGATACCAAATCTATTGTATTTCGCACACATTTCAAGACAGACCAAAGTTTATTTCAACACTAATCACTTTCTTATTGGTACTTTTCAACTTTACGATGAAAACAAGGTGCGTTATTGATAATAATGACAGCATTTTAATAATTACAGCGTAACTTCCAGAATGCATTATAGTAAATATGTAGCACACAGTAATAAAATTGCTGAATGTTTGTAGTACTAGAAGAATTTAAGTAGAAAAATTGACAAAATAAAGCCAATGTCAGTAATAGTAATAAATTAAGTGTTAACTGGGCTGGATATAATCCTTTCCATAGAGTAGGATGTATAGAGACAGCATAATATCAGTTTGTGGACAAATGAAGTGAAGCCTACCCAAGTAATATTTTTCGAATTTCGTGGGTGTTTTAAGTTGGCACTGGGTGAAATAGAATAATATATAGAGGTGTACTTGCTGATATTTCACTGCAAAATTAGTGAATATACATGGAATTTTATCAATAAACGTTTCTACATCATTTTACCGAATATCGTCTAGCCCCACCTACTCACACCCCCTTGCGTCTACCCGTCCCGCGAGTAATATAAGTTGCATGTATGTACAATTGCTTTCTTTAGAAATGACCGGTGTGAGTTTAAAAATGCTGCGCGTATCTGTCGATAGTCACATTCTAATTGTATGGATGTCTGGTCTTGAAAACACACTAAATAAATATCTCCACAGAATATTTATATTTGTTTGAATGCTGCTCCTTGTATAATTTCTTATTTACATTCCTCTCCTCCACTTCTATATTATTTCTTAAAATATATTCTGGATTATAAATCGAACTAGTTTAGCTTCCTAAATAAAATAACAAGGTGACCATGATTTACTAAATTTATTTCTATTTGCTTAGTTCAATAGATAATATACCCAAATGCTTTTGAAAAATATCTTTAGTTTTGTTATTATAACTCATACCTTATTTTTAAATTAATTCAAATAAAAAAAATGAGGTGTGGCCACCACACGACTTTCTTATACGTATGAGCGTTTCAAATCATACAATTTTAAAAATTATTTTATAAAAAATTATTCAAAATCCTATTCTAAGAACTTCCAGTCTCTTAGTAAATCTCTACAGGATACATACTTTGTGAGATATTTGCAAAAAAATGCTACTCGCTAAGAGTAAACGTATTATTTCCGGTCCAAATTTTGAATTTTCATTTATACAAAAAATATTCCCAATCCAACTCTAAATACTTTTATGCTCTTGATAAATATATATAGAATGCATAATTTACGAAATATTTGCAATAATCGCTACCTATTCGATAAGAGTACAAGTGCTATTTCCGGTCCAAATTTTAATTTTTTTTTTATACAAAAGGTATTGAAAATTAAGTTCTAAATACTTTTATACTCGTAACGTACCTGTCTAAAAAGCATGACTTCGCAAAAAACTGATTTTCGATAAGAGTAAAAGACCTACTTCCGGTAGGAATTTCGAAAAACTTTTTTAATAAAATTCTTCTCACATTTAATTTTGAGTATATATGAATTCTTTACAAATTTGTTTAAACTTAGTAGTTGACGAATAATTGGCAAAATTCGATTTTTTCACTGAAGTAAACTACTACTTCCGGTCTGCCGATTTTACTGAAAATCTAATCAAATCTCAAGAGGGAGATTATATTGAAATTTTCATCATCACAATACTTCCTTATCCTACGTATAAGAAAATAAAAATAATGAGTTTAACCGTTGATTGAAGGAATACATAAAGATGCGCCACTACATAGCACTGAGCGTAGCCAAAACTGGAACCGAGATCTATACGACTGCATCAGTCGTTTGGATCCGAGATTCGAAACAGCCCGAGACAGCGATGATGTTTCTCGGCAAGGGGTTTGTGGGACGACTTAACGGAAAGCGTTGCGCATCTTTTATATTCCTTCAATCAACGGTTTAACACCTTGTCTTGTGGTTTATTAATTAAAGCAATATTTGCCTTTATACTTTCTTATACGCAGTAAGGAATTATGATGCAGATGTCCACGTTTTAAGGTCGCCTGATACCGAAAAAGTGGTTTTTGGCAAACGTCTCTCTCTCCCTCTCTCTCCCCCCCCCCTCTCTCTCTCTCTCTCGGCCTCTCTCTCACTCTCTGTCTCTCTCTGTATCTCTGTTTGTCTGTCTGTCTCTGTCTTTAATAATCTTCCTCTTGAGATCAGATTAGATTTTGAGTAACCGGAAGCAGTAGTTTACTTCACTAAAAAAATCAAAATTTACTAATACGTCGTCAACTACTACGTTTAAACTAATTTCTAAAGAATACAAAAGTACTAAGATGTGAATTTTAGAAAGACTTTTTTGGGCATTTCTAGTGGAAGTAGGTCTTTCTACCTACCGCGAAAAGCGGTTTTTAGCAAATTTCTTACAAATTATTCATTTTGTACAGACTTATTTAGAATACAAAAATATTTAGAGCCCGAATTGGAACAAAGAAATTTCAAAATTCGGACCGGAAGTAACACTCTTGCTTTTATCGAATAGCAGTATTTTGCAAATATTTCGCAATTATGCATTCTATAGAGATTTATTAAGAGAATAAAAATATTTAGAGTTGAATTTGCGATAATTTCTGTATAAAAAAAATGTCCAAAATTCGGACCGGAAGATACACTTTTAATCAGAGGTTTATTTTATAAAGAGGCAACTTAAAATTTGATTTGGAACAACTTTTGTATACACATTTCAGATGTCACATACGTATAAAAAAGTCGTATGGTGACCACACCTCATTTTTAGATATAGCTCTCTAAAAAAATTAAAATATATTCTAAAACAGCAAAATTTTTCATTTCGTATTAATTATTACATTATAACATGATTTAATTGTATGTAGTGATATTATAAACTTATTCTTACAAGTTTATAACAAAAAATAATACATATATGTATACATACAAGGTCCCATACATGAACTTCTGTGCAATTAATGGGTAATCATGTAATAAAATTTAATTAGGATTGTAAAATTAATTTCTCTAACCTTTACCAGCATAAATTAAAACAAAAATTGTAGCAGATATCAAGTTTTTAGTAATTAATATACAGGGTGAGTCATTAGTAGCCGCTTCTTCGATTGTTCTTTTCTGTTTTAAGTAAGAGAAAAAACAATTAGTGGAAGATCCATGGTTGCTTGTGGCGCATATTGTAAAAATACTTTAAGCTCTGGCGCATTTCCGGTTTTACAGGAAGTGCACGGAGCTTAATTTTCTTTAATGACTCACCCTATATATTTTTGAATTTTCTTGTACTGCTTTAAATTGTCTGTTCGACTGTTTTTTCTTTTTCAAAATTGAGCCAATAGTTCTTGGATTATTAATTTTTTTTGAAAATATTTGACCAAAACACGTGTTCAGAAAAAAATCATTTTCACATTGTTTTTAAAAGTAAAAACATTAACTTTGATGGTGCTTGTAGCCAAGAAAATTCTGCATCATTTGGTAAAGTTGCACTCGACAATACCTCACAGAACTTTGTTTTTTCAAAGCCTACTTCCTGAAATTTTCACATACCAAAAACTTATATTTTTTAAATGGAACACCCAGTATTTTATTGAGTCATTTTGTTCCTTTTTTTATTCACTTTCATTTTTGTTAACAATGTCCTATACTTATCTTTTGTAATTTCTGAGATAATCACTATAGGAGCTATTAGCGATCAATTAAAGAAATTTCGAGCGCTGTTGTTCTATGCACCAAAATATTCGTTCAACCAATGGAGATCAGGGATGGCGCCCGACATCCTTAGTCAACTGTCAAACAATGTAAATGTTATATCCAACTAACCCAAAAGTAATAATTTTATAGAATGAAGAGCATCGAATTTCATTTTTTTAATTCCGGCAATGTCCAGTTGCAATATTTTATTTTTGCAATTAGTACCGTAATCATACCATTTATTTCACTAGTGCTGTAATAGGGTCTATTACAGCACTAGTTGCGTAATAGAAATGGAACATTTAAACAGATTTATTTTAAGTTGGTCACATTGCAACAGAAATGGAGATGTCAATATGACATTTTGTAAGCAAGTTTGAGGTTTTTATATTGAAATTCATTGTAAGATTTGATATTTTTAATTAATCTTTGAAATAGTACAACTATTATAAACATTTATATTAACGTTTGAATTATCTTTCGAAGTGATAGTGATACCGTGTGCAGTAGAAACATTCTGTTGAAAATTATCAAAAATGTGTCAATTTTAAATTAACTTGTCAATTTAAATCTTGTGCCAAACCAAGGTGACAACCGCCACAAAATTTCCCTTGATTATCAAATTTTTCTCGTTTTGCTTTTACAAAAAGAGAAATTTTAAAACTAATTGCAAAAAATAGCATAAAAGACACGTTTCATTTGACATTAAAGCACTCATTCAGTTAAGAAACTCGTGGCTACGCCACTCGTTTCTTAAACTCTGAATTCGTACTTTGAAACGTCAAAATGAAACTTGTTCTTTAATATACTATTTTGACACTGTTGGTTAACATCGAAATAAAATAAAGGTTGTGTTTACTGACATATTTGAAGAGGTCTTCAAAAAGTTTTGAAAATCCGTCCGTAGATAGCGAAGATACTCTTCACCATTAACATTTTCATCAAAGAAATAAGGTCCAATTATGTAACTACCCACTATTCCTCCCCACAGTTTTAATGACCAACGATTTTGAAAGTTTACAGGTGTGATAAAATGGGGGATTTTAAGTGTTATAATAATGGAAATTGTGACGATGAACGTATCCACTTTAATAGAAGGTGGCTTCGTTGGTAAACAACAAAAAATTGAGAAAGCCAGGATAATTTATCTGCTGCCAATTGACAAAAATGTAAGCGATTCTGAAAATTTCTTTCATCTAACCCTGTGTATAAATATGCTACGGGTGAATTTCATATTTCCTAATTATTCTGGATTCTCAAATTTGACTTACATCTAACTGACAACTAATTTTCGTAGTACTAGTATGGAGGTGTTCGACTACACTCGCAAGTACCATAAACGTCTTATCCTCACCAGTTATTGCTTTTTCCGCTCCTTCTTTCATATTCAATGCTTTCTGTTCACTCAAACCGTCCACTTTATATTTTCGAAGGTTTCTGGCTTCGGTTGACTTCTACCAGGGATCGCTGTGCATAAAGTCTGGATGCTAGCAAAGAGTTTCTTTCAGATTCACCCAAAACGTCAATCATATCTATTAACTCTTCATAAGAATAATTCATTTGGATGATAACTAACAGCGATGCTTTTATAAGTTTGAAATAAATGTATACCGACTTTCTTCAACAGTTGACTCAGGCAGTCAGGCGCATTCCAGCCTTTATTGGACGAATATTTGGGTGAATAGAACAGCGCCAGTAGTTCTTTAATTGACCGCTAATTGCTCCTATAGTTATTATCTCAAAAATTACAAAAGATAGGTATAGGACATTGTTACCAAAAATGAAAGAGAATAAAAAAAGGAACAAAATGACTCAATAAAATACTGGGTGTTCCATTTAAAAAAAAAAGTTTTTGGTACGTGAAAATTTCAGGAAGTAGGTCTTGAAAAAACAAGGTTTTTTGAGGTATTGTCGAGTGCAACTTTACCAAATGATGTAGAATTTTCTTGGCTACAAGCACCACCAAAGTTAATATTTTTACTTTTAAAAACAATGTGAAAATGATTTTTTTCTGAACACGTGCTTTGGTCAAATATTTTCAAAAAAAATTAATAACTCAAAAACTATTGGCCCAGTTTTGAAAAAGAAAAAACAGTCAAACAGACAATTTAAAGCAGTATAAGAAAATCCAAAAATATATAGGGTGAATCATTTAAAGAAATTAAGTTCCGTACATTTCCGGTGAAACCGGAAGTGCGCCAGAGCTTAAAGTATTTTTACAATATGCGCCACAAGCAACCATGAATCTTCCACTAATTGTTTTTTCTTTTATTTAAAACACAAAAGAGCAATCGAAGAAGCGGTTACTAATGACTCACCCTGTATAATAGTAATTAATTAATAAAGAAATTAAAGAAAATGGTTATGTGATTTTGGTCTTATAGTTTGTTTCCTTTTCGCAATAATAAAAACCTTAGTACGACATATAAAATCCATTATCGTCCATATACTCTTGCATTCTTGATTGTATAGAATTTATTAAAGTTACACATAAGTTTCTTCCTCTGAAATGCTCACATACAGATTGTGCATATTGAGTAATATTTTCTATCTAAGTTGAACTCTTATCATTATTAGCATTCCTATTCGGCACCATAGCACTCCACATATATTTTCAATGGGATTCGGATATGGAGATTTTGCCGCCCAATCAAATACTTCTACGTTATTTTCGTTAAATAAATTAAAAAAAATAAAAGAAAGTAAGAGTGTTACTTCCGGTCCGAATTTTGATTTTTTTTTTATATAAAGATTATTCCAAATGTGGCAATTTTGTGTTCTTAATAAATCTGACTAGAATGCAAAATTTGTGAGATTTTCCAAAAAAAAACCGATATTTGATGAGTAGAAGCATTACTTCCGGTCCAAATTTGAAACTTTCTTTTATAGAAAAATTGTTCCAAATGTAGTTCTAATTACTTTTGCACTTATAATACATGTATATACAATGTATAAAAAAAACTGCTATTCGATAAGAGTCAAGTCTTACGTCCGGTCCGAATCTTCAAATTTCTTTTAGGTATACAAAAGTTGTTCCAATTCGGGCTCTAAATATTTTTGTATTCTAGATAAATCTGTAAAGAATCAATAATTTGTAAGATATTTGCTAAAAACCGGTTTTTGGTAAGATATGAAGGCCTACTTCCGGTAGAAATTTCAAAAAAAAGTCTTTCTAAAATTCACATTTTAGTATTTTTGTATTCTTTAGAAATTTCTCTAAACTTAGTAGCTGACGACGTATTAGTAAATTTTGATTTTTGTAGTGAAGTGAACTAATTCAAAATATGAGTGTTGATCGGGAAAAATATAATTTTTAATAATTTTAAACATTCCCTTATTAGAGAATATAACAATTTTTACTTTTTATAAGAAAAACATGGATTGTTATAATACTAAATTGTTTAAGTATTATTTTAGTTTTCAGTTAAACATTGTTATTTTAAATAAAAAGCTTCAACATCTAAAATAAATACAAATCACTCCCAGAAAGAATAGTAACAAGTCCAAAATTCCATAAAACCAAGATTTAATGAAAAACAGTGGATCTCCCTGTAGAAATTAAAATAAAAGACTAAAGAATAAAATAAAAGCCAGAAAGATATTGAGGAACATAAAAATGATTTTTTCTAATAAAGTACCTCTAGCATGAACGTTATCAGACAATAAATTATTATGAATAAACACAAATATTTCAAATATATTGGCTTATAGTATATGGCCGATGTAGTTTCTTTTACAAAGCAATTTAATACATAACGTAATACAATCTTTTTCTTTTAATTATATTTAACATTTAATTATATATAATTTTAAAAGCAAGGCATTCAAAATATGTGTTTCATTCGTTACTATATATATGACATGTATATTTCGTGGAGATTGTAGAAAATAAAGTATTTAAAAACTTGAGAAAATATAAACCACACTCATATTAAGTACAATGGCTTATTCATGCTATACATATAAGATTTACGACGCATGTTTTTTTGCTTGTCCCGTTCTTAACTCGAACATTAGAATGTTACTATCGTAGAACTTGAGGATCTATTTTCAATTTACACCGGCCTTTTCAAAAGAAAGCAATTGTACATACATGTAGGTACTATATCTGATAAATTTTTATTTTCCAATTACATTAAAAATATTGCTTATTGTAAATAAAATGTTTTTCTATTGTTTTTTCAAATAATTGTCAGTTTATACACACATTTTATGACATCCTAATAATTCTTGCGTATAAATGTAAATTATTCAGTGTACAAATATACTTGATGGCACAAGGCACTGAAATACCGTTTATTTTGTAATTTGTTCACTAAACCGTAACGGTAATGATTCAACAGAGCAGTGACTACATGTAAGAACTTGATGCTATTGTTTCTTTAACAAATCCGTCATTTGTGAACAGAATATTTAAAAAATCGTTAGAAATCTAAACACAATGTATAGAGTTAGATAAAAAAAATAGATATTGTTTTTACCTATTGATTGTCATGTATTTGGTCTACTTTGCCCTGATTTGAATTTTGTAATACTCTTAATTAGTTTTGTTCTGTTTTATTTTTTTATTAATGCTTACACTATTTCCTGTTTTTCGTTATATTTTTAGATAAATCACAGTTTAATTGAAAATAATATACGCACTAAATAAATCGAATGCTTCTACGGTGTAAGTGTTGTTAATTTACATATTATTATTGTAAATTGTGGGAAAGTATATACAATTACATTAAAGGAGAACATACCAAGGTTACTTTAATTTTTTGATGTTTAGGAAATACAATAGTTCAGAAATACATTTTACAGTACCTAATTAAAATATTAGGTGTGGCCACCACACAACTTTCTTCTACGTATGGGCGTTTCAAATTATACAATGTTAAGAGTTGTTTATTCAAAATCCTATTCTAAGTACTTCTATTCTCTTAATAAATCTCTATGACAGTTTTGACAAATATTGATAGCAATATTTCGTTTGCAAGTTGTCGTTATTTGTGACATATTTGGCTCATACAGAATACATGAAATGTGTGATTGACGTATGTCGGACATTAAGAGAGAGGGCTCCGTTTTCATTATTAATATTCGACCATCTAAAACTGAAAAAGGTCGAAAATTTGCAGTTGTTGATTTTGATATATTTTATGCGAAGTTGATCAATATATTTCACTACATTCGGATAATATATCCACAGACAGAGTGATTTTGAAGTATAATAATGAAAAATGCATTAAGGTGCAAGCACACTGAGGCGAGGCGAAGCGAAGCGAAGAGAAGCGCATTTATTACGTCTGATAAAAATTCACGTAATCAAAAGGGTGCCTGCACACTGAGGCGTCGCGTGCCGAAGCGTAGCGTACGTACATATCTATAGGCGTAATAAATGCGCTTCTCTTCGCTTCGCCTCGCCTCAGTGTGCGTACACCTTTAAACAAGCGGTCGGGATTAATACTTTTGGTAGATGTCCTGCTCTTGTGGCACGTTTCTTGAATCTTCCAGATGATGTCAAATATACAGGGTGTATTTCAAATAAGGAACCGAGTATGATTAATGGAAAGATGTAATTTTATCAGACTCAAATCCAAAATATTTTGCGCAAATTCCCTCGCTGCCGCGAGAAAAAAATTCCAAAGATATTTTTAAAATATTCGTCGCGCCACTGCACTTCAACACGACTGTAGGGAATGGAAGGGTGGGTTACTAAGTAGGAGTGTGAAGGCGTGCGAAGTCAGTCTCGTTCGATTGTTACGTGTGGATGTTTCGACTATGGCCTGCACAACACACGAACTGAAATAAATTATGTTTTTTTTTAATTCACTTGCGTCCAATTAAATTAAAGTTTCTCATAAGTAGAGTTGGGCAAATTTTACAACACAAATTTGTTTTTGTGAGAAATAAGAAGTAAAAAGTCATTGAATTTAATCATAATAACAGTAATAGCGGAAGAAAACGTAATATCTAAATAATCCTGGCAAATATTAAAATAATTACAAAATTCATACAGTCGGCATCTCAATAAAAAAAAATTCCCGTTGTTGAAAAATAAGGTATTTTAAAAGAGAACAAAAGAAATCGAATAAAGTACACGCATCAATTTTATTGGGAAATTTGCCCAAATCGGCCAAATCTATTCACAAGTTTTTCACAGCTGATATTTCATATTAAGGTTGTTGAACTCTTAGCATTACCACCTGTTTAGAAATAGTAAACAATGCATTGGGGTTTATATAACGTCTACAGCTGTTATTGCGTATATCATGCGTGTTTATTTAGTTCGATGGAAATATTGTTTATTACGACTCCTCAACCTGTGTGGAACCTCAGTCCCGTTGGGCCAGACAGCCGACGTCTGGTGCGATACCTACGACATATAGACAAATAGACTAAATCCATAGGCGGCACATTAAACACTTTTCGGGGGGTTTTTAATTTTGGCGTTCGTGTCGTAATTGACTCAAAACTTTTGGGATTTATATTCTACATAATTGCACCTTTCCATTTATCTTACTGTCCCCTTATTTTAAATACACACTGTATAGGTCACGCTTTTAGACGGTCGTCTGCAACGATCATGGCGAGAAGTGGGATGAGTGTGCACGACGTTTGACAGATTGGGCGGAAATTATCGACTGTAGCTAGTGGTTATATCGAAGAGTCCACCGTAAACAAATTAAGTGTTTCCAAACTTATTGCTGGTGCTGTTAATGAAACGGGTGTTAGATCAACATCATCAGATATCAACGTCGCTGTTATCACAGAAAACCGGAAGATCTAATTCGCTACTTTGCAAATAGCCAATGATAAGGACTTTGAATGTTCTGATTTCGAATTTTCAACAATAATAATTGTACGATTAATGTTTATTTGAATAAAAAATAGAACTACCTGTTTGTTACTGTTATAGGAAAATCTAGGCGACATTAAAAAACCACGGTGTTTTAAAGGCCCGATTTCGCACGCAAATGCGTCGAGATACCCGGATTATGATTCAGGTATAATAAAAAGGTATTTAGAACTGTATTTGGAGTAATTTTTGTATAAATGAAATTTCAAAATTCAGACCGGAAGTAACACTGTTACACTTATTGAGTAGCAACTTTTTTCAAATATCTCTTAAAGTAGATATGCATTCTATAGAGATTTATTAAGAGGATAAAAGAACTTAGAGTAGAATTTTGAATAATTTTTTTTTAAAAAAAATTCAAAATTTGGACTCTTAGAGGTTTACTTTTTTAAGAAGATAAAAGCTATTCTGGAACAACTTTTGTATAATTTGAAATAATAAGAAAGTCGTGTGGTAGTTACCCCTATTTTTTTACTTAGTAAGTAAGTAGCTTATAATATGAAGATGTTATGTTTTATTTGCGACCCCTCTAATAAATTGTTTTTGTTTTATTTTGGAAATCCTTTTGCGACTCCCCTCCCACACATCCGATGTTATATTTTATTTACGACGCAAAAGATAACAATAAACCTCTAAATAAAATGTTTTTGTATTATTATGGAAATCCTTTTGCGACCCTTCCCAGCTTCTTACCGCGATTCCCCAGGGGCGCAACCCACACAATAGGAAACAACTGTTTTAAGTAATAGCATAGTTTATGGAATATCCTATAAATGTGACCAATTTGGCATACCCGCACATACAAAAAAAAATATTAAAATTTAAACATCTTTTCTACTTCATTACATATTTCTAAGATTTTGGGACATAATATAATAGTAGTATGGCGAAGAGCCAAAGTACAAATAGTCGCCGCCTCTAGCTTTCTGATAACAATTATTACTTTACGGAAGTACTTATTAGGTTGGAATTTTATTTTGTAATCTTAAAAAAAAATCATCCAGAGTATACTATTGAATAATATAATTAAGTAAAAGTATTGTATTATCGTACTTGTGTAAGATTTTCAATTTAAATATGTCTTTCACACATAGTCGAATCTGATTAAAAAATAATTATGCATAAATTCCATATCAACTTTCTGACCTTCTTATGTTGTTTATTCCATCCATTGTGATGTCGTACCACATAATAACTACATAATCATCCAGTAATGAGTCGCCTGCATACATGTTTCAGATTTTCAGTAACTAGAAATAGTATAACACACTGTAACTATATAATTTGTTGCGTTCACTTGTGTCACACCGAATCAGTTGTAATTGTTATTGAAGACAAGACTAAAATTTTAAATTCACAACGTAATAGGGCATCCTCTTCCACTGAGTCAGTATGTATTTTGCGATAATCTGTGGTATTCCCGAAGTTGAATTAACTGTGACACTCGGGAAGTTTTATGAAGTTTGCAGTTTATAATAATTGTATCGATACTTATATAAATATATATTTTTTGATAAGATAACAACCTCATCTTCTTTAAAAACTGAATCATAAAAAACAACTAAAAAAAGGCCTTCTGTACAGTTACAGACAATAAAAAGTGGGACAGTTTTTTGCCTAATGTGGTAGGATTTTAAAAAACAAACGTCAATAACTTTTGTCAGAAAAATTGGTTAAATTATTGTCAAAAAGCACAAAGCAACATGGAAATGGACTAACAATAGTTTATTTAAAATAACATTTTCTCGTATAAGTGTGTTATTAATATTTAGTCATTCCACCATTTCGATTTACAACATCTGCTACTCTTCACGGCATAGAATTAAATAAACTTAAACAGTATTCCCCCGAAATTTCATCCCACGCATTATTAACTGTGTTAAGGAAATCTTGCACATTTTGTAGTTGAACATTTATTCTTTGGATATTACGAGACAATAGTCCCCACACGTTCTCCATTGGGTTTAAATCTAGGCTACAACTTGGCCAGTCAAGCACATGAATATTATTCGCATCAAACCATTCAGTCACTTGATGAGCTCTATGGATTGAGCAGTTATCTTGCTGAAAAATATATCCTTCGGGAAATAATTGTGACACTAAAACAATGTGACCGTTTCGGGATGTGGCATCTCTTTCCAACGCGAGGCGTTAAATGTACAATTTAGTACATAAAATACCAAAACGGTCACGCTGCACTGAAGGCACCATAATATTTTCTAAAATTCTGATATATTTAATACTATTTAATCGTCCTTCAATGTGCCACAAAACACCCGGTCCACGAGTGCTATTGTGTAAATAGGATGTAAATCTTATTATTGATACAATAAATTTATTATTATAATAGAAACACTATCCTTCTTACTGCAGAAGTGTTATAATTTATAATTAAACTGCTTTTACACCCACAATACATCATGTCATCAGGGAAGTCGCAGCAACTTTCATTATACATTTACATTCTTGATAAATATCAATATAGTAAGTATTGCCTACACGTGGACTGTATATGGACGTTTCATCAATTTGTATTTACCTGCGATTTTAAAAATAGCTTTTAATCAGTGGCGGCTGGTGAGCGCGTTTTGGCGGTGCAGTTGCGTGGACGGGACTGGTTCGTTTGTTGTCGGTGATATGCTCGACATCTGGGAGTACATCGCCGATAATGGGCGAGTCGGTCTTGTCTGTGTGGTTGCTCACGCCCCGAGCCGCCACTGCTTTTAATAATAGCAGTTCCTAATAATTGAAGTTATGTTGGGGTTATCAAACAAAACTAGTTTACTTGTATTTCTACTACTTAATTTTTCATTCACCCACGTTTAATTGCAATTTTTTGAAATCTTTATGGATTTTATTGTGTTATACAGGGTGTCTCTAAAAGGTGCGGAAAAACGCTACCACACATTTCTGAGGGCGATCTAACCCAACTTACCTCAGTCCAAAAGTGGATGCACCATTGCATTGAATTGCCACAAGAATAACACCCAAAGTACAGAAGCATATGGGTCCATTAACGGAATGAATTTTTTATATCCAGATTACTCATAAACGGCTGCTCCAATCAACTCCTACCAGGTATACCTTTTCTAGGTAAAAAACATTGGAGAATAAGAATTTTTATTTAAAAGTTAAATACAGTGTGTCTCAAAAAAGTTATTACGTTTTAAATGGATACAATATGCCGCAATGAAAATGAGAGCTGATTTAAATTTTTTACCCCACGAAACCCCCCCTACCCAAATATTGTGACAATATACCAATTATTACAGAAATTATTTATAAAAAACTAAAACGAAATTGAACTTTTGACACTCTGTATCTCCGAAAGCATCCACTTTTGGACTGAGGTAAGTTGGGTTAGATCGTCATATTTTGCCCTCAGAAATGTGTGGTAGCGTTTTTTCCGCACCTTTTAGAGACACCCCAGTATATTTAGAATTTTAACCTTCATGCTCATTGCAGTAAGGCATAAAATAATTATAATCTTTCACTTCGTAAAAGGTAATTAGATACACACTGAAATGTACTCAGCTTTGACATTACATATTTTACTATGGTTCTAGTTACTTTTATTGAATCCAGACTTGCCCCCCGATTCCGAACATACGACACGATATTCGAATTCGAAACGCGAGCATAGTAGAGATGGGCAGGACAAGACACGAGTCTGTCTAATTGAAAAGTACTCGTATTCACCTATCGCGCCCATCCCTACTATGCTCGCGTTTCGAATTCGAGTATCGTATCGTAGGTTTAGCATCCGGGGGCTGAATCGTAACAACAACTGCCATGATGCAAGCCTGGATGAATAATCATCAATTATTGTTGAGGATAGTACATACCCAACAACTTATACAAACAAACTAATTGTTAACCAAGCAAAGATTTTTTTAAAGGTTAGTAGTTTGAACCTTTTTCAGCTTGTACTGCAATATCATTGTCAATTATAAGATAAAATATATAGGAAAAATAACATTTCTTCGTTACATCGTCTTGCAATATGTATTTGAGAATAACATTTAACATCCACAATCACATCATCACTTATTTGTGGAATTTAAAAAATTAGTGTCAGGAGACTTATCATATCGGTCCCTTAATTCAAAATATTTTAAGATATTTAAATCTAAAGCAAAACGCCTATAAAATTGTAACAAACACGATTGGTGTAATTGGATAATTGCGTCACTTCCTTTAAGCTTCCATTGGCTTCTCTTTACTACTACGAGAAGAAAGCTTTTACTATAACAAATTTAGCGGGAGAAATTTATGAATGGGCACATCCTACTGCCCAACAGCGGCGGCCCGTGATTTTGTGGGAAGGGAGGGCACCGGGGGGGGGGGGGTCTGAGTATTTAATATCAAAAATTAAGTACAGACAAAAAAATAAACTCAATATGTTATTTATTTAACTTGTTTGAAAATAAAATCCATCCGCCGTTCCTTACGATCAGCAAAATGATTAATAACTATGTTATTGATGTTTAGTGTTGATGTCAGTAATTGTTTTTCAATGGAACACATTGAAAAACAATTAATGTTACCGAAACACTCACTGCACATTCATTGGAAATTTCGTCCGTAGTATCAGGAAAGCAGAAAAGCGAGAAGGTATATCAAATGTATTAGGAGTAGATACTACTGTGAATATAGAATTCTATATTCACGATATAGTGTGGCTACTACTTTGAAGATGGAGCCACATTTATTGTGTTTTACTCCTAATACAGTTGATATACCTCCTCGCTTTTCTGCTATCCTGATACTACGGACGAAATTTCCAATGAATGTGCAGTGAGTGTTTCGGTTTCAGTTACTTGAAATATTCTTTCTTGACAGAGTAAAAAAGTCTGTCTAGACAGAATTTAAGCCATTATCTGCCGCCCCGATTCCGTTTATAATTTAAAATTACCTTAAATGCAGAGAATATTTTTTTTAATTTAATTCTTTTAAATTTATCTGGGTAAGTCTACATTTGAAATTTCTTTCGTAGTATCAGGGAAGCAGAAAAGCGAAGAGGTATATCAAATGTATCAGGAGTAAAATAAAGTAATTTTAAATTATAAACTGAATTGCCAGTGATAATATGTCTGAATTCTGTGTAGACAGACATTTTTTAATCTGTCAAGATAAAAATGCAAGCGGACATCCTTTGTATTTGAAATTTTGTCCGTAATACCAGGGCAGCAGAAAAGCGAGGAGGTTTATTAAATATATCAGGAGTAAAATTAAATATATTAGCGCCATCTGTACAATAGTAGCTGGACTATATCCTAAATATAGCTACTATTGTGAATATAGAAATCTATATTGTTTTACTCCTAATACATGTGACTATAGAATTCTATATTCACGATATAGTGTGGCTACTACTTTGAAGATGTCGCCACATTTATTTTGTTTTACTCCGAATACATTTGATATACCTCCTCGCTTTTCTGCTACCCCGATACTACGGACAAAATTTCAAATGAATGTGGAGTGTTTCGGCTTCAATTACTTGAAATATTCTTTCTTGACAGACTAAAAAAGTCTGCCTAGACAAAATTTAGACATTATCTGCCGCCCCGATTCCGTTTATAAATTAGAGAATAATTATTTTTCAAATTTAAATTCTTTTACGAAACTGTAATTTACGAAATTTATCTCCGTAATTAGTCTACATTTGAAATTTCGTCCGTAGCATCAGGGCAGCAGAAAAGCGAGGAGATATATCAAATATATCAGGAGTAAAATTAAATATATTGGAGCCATCTACACAATAGTAACTGGACTATATCCTAAATATAGCTACCATTGTGAATAGAGAATTCTATATCGTTTTACTCCTAATACATGTGAATATAGAATTCTATATTCACGATATAGTGTGGCTACTACTTTGAAGATGTCGCCACATTTATTTTGTTTTACTCCTAATACATTTGATATACCTCCTCGCTTTTCTGCTACCCTGATACTGCGGACGATATTTCAAATGAATGTGCAGTGTTTCGGCTTCAGTTACTTGAAATATTCTTTCTTGACAGACTAAAAAAAGTCTGCCTAGACAAAATTTAGACATTATCTGCCGCCCCGATTCCGTTTATAATTAAAATTACTTTTAATGCAGAGAATATTTTTTTAAAATTTAATTCTTTTAAGAGAGTGTAATTTACGAAAATACTTTCAGTTAATACTTTAAGAATATATGTATAATTGTAATAAAAATAAAAATATTTTAAAGTTATTATAACCACGTATGATATCAGCATTTAACAGTTACGCCCCTAGTATCAGGTAAGCTGAAAAACGAGGTGGTATATCAAATGTATCAGGGGTAAAATAAAATATATTATCTCCTCGCTCTTTTTCTTGCTAAATAAAGTCTGTCTAAACCTAATTAAGGTAAGCATTATCAGCCGCGATTTCGTTCATAATTAAAAATTACCTTAAGTGCAGAGAATAATTATTTCTCAAATTTAAATTCTTTTACGAAACTGTAATTTACGAAATTTATCTCGGTAATTAGTCTACATTTGAAATTTCGTCCGTAGTATCAGGGCAGCAGAAAAGCGAGGAGGTATATCAAATATATCAGGAGTAAAATTAAATATATTGGCGCCATCTGCACAATAGTAGCTGGACTATATCCTAAATATAGCTACTATTGTGAATATAGAATTCTATATTGTTTTACTCCTAATACATGTGTATATAGAATTCTATATTCACGATATAGTGTGGCTACTACTTTGAAGATGTCGCCACATTTATTTTGTTTTACTCCGAATACATTTGATATACCTCCTCGCTTTTCTGCTACCCTGATATTACGGACGAAATTTCAAATGAATGTGCAGTGTTTCGGCTTCAGTTACTTTATTCTTTCTTGACAGACTAAAAAAGTCTGTCTAGACAAAATTTAGACATTATCTGCCGCCCCGATTCCGTTTATAATTAAAATTACCTTAAATGCAGAGAATATTTTTTTTTAAATTTAATTCTTTTAAGAGATACTACTGTGACGGCCCGTGATTTCTTTTTGGGACAGGAGGGCACCGGGGGTCTGAGTGTTTAATATCAAAAATTAAGTACAGGCAAAAAATAAACTCAATATGCTATTTAATTAACTTGTTTGAAAATAAAATCCATCCGCCGTTCCTTACGATCAGCAGAATGATTAATAACTTATTCATTGAAATTTGGTATTGATGTCACTAATTGTTTTTCAATGGAACACATAGGCACATAGTCTGCTTTACCGCATGGTATTTCTAGAAAATGTTTTCTCTTCAAAGTACAAAAACACCGTTCACTTGATTTTTTCTATTTTGCACGCCCGGCCCCCAGAGATTCGCAAAATAGCAGAAGACAATTTATAAAATCTTTCGCCAACATTTTCTCGACATATTATCAATAACAAACTTTTATAACAGTTGTACTATTCAACCTTGGAAGTAAATTACAATAGTAGCAACAGAAAACTTATCATCCAACTCTGCTTAACAATTTATATTGTTAATTAGTAAATAAAATGTCAGCATGTGTGCTTTTTATTCTTTGTACAACTTCTATTGCACATGTTTGTTACATTAAAGGCTTACATTTTGACATTTAAATATAATGTGGTTCCATTTTTTTTTGTTACCAACGTCAAAACAACAAAATTAGCGTGCGATAAAGAAATACTTTTGCAACCAAAACGGATGTCGTAAAGTGAACTTTATAGCACCGAAATAGAAAAAACCATTTTGCACATTACACCCACACAACCAGTCTGATAAACTGTAAGAGCTTCTGTTGAATTTTCTCGTCACGGTTTTATTAGTTTTCAAACTGTGATCTTCTAGTTTAATCAATAAATCTGGTCTAGGGAGACCTAGATTTTTTAATTCTGTCTTAATGTTACTAACGCAATTCATAGTTGCATTTGCACCGATAGAAATTACAACATACACTCACCGTTGTATATTACATACTGGACCGCCACCCGGACCCGGCACCATAGAGTAGTGCCCCGCCGCCTACATATATACGCGCGTTTCATCGCTCGATTTCTAATACAGACGGGGCAGTCGCGCGAGATGCCCCGGAGCCTGCGTCAGACTGCGATTTTTAAACGCGCTGAAAAGACGGACTGTTACTTCCGAAAACATATTATTTGTCATCAAACAAATCAGAAAAATTACATACAAATTAGGTATTTATAATTAATTTATCTGTTAAAAGAAATATGTCACGGGGGGGGGGGGGCAGTGCCTCGTTGCCCTCCCTGCAGCAGCCGCCACTGCTGCCCAACCCCTCTGTTGGCTACCTACCCGAACTAACCTTCAGTTGTATAACTATAGTATTAATAAACAAGATCTATAGTATACATAATCAGATATACGGGTCACGCTTTTAGACGGTCGTCTGCTACGATTACGGCGAATAGTGGTATTAGAGTGAATGAGCTCAAACGTCAATTTGGGTGGAAATCATCGACTGTAGCTAGTGATTATACAACACCACCTATATAATAAAGCCAGACAACAAGCCGCCACGAAGGCCTAGTCAGTGTTTTGAATGGCCGGTAACCCAATGAACACGTGCAGTGCGTCTAACCAAATCTAACCGACAAAACCTCTGCTGATTTGTTTTAATCGCGCTATAAGACTAAACTTTGCATGTTATGAATGTATAACTAATAGAAAAATCAAATAAAAAGTAGTGGTAACGGAAAGTACACACACAAAGTTCGCATATACTTTTATAAGAAATGGTGAACATTCAAATTTCCGAAAGATGACACCTTTAGAGAACAATGGATTAAAGCAATTCATAGAGAAAGCTTTCTCTACACTTTGTGGTAAGTGTTTTAGGTTAGGTTTTTACTTTTTTAATGTAAATACTCGAATAAGTTCCTACACATTTAACTTAATGTCTTTTAATAACAGAGCAGTTGCCTACGTGAAATTACATTGAGTTTTACTTTCTTATACTTAGTATAAGGAAGTATTGTGATGAAAAATTTTCGACCTCGAGATTTTTGCAGATGTCCCCTGATATCGAAAAAGTGTTTTTTTTAAATAGTCTCTCTCTCCCCCCCTCTCTCCTCCCTCTCTCTCCCCCCTCTCTCTCTTTCTCTCTCTGTGTGTGTCCGTAACCATGATAGCGGTCAAACGGTTGAACATATCAATTCCAAATTTATATTATTTATATTATATAGTATAATCTCCCTGATAAGATTTTCTGTAAAATCGGCATACCCGAAGTGGCAGTTTACTTCAATCGAATCTTTTAAAATAATTGTACCTATATGCTTTGCTAGAAATGAATGATGAAATAATGTATTACCGAACTAAATATGACCTTTTTGGACAGATTTGGCCGTTACTTTGAGGCAGATTTTTGAGTCTGGAAAGATGTAGCGATTGCTCAGCATTTTTGATTTATCTGTTAAATCGGGTTCCAGCAATAGAATAAGTATCAAAAAGCTGGATGATGCAACAGAAACTACTAATAATTTAGCGTTCGATGAAACCGATGTTTTAGGCGATAGCTTGTTGGAACAAATTGACGTTTCCGATCAAGATTTAAATGCAGTCGAGTCTGACATCCCAGTACTGATTTACATCTCGGGATATTGTTGCAGCAGTATTAAAACAAAAAACAAAATGTGACGACTGCAAAGAGTTTTTGACTGTGGACAGAGAAATGTCATGCGAAATTTCGCAAAGACTGATTTTTAAAAGAGTTCTATTGTAACTTACGCTATTATGATTTTGCAAGAGCTCTTGAAAAATTAATCTTTTTTAAACATATAAAATGACAGATCTACGGCTTGTGGAATCATTTTGAAAAAGCTTTCCCATTCCGATCTCGTGCGAGACTGGGATTGTGCCCAACATACCGATTTGTGTAATAAAATCATTTTTGTTACAGTTAATATTGTACTAAATAACTATTGCAAAGTTACAAATAATAACGCCTTAGAAACTGTTAAAGCTAGGGAAGTTATTAAAAGAAAAAATGACCGAAAGCGTCAAACAGTTAGTGATAAATCAAAGTCCATAAACACTAAGAGTCTTGTCACAGTTAAAAAATACTCCGAATTCTAAGCCCACTTGCCATAAAAATTAAATAGATATAAAAATGTTATAGATATTCTGGTGGCCTCAGGAATATTTATGAACAACGTTATATTGCTTGTATCGTCATATTAACGTTACAATAAAATTTGTCATCCCACATATTGTTTTCTATTAGGAATAGTAAAATAAGTATAACAAACACCGCACGAGATAGAATTGCAGCATGTATTACCACAGTCCGGTAGGCCTTCCTTCAGTGACGTCAGCGGATGGTTGTGTGGCTTTATTATATAGGCGGTGTTGGGTTATATCGAAGAGTCCACCGGAAACAAATTAAGTGTTTCCAAACGTATGGGTGTTGCATCAACATCATCAGATATCGACGTCCCTGTTATCACAGAAAACCGGAAGATCGAGTCTGCTACTTTGCAAATAGCCAATGATAAGGACTTTGAATGTTCTGGTCTCCGAATTTTCAACAATAATAATTGTACCATTAATGTTTATTTGAATAAAGAATAGCACTACCTGTTTGTTACTGTTGTTGGTAAATTTGTTGTTACCTATAGGCGACATAAAAAAAAAACGGTCTTTAAAGGCCCGATTTCGCACGCAAGTGCGTTCGAGATACCAGGATTATGATTCAGGTATAATAAAAAAGTATTTTGAACTGTATTTGCAATAATTTTTGTAGAATTTGAAACGCACATATGTAAAAGAAAGTCCTGTGGTGGCCACCCTCATTTTGTACTTAGTAAGTAACTTATAATATGAAGATGTTATCTTTTATTTACGACACAAAAGGAAAAACAAACCTCTAAATAAATTGTTTTTGTTTTATTTTGGAAATCCTTTTGGGACTCCCCCTCACCCGATGTTATATTTTATTTACGACGCAAAAGATAACAATAAACCTCTGAATAAATTGTTTTTGTTTGTTTTATAAATCCTTAGCGAGATTCCCCAGGGGGCGCAACCCACACATTGGGAAACAACTGCTTTACGTAATAGCATAGTTTATGGAACAGTGGCGGCTGCTGCAGGGAGGGCAACGGGGCACTGCCCCCCTGTGACAAATTTCTTTTAACAGATAAATTAATTATAAATACCTAATTTGTATGTAATTTTTCTGATTTGTTTGATAACAAATAATATGTTTTCGGAAGTAACAGTCCGCTTTTTCAGCGCGTTTAAAAATCGCAATCTGACGTACGCTCCGGGGCATCTCGCGCGACTGCCCCGTGAGGCCCCGTCTGTATTGGAAATCGAGCGATGAAACTGACGCGGGTAGCGCACAGATATACGTCAGCGGTGGGGCACTCATCTATGGTGCCGCGTGGCTGTCCAGTATGTAATATACAGTGAGGACGCGCGGGTTGGAATAAATTTATTTCAAATTTTTGGTTTTGTTTTATGGAAAAACGCTCGAACAGGTCGATTTTTATTTTTAGCTGTGGTTTTTTTGATGGTAAATTGATGTACAAAGGTGGTCCAAAAATAAGTTACGACCATCAATTTTTTTTTTCAAATGGAAACATGTTTTTTATTTTTTTTTTCATTGGTTGACTTCGCAGATATTTCTTGGTGAAACATTTTGTAATAACTTAATTAATCATTCGAAAATAAACGCTTGGCTCAGTTTCACAACTTCTTTATTAGATACACTAACAATTGTTTCGGCTATAAGGCCATTATCAAAGAGTTATCTAGAACTTTTTATTTAATTTGTTAATTCTAGATCGAATTCTAAGTGTTTCATGTACCATGTACTATACCCAAACTCAACAGTTATCGAGAAATTTACAATTGAACATATCAATAACTGCATGTTCAATTGTAAATTTCTCGATAACTGTTGAGTTTGGGTATAGGACATGGTACATGAAACATACTTAGAATTCGATCCAGAATTAACAAATTAAATAAAAAACAACAAAAATAAGTTACGACCATCAATTTTTTTTTTCAAATGGAAACATGTTTTTTATTTAATTTGTTAATTCTACATCGAATTCTAAGTATGTATATATATTAGAATATTTAAAATGTTCGAACGAAACATGTCCCTCATTTTAAGCTTTTATGAACTTTTAATAACCAAAATAGATAAAATAGTATAAAATACACGTTTCATAACACATTTTGCACACTTGTTCTTGTTCTTAACTTAAACGCGTGCGCAAAAATCGTGTGTTATGAAACTTGTAGTTTAATATACTATTTTTTGTTATGTGTGCTTAATTAGGAATTCTCCACAAAGCGACTCTGTCTGGACTTCTAACGGTAGTAGAGATTTAAAACACTTTGGTGAGAAAGTAAAAAGACATAAAGTAAGTGAAAAACATTTTTAAACATGATAGAATATTCAGTTTTGGGAAAGGTAAATACCTATAATGTGCCAGCTAAACACTGCATATAGAAAGATTAAATATAATTCAGCACAATGAAAACGTCAGTAAAAACAGACATACCCTTGGAAAATTAATAGACTGCATTAAGTTTTGTGTCATGTTTGAAATCGCTTTAATGGGCCATAACGAAACACAGTGCGAATCCGGGGATCTTTCGTGGATTGGTTAATTTATTGGTAGAAATTGACAGCACCTACAAGTCTAATAATAGAGTTTTTATGGGTTTGTCAAAAACCATTCAAAATGAATTGCTGGACAGTATCTACGAAGTTTCTCGCACTTTGATTCTAGATGAAATTAACAAAGCCCATTATATCGCTATACAAGCAGACGAGACGCAGATTCGGCTACATTTTCCCAGTTAGCTTTTATAGTTCGATGCGAATTGGTATTGGTCTTGTATAATTTGTAATTTTGGAACTGCTTCATCTGCTCTAACAATACTGTAATGTTTCTATGAAAATAATTTAACAACTACATTTGCCGAATCTGTGAAGCTATTGAAAATAATTTGCACCATACCGATGACAACAGCTGAAAGTGAACGGTGTTTTTCTACTTTGAAGAGAATAAAAACATTTTCTAGAAATACCATGCAGGAAAGCAGACTATGTGCCTTAGCAATGTGTTCCATTGAAAAACAATTACTGACATCAACACCAAACTTCAATGAATTAGTTATTAATCATTTTGCTGATCGTAAGGAACGGCGGATGGATTTTATTTTCAAACAAGTTAATTAAATAGCATATTGAGTTTATTTTTTGTGTGTACTTAATTTTTGATATTAAACACTCAGACCCCGCGGTGCCCTCCCGTCCCAAAAAATCACGAGCCGCCACTGTTATGGAATATCCTATAAATGTGAACAATTTGGCACACCCGCACATACAAAGAAAATATTAATATTTAAACATGTTTTGTACTTCAGTACATATTTCTAAGATTCTGGGACATAATATAATACTAGTTCGGCGAAGAGCCAAAGTATAAATAGTCGCAGCCTCTAGTTGTCTGATAACAATTATTATTTTACGGAAGTACTTATTGGGTTGGATTTTATTTTGTAGTCTTAAGAAAATCAGCCATAGTATATTATTGAATAATATAATTAAGTAAAAGTATTGTATATCGTATTTGTATATTATCAAATATGTCTTTAACACATAGTCGAATCTGATTAAAAAATAATTATGCATAAATTCCATATCAATTTTCTAACCTTCTTATGTTATTTATTCCATCCTTTGTGATGTCGTACCACATAATAACAACATAATCATCCAGCAATGAGTCGCCTGCATACATGTTTCAGATTTTCAGTAACTAGAAATAGTATAACACACTGTAACTATATAATTTGTTGCGTTCACTTGTGTCACACCGAATCAGTTGTAATTGTTATTGAAGACAAGACTAAAATTTTAAATTCACAATGTAATAGGGCATCCTCTTCCACTGAGTCAGTATGTATTTTGCGATAATCTGTGGTATTCCCGAAGTTGAATTAATTGTGATACTGGGAAAGTTTTATGAAGTTTGCAGTTTATAATACTTGTATCGATACTTACATAAATATATATTTTTTGATGAGATAACAACCTTATCTTGTTTAAAACCTGAATCATAAAAAACAACTAAATCATAAAAACAACTAAAAAAAGGCCTTCTGTACCATTTTGAAAATTGAAAATTTTGAATATACAATGTCACAAAAAGCTTCCAGAATTGCATATATTGTCATATTGTTTAGGAAAAAGTAAATGAAAATAAATCGTACTTCATCGTTCTTAATTTTATTAAAAGTAGCTATACAATCAAATTACAGAACCATTTTAATTATACAATGTTCGAAAAGGGGGGTACATATCAAGTTTATGTTTTTTAATGGAAGAAGATACCCTACAACCAAAGTTATGATTTTTGAGATATTTTCAAATTTTCATAATCACAGGGCGATATATAAAATTATGCTTTTCTTTGTCAGGTAATAGCGAAAAAACAAAACTGTATTTAACATTTACTAAAAAGAATCGACTATAATATAAATAAATTTAAATAAAATTTTATTTAAATTTATTTTTAAACTTAATCATAAAAAACAAGTAAAAAGAGCTTTCTGTTTCCTTGTAGCATAAATCACCACTTTGAAAATGTTCAATATACACTGTCACAAAAAGCTTCAAAATTACATATACATGTTTTCATATTTTTTAGGAAAAAGTAAACGAATATAAATTATCGTACTTTATCGTTCTTAATTTTATTAAAAGTAGCTACATCAGTCGAATTATAGGCATTGTAATAGTTACTTACGAACAAAGTGTGGGAAGACTATTTTTCCGCATGAGCGCACTTTGAAAGCACGAGCGACAGAAGGGAAGCGAGTGCTTTTAATTGCGCGAATGCGTGGAAGATGTCTTTATGCAAGTGGTTTGTACAATATTTTTTGTACGAGCATAAATTAAAAAACTATTATTGATTAAAATGATTAGTATCATACATAACCTAAACAGATTACCTAATTAAGCATTTCTTGTACGTACGTATTACTCAGATAAATTTAAAACAAGTTATTATATTCTTGCATATGACGTATTTTTTATTATATTTATAGTGAATTCATCGTTTTTTTGGGTTGATTACAATTAACTGTCAATTTCAATATTACTCGAGAAATAGCCAAATAGATGGTGCGACAATTTTATTGGAACAATTTTTAATTATTACTCCTGTTTCCCCAACTTTTAGTGAATAATAGTCGAGGGAAGTAGTATTTTATAGACTAAATTTTATTACTATCAAGTTAGATTTTTTTTAAATGTCTCAAAGACCCAGTGTTTTTTTCAATTTTGACAGTCGCCTCGACCGGGAAATACTCCTTGCTGGTCGAGCGATAGATGCGCCAAATGTCACTTTACAGGCGGTGAGTACAAAAAATTATTTTTAATTCGTCGAGAAGGGGGTACATATCAAAGTTATGCTTTTTAACGGTATTGTCTGTATTTCAATTCTACACGTCAAATTAGAAAAATTTTATGTAAGATACCCTATACCTAAAGTCTACCATTCTTAGGATATTTTCAAATTTTCATAATCACAGGGTGAAATATAAAATTATGGTTTGCTTTGTCAGGTAAGTAATAACTAGAGACTGGAAAATATGCACTAAAAACTTTGCCAAATATGCATGCAATATGTAGTTAAAACATCCCTAAATATGCACTTACAATATGCAATATGCACTTATGATGTGCATTTATTTATTATGTTTTAGGAAATTAAAATTCATTTGTCGTATTTACAAATTGTATATTTATTTATTACAATAAATTGTCGTATTTACAAATTATACATATATTTATTTTCTTTTTCTGATATTTATTTATTACAATAAATAACCATATAGTTCTTTAAATTTTCCATAGTTAAATTATGTCTACGATCTGTAAGTATATGTTTATATTGGGAAAATGTTCTTTCAACATCGCAAGATGTGATCGGTGCATTCTTAAAACTAGGTATTAATGAGGGGCTTATATTAATGTCTTCATTAAAATTGCCATTAATTACATTATTTATAGATTTTAATGTAACAAAACCTCCATTTTTGCTTAGAATTGCGGCTAATTTTTCTTTAATTCCTTTTCCAGTCAACCCGTTGACTTTTCCAATTTTCTCTTCAATATCATTTACAATGCCAACACCATCATTTAAAGATAAATTTCTATCTTTCCTTGATGTATTTCTTGCGTAGAGCTGAGGAACTGGGTACATAAATGGGTTTATCATCGACTTTACAATAAGTTTTCAGGAATTCTTGAAATATCGGATTGTCCAATGTATGTAAAGAAATATTACAACCCACAAAAAGATTACACAAATCTTTGGAAAATGCTTCTTGTGGATTCTTCGAATTATTGAGAAAACTTTCCTCCGAAAGTTGCTGCCGCGGTTTATTCAAATTTTCAGAAACCCTGTTCTGATGAAATGTTGTGTTCAAATGTTGCACTACTTGAAATTTCTTCTGGCAGGTAATCTGTGTAACAAATACATATTTTTAACATTCAGTTATAATAATTATTATTAATTACTATATTACTACAAAAACTAGAAAAATAAATTGTCTGGTTTTGTAAAGTTTTCCAGTTGTTTAAATTTGATTGATTTTGGTTATTTTGGTGTTTATGACAAAAAAATATTACAAATATATATTAGCTTTAAAGAACATAAAATTAAACATATCTAATAATAATTAATTATGAAATTGTTTCATTATATTTATGAACACAAAAAAATTCTCATAATTGTAGAACTTGTTATAGACAAAATATTTCAAAATTCAACTTACCCTTTTGTCGCGGAGTGTGCACAAAACACTTTCTTCGTCAATAACTTTTAGTGCACTATAACTTATCCAATTTTTTATTAGAGATGACTTCGCTTTAGCTATCTTCGGCATTTTCAAAACTTTTTAATTCACTTTTGTTTCACTAAATAGCACAGACTTTAACACGTTTACGAATAAACAAACTATGAAGGAAATTAGTTCTTTTTCTTATATTTATATTAGTCGTACGGTATAATATACCTGCATTAATACCTACATTTCTGAAAAGGATTTCTTACGTGTTCTAATTGCCCTGTAAACCGATTATCAGTATAGTTTAATCCTATTTTTGGGAAAGTCCATCTCATTATTAATGAGATGGACTTTTAATGAGTCATTAATGCAAAGTTCAAGGAATGCAATCCCTTCACGTTTACACAAACAAATTAAATATCTTTAAATATCAGATTTTATTATGGTTCTTATGAAAATGGCGAATATATGCATAAATATGCAAAATAATTATGAAATATGTACGTGCATATGCAGTTATGGTAAAGTGTCCAAATATGCATTATATGCACTAAAAAAATGGTAAAAAACGTATTCTGAGGGTGGAAAATGGATAAGTACACAGTATAGAAGGGATATACCAAAAAACAACAAATATGCATTTTGCATAAAATCCAGTCTCTAGTAATAAGTACTCGGACATCCTTGGCTTATTAAATTATGTGCTATGCAACCAATATTACATTTCTCATTCACTAGCGAACACCCTTAATATCGTTGAGTAATTTTTAAATCAAGTCTATCAACATCGCTTTCTTTCGAATAAAACATGTGCATAGCCAATGTTCGCTACGGCTAACGAAATGAACAAGAAAATAGAATACTCCATAGAATTACGTGTTCAAGAATAGCCGAATATAATTTCGATTTTACGAAATTAGAAATCGTTTTTGGGAAATAAACAGCGTCTGCAGATGTAGATCATTTGTGGACCCTTAATTCTAACCAATATGCTGTGCAAGACTAAACAAGCCTTCAGGATTACTTTATCAAAAATAAATATTTTTATTATAGTATTGTCATATGGAACAATATATAAGGCAATAAATGACAAGGTTATTGCTTTGAGATATGGTAAAACAAATAGAATATTGTAAATACTGTAGTGAACATACAGCGTATATCACGACGAGATTTCGTTAGAACAATATAGAAAACTAATAAGAGTTGAGTTTTGAAATTTCGCAAATATTAGTTTCGCCTTACGCTCTCTCGATTTAAAATAGTTTCAAATTTTTGCTTCTTCCGGTTACAGCGGAAATGGATATCGACTTCCCTATTTTAAATAAAATATCCCATTTATTATGATTAAATTAAGGCTAGTTTGTCTAATAGACTTTGCCTCTGAACTTAGTCACTTTCGAAGTATTTTAAAAAAAAATGATAGCTGCAGGCTATTACTCATAACATGTTATTTTGAAAGATTTAAAGTTTTATTTTGTATAATCAATTAGGCTATGGTTATTCATGTAAATAAATTTAAACAAAGTGCAATAATATTACCTGTCATTAGTAAGGTATTTACTGGTATTATTCAGCGTTCTTTTTTACATTCTGTTTCTGAATACTTGAATAATAATAATAATAATGTCGCGATCTGGATTTAATAACGAAATTTGGTTGAATCTAATACTAACATATGGTGAATGTAATAGAGTAATCGACAGGATATGTCGTGTTTATGCAGAGAAATATCCAAATCGATCAAGACCTACCAAGCGAATCTAAAGCAATCTTTAAAAAAATTGCACATCCTTGGGATAATTCTTTCCGAAAACAACCAGCAGAAAACCTGTTGTTGATAACGAAAATGTGGAGGTATCAGCACTTGCTTATTTTACAACACATCCTAGTTATTCTTTAAAGTATGCAGAAGCTGAAGTAGCTGCGTATCTAGAATGAGCATACATCGAGTTTTGAAAAAGAACAAGTGGCATGGTCACATATTTCATCCTGTTCAACATATTAATGGAGCTGATTTTGTAACAAGGCGCAGTATTGTGAGTGGTTTTTAATGAAATCACAAGACGACGATTTCACAAAAAAAAGGTTATATGGATAGACGAAGCAAAGTTTTGTAAAAATGGAATATTAAATCGACACAATAGCCATTTTTGGTCGGAAAATAATCCTCGAGCTGTTAGGCAACAACGTTTCCAAGAGTCTTGGAGTTTTAATGTATTTTGTGCTATTAAACATGACAAAATATTTGCTTTGTATTTTTATGAAAAAAATTTAAATAGTGAGCAATTTATTTACATCTTAAGAAACGTCATAAATTTAAATTTAAATACACTGTCGGCAGAAAAAGCTTATACACTACGAGCTTTTTCTGCCGATGGTGCACCAGCACTGTTGGAGAAGTGTCAGACGAAATATTTTATGATAGGTGGATCGGAAATAAAGGACCTTACAGGTTTCCACCGCGATCACCCGATTTAACGCCACTATATTACTTTATTATTTGGGGCTATGTTAAAGATAACGTATACAGTATATGTGCTACCACCAAAGAAGATATGATGGCCAGAGTGCGAGGTAATTTTTTGCAAATATTTCGTAAATTATGAATTCTATATATATTTATCTAGAGTACAAAAGTATTTAGTGCTGGATTTGGAATATTTTTTGTATAAATGAAATTTAAAAATTCGGACCGGAAGTAACACTTTCACTCTTAGCGTGTAGCACTTTTTCTAGAATATCTCGCAAAGTATGCATTACTATGCATTCTACAGAGTTTTACTAAGTACTTATAATATGATTTTGAAAAATTTTTATATAACAAAATTCTTAAGATTTGTACTTGAAGTTACACGTTTACCCACAGGCTTATTTTTTAAGAAGATAAAACTATTTAAAACAATTTTGTATAATTTGAAACGTTCCTACGTATAAGAAAGTCTTATGGTGGCCACACCTCATTTTTTGAAATACTTCGAAAGTCGCTAACTTCAGAAGCAACGTTTATTAGACAAACTGCCCTTAAAATTAAGTCGGAAATATAAATCAATTATAAAAAATGCGGTATTTCATTTAAAATAAAGAAGTCGATATTCATTTCCGGTGTAACCGGATATTGTTATAACGAAATCTCATCGTGATATACCCTGTATAAAGTCTGTCAATATACTGACTGCCGATTTCTAGTAATAAAACAATAAATATTAAAAATGCAATTCGTGTTGATAACAGTAACGACTAAATTCCCATTTGAATGTAATTAAAGTATAATTACCTACATGGCAAAATTTTAAATTAATCACGAAATTTATATCTTCAATTTTAATTACATTAATGATATAAATTAATTGTGTACATATGTTGATAATTATTCATGATGTAAAACTTATTAATTTATTATTAAAAATCTGTGTTGAAAACTAACAACATTACTTAATTTTTATTAAATATTGATTTTTCAAAAGTTCTTTTATCAGTGGCGACATCTATTGCAGAAGCACTAAAGCGTAGGCCGAAGTGGAAGTTAGCCTTCAAATAAGTGTGCATCACTTTCTTCTACGGACAATGAATGTGTAAGCGTGTAAATCGTAAGCAATAAAAGCACAATTTAAAACGAATTAAATTAATTAATTAGCATACATAAATAAAGCGCTGATTTTATTTTCATGTTAGCTTGCTGTAAAAAAAAACACTAGGCACCATTCGAACTCACATTTCCGCCATGGTATGGTATAAGGTGTGCTTCAACTACACAGTGTAAATTATTAACTTTATTTTGTATTATTGCATGTAGAACTCACTCTTTCTTTTTAGCTATCCACCACACCATTGGAAACGTATTGCAACAAACACAATAATTATATTTGGAGCAGCTGAAAAGCTTTGTTATTGCTGTTCTATTTACAGCTTATGAGTCAATAAGTATATTAAAAGTATTCAGATCAATATATGTACAAGTATACGTTTTAAGATTTTAGAAATAAGAACTAGTATTTTGGGTTTTTTAATAAAAGAGAAATTAGTATAGGTATCTAAATGTATAACAAAGATCCTGTTTTATATTTATAAGTGAGATTCACGCACATTGTTATATATTTTCTTATATTGCCTTATGCGCTAACAAAAATATACTGGTATTGTTAAAAGGGAAATATCAATTGCTAGGTGTAACATATATTTCTTCTCATTAGATACTTTCATCACGTATAAAAAATAAAAACATTAAATCAAAATTTATTAACTTTACAGTTTGTTTATGAAGTGTTGATTATTTATTATATTTCATACTTTTATAATTAAAATGCTCTATTGTTGAATTGAAAGCATCATTTACATTATTATGATTTTATTTTTCACAGAAAAAATCATCTGCATAATTTCAGGGACGCATTAAGGATATCATGAATACCGATTTAATATTTTTCACACGCGAATCAAAATACGTATGGGGAAACAAGAACTTACCAAGTAACAGTAAATACATCTTCTACAAAACAAATATTGCAGGGTTTACAATATCACTGTACGTTGAGAGTTGAATTGATAGTAAATCACCATTAATTGTTCCAAATGCTGAAGTGTTAAAAATTGTATGTCACTGTAGGTACATTAATTTATGCATTGAAAACGACCGTTTAACATCTATGTACATTTGTAGTAGAGGCGTATTTAAAGCAGGTACACAAAGTTTTTTTAGTGTCGGCACACTCATCTCCGAATCGGAAAATCTACTTCTTTACAAGTAAACAAGTTAACAATTCGGCGTATAATACGAATTACTGAGTGTTTATTTAGATATGGTTCAAATTTTTGTTTGACATTATCAGATACTTACAAAAAGAATCGAAGAAGACAGCATGCGGCACATGTAATATGCGTCATATTACTGCATGTTTCAAATAATAACACATATCGTGCATTTCAGCCCATAACGATTTCAAACACAAGTTACGATATGTGGTATGGATTCTGCATTAATTCTTTTGAGTCTCTTAGATGCAGGTAGATATGTAGACATTGCCGTGTCGCTGTCCAGCACCCTTCTTTAACATTAGTAGTCTCATCTACTGTCATCCAAATGTTGTGTACCGTTTATGTCATTGACGATTGATGTCTTAATTTCATCGTACATCGAGAACAAATAATATGTTCTCAAGGTGGATTCGGCGAACACACGCAAGTCACTATATCTTCCTTTAACACAATTTTGTCAAAAATGAATATACTCGGGATGATTCACTGTATTCCACGAAATGTTGCGCACTACTACCACTTTAAGTAGATCCGAATTAAATGCTTTCTGTCGTTCATAAGTATGTAGTTGCATAGCCAGCAATACGTACTTTATGTGTATCCGACGACACATGTTTTACTACGCAAGTTTTCACTTACCACAGCAGTAATTGCAAAGTATGCATCGTAGTTGAATACCGTCAAATTCTAGAGCAGACAAATCTCTTATCCACCGTTCTACAGTATCTCGCGACGGATGTGGGCGGAACATATTTACGTAATAGAATATATGTAATTGATAAAAGTAAACAATAGATTGGCCCGCTACACAGAGCGTATGATTTAACTAAAATACTTTCGGTGCGAAAGCCCACCCATCCACGTCCCCTACATTCATCGCAATAGATGCCACTACTTTTACATATACATATCGTAAGTTGTAAACATCTTTATTGAAGGCGTTGATTGCTATTATTGCACCCAATTTCAAATTACATTATTCAGTCCAGCTTGACTTCGGATCCCTACTTATCAGATACTGAGTGTTATATTAAATTCCTATTTTGTTGATATACCTATGAAGATCTGAGTTTTTTATTTCATACAAGAAATACTAAAATTAGTTTGTATTTCTTGTATTTTTATAAAAGTACTTCTAAGTTGACATATTAGTAAAACATATTTTTACTTTTGTTAATAGTAAAAAATGAGGAGTTCACCTGCTTGGGATAAATAGGGATCGGCAGTCAGTGGTTAATTGGCAGATGTATATGTTATAAATACTTAGTTATTTTATAACTATTTATAATATATACATTCTGCCAAGCTAATATACCTCTGACTGCTCAGTACTAGTGATAAAATAATAATTGATAATTAAAGGCATCTGCAGGCAAGGCCGTATCCAGCTGTAGCCTGGAGGCGGGGTGTTCAAACGCACCTCCCGTCTCAAATTAGTGAAGTAAGGGAGACTGGGGCTGGTTGAGCACAGGGGCAGATTGGTACAGACCAAAGAGATTGTAATATAATGGAGGAAGCATGAGTGCAGTTTGTAGACGAGGTAAGTGGTCGCAACAACTGCAGGTTAAGGGGAATTGATACACTGTCAAGCGATTATAGTCCTTAATGTAGTCCGACTTCGTGCTGTCATTGGTCGAAACGTCGTGCTCGTACGAAATCATACGAACCAAGTACGAGCACGACATTTCGACCAATGACAGCACGAAGTCTTACTACCTTAAGGATTATAATCGTATCAATTCTCCTTACCCCACCTGCAGTTGTTGCGACCACTTACCTCGTCTACAAACTGCACTCATGCTTCCTCTATTATATTACAATCTCTTTGGTACAGAGATAATATTTTCCACACAACTCAACAGATACAATCATGGCTGCGTAAGTCTATTCTACAGTGCGTCAAACTTATCTGTAAGAAACGACACTTATAGGTGTTTATATCTTGCCGAGCTATAAAGACTTTTGTGTTTTAATCACTGGTAAGAAAATATTTTCACTTGCATATAATATTATATAATACAATCAATGAGTAGGATTTAGTTTTGATTTTATCAAGTAGTTAATATAGGTTCATTTTGGTTCATTTCTTTATATTTAAACGAACACATAACCTCTTGGATCAACTGCTGTGTAATTTTAAAAGATATCTACGGCCAGGGGGCTGGATGGTACATTTTTGTGGGGGTTGGATGGTATTGTACCAACGAACCTCAATGTCTAGAAATATTAATTATTTTTTATTTAACAGAGCTTGTTATGCATGGATGACCAATAATCTCTGACGCACGATGACAATATACGATATTCCAGGGATTGTCGCCGCAAAGGCGTTACCTATTGCTGTGACTTCCACCTGTGGCTGGTTTTAAAGTGGCAGGAATATCAACGTGCAATTAAGATATTTTTCAGATAGTGAATTTAGCATATGTGACTGACTAGATCCAAACCTTGAAATCGTTAGTGAACCCAACGATGTCAATGAAGCCAATCAGCATCTTTCTGAAAACGGATTCACATGCTCTGTCTTTAAACGAATAGCAAATAGAAATTCCGTTGACTTCGGCAGATATTCCTCAATATTCTACTCCAATTGACAATAATTTAAATATGCCTAGCTGCAGCACAATTTCTTCCAGTTGTCTAGAAAAATTGAAAACATTATCAAAGGCTGCACCGAGAATATCTACCAGGCGTAAGAAAAAATCTACCATTCTAACAGACACTATTTTCAAGGACGAGAAAAGTGCCATAATGAACGAAAAAAAAGGGAGAAAAATATTTTTAAAGCAAAGGAAGATAGTAAGAAGGAGGAGCTAAAAAATAGAAAGAAATTGGTTACTGACAATTGTTTCAGTGACAGTGACAGCAGTGGTAACCATATGATTAGTGTGTGTTAAACCATTTTCAAATAGTGCACCTGGAGACGCGTGGATGCAATACACACAATGTAAACTATGGTCACACGAGCAATGTGTAATGGTACAGACCATCTCTTTATATTAATTTTATAATTGTATTATTTTAAGGAATTTAATTTAAGCATATTTTTATTAATATTTTAAAAAGTATTTAAAATCAATAAATGTATTATTGTAATATTAAATCGCAATTAGTCATAAGTTTAGTATGTAATTATGAATAAGAATTGTGGCGCCGAAAGTTTACATTAATGCGATGAACGCTACGATATTGATAAACATTCTCACGGCCTAAAAGAATATGTGCATGTGAAGTGTGATTGGAAATACCCGTACTATGTAGAAAGCGGGGAATTACAGACATCTTCGTATAAAAAGAAAATACACGTTGAGAAGTCATGAGTCGAAGGCGAGACCAGTTAAACGTTGTGTCGAGAGGCGAACTAGACTTCCGGGAAAGTCGGCAACGATCATAGGAATCGTTGTTAATATAATTTAGTTAGATAATAGACTCCTGGGAGAGTCGACGACAATCATAAGAATTGTTGTTATTTGAAAAAGTAGTAAAAAGTGAACACAAAAATCTTTATAGCTCGGCACATACATATTAAGTGTGCAAAGTGTTATATCGTCATAATAAATATATTGTGCTTCTTTTGGTAGAGCAAGTTGATTTGTCACGTCTTGGGCGTGAACAAAGAAGATTTCGCTGATGATAGACAGCGCCCGAAGAAAGAAGAAAGAAGTTGAGAAAAGAAGCTTTAAAAATAAGGTATTATTTAAAATGATAAATGATTATTGTATGTCAATGTATTTGAGAATTAAGAATTGAATATTATAAAACGAATTTCAGAGAGAGACGAAAATAAATAAATATAGTTTTTAAATAAACATCGTCTCCAAAATATAAAGTATAATGTAACTTAATATGTTTCGCAATCGTTGCATATGTATATAATCATACATAAATCTTATATGCAGCGTATGTGGTAAATTCTTGGCTCTATTGTTTACGTTTGAATATATCGAATAATATACATAAATATTTATTTCAATATAATATTTATAGAGGCGTATTAAAATTGTATATTAACGTGTTTTTGTTTCTTTTGTATTAAAAAATATTATATTGTATAGGTTATTTATTTGTCTGTAAAATATACAAAATTCATTGATTCTGAATATAAGTATTATTTAAAGTTTAAAATGGCAGTTTTCTTTTTATTAAAACCAATTAATGTTTAGGAACCTTTTAATTCATCATTTCTAGTAATCCGAATCGCCCTGAGAGAATCCGAACTGAGCTGAGCTGGCAAAACAATTTAGTATATTTACATTTTATTTTTCAAATTTAACTTTACATTAAATATATATTAATTTGGATTTAAGTGATTCCTTTACATTACGTCGCCCAACTTTGGGTCATTTTAATTGCATGTAAAAGTGGTTCCTGTACAATACAACGTGACGCAAAATCATATATTATTATTATTTAGTTTCAAATAAGGTGGAACCATGACAAATGCTATAATGTGACTACATTCTAGATATGTCATAATTGTGAGTCCCACAATTGAATGTAAAACATTGTTCAAAATAAAACCCACTATTTAACGTTTTTTCTTTGACTGTAGTGTTAAAACTAAATAGTATCAACCAACCCCAAAATGTGTACCAATATGCCTCTTAGCCGGGGCATGTTGGTACTCAGAACAGGTTACAAAACTTCGTTATTTTACTTATCTTTCTTTTATGATATGTAGGAATTCTATGGCTAATTACGTTAAATAAAGTAGGTATCATTGCCCACTACTCAATTTTCAATTATATCTGTAGATGAGCTACAAAAAATTTAAACGTAAAAATTGTACCAACCATCCCTGGTCTCGCCTAATTTAGCATACTTATTCGCTTGCGATCAACCAAATTTTTACAGTACACATTTATATCACATTTAAGACAATGCCTTTTTGTAGTTCGGTGGATGTATGTAAGTGAACTTAAACAATATAAAAATTAAAACGTTTCGATAATATTGGTATTACCTTTGCCAACTATATTAAATATTAACAAACTATTAAAAAAAACTAAAGTATATTTGACAAATATATTGGCTACAAATATACATTACTGTATATTTGTCGTCTGCCGAAATTATCATCGTTATGTAGAGGCTTCATTGATAAATAAAGAATTAGTATATTATGCAATGAGCATTTAATGATAGCTATTGAGACACGAGTAAGAAAATTACAATACGAGGCGAAGCCGAGTATTGTAATGAATACGAGTGTCTTAATAGCCATTAAATGCGAGTTGCATACACTATTTTTTCTACGACCCCATAATAAAACATTATTTTTTGACCATTCCATTTCATAAATTGAGCGTAAAATTTTCCGTACATCTAGCTGGTAATAAATTGTTCGTGGCTACTAAGGCGTGTTTCATAATTTCTGGTCGAGTCAAATATTACATTTAACTGTCATTATCCCTCATTTTTACCGTTTATATTTTCAAAAAAGCACAAATGTTAACTTAACTACTTACTTGTAAATTGCAGAGAACTGTCACATTTAATTAATTTTTATATCTGTCAGATACAGTCGCCATATTGAATATTGTTTGAATATTGGAATGTCGCATTCCTATTGGATATAAACTTGTATCGTAATGAAAAATCTGTATTCCTATTGGATATAAACTTGTATCATAATGAAAATCTGTATCGTAATGATCATCATTAAAGTACAGGTTCAGCATATCTAATAATACAATGAAAATATGGGAGTAGAAAAAATTAATAACAAAACGACATATAGGAAAGAGTTTAGTTTAATACATTTATTGAATATATTACCTGCGAATAATTTACTATGCTTAGCTGAAATTGGCATTTAGACAGTATAGAATACAATTACTAACTACTGCTGCTGGACACTGTTGATATGTATGGGTTTTTGGAGTTGGGATTCTTAAGTGTAAGACTTTACACCTACTACACTTATTATTTAATCTTCGCACATTTTCTTAGCTATGCCGTGCTGAAAATAACTAACTAGTTTGAAACATATGTGCCTGCGGTTGTTCTACACTTTGAAGTTTACCTTTTCACAAATATTATTTGTGTTTATCTGTGTATATGTGATAATTTTATTTATCTATGATTTAAGAGCTATTGTTTCTACTTTTTGGTACTTGTGATCGGACATATGTGTTTCAATTGGAGTTGTATTTATGTAAGACACAAGCAAAAATATTGTCCATGTATGAAGTACTAGTTTTACTTTTCCTAGTTTTCTCAAAACATGTTTGTACCAGATCTTACGTACTGAGAAGCTCTAACAATGCTCATTCTCGTCATTTTGTTATTAGCTTATTATATTTATTAAAAAGGCCGCTAGATCACGATGACAGTTTAGTTTATATTACAATTTTTTTTTCTTTTTAGTGCACAAATGACTGGAGGTCAACAATTTGAACTTATTTTATTCAGGAAGCAGAAAAATTCCAATTTATTTTATGTATATGGGTATGTACTGAAATCATCATTAAATTAATCGTGAACAACATTAGATAATTTCAACAATAAACAGTCACTGATATATAATAGCCATATCCTTATCGCGTAAAAACATACAAATATTTCATGTTTGTGCATTGATTTCGCAAATACAGGAAATGAGACGACTTCAGATAACTAATTATGTGTTCCCTTATATTTTCGAATTAATTATACAGACTGATTCACTACACATGCATGAAAAATGGTAAAAGTTTTGAAAATTATTTTTGTTATGGCACATCTAAATAAAATATAATATATACACATAATTATTTTTAGCCATACAGAGAATTCGAAAAGAGTGGTACATACCAAAGATATATTTTTTTAAATGGAACATTCAAGAGATTTGGTATATTAAATGAAAGAACTTAATCATCAAATTAATTTGGCAATGTTCTCAGATAGTTAACATTCTAACTAAATAGAACACGTGACGATTTTAAATTCTTTATTAATCCATTATGCTTAATACGCTGATCGTTTGTTCAATGGATAACCGAACTCTCTGAATGACTATCTAACATTCAGTACAGTTTTTGGAAATATTGTTTTTAAAGGGACTCTAAGATTCCTTCACGTCATCTGGTGTTATCGGCTGTATACCATACTTTTTGTGTTTGATGAATTCTACACAAAAAAATCAATCCAAGTCAAATATGTGTGTCGCGCTGTCCATTCTCGTGAACTATCTCTTCCACGATCTGCTAACCTGTGGTAGGAGATTGTAGATTTACGCTTGGTAGGACTTTATTTTTTTAATGGCAATATTAACAGGCAAAATTGTCGTTAATTTCTGCTGTACCAAGTGCAACAGCTATTGGGAAATCTACCTTTTGATATTAAGAAAAATGTATTGTAAAAATATGTATAATCTGTTTCAGGATATAGTGCGACGTCATAAATAAAACAATCAAGGATCTATTGTGCTAATCCCTCTATCATTCGGCGATGGCAAACACAAATTTTAAGGATAAATTTCGTATAAATATACATTCATATCATAATACACATACACTTTTATTATTTCTAATCAAATATTGACAATACGAGCCTGCAGCGTGTTTCTCATATCGATTACTTTCATTGCATACCACCTACCGTATTCAAGCAACCTGTGGGAGCTTGCATTCGCACTATATCTTGAAACAGACTATACTTGGTGTTTCTGCATATGCCATTGTCCGTTAGTCTTTAAACGTCCTTTTCCAAACGAATAGAAGAGGTGGTTCACGAAAATGACCAGCGAGATCTCGTACTGTTTTTTTTGCTTTGAAAAAGACGGGCAGCATTTTGAACATTCGGTTTAGTTCATAACGATGATTTTATAAAATATTTCTTTTTGATTTTCTGAGTTTCTGGTTTATTGGTGTTTTGGTATTATTTACAATAATCATATTGTATGTTTTTGTATTAAAAATCTTTGAAGTACAACTTTATTTAAATTCTACAAGCAAGTTATATTGCCATTGGGGTTCAAAGTGAAATCAAGTGGATAAGTAAAAATTATACAATCATAAAACATCACAATTGTAAGTCCAAAGCTATACTTGATATTAAATTATTATGAAAGGAAAGAAGAAATTACTAGAAAATTATTGACGTTAGATCTAGGTAATCTTAATACATTATAATAGTATATTATTCAACGAATTTGAGTATTATATAAAATTGGTCTAATTTGATCTGTAGAATTGAAGTATGTCTTTAAATACAGGGTATTTAAGAGATACAATGTATCTCTCTTTTCGAACTCTCTGTATAGTACAAAATAGTTTCAAGTTGTACATATAATGGTTAAGTATTTGCCACAAAAATAATTTTTTTTTTATTGTTTGCGATACGCAGACTGGATCGTCTGCTGTTAAACACGCTGTATACATATACAAATATAATTTCGTCATATGCATTCCTTATATCACAACAAAATTGAAAATAAATAATCTGAATCTAATAATAAATATTGTGCTGAATTTTAAAGTGTTCTTTTATTAATTTCATTTTAATCTCATACAATTACAACTCTTATGATAGTTCTATAGCAGCGTTACTCAAAATGTGCTCCGCGAAACCCTGGGGCTCCGCGAAGCTCGACGAGGGGCTCCCGTGAATGAAAAAGCCACGAAGGCATCCTATTTGGTCAGCTATCGCATTGCACAAGCGGGCGAAGCGCACACTATTGCTGAGAAATTAATAAAACCATATGTGGTAGACATAACACAGGTTATGCTAGATGAAAAATCTGGGAAGTGTGTTTCTACAGTGCCGTTTTCGAACGACACTGTTTCGCGTCGAATTAACGACCTCGCAAGCTACATCCAACAAGAGCTAGTTGGTCGCCTTAAACATAACAAATTCGTTCTGCAAATGGATGACTCGACTGATGTTGCTGGACACGCCTTCTTGCTGATAATTGTACGATATATATCCATATATACATTCAACCGAAGAAGACTTGCTTATGTGTGCATCGCTGCCGACTAACACTACCGAAGAAGAAATTTTTAAGACCATTGACACTTTTTTTGAAACACACAATCTCGATTGGAACAATTGTATCGATATTTGGTCAGATAGGGCCAAGGCAATGACTGGTAAAACAGCTGGAGCGGTATCACTAATAAAAAGTAAAGCGGGAAAATGTAGTTCTAGCCATTGTATCCTACATAGACAAGCACTTGCCGTAAAGAAGATGCCGCCAAATCTAAAAATGGTTCTTGGTGAAGCAGTAAAAATAATCAATTACGTCAAATCACGCCCTCTTCAGTCCCGATTGTCTTCAATATTGTGTGAAGATTATGGAAGCAGACTGTTTGAGTGATGTGACTTGGTTGCCCAGACTAGTTTTTTAGCAGATATATTTGGAAAAATTAATGAATTAAATCTATCTTTACAAGGAAAATAGACTACAGTGTTCAATTCTAATAACAAAATAACGGCCTTAAAAAAAAATTAGAGTTTTGGATTGTTTGTGTTGGCAACAGAGAACTAGAAAGCTTTTCAACACTGAATGAGTTCGTTGGTGAGACAGCACAATTACCAAATGAAATGTTTGAAGAAGTGATCCAATGTCTTTAATGATATGCACGCATCTTTTGAGAGGTATTTTCCGGAAGAGCAGAATACAGAACTGAAAATGAATTCATGGGTTCAAAATTCTTTTGTACCGAATTTGCAGAAGCCAGGAAATATGTCAAACGAAATCAGAACTTAGGGCTCCACAGCGAACTTATGGTTCAAAAAGTGCTCCGTGGTTAAAAAAGTTTGAGAATCGCTGTTCTATAGGTTACATATACTTTGCAGAGCATTCATTAGAATATGTCAGCATCATCTTTAGTTACCCCTGCTGGATATTATTCCAGTACTCTTGTTGAATAGTATTTTGCACATTTCAATGTAGCTTGCTGATATACACTTCAACAATAAGAATCGGGACAAAGTCAATGTTCTTTTTTAAGTAAAAAAATGTTCGCGACCCCCTAGGATGGTAACAATGCGGTGAACTGGTGGACACACCCCGCTTTGTCGATTAAACATCATTAATAGAGTCTTCAATAACAAATTGTCGAAGAAATTGCAATGGACCAATTATAGGTAGTATGTTCAAATGCATGGTACAGAGCTTGCAAAATTTGTAAGAGAAAATATTCATTTACTTTGTACGTGTTGAGATACACAACATACACTTAGGTGTCATTACCAACAGCGAACGCACAGACACGTGTTTCGGCCTTTGAGGCCTCTTCAGTGTACGTGGTGCTGTTGGTAATGATCCACAACTAAAATCGTGTCTTATGTCCGTTGAACCGCAAAGTGCCGATGAGAATATCTCAGCGACATCTGCCATTTAAGCGCGACACTCTTTGCACACTGTGCATAAGACAAAACCTGTTTGCCAAATGTGTATCTCCGCATATAAGGCCAATAGGTGGCACCACCATATCACAAATAGATAGGATATGAAATACTTGAATGTGTAACGTACATTAACGGATAAATAACTAAATGTATGTTGTGTATCTCAACACGTACATATGTGCATATACGTTTTTGTATAAATGTATATATGTATACTTTTGATAGTTATTTATCCGTTAATGTACGTTACACATTCAAGTATTTCATATGCTATTTATTTGATTCATTTACTTGCCAGAACTGAACTCTCAAGCTAAAAACGGGTATAGATGGTTACTAGATCCTTTTATAGATATGTCAGTACAACTGTGATCTACTAACGAAGATGAAAGAAAATGTTCTAGATTTGGCAGCTGATGGCATGATTAAAATGGACTTTAGTGCGCAAACGATTGATGTCTTTTGGATGAAGAGAAAAGAAGAATATCCAGAGCTGACAAGGAAAGCTTTGAAATCATTAATTCCTTTCGCCACTTCCTACCTATGTAAAACTTTTTCTTCAATGGTTAACATAAAACCTAAGAAGAGAAATAGTCTCCAATTGGAAAATGTATGGTACTTATTTGCGTGTCAAACATAGAACCAAGATTAGAAAAAAGATGAATAAAGAATAAACAGGCACAAGCTCCTCATTGAAATTGTTGTATTTTTATTATAGTTTTGAACCTATAACCCTTGCTTTTTACTTTTACCTGGCTTGCGATCGCGACCCCCAGAGCAAAACTTCGGGAACCCCCTGGGTGTCGCAACCCACAGGTTGAAAAACACTGTTCTAAATGAATGACCTTATTTTACATTTCTTTGGGGCACATTTCATTATTCAATTTTACAGTAATTCTATGGGACTATGTTTGTATTCGCCAGCTATGTTAATTGTTAATTGTAATTCTTCCAAATATAGTAAATAATGTAAAGACAATACTTAATTTGACTAACCGATAGTTTGGCTCACTAGTGTACACTGAGTAGTGTGGGTACTGTTATTTTCAAGGTACATTAAGTATACAATTTGTTTCACAAATAAATAACTCACGTAATGGCTAAAGAACAAATAAAATTGAAGTTTAATGTATGTTTGACAACTTACTTTTTTGAAGACGTCCTCAAAATTTTTCTCTGCTTCCATTGTTTAAACCAGGAGGTTATTTTATCTATTCTCTTCACTGGTAGAACTATGATATTGGTTGTGGTCATAGTTTTATGACTTCCTTTCCTGAAAATAGTATAAAAATTAAGAGAAACCAGGCAGATATTGGTCCATGTTATGATATTCAATTTAGGTGTTGTTATTAAACATTTCTTCTATCAAAAATTATTATTCTTAGTATTATAATAAAAAAAAATTATAGATCCTCTCTACACGTTCAAACTTAATTTATTTAATTCGTAGCTGCACTATACCTCACATATATCGCCATAGGCATCTCAATTAAAATTAAATCATAACATAAATAAAGCTAATAACATTTCTGAAAGGCTTATGATATCATTAATATAAAATGTTTTACTTCGCGTTCACTCGTTATCATACAGTAAAAGAATCAAGAATAAAGGAAAATATGTAATTAAGTTTATTCATACTCTGTTGCGACAGGTTTTCGGTCTAGCATCTAATGAACACTACAACTTATACCCGTTTTGTGTATATGGAAAGGAATGATGTATTTTAGTTAATTTCTACATTGAGTTTTATTTCAATCAAAGATTACTCAATTTGAGAAAACCATCGTCATAGTTTCGGACGAATGTAGGTACAAAAAAGAGTGTGTAGCAGGCGAATATCACCCTAATTATTATTTATATTATTATTTCTAGTAATCGCATTTTTTTTGGCTTGTCTTATGTTACAAACATAATTTAAAATTATTTACACACTCGTTTTTGTTCCCTTCTTCTCTTTCCGCGGCCTTTTTTGTTTGTAAATTGTTAGGCACCGCGAATGGCCCCGCAGGTGTGAAGTGAGTGTCCCCGTTTATCCTTTCGCCTTTGTAAATTGTGTCTAAAGGTAAATACTAAGAATGAGTAAAAACATTTTAACAAGGTCAAAAGCATCTATAAGGAAAATAAGACAGAATTAGCAAATACAAGATATGTGAGTTTAACGCATGTCTCAAATACTGAAGATGAGAATAAAGATACCTCAGAGACCATAATTAGGAATTTGCGTAATAAGTTGGTCGAGGACATTTTCCTAAAAGATACTTTATTAGAAGAAATTAGAAAAATAACATCCAAAATAACAAATTTAGAACAAAAATTAAAAGAAAAGGGACAAAATACATTAGATCTTGACAAGTCAGTCTTAAGTATAATTGCAAATAAACAGAATATAGGTATCCAATATTAGAACGCAAACAGAGTTAGATGAAACAGCCGAAACGACGGTGCAAAGAGAAAAAGAAATCGTGATGAATATATCAATACAAACTGAAGAGGTACCGGTCATTCCTCATCATGAGAAAAAGAAAGTTTCGATGAGGTTAAGCCAGGGGTCGAAAATATTGATACTGGCGGATGATTATGGAATAAAACTTAACAGCGTAATGCGCAGAAAACTAGATGAGAGCAAATATGACATAATATCAATTGTTAAGCCTGGTGCCAAACTGGGCAGCAAAATGATTGACTTAGATGGACTAGTGGCTGAGTTTGATCTTTCTGATTATATTATAATTTTGGGACGCTCGAATGACATAAGGAACAAGAGGATGCCACTCTTTATTAAAGTATTATGCAAAAATTTAAAGATGGTTACACACACACAAATGTATTATTTGCGTCAATCCCATTTACGACTTCTTGTGTTCAGAACAAGTATACTTATACACAAATACAATTCAAGATTATATAAATACTTAAATAAATTCAATAGTTATTACGAGAGCCACGTTAAATATGTTGAAATGAATAATAATACCTGTCAAAGAGTAAGTCGCAAGAGAATAGCTACACGTATGTGTAGCTTAATTCAAATGCAGAATAATAACACGAATTTGGTTACTATCAACAAGATACAGTACAATAAACCCATGGATAATGCCAATAAACAGCGTGACATTGATACCGAGTCGTGTTTGATTAATATCAATGGGATGCACGACAATAAACCCAAAGATGATGTTAATCAACAGCGTGACAATGATATGGATAAGGTAGCACCAAATATTTTTTTATACCCACTGAAACAGATAGTAAAACTGAAATAAGTAAGCGAGTTAATGAGCGAATGGTGCACAAACATACAGTAATATCGAACACATCAAAACTTTCAAACATAAAAAATACAATATCAATTTTTCATCAAAATATTCAATGTCTAAATAATAAAGTTAACCAGTTTGAAGTATTTTTTAGTAACAGTGGTTTTGATGTGTTCTGTGTCACAGAGCATTGGTGCAGGAATGACTATATAGAATTGTTAAAAATTAGTGGTTATCATGTAGTTAACTCTTATAGCCGAACAACACATGTACATGTAGTTGTAGCAATATTTGCAAAAAATGGTATAGAGGGTAATACTATTGATGCAATCGAGAAACTATCAGTAGACTTACATTTTGAATGTAGCTTTAATGTTTAAAATCTTAAATAGTAAAATTATTGTTATTGTCATATATAGAAGTGGTGACGGTGATCTGGACCTTTTCCTGCATAAGCTGTGTCTCAGTATAGCTGTGTCATTTAGGGATTACAAGGTCTGTGTCTGTGGTGACTTCAATATTATCTTTTTAATATCTTCTAATGAACTGAAGAAACTCACGGATTTGTTAAATTCTTACTGTTTAAGAGCAACAATAAACGAGCCGACACGCTTAAATAACTGCTTGGATAACATTTGTATAAGTGGAGAATTTTGTGAATTTGAATCTTCCGTTGTCCATAACGGCTTTTCCGATCATTCTGGACAGGTTCTGCTTTTGCCTTTTAATTTAGCATTTTCCTCAAAAATAAAGAAAGTAAATAAAGCTAATCCGCGGAATTATTGGATAACAAACGGTATCAAAATCTCGTCACAAAAATTAAAAGATTTGTATTTATTGACACTAACTGGCAATGAGGAAATTAAGGATTATTAGAAAAGATACAAGAAGGTATACAGCTCGGTTATTAGAAAAGCAAAAGAAATATACAATAATAACTTAATTTTAAATTCAAATAACAAAAACAAATCGGCTTGGGAAATAACAAAAGGTAATAATTCGAATTTTAAAGGCAAGGACATGAAAATAATTAAATAATTTAAAACCCTGAATTGTTATCTAATTGTTTTAGTGATTACTTTACAAACATTACCTGTGGCCTGTCTCAAGGACAATCAAATGAATGTAATATGGAAATATCAATGAATGAGCTGACGCTGTCTTTTGATCCCGTTCATGAGATTGAAGTAGAGAGAGCAATTATTCAATTAAAATCAAGCGTCCAACAGGTTATGATGAGATTTCCTCTCTAATTATCAAAAAATGCATAAACAGTATTACTACCCCGCTTACTTTTATTATAAATAATTCCTTGAGCTCTGGTGTATTTCCGAATAACTTGAAGCTTGCCAAAATAATACCTATACACAAGAAAGGCGATGAAAATCTTATGCAAAACTACAGCCCTATCTCGTTACTTTCTATATTCTCTAAGGTTATCGAGAGGATAGTTGCCGATAAGTTGTTATCATTTCTTAACAGATGTAATATCTTAAATGATAATCAATATGGATTTAGAAAAGGACGTTCCACAATGCATGCAATAGTTGATCTACTAAACAATGTCTACAGAAACATCGATGTGGGCTGTGAATGTTTGGCTATTTTTTTAGATCTGAGTAAGGCTTTTGATTGTGTCAATCACAAACGGTTGCTGAAAAAGTTATACCGGTATGGTGTAAGCGGAACACCCTTACAATGGTTTATGAGTTATTTGGAGGACCGAATGCACTATGTGCAGGTCGGTTCGTATCGATCGCGAAAACAGCCTATGACTTCTTGGTTTCCTCAGGGATCCGTGCTCAGCCCACTATTGTATATAGTATATGTAAATGATGTCCCCTCCAAAAATGCTTCACTATTTGCTGATGACACAACGATATTTGTAGCCTGCGATAGGAAGGATAATGTGGCCGCAGCAGCGAACGAAGAACTGCGGAACCTCGAGTTGTATTTTAAAAAAAATGAAAAACAACTTTTATCAACTTTAACGTATCAAATAGAGAAAAGAATTATAGTTACCTAATTAAAACTAGTGAAGCTAGTATTACTCAAAAAGGTACAGCAAAATTTTTAGGTGTAACAATCGATTCAGGATGCGACTGGGAGACCCATATTGACGCCCTATGCAAGAGGCTGGGATCAGTGTGTTTTGCACTAAAACAATTGAAGCAGTCAGTGAATATACATGTTTTAAAAAGGTACTACTACTCAAGTTTTCATTCTTTAGTATCGTACGGTACATTAGCGTGGGGTTTCTCAAATGAGAGTGAAAGGGTCTTTAGGTTACAAAAAAGAGCAATACGGAACATGGAGGGTGTAAGTGCGGGGACGTCTTGGAGGAGGCGGGGTGATGCTTCGGAGGTACCCAAACACAGATTATCGATTTATAAAAAAATCCCACAGTATTTAATGATAACTGCCTACAACAGAATCGCTAAAAATTTAAAAAGTCTACCGTTGGAAAAATTCAAAGTAGAGTTAAAAAAGTTACTGATTGCCAGATGCTATTACTCTTTTAGTGATTTTGAAAATGACAGGCAGATCTTGGATTTGAATATCTAAATTGTTTGTTTGTGGTTGTTATTGTATTTTTTTTATATATTATTATATTGTATTGTATATTAGTTAGTTGCTTATGCTTGTGTTATATTGGTATTGTTTGATTTGTTATATTTATATTTACATTTGTGTTGACTTGTTCTATAACATTTTTATGGTCAATTGAATGAATAATAATAATAATAATAATAATTATTATTATTATTATTATACAGCTTTTCATGAGCGTTCAAAACAGAAATTAATAATAATAATAATAATAATAATAATAATAATTATTATTATTATTAATTTCTGTTTTGAACGCTCATGAAAAGCTGTACTTTTGTTCTTTACGTTTATTTATTCAACTGCATCCAAATACCTGAGAACATCAAAGAAACGACGTCTGCGACTCTGAATTATCAGGTTTAAAGCTGGTTACGTCATTCGAAACTATTGCATCACTCATCCATCAAGCATGAGAAAACTGAACTTTCGGAACATATGTTGATGACGTTGCCAGGAAATAATAAGACGACCGACAATAAAGAATCAAGTGAAAGAAAAAGTACAGTAATGTACGTAGGCGGATTGGCAGTAACCAGGGCAGAAGTCTAGCACCTCAATCAAATTTTACCAGTAGAATATTTTTCGTTCTCCCATAGAGGCGAAATATATTGTTGAGACATTTATGCTTTACTTGGATGAACACTCCGTTTGTTCAATACTGTTGATTAGCACACTGGCAACGAAAATCGGAATCTGAGGTCCGAGAAAGCAGCAATCATCAAAACGTCTTGCATATAGTTTAGTATCACCTACTGTTCCGATATCACTATTTAAATTGATTGCAGTCCTTTACCATTAATATGTGGCAGCGTTTATCTCAGTTTTATTAATATAATATCGCAGATGCATTGTTTAAATTACGCCCTGTTGTTTGGGATTTGTACTAACGTCATTTTTATTATTCCGATATCGTAAGAACGCTATTTTAATTGCGCGCAGTGTTTTTTAGCATTTGTATTGACGTTGCTTATTAATTGTTGTGTTTCTGTAACATTAACTTCAGCATTTTTATCATAGCGTTAAAATTATGTATTATTGCCTGGATTAAGTTGTTATTGTTAACATGTAATAACAATAGCTAATTGTGTGTTAATAAAAATTGTGTGTGAGTGACTTTGACTTACGCGGACAAAGTTTCAGTCAGAGAGGGAAACAGGATTCATTATAACACAAATTTAGTGGCGTTTATCAAATACAGTTTCAGTTTCTTTTTGATTCTATGCGCTTGAGCTAATTATTAATTGGTTGAAGTGATAATTGTAGATATCGCTGTAGCAAATTGACACACGAACGTGTGTTAGACTGATCTGCGATTAATTGATGCCAAACCGCAAACGTCAATTTTAGTGTTAACTGTAACAAATCGCGTCGTTCAGCGCACCCAGTCGTGATGGCAATATTAACATAATTTTGCATATATACTACATCTCATGTTTTTTCTTTTTCTATTTATTACTTAAAAAATATTACATATTGTAAATAAAAAATCTTTGCTTGTTTTGTCAAATAATTGTAAATTTATACACGCATTTTATGACATCCTAATAATTTTTGCGTATAAATGTAAAGTATTCAGTGTACATAATATACTTGATGGCACAAGGGACTGAAATACCGTTTATTTTGTACTTTGTTCACTAAACCGTAACGGTAATGATTCACCAGTGCAATGACTATATGTAAGAACTTGCTATTGTTTCTTTAACAAATCCGTCAACTGTGAACAGAATATTTAAAAATTGTTAGAAATCTAAATACAATGTATAGAGTTATATGAAAAAATTGATATTATTTTTACACATTGATTGTCATGTATTTGGCCTACTTTGCCCTGATTTGAATCGTATAATACTCTTAATTAATTATTTAAGGTTCTGTTTTATTTTTTTTATTAATGCTAACACTATTTCCTGTTTTTCGTTATATTTTTAGATGAATCGTATTTTAATTGAAAATAATATACGCACTAAATGAATTGAATGCTTCTGCGGTGTAAGTATTGGTATTGGTAACACTATTTCCTGTTTTTCGTTATATTTTTAGATAAATCATATTTCAATAGAAAATAATATACGCACTAAATAAATCTAATGCTTCTACGGTGTAAGTATTGTTAATTTACATATTATTATTGTAAATTGTGGGAAAGTATAACACAATTATACATTAAAGGAGAACATACCAAGGTTATTTTAATTTGATGTTTGGGAAATACAATAGTTCAGAAATACATTTTGCAGTATCTAATTAAAAAATGAGGGGTGGGCACCACACGACTATCTTATACGTATTGCCGTGATCCTTATAGTTTAAGTATTTTAAAATAGTTAGATAATTAAGCATTAGGATAAGAAAATAAATTTTTAGTTGTAAAGATAGTTGCCAAAAATAATAATGAGTTGCATAACTTTTAAGGCGCAACATTATGATGAAAGGTATATAGTAATTTAAGATTGAAATAAATATATATGAAAAGGTATAGAAATAAACACAAAAATAAATTCATGTATTCTATATTTATAGAAAAGATGAGCATAAGATGTGTTTTCAATATACAAAAACAGAACCAACAAACAAGGTGAAATTAGACATGCTCGACAAGAAAACATCTTTCAAAATGAATAGACGCAGTATATAAATTTGTAAAAAAGATTTTTATCTGTTAGACATTTTATGGTCACATTCAACAATACAATAAATACCTGATACTTATATTTAATAGCATTTTTAAAAGGATATACAAAAAGTGTTCTTTATTCGACACGATATAATGAATGTTTTAATAAAGTAAAGGCTTCAAAAATAACAGGATAAATCTGGTTTAATCTGAATAAATCTACAAAGAAAAAATAATGTTAACGTTGTTGACAGTTACGTGCAGATCAACCTACATGAAGATGAGAGAAGGTGGCTGGAAGATAGGGGTAATGCTGTCGAGGTCCGTGTTCCTGATAATGTGATTATAAAAAGAAGAATACCATCTGTGTTCAATGTATTTCCGATTATTTCCAACGAAGATATCTACAAAAAGAAAATACGGGTAGTTTTAACAATGGAAAAAGGAAGTACATAAACAATGATGAAAGAGGCAATAAATTCATTTACAAATATAATGAGGGATGGCGTTAATAGAAGAAGGATATACCTATTCAAGACAAAAAATCGCGAATGTGCATGCACTTTAATAATAAACAATTTGTGTGTAAACATTCGGTGCATTTTTCAACTGTCAAAAACTGTATAGGTATATTTCGACCTGCGGAAAACTTGAAGAAAACAAACATGAACAGGGCAACACCAACATAACATTAGTGTGTGAGTTGTGGCGTTGCAGACGGATAGCCCTGTTTTGTTTTAAGGGCGGAGGTGATAAAAAGGCGCGAACGACGATAGAAAAGAAGAAGCTGCCGATCTTTTACATTTGCCGGACGTAAAAATTTTGTTAGCGTATAATTTCAGGTGTTCAAATACACTGCGCTAAATCATTCTAGTTAAATGTATTAAGTTTATTTCGGAAAACCACAACGTCATATATATATACATATAAAATATATTACAATTCTTTGCCAAATATACAAATGTATTGAAAAATTCAAAAGATTCTTGGTAGTAGTGGCATACAATGAAGTAAAAGTAATAACAATATGACAACTGGTTGTCAATTAGAAAACAATGACAAATATAAAATGCAAATCACAATGTATAATTGAAAATGTAATCAAATAAGCAATAGGACAGTCGGGATTACTTATATAGTCACATCAAAAGGCTTGGGATTTACCACAAACTGTTCAGTCAATGCAATTATACAAATAACAACGACGCAACTATGTAATGAAAAATTAAGAGTAGAACTGTTGATGTTATAACAATATAGAATGTAAAATCAGTCATGTATAAATGTAAATGAAAGCAAATAAGCATAGGACAATCGCCATTACCTATGTAATCTTATCAAAATGGATTAGGTTCACCTAAACATGTACAATCTGATTGAAATACATAAACAATCAACGATGCAACAATTGACAACCAGTTGTCATATTGTTATTACTTTTACTTCATTGTATGCCACTACTACCAAGAATCTTTTGAATTTTTCAATACATTTGTATATTTGGCAAAGAATTGTAATATATTTTATTAACTGTCTGGTTGAAATAAGGCATTACACAGTATTAAGTAAGTGCACAGTTGTTTTACACTTGGACATTTTGGATTGACATTTTAAGGTAATACTATATAATTTTTATTCAACACATATTAATGCTTTAACATACACCTTCTTTGTTATGCTGCACTGACGAAACCAAACTAGGTAGAAACATATATGTCTGTAGCTACAAATACATCTTAACACATACATAGTTGCATCGTTGATTGTTTATGTATTTCAATCAGATTGTACATGTTTAGGTGAACCTAATCCATTTTGATAGGATTACATAGGTAATGGCGATTGTCCTATGCTTATTTGCTTTCATTTACATTTATACATGACTGATTTTACATTCTATATTGTTATAACATCAACAGTTCTACTCTTAATTCTTCATCACATAGTTGCGTCGTTGTTATTTGTATAATTGCATTGACTGAACAGTTTGTGGTAAATCCCAAGCCTTTTGATGTGACTATATAAGTAATCCCGACTGTCCTATTGCTTATTTGATTACATTTTCAATTATACATTGTGATTTGCATTTTATATTTGTCATTGTTTTCTAATTGACAACCAGTTGTCATATTGTTATTACTTTTACTTCATTGTATGCCACTACTACCAAGAATCTTTTGAATTTTTCAATACATATACATATAAATGTATATGAATAAATTGCTATATTTACAAAAAACTATTTTTCGGTAACAGTAATAGACGCACTTTCGGTAGGAATTTGAAAAACTTTCTTCTATAAAGCTTTTTTTTCAAATCATTTGTTTTAGAACATTTGTATTTCTCAGAAATTTGTTTAAACTTAGTTGTATTGGAAAATTTGATTTTTTGCTCAAGTAGTTTCAGCCGCCTGGTCGCTATCGTGGGGACACACACACACACACACGCCGAACACACTGAGAGAGGGGAGAGAAAGAAAGAGTGTGTGTGAGAGAGAGAGAGCGAGAGAGCGAGAGAGAGAGAGAGTATCAGGGGACTTCAAAACGTGAAGATCTGCAAAACTCTCGAGGTCGAACATTTTTGTCATCGCAATACTTCCTTATACAAAGTATTAGAAAGTAAAAGCATATTAGAACGTTGTATTGTAAAAAATAATAAATTGAATATTAAGTGTTAAGGTTATTTATACAAGTCATAATTGATAGTAATTAAATTTTCATGATATTTAAGAAGACACTGTTTAATTTTTTTTATACGTTGTGTAAGGAAATATTATATAATGAAGAAAATGTTTTGACTTCGGGATTTTTGCAAATGTCCCCTGATTCCGAGAAACTTGTTTGTAAAAATGTCTCTGTTACTCTTTCAGTATTCATTTACTCCGCCAGAAGAAGGTCGTTGTAGTACACTACCTTGTTTTGGCGGATGTTTTCTTCACTTGGTGCAAATCTGCTCCATAACAATTGTCGACCTGATGTCAACAATATAGCAAAAGAAAATTTCCATCAAATGAATTGGCTTCAAGCAAATTTTAAATTTAAGAATTCCTTATAGTCTTTTCGGAGGAAACTCTTTCGTAAAATATTGAATCTTTAGTCGTGGGGGAGGGAAAGGAACACATACATGTTTTTTTATTCTCTTATACGTAGTATCTCTACCTCTGGCCACAATAGGGGCCAAACGGCTGAAGCTATCAACACCAAACTTTATATTTACGAGTATAAGCTCCCTTTTGAGATATGATTAGATTTTCAGTAAAATCGGTAGATTGGAAGTAGTGGTTTATTTCTGTGAAAAAATAATATTTGAATAATATTTTGGGGAACTAGTATGTTTACACGAATTTCTAAAGAAGAAAAATGTACTCAAATGTGAATTTCAGAAAATTTATATAAAATTTTTTTTTGGAATTCCTACCGGAAGTAACACAATCACTCTTATTTGATATCAGCTTTTTGCAAATATCTCGCAAATTATGTCTTCTATACAAGGTCATTATAACTATATGCAACAAACTTTATGGGCTGATTTCTAGGGTTATAATGATCATAAAAGTGAATTACCAATGGCAAGACCGTAAAAAAAGTGCATATCGCACAACCCAGCATTTGTGTAATTCATACTAGAAAACTGACACAATAATATTGAAATGACAAATAAATATTTTCTCTACAAAACGAAACTACAACAAAATTTTAAATTTATTATTAAACATCTTATAACTTTAAAACTATGCCGTTTAAGACATAGGTACATTCTTATGGACTTTTATGATCATAATAACCCTAGGAATCAACCCATAAAATTTGTCGAGTATATTTAGAATGGCCTATAGATTTATTAAGAATATAGAAGTATTTTGAATTGGATTTGGAGTAATTTTGTAATCAAAAAATTTCAAATTTTGGTCCGGAAGTAACACTTTTATTTATATGTTTATTGAGAAGATAGAAGTATTTGAAATTTAATTTGACAACTTTTACATTCAATTCATTTTTATTCATATGATAATCCGCTTCTGGTGTCGTTTTGCAGACCATTGTTGCAACGGAAGAAAAACACAAATTGAAGTGATAATAGTATGGATGCGTGCTATGATATCTTGAAATGATGAAATGTAAATAGTGATATTTTCTGAGGTAACTGAAATACATATTTTCAAGTCTGAAATATAGAAAGAGTGTAAAAGGTACGACTCTCGTATAAAATAGTAATAGTAGACATTTCATAAAAAACAGAGATACTGATATCACGCCCGCCGAAAGGTTAAACAATGTAAACTAAAGCTCTTTTTAAGGCAATTGCGTATTGAATGTTCCATTAACTATACAATCAAAATTTAATATCAACAATCTAATGTTTCTTGCTTTAGCCTTCAATTTTTCGGGACGTGGTTTGGGTTAAAACCGCGATATGTGTATAGTTTATATACATTTCAACAAGGTTAATGTCTGCTATCAGTTTTAATTCTAAAAAATGATGGTCTTTTCAGAATCAAACCGCGTACCTAAATTCCTTTCGATTATACGAAATTATGTAAAAGATCATCCATGCGTGTATGTTTATACACATATACAAATTACACACACACACACACTCACACAAATATATGATATATATGTTTAAAGGTTTGTATATACCTAATCAAGGACGTATGTGAAGCTTTGTGTATTTCTATACAATATTCCACAAAGTATATAAAGTAATTTTACTTTGTATTTAATTAATTAATGTAAAAATATAAATGTCTTTCTTTTTTATACGTACTATAAGGATGTATTGTAACGAAAATTTTCAACCTCGAAATATTTTCAGATGTCCACGTCTTGAAGTCTTATTATCAGTTTTTGAATGTTGTGATTGAATTAGAAACAAATTAAGTTTTACTACGTTTAAAACCTCGATGCGTATAATTTTACAACTTGTTCATTAGAGCATTCAACAAGTAATTTATGCGAATCATTTTTATAACCTATATACAGGGTGAGTCATCTCCGCGGCTAATGTCGATTATGCCTTTATGAGGATAGATATTTCGAAGCGGATTGTTTCTAATGATAGCTGCTCATTAGGAGCACATTTTAAAATTACAGTCTCGATATGGTTATGCTCTCGGCTTCGCCTCGAGCGAAATATCCATGTCTAGACTGTAAAATATGTATTACTTTACTCCCTTGATATGTAAATAACTACATATTTCTACTTCAGCGCAATAAAGTTAACTTTATAAACAACCATAATTAAATGTCAAATATAAAAGTTTCAATGGAATAACCATGTGCAGTAGACATTTTACAAACAATAAAAAAACATGCTAGAACTTTAATTAGACTATTGAACGATGTAATTCGTTAAACAAGTTAAACGTGTTCATCGGTACTTTCAATAGTTTATAAATCATTGAATTAAACGCAGCATGTTTTACGTTAGTGGGATGATTGGAAATATTTGGTATCAACGTATCGCAAAAGGTGGAGCGCTGTAATCTAACTTGTTGTTACTAATCTGGATTTTAAGTCAAGGAAATATAAAGATATTTCGAAGCGGATTTTTTCTAATGATAGCTGCTCATTAGGAGCACATTTTAAAAATATTTTGTATTATACAGGCTGTACCATAACTTGGCGGCTAACCATAGTTATAGTTTTTTAAATGGAACACCCAACATATTATGCATTTCTGTATTCCCCGTATAATTTTTAGTCAAAGAGTAATAAGACAGTATAGGCCTAAAATCTAAAGTTGTTGACTTATTCCCATATTTCTCAAAAATTCTATGTCTATATAACATTATATATCTCGAAAACGACGTATTAGATGGACACAGTATTGCAGTATTGTTTACCTAAGAGCAGCATGTTTTATTTTTTTAGAGTTACTAACTGCATGTGGAGAAAACTGGATTAAAATTACATGAGACGTTTTTGTATAAAAGTCAATTTTTTCAAATTGATTTTTGAATTGCTTATTTAATTTTACATCAAAAACATGTAAGACGTTAATACTTTAAAACTGACTATTACAGAGTTATTGTCGTTTTATGATATGCTTTTGTTAGTTTTTGTAAAAAAGTCAATTTTTTTCAAATGGACACCCCTATAGGTATATTATTTCATTTTTGAATTTCTTATTAAATTTTACATCAAAAACATGTAAGACGTTAATACTTTAAAAGTGACTATTACTGAGCCATTGTCGCTTTTTGATATAATTTTGTCAGTACTATACTATAATAAAACCACAAAGCTGACAAAATTATATCAAAAAGCGACAATAGCTCAGTAATAGTCACTTTTAAAGTATTAACGTCTTACATGTTTTTGATGTGAAATTTAATAAAAAATTCAAAAATGAAATAATATATAGGTGCTTCATTTGAAAAAATTGACTTTTTTTGCAAAAACTAACAAAAGCATATCAAAAAACGACAACTCTGTAATAGTCAGTTTTACAGAATTAACGTCTTACATGTTTTTGATGTCAAATTAAATAAGGAATTCAAAAATGAACTAATATACAGGGTTTTCCATTTGAAAAAAAGGACTTTTATACAAAAACGTGTCATGTAATTTTAATCCAGTTTTCTGCACATGCAGTTAGTAACTGTAAAAAAATAAAACTTGCTTCTATTAGGACCTCTTATTGTAAACAATACTGCAAAAAAATGTGTCCATCTAATACGTCGTTTTCGAGAAATATAATTTTATACAAACATTGAATTTTTCAGAAAAATGGGAATAAGTCAAAAACTTTAGATTTGAGGCTATACTATCTTATTACTTTTTGACTAAAAATTATACGGGGAATACAAAAATGTAATAATATATAGGATGTTCCATTTAAAAAATTATAACTATGGTTAGCCACCAAGTTATGGAACACTCTGTATAATACAAAATATTTTTAAAATGTGCTCTTAATGAGCAGCTATCACATGAAAAAACCGCTTCGAAATATCTTTACTCATAAAGGCATAATCGGCCTTACCCGCGGAGATGACTCACCCTGTATAATTGTTGGTGCGCTTGTTTGTGATCGTTTAACTTCGTATTCTATATTTATGATCCAAAATGACTCATATTCACAATATTTGTTGGTTTGGTGCCAAAAAAGAAAATCACAAAATCTGCGTCCGATAGGTAGCGCTGCAGTCAAATTGTTAACAAATTCTATATTTATGGACCAAAGTGAGTCATATTCACAATACATATATGATGGTGTCTAGTGCCAAAAAAGAAAATCACAAAATCTCGATCCGGCAAGTGGTGATGTAGTTAAGTTATTAACAAATTCTATATTTATGGACCAAAATCACGAATATTGACAATGTATGTTGGAATAGTATCAAAAAAGAAAATCATAAAATCTAGAATCTGGAGTTGAAATAGGTTTTGCGCGATAAAATGTATTTCCTAACTAAACTTCCTAACATTTGTTATCTCAACATACACACGCTAACATTTGATATTTGGTGACATTTCACATTACATTAAATGTTTTTTAGCGATTGTAAATTAATTTTTTGATATACTTATTTAATTTTAAAGTGGTATTCACAATAAATCATAGAATTTTTATGGTTGTAGTAGCATATTTGAGAAATGGACGGAAAATTGACGGCCAGTACTCCCATAGCGATTGTTTGGAGGAATTTCAACTTTCATTTCCGGATGCTTTTTTCAATTACAACAAATTAAAACATACTCTTTCGGATCTGCATTAATTTCTGTGTAGATCGTAAACAAGGAAGTGGTCGACTCAAAAAACGTACACAAGAAGTAACTGAAAACATAAGAGAAATAATGGATAAAACCCCAGGAACTTCAATTCATCCTGTCACACCAAAATAACCTTTCATTAGGCACTTACCAGAAAATATTGAAGAAGAATCTACACTTATTTCCTTATCGTCTCACTTGCTATCAAGAAATCTATCGGTTGATTATCATCGAAGAATAGAATTTTGTTAATGGTTTATAAATAATTTCCATGACGATCTTCTGGACAAAACTTTCTTTTCAGTTCAAGCATGGTTTCATATTAATGGGTATGTTAATTCGCAGAATTTGAGAATATGGAGTACTGGAAAATCCAACAATTTTAATGTTGAGACTGATGTTTATTAGTTTAGTTATTAATTATTTAGTGTAAATGGGTTAAGACTAGGATATTTTCAGCAAGACGAAGCAAGAGGACACAGCACAAAATAAAATTAACATATTACGTCAATCTTTTGACAATCGCTTGATTAGCTTGAATAGCGATCACAAATTTCCTCCAAGATCTTGCGATATCACTCCATGTGATTTTTTTATGGCCTTTCTTAAGAAATTATACTTTCAATATACAAATTCCAGATCAGGTACACCTTCAAGTCCAAATTACTCAAAAAATTAATGATATCAGTGAACATCATAATATGTTAACCATTTTTTCTGAAAGCGTAAAAAGGAGATGTGCAAAACGTATTGAGCAAGGCGGTGGACAATTTCAGCATGCTTTGTAAAATATATTTATTAATTCTTAAAGTTGCATATCTAATTTTCGTGTTTATAAACAAATGTCTATTAGCATACAAAACAATCGTTTTATTTCGTTAAATGACTTTTAAATAAGCGAAATTTATAAAATTGAACTAAAAAAAGAAACTATCCCAATGCGTAAGTTAGGAAATACGTTTTTTCGTGCACAACCTACATCGACTCCGTATTTATTTGATCGCTCGTTATATGGGTTTAGCGCAAAAAAGAAAATCACAACATTTGGGCTTGAAAGTGTTCAAACTTATACAGGGACTTTAACCAAACTAAACTCCTCGCGCCACCTACCGAAAAGGACAGAACAACGCCTGTCGGGCCAGCTAGTTTTATATATTATTTTATATTGACGCTTACCTTTTCACCATTTCTTTTTGAATTAGATCCATAGTGACTAAAGCGCACTTTCCCAAATCACTGCTTAAACCCGTTCTTCTATTCACATTCTTTCGCCTTCTGATACACTTTTGCCGCACAAAGGGCTTTCTATTTGAGAAACTGTTCGAGTTCCTCAAACAAACAGTTCTGCATTCGTTGCTGCCCTCCCGCAAATTGAGCATCTCCATGCCTTTGGTGATGAATGCTTCATACATTGTTTGTTTCGTGTAGGTACCCTTTTTATATTAGAAATGTTTATTTTATTTATCACTGTTGAACTTATAAATGCGTGTCCACAATTTAAATAACACTGATATTAAGAGATAACACGATGTTGCGGTTATTTCTTTTAGAGAAATATTTAAAAGAGCGACCAGAACGATAGCGCGCGAACGAAAGCAGGGGCTACTCAAGCGGACTGTGATGCCCCACCATGAATTTAGTACATAAGCTTTTCCGGTTTGTTAAATGTACAAGTGATTTCCACATATCACATGCACGTAATCCGTAATATATACCACAATTTATGTATTTGTTCAAAATGCATATGTACGTATTGTTATGGTTTTAGTTAAACTACAAAATAATTAAATAATTTTAATTGAAAATATGCGGTGTGGGCACCATACGACTTTCTTATACATATATGCATATCTTTTATCTTCTTAATGAACATGTGAGTAAAAATGTTTATTTAAAAGAAGATATTATACAAAAATTATTCAAAATCAAGCTTTAACTACTTTTATCTCTTAATATTTTATTTAGAAACATAATTTGCGATATATTTTTCATAAAGCTATTTGTCGATAAGAGTAAAAAAACCTATAGGAATCCGAAAAAGATTTTCATTGATTTTGTTTCAAATTTACTGTTGAGTATATTTGTATTCTTTAGAAACTCGTTTAAACTTAGTAGTTGACGAAATATTGGTCAAATTTGATTTTTTCAATGAAGTGAACTATTACTTCCGGTCTACTGATTTCAATAAAAATCTTATCAGATTTCAAAACGTGCATATCTACAAAAATCTTTCTTATACTACGTAAAAATTGTTCTAAAATATTTTAATACGATAGACGAATAGAAAAATATTTTTCCCCGCTTCACTAACTGAGTTACTATCGAAGACGTAACCTTAGTTATAACGACCCAAGGGAATCAAATATATTACATCCCCGTGCTTAACATGATAGATAAATTTTGTATTTCATCACATAGAGAATGAAAAACAAAAACATCCGCTGTGGTGTATAATATATTGATGCAACACAATTACGAATACATTTATCATGGCTACTTACATCCAGTTTGACAGTTGGCAAAACTTCATTGACTGTCAACAAATTAAAAAGTTGTGAATAATACATTTTGTAATTATTTAATATCAGTACTTTTGTAATTTTTTAATAAATATGGTTACGCGGGCGAAAAAATGTTGTACGCAACACGGGAACAAAGTAAAATTACAGTCTCGATATGGTTATGCTCTCGTCTTCGCCTCGAGCGAAATATCCATGTCTAGACTGTAAAATATGTATTACTTTACTCCCTTGATATGTAAATAACTACATATTTCTACTTTAGCGCAATAAAGTTAACTTTATAAACAACCATAATTAAATGTCAAATATAAAAGTTTCAATGGAATAACCATGTGCAGTAGACATTTTACAAACAATAAAAAAAACATGCTAGAACTTTAATTAGACTATTGAACGATATAATTCGTTAAACAAGTTAAACGTGTTCATCGGTACTTTCAATAGTTTATAAATCATTGAATTAAACGCAGCATGTTTTACGTTAGTGGGATGATTGGAAATATTTGGTATCAACGTATCGCAAAAGGTGGGGCGCTGTAATCTAACTTGTTGTTACTAATCTGGATTTTAAGTCAAGGAAATTTAAAGATCGATCAGGTGCTTCTTTCTCTATAGTGAACTGTATGTTGTTATTAATTTTATTAAGGTGTACTAAAAAGTTATCTAGCTGTCTATATATCCGAACCTGACCACAAACAGAAAATATCATCCACGTACCTAAACCATGCTGATACCGGTAACGTATTTGTCCTGTATTTATCAAACAAGTTTACTTCGAAATGGTTCATGAAAATGTCTGCTAGTAGTGGTCACAAGGGAGAGCCCACATAAGTCAAGACCCTTTTCGTACTTTTCTATTTTTTTGTATTTACATTTTTGTTTGAAGTAGGTAGTTACAGTATATTGAATTTTACTTAATATGTTTTCTTCTGTATATCAACATAGCTCTCACTGTTCATTTGATGATGTTCAAGCTAATCGAATCCCTGTTACGTTGTCCAGTGTAACTGAGGACGAGTTATTAAAAATCATGTCGTCCTTCAAGCAGGATTATACAGCTGGAGATGACCAGATCCCGAGCATATTGGTTAATGATGCCAGAATTGCTTTAGCTAAGCCTCTTACAATAATAATAAATATTTCAATAAGGACGGCACATTTTCCTTGGCGCTGGCAGCGAACAAGAATAACCCCAATCTTTAAAAAAGATGACAGAACCAGAGTTGAGAACTATAGGCCAATATCCATTCTACCCAACTTTGCAAAGGTCTTTGAAGGTGTGATTTATTCCTGTATATATTTCGGTACTAAATCTTTGATTTCTGAATATCAACATGGTTTTGTTCGTGGTCGGTCTACAGTTACGAACCTACTCACCATAACTCAGTCTGTTTCTCATGAACTTGATACTCAAGGTCAAGTAGACGTAATTTACACAGACTTTAGTCGTGCGTTTGACACGATAGATCACGGCTTCCTTCTGGAAAAACTATCAGCCATTGGATTCAGCACATCACTGCTCAAACTATTATATTCGTATTTGACAAACAGGCTTAACTATGTGTTTTATAATGGATTCAAGTCCTTTGAGTTTACTCCCTCATCCGGGGTGCCACAGGGCTCCAACTTGGGACCCCTACTATTTATTCTATATACCAATGACTTGCTTCATTTGTTAACTTGTAATGTACTCGCATATGCGGATGATTTAAAGATCTACTGCGCTATACGAACTTGGAATGATGTAGTTCATCTTCAGGACAACTTAAATCTT